>CM052716.1:43590441-43684956 GCA_028551405.1 Uromys caudimaculatus
ATTTTAGTGGGATTGCTTCGAGTTTCTCTCCATTTAGTTTGATGTTGGCTACTGGTTTGCTGTATATTGCTTTTACTATGTTTAGGTATGGGCCTTGAATTCCTGATCTTTCCAAGACTTTTATCATGAAGGGATGCTGAATATTGACAAATGCCTTTTCAGCATCCCTATGTGACACACAGTTTGAGAATCACTGCCATAGACAAAGATGTGAGAGAAGAGGGCCTGTGTTGAAATATGGTGAGAGAAAACACAAGACAGAATCTGTAAATTCACTCCTCCTTACAGAGTTTCTGATAAAGCATCTTGGTGTTATGTTAAAGGATTGTTGCTTTTAAATATTCTTGCATGTATACAAGATCTGCTGATTCGACATGGTATTCCAGTTGCAAGGGTATTATGAGAATTTTTATTTTCATCATTTCACTTTTCTCTTTCAATATAGTGTCACCAGGATCGATGAGTTCTTATTAATCTGATAGGTCTTGGAAAGCTATAGCGTTTGCTTGAAACATTTTTTTTTTTTTGACAAATAAGTTGGAAGTGGCTATTGGATGATTTCCCATCATACTTTGGAGACTCAGTAACTGGAGGGCAGTCAAAGATGAAAGAGAAGCTTGATGTATGAAATGTCACTCTATTGATTGGTACACATTGCTGGTTCTCTGAAGGACCCAGCGTATGCCTGAGTAAGGATTGATTCATCATGGAAGACAAGTTTCTGTCTCAGATCCAGCTCACAGAACACAATTTTTTTTTTGAAAATAAAGAATTTATAATGTTAAATCATGTGAGCATTTGTAATGGATTTTTCTTTTTGAGACAGGATTGCTATGTAGCCCAGGCTGGTTTTGTAGTCATGTATATCTGTGTTAGTGTTGCATATGGTGGTACGGGCTTCTCAGTTCAGTTTCTGACCCAAACTGTTCTAGTGGCCTTGAAATGTGTCTAGGGATTTATTGCAAATTCATTTTAGTCTGAAATATGATCTTTAAAAATATCCCTTAAGTTGGTGGTTTAGTCCCTGGTAGCTCTGTGGGGGAGGGGGTCTGGTTGGCTGATATTGTGGATCTTCCTATGGGGTTGCAAACCCCTTCAGCTCCTTCAGTCCTTTCTCTAACCCCACCATTGGTGACCCCATACTCAGTCCAATGGTTGGCTGCGAGCATCCACCTCTGTATTTGTCAGGCTCTGGCAGAGTCTCTCAGGAGACAGTTATATTAGGCTCCTGTCACCATACACTTCTTAGCATCAACAATAGTGTCTGGGTTTGGTGACTGTATATGGGATAGATTCCCATTGGGGCAGTCTTTGGATGGCCTTTCCTTCAGTCTCTGCTCCACACTTTGTCTCCTTATTTCCTCCCGTGAGTATTTTGTTCCCCCTCCTAAAGAGTACTGAAGAACCTACACTTTGGTCTTTCTTCTTCTTGAGCTTCATGTGGTCTGTGAATTGTATCTTGGTATTCTGAGTTTTTGGGCCAATATCCACTTATCAGTGAGTACATACCATGTGTGTTCTTTTGTGATTGGGTTACCTCACTCAGGATGATATTTTCTAGTTCCATCCATTTGCCTATGAATTTCATGAAGTCATTGTTTTTAATACCTGAGTAGTATCCATTTTGTAAATGTACCACATTTTCGGTATCCATTCCTCTGTTGAAGGACATCTGGGTTCTTTCCAGTTTCTGGCTGTTATACATAAGGCTGCTATGAACATAGTGGAGCATGTGTCCTTGTTACATGTTGGAGCATCTTCTGGGTATATGCCCAGGAGTGGTATAGCTGGATCCTCAGGTAATACTATGTCTAATTTTCTGAGGGTCTGCCAAACTGATTTCCAGAGTAGTTGTACCAGCTTGCAATCCCACCAACAATGGAGGAGTGTTCCTTTTTCTCCGCATCCTCACCAGCATCTGCTGTTACCTGAATTTTTGATCTTAGCCATTCTTACTGGTGTGAGGTGGAATCTTAGGGTTGTTTTGATTTGCATTTTCCTGATGACTAAGGATGTTGAACATTTCTTTTGGTGTTTCTCAGCCATTTGATATTCCTCAGTTCAGAATTCTTTGTTTAGCTCTGTACCCCAATTTTTTTTTTGTTTTGTTTTTGGTTTTTTGAGACAGGGTTTCTCTGTGTAGCCCTGGCTGTACTGGAACTCACTCTGTAGACCAGGCTGGCCTCGAGCTCAGAAATCCACCTGCGTCTGCCTCCCAAGTGCTGGGATTAAAGGCATGCACCAACCCTGTCCAGTGTCTGTACCCCATTTTTAATAGGGTTATTTGATTTTCTGGAGTCTAACTTTTTGAGTTCTTTGTATATGTTGGATATTAGCTCTCTATCAGATATAAGATTGTTAAAGATCTTTTCCCAATCTGTGGTTGCTGTTTTGTCCTATTGACGGTGTCATTTGCCTTATAGAAACTTTACAATTTTTTGAGGACCCATTTATCTGTTTTTGATCTTAGAGCATAAGCTATTGGTGTTCTGTCCAGGAAAATTTCCCCTGTGCTCAGGGCTCTTCCCCACTTTCTCTTCTATTAGATTCAGTGTATCTGGTTTTATGTGGAGATCCTTGATCCACTTGGTCTTGAGCTTGGTACAAGGAGGTAAGAATGAATCAATTTGCATTCTTCTACATGTAGACTGCAAGTTGAACCAGCACCATTTGTTGAAAGTGCTGTCTTTTTTCCACTGGATGGCTTTAGCTCCTTTGTCAAAGATCAAGTGACCATAGATGTGTGGATTCATTTCTAGGTCTTAAATTCTATTCCATTGATCTTCCTGCCTGTCACTGTACCAAAACTGTACAGTTTTTATTACTATTGCTCTGTAGTACAGCTTGAGGTCAGGGATGCTGATTCCCCCAGAAGTTTTTTTTATTGTTGAGAATAGTTTTTGCTATCCTAGGCTATTTTTTTATTCCAAATAAATTTGAGAATTGCTCTAACTCTGAAGAATTGAGTTGGAATTTTGATGGGAATTGCATTGAATTTGTAGATTGTTTTTGGCAGGATGGCCATTTTTACTATATTAATCCTGCCAATCCATGAGCATGGCAGATCTTTCCATCTTCCGAGGTCTTCTTCGATTTCTTTCTTCAGAGACTTGAAGTTCTTGTCATAGAGATCTTTCATTTGTTTGGTTAGAGTCACACCAAGGTATTTTATATTATTTGTGATTATTGTGAAGCTAAACCACAAATCAACATGTACACATGGAGGGACTCATGTCTCCAGCCGCATGTGTAGTAGAGGATGGCTTTTGTGGGCATCAGTGTGAGGAGAGACCCTTGGTCCTGTGAAGGCTAGCTACCTTAGTGTAAGGGAATTCCAGGATAGGGAGGTGGGAGTGGGTGTGTGGGTGGGAGAACACCCTCATAGAAGCAGGTGGAGGAGGGGATGGATAGCGAGTTTCCAGGGGGGAAACTGGGAAAGAGGATAACATTTGAAATGTAAATAAAGAAAAAATCCAATAAAAAAATAAGAAAATACCTAGAGCAATAGCAAAAAAAAAAAAAAAAAAGGACGATTAAATGTCTAAATTTATACACGATAAAAATATATTCCTTAAGTATTCAGGAGTACTGCAAATGCTTTTGCTATTAGATACAAAGTACAGCATAAACTTCTTACTTATTGTTCTACATGTCAATCTCTGTGGAAACAGACTGGAGAAAAGAAAATCAACTGTAATTGGGGCTATATAACTTCAGAGTTGCTTTTCTGCCAATTTGGTTTTATATAGATCTATTTTATCTTACTGAGTCTTCTGAAGTTTTACATGTTTTTACTTTTATTTTCTTATTGTTTTGGCTTTCTTTGTAATTTGCTCTTTTTATGTGATACTTTTTTTTAATCTTCAGTTGGCCTTTTAAGTTTGTTATTATGAGCGACTATTGGAACTCACAATCCTGTTTTTGCATTATGCCAGCATTTTATAACAGCTCAGTGTTCATGTTGCTCCAGTTAATGAGAGAAGAGTATTATGCACATTATTTGGTACTTGCATTAGATCTGTATATAATATTATCCTCATTTAATAATTAAAAATGGATTCTATGAAGTTTATTGATTTTTCCTACACAGAGAGAAACAGTAATTGACAGAGTTGGAACCTGACCCAGATTTCTCCCTGCGCTGAGCCCTGTTATCTTCCTAATTCAAAATGCTTTCCCTTTTCTCTGTTTTACGTCATGATTTTGTTTAATTAACATTACATCTGGAATTACATATTTATTGTACACAGGAATTTTATCTTTAAGACCTGTTGATATTTATATTAAGTCTTACGGTAACATTTAGGGGAACGCTTAAGCCGAACTTGACTTTCTATTTCTGGTTAAATCATTGTCTATTTAATTTATTTATTTGTTTAAGTTATTTTGCTGTTCTTGAGCTACTTCTTTGTTTTTAAATTTTTCAACCTTTAAATAATATCTATGTAGTTGTACCCCTTTAAAAGCTTTTGAATAATAAAATTGTAAAAGAATTAAATGGACTCTTCGTTTCCCTTTTCTTTCAAGTCATGAGTACTTTCCCCTGTTGTTTAAGAGTGTAGCATTTCTCCGGCTCCTGTCCGTTCATGACACCCTTCCTACAGCCTTACTTACCCTAAAGAGCTCCTGTTTTGATAGTGTTAGGTTCCATATATATCTTTCTCTAAACCTTTCCACCAATTTCTGTGAGTTTGTTGGTCAGATCTAACACTTTTATTAGTGGTTTGAAATTATATAATTAATTTAACTCTACTGCTTACAGCAGGCTTCACCTCTCTTTGTTTTAATTTACAAACTGTAATTCCATAGCAGTCATTTTTTTCCTGTATACAAACACAAAGTGACAAAAAAATCATTCTTGGCAAAGTTTATACATTCATTACAACATATTGCAGGTACTCATTATGTCTCCAAATTTTCATTAAAATAATTAAAATTCTTCTGCTTAGTGATTTTTGTCTTCTGTTCTTCTTGTTGTGGCTGCTTCCTCAGTGTGTAGTATTAGGAATTCAGCTAAAGCTTCATCTGAGTCTTCCTTCAGTTCTTTTATTTCAGATAAATGGGAAAACAGAGGGTTTTGTTATATTGTGGCTTCATTCCTTCATTTTGGAGACAATTGCTCCTATATCTAGAAATTCATTATTGTAGTAAAGAAAAGTTCATTTATTCAATGAATATTTATAGAGGGTCATCTCTGCAAGCTTTGCTGACCCAGAAGATGTGGAGATGAATAGGACAGACTCAATTCTTGATCTTGTACAAATGCTTCTCAGTGTTTGGTATGACTGCATCCAGATAAATCCAGTTTAAGTTGAAAATATTTCAAATCTAAAATGTATTCACTCTTTAGCGTACCAAACACCACACCCTAGCAAGACAGTATCTTGCAGAGGACGCTTTGTTGGCTGTAGAGACCTCCTTGTTGTTGTTGCTTGCTGCTGCCCAATATTGTGAACAAGTAACTGAAAAAAGTTAAGAATTAAAATCTGGAGTGTGGTTTTGAATGTCTATCACATGGGTGTGTTCCAAATCAAATCATCGTACATGGGGACATCTGCAAAGTCCTGGAGAAGTTATAAAGCAATTATACAACAATCTGTATGATTACTAGTAGTGATAAAGGATACTTGCATTCTGGTGAACCGGAAGGAATGGTAGGAAGAAGGTGGCCATGAAAGTGGCCAGATCATGTGGTGGCCCTTCAGACCCTGTCAAGGAATCTGAAAACAATAAAAAACAAAGGAAATCTCTGAACAAGTATTAACTAGCTGAATGGCATATTGATATTTGTGGGATCTTAAAATGCATTTTCTAGCTTTCACTGCAAACAGCAGATTTTTAAAGTCAGTGGATATGAGAATCACATTAGATTGTTCAGCCAGACATGAAATATGCATATTGTGCCTTGGACCAGGTTTGTTGCAGAGAAGATGGAACAAACAGGACAAATTTAAGAAATGAGTTAGATAGAATGGGATTATGCCAAGGGATGGGTGGCTGATTCACTGTGGTAGTCATTTCCTTGTCTGCTGCAATAGCTAATAATTCCCTGGTAGCTGTACTGTAACTATCATATGTGAGTTCTTAGGAGAAATGGCATCATGGAGCACACCGTGCACATTTAGGGAATGAAGAATGTGTCCCTGTCTTCATGCCAGCATTCTATTCAGTGAAGTCAATGGTAGATTCTAAGATTTTATTATCTATCTATCTATCTATCTATCTATCTATCTATCTATCTATCTATCATTTCTCTATTTCTGTCTCTCTCTATCTCTCTCTCTGTCTCTCTCTGTCTCTCTCTGTCTCTCTCTGTCTCTGTCTCTGTCTCTCTCTCTCTCTCTCCCTCTCTCTCTCTCTCTGTGTTTGCGCATATGTCTTTGTGTGTATGTGTGTATGTGTAAGCACACATGGCTCTGCTCATCCTTCAGGCATGTTTAGAGAGGCCAGAGGTGGATGTTGGAATGTTTCCTTAGCTGCTTCCCCATCTTCTTCAGTTTATTATGTTGAGACAGAGTCTCATGCTGAACCTGAAATTTACCATTTCAGCTATACTGGGTTGGTCAGCACGCTCCAGGGATCTACTTGTCTCTTCTCTACAAGTGCTGAAGTTACAAGATGTGTGTCACCACACATAGTTCTGGAGATCTGAACTCATCTCTTCATGCTTGTACAACAAGCATTTCATACACCGAATCTTCTTAGCCGATGCCAATTCATGTCACTGTATCTATGAACTTCAGATCTTTCTACTATTTACTTCATGGGGTGAGGGTGAGATGTTGCAAAATAAAGCACATTGAAAAGTGATTAGCACATCAAGTGTCAGTGCTGGTTTCATTTATTTTCACTCTGAGTTGATGGAAGATGGGAATATGCCGGGGACCTTGTCCACTCATTTTCTTGGCAATTAATTTAATGTTTGCAATTCTTACAGTAATCATTTTCTCCAGAGTAAACAGATTCTATTCATTTAAAAACTTGTTTATAGTTTTCATTATGTGTGTGTGTGTGTGTGTGTGTGTGTGTGTGTGTGTGTGTGTGTGTGTGTGTGTAGAGAGAGTACCCAATAGTTTTCCTTTCTAAAAAATTTTCTCTGCTACTACTACTACTAATTCTTAGTAGTTGCTAGGTCCTATTTTCCTGGCATATTCATTTATTAGATGATATAGAATTGATGTAGTATATTTAAGAAACTGGCCTGCAGGTATCTGTGGGAGGTAGAGATGTATTGTAATAAAAAACTATAAAGGTAAAATGTAGCAGTCATCATCCAACCAGAGAAATAAACCTGAGGGTTTATTTATATAAGTTAGATAAGAGCTTTACTGTGTGGAACTGGCTTGGATGACGGTGAGGTGACTAGAAGTCATAGGGCAGGTTGTCACGGAGGACAAACTCCAAGCACCTGAGTGGGGCTTCAGTCCACTGTTGGATTTCTTCTGAATGGAATGTCAATTCTACTCATAAAGCCTGTCAATAGATTGAACTGGACTATCTGGATCAACTAGGTTAATCTGTTTTAATCACTTTAGCAAAATAATTCACCAACACCTGGATTATTGACTTGAAGAGTTGGGGATTGTGACCTCTACAATTGGCATGTAAAGCGGTCACAGGAAAAGGTATTCAGAGTCTCTTAGGGACTAGTTTTGTTTATGGTGCATGGAATATGATAGAGAAGTACATCCTGGGGAGAAATTGAAACAGATTATTTTCTCATACAATATATTTTGATTATAGTTTCCCCTCCTTCTATTACTCCTGGATCCTTCCCACTTCCCCTCCCCTCCAAATCCACTTCCTATCTGTCTCTCATTAGAAAAGAAGAACCTTCTAATAGATAACAACCAAACATTGCAAAATGTAACATAGTAGAATGAAGCAAACAAGAACAAGAACAACAACAACAACAAGAACAACAACAACAAAAATCCAAACAACTTTCATGCCAAAATTGGACAAGGCAACCCAACAGAAGGAAGAGTCCCAAAAGCAGTCAAAAGTCAGGGACCCACTTGTTCTCATAGTTAGGAGTCCTATAAAAATACTAAACTAATAGCTGTAATATACATGCAGAGAACCTGGTGTAGACCCATGTAGACCCTGTGCTGGGTGCTTCAGTCTCTGTGAGCTCTTATGTGCCTTGCTTAGTTCATTCAGAGGGCCATGTTCTCCTGGTGTCCTCCATGCCCTCCTGACTCTTACAATTTTCCCATCTCCTTTTCTGCAGGATTTCCTGAGCTCGGAGGGAGGGATTTGATGGAGACCTCCAGTTTAGACACTCTGAATAATGTCTGCCTGTGGATCTCTGTACTTGTTCTCATGGCTGCTGGAGGAAGCCTCTCCGATGATGACTGGATAAGTAACTGATCTATGAACATAGCAGCTATCATTAGGAATAATTTCATTGATTTTTTTGTGAACCATTGTGTTTGGTTTTACTCTAGTAAATAGCCTCTGGGCTATCTAGTCTCTGGTTCATGATTACCCAAGGAGTGTAGGGTACGGGCTCCATCTTATGGAGCATGTCTTCAGTCAAATCACGCATTGGTTGGCTACTCTCACAAGTTCTGTAAACCATGGCCATAAAATATTTTGCAGGTGGGACAGATTGTAGGTGAAGGGTTTAGTGGCCAGATTGGTGTATGTTCCTCTTTTGGTAGCCTGCAGAGTACCTTCCCATACCAAAGGGACTAGAACGTACAAGAACTACGAGGCTCTATGTAGGCACTAGCTCAAGTTCTCCCTGTTCAGGCAGTTGTGTAAATGTAGTCCTCTGCAATAGAGCCCTGCTGTCAGTTTGTGGAGAGCAATCCTTTATCTTAGCATCAACCTCGATTGTTTGGGGATTTCCATGGAACCCCTTTGTCCAGCAACTCAATTGAATGCAACTGAGTCCCTCCATTGGAAGCTTCATATGGCTACAAGAGATGGCCAGTTAAGACTCTATTTCCTATTCCTCAGAGTCCTCATTCGGATCATATTCATAGATTACAGGAAGTTTTTACTGCACTAGATTTCTACCTCCAAGTGCCCCCCAATTCCAACTGTATCTCTCCACACTCTGTTTTTTATCCCATCCCCCACTTGATCCCTTTTGCTCCCCTCCCATTTGGCCCCCACTCTGTCCATAAATCTATTATTTCCTCTTCCTAGGGATATTCATGCATTCCCCCTAGACCCCTTCTCTTTACCTAACCTCTCTGGGTCTACAGATTGCAGCTTGGTTATCATTTATTTAATGGCTAATATTCCCCTATAAGTGAATACGTATCATTATATACAATGAATACATACAATTTCATGTTGTCATTTTTTTTTTAACAGCTGAGTATTACTCCATTGAGTAAGTGTACCACATTTTCTTTATCTGTTCTTCTGTGGAGGGACATCTACATTGTTTCCAATTTCTGACTATCATGAATAAAGCCTCAATGAACATGGTTAAGCAAGTGACCTTGTGGTAAAATGGAGTATCCTTTTGGTATATGCCCAAGAGTGGTATAGCTGAGTCTTGAGGTAGATAGATTCACAAAATGCTTCTCCCACCAGCAATGGAGGAGATTTTCCCTTGCTCCACATCCTCACGAGCATGAGCTGTCACTTGTGTTATTAGTCTTAACCATTCTGACATGAGTAAGATGGAATCTCACAACAGTTTGATTTGCATTTCCCTGATGGCTAAGGATGATGAACATTTTTAAAGAGTATTTTTCAGCCATTTGCAATTCCTCAGTTGAGGATCTATTTAGATCTGTAGCCCATTTTAGAATTAATTTATTTGGGTTTTGATATCTAGTTTTTTAAATTCTTTTTAAAAATCTTGGTCAATTCAGTAGACTGCTGCATTGCCTGATTGATGGTACCCTTTGTTTTACAGAAAATTTTCAGTTTCATGAGGTCCAGTTTATTAATTGTTGATCTCAGTGAGTGCCTGCACTATCGGTATTCTGTTCAGGAAGTTGTCTCCTATGTCACTGTGTTCAAGGCTATTCCCCACTTTCTATTCTATCAGATTCAGAGTGTCTGGTTTTATGTTGAGGTCTTTGATACACTTGGACTTAAGTTGTTTTTTGTTTGTTTTTGTTTTTTTGTGCAGTGTGATATGTATGGATCTATTTGCATTCTTTTACTTGTAGACATCCAGTGTGACCAACACTGTTTGTTGAAGATGCTGTCTTTTATTCTAGTGTGCATTTCTGACAACTGAAGGAGATCAAGGGGTTTGAAAATTGGAAAAGAAGAAGTCAAAGAACTGTTATTTTCAGGAGATATGCCAAAAGAGAATTCCTATAGCTGATAAACACTTTCAGTGAAATGGCAGGATACAAGATTAACTCAAAAAATTAGTAGCCCTCCTATATACAAATGACAAATGGACTGAGAAAGAAATAAGGGAAATAATACCTTTTGCAGCAGCCTTGAATAATATCAAATACCTTTAAGTTAAAACTAACAAAGTTTCTTGGGGTAACTCTAACCAAGCAAGTAAAAGACTTATATGATAAATACTCTAAGACTTTGAAGAAAGAAATTAGTGAAGGTTTGAGCAGATGGAAAGATTTCCCATGCTCATGGATCAGTAGGAATAACATACTGAAAAGGCCACCCACCAGAAGCAATATACAGTGAAATTCAATGCAATCCCCACCAAAATTCCAGCACAATTCTTACAGACCTTGAAAGAACAATACTCAACTTCATATGGAAAAACAAACAAATGTACAAACAAATAAATGAACAAACAAACAAATGAAAAACCTCAGTACAATGAAATTCTGTACAATAAAAGATCTGCTGGAGTTATCAGTATTCCTGATTTCAAGCTACACTACAGGCTATAGTAAACAAACAAACAAACAAACAAAACACAAAAATCACATGGTATTGGCCCAGACATAAATTCAAACAAATATGGACTTCTGACTTTTGGTAAAGAAGACATCAATTTTAAGTTTTTGATTTTTTTCCTATCATCCAAATGGTATTCTTCAAACATAAACTTACTAATGGGTGAGTGGGTTGGTCTAATGTGGCTTGTATTCTAATGTTAATTTGTAACCCCTAAGGCAGTTTGCCCCAAACACAAGAGAGTCTGCATGGAAGACACTATGTGACCCTGTCCCCAATTGATTGTGACTGGTGAATAAAGATGCTAATAGTTAATAGCTGGGTAGAAGTGGGATGGGTGTGGCTAAATATTTCTGGTTTTGGGACCACAAGGAAGAGGAAGGAGAAGAGAGTAAAAGGAATCACCATGAAAAAGTAAGAACTTGCAGGAAATGAGAAAGGAGAGCTACCATGGGCTAGGGGCCAAGAGAAAGTGGTCCAGAAGGCTGCCTAATTGATGCTAAGAACAGTCCAGATGAAACATAGTAATTAATAACTTGGGCTAAGGATAGGAAGTAGATTCTCACAGCACGGAGGCTAGGCAGCTGCCCAGCTATTGTGCTGTCTAAGGCATATTAAAATATAAAAGCTATGTGTGTGTGTTTCATCTGGGAACATAAATGGTTTAAGGCAGGAAGAAGCACACTGCACCGGGATTTTTTAATATACCTTAGGCAGCACAATAGCTGGGCAAAGGGTTTTCATAGTTAAGAAATATTATACCCTGTCAACTCTCCATCCTTCTCCCTCTTAATGTCCTCCCAATACAATGTACTGCATTCTGAATCAGATGGAAGAGGCAGTTGTTAATATTTGCTTGTCCTCCCGAATCAGTTTTTCTATTCATAAATTAATAAAAAAAAAAGCAAACCTGTCTTCCCACTTAGTTACCTTCTTTTATAAATTCTTTCCTTAAAATGCAATTGCTATAAGGTCTTCTCATCTTCAACAATTTCAGAATGCTCGGCAGGCCTCTATTTATTGCCATCCAACCATATCTACTACAGCCCTGGTTGGAAGCCTGGTCAGAATTTATTATATTCTAATTTAACTCTGGTCGACAGCAAAGCCAGTCAGTTGGTTATCCTTTTTACAGCATGTACATTGACATCGTTTACCCAACAATCATTAGATTAGGCCGATTCTGAGCTGAGAGTCTCCCATCTATGGTGCTTCATGTGTCTGATTTCAGCTTAGAATGTTCACTTTTAGTGAGAGTGAGCCAGAAAATTACAATTGACTAAGCAAAGCTGAACATAGAGGCTGGGGAAAGCAGTCATTGCTGCCACTTGGAACAGCCTGCTGGGTAGACAGGAAGCATTTAAGAATCAGGAGAATGAAGGCTAAAGTAAGTATCAGGAAGTCAACCCAAAGACAATGGAGTGAGAGAAAGAACTGGCCTGGAAATGGTAAAGGCTACAGGGTTAAATGAATGAAGAAAAATTAGAAAGAAGTGTTGTGATTTCTGGAAATGCAGCCAAAGAACTTTGAAAAAGAGTAGTTTATTCTCTTCCATTGTGATATACTGAGTTAATTAATGTTACATCTGTTCAAACCCTCTAAGAAGTATTTTTTTCATAAGCAGTGGTTTTTAAAAATGCCTTTAATTTAGATCCCTGTCATTTGCTCAAGTAAATATTTTTCCATTGGTTTATTTTACTTCTAAATGTATTTTAGATCAGGTTCTCAAAATTGTATGAGTTTCATCTGGAAACTCACTAGAACTGTCCATTTTAAGTCCGTGTCTTAGACTTATTGGAGTAAGAACTCTGGCTCTGGAGTCCAGCAGTGTTCATCAAGTAACCCCTCCTCTGATTAGGAGCTTCTGCTTGAGAATGTAAAGGTTGTATGTGTGAATACCAACTTTCAGGGTTTGGGGTCAGCTTCTTCTAACTCTACTAGAGGATGCTAAGCCTAGTACTAAGGGGTCTCTGCAAACTCCATGGTCAACACAGTAACAGTTGAAGAGAGACAAAAATATCATTCGGTTCAACAGGACTAAGTAGCTGATGTTGGTTAAAACTTCCTTTTTTGCATATTTAATTTAAAAAAAGTGTTGGGCATATTTAATTTTTTATTTTCAGCACATTTAAGATTTTGTGACAACTTTCTTGGTGATAATTAACTCAATCTTGCGTGCACAATAAACACCAAGTAAGCTAAATAGAGATTGGAGGTGATGACATTAAAACTCTTTGTAAGCATTCATGACACCTTCTATAAAGATGGGGTCTATAGATTGAGAAAAATAAGCTTATAATCAGTTTAGTGGTGGTGGTGTGATCTGGTATGGTCTTAGCCACACAGCACCCCTTCTTTGAAGGGACTATTCTACGTGTTTATCATTTCAGGTTCCCTAGTGCTTATCTGTGAGCACAGGGGCCTCCTACACACCACTTAGTTCAGTATTCCTTGTGGGTTAGTTTCTTTCACCATGCCATCTATACTTCTAATACATGATGCTCACATTTCCAAAGTATTGAAAAAAATCACTGTATCCTTATCTGCTAAGTGGAAATATAAACTTTTTTGTGAGCATTTCTTTGTATCCTGTGATGTCCTTAAAATAAATTCAATTTCTCTACTCTTCTGAAGCACATATAAAATTATTATTTTAGGGATTTTATGTATTGCAAATGTCCTTTGGGTTTATTTCAATTGAATTTATAATCAGGCTCCATAAAATACTCATGCTAGGAAGTGACACTCAACCTTTTGAAGTGACTCACAACAAATTTTCCTTAAAGCGACCCTCTTAGAAAGCCCATGTATATTTGATCACTCTTATTCATACTGCCTTGTAGTCTTTATGAAACATTAAATAAGTGAAGCAGTCGTGTCTCCTTCCTCTTAGCGTGATCCCTTCCCTTCTTCCACATCCCAGCTTCACAAACTTTGAGTTGTTCATCACGTATGGTAACTGAATAGAGGGAAGAGTGTCACAAAAAGCATTTGCCAGTATAAAAAGGTTTGGTATATGTAACGGCCAATAATTAATTTGAAATCAAGTACATAATGAATCCAAGGCATTTATGAAAACACTTATCCATATCGTAACACGGACATTTCTCACGGCCTTGGTTCTGAAGATGTGACATGTGTACTTCGCGGTGAGCATGCCACCAGGCCACTCGATCCTAGTGAACACTGCCTGAAACACTCCAACTCAAGATGAAAATACCTCTTATATTCTAGGAGACTGAAACGTCTACTGATTCTCAATTATGACTTGGCCTAATGGCCCGCCATATACTCAGATTATTTATTTAATCTGACTTCAGGAGAACCAATAACTTGCCAACTAACAAATGATCAATCTCCTTTCCCCTGGATTTCCCGCATAATAAACACTTACAACCTTATTTATTGCATAGCTTTAATCTTAAATAATGGATTCTTTCCTCACCTTGACTCAGAGGGATATCTATCTGTCCCTCTGAAAGGGATAATAATAAAATAAAACAAAACCTAACACTTCAGAATAGGACAAGCAAACAGAAGAAAAGAGCCCTACATATACAAAAAGCAGATGGCATGACAGGCTAAAATCTAAACATAATCCAGGGATAAAATCATAATTCTTTAAGTTAGGAATGATGGTAAAATACTTTATCTAATTGACAAATATAATGGACTGGATGTTAATGGTATATCATACTTTGTAATTTACGTGATTGGTATGGTGTTCAATTTATGTCTGGGAGAAGAGTTGTTTGTTTATTTGTTTGTTTTTATTGGACAGAAAAGGTGAAACGTAGGGAGTGGCTCTGATGCTAAATTGTTCCCTAATTGGTTCTTGATCCATCAATAAAGATGCTAGCAACCAATGGGCTAGGTGGAATAGGCGGGACTTCCAGGTGCCAGGGGGCAAGTTAGCAGATGCAGTGGAGAGAGGGGGATTCCTGACATGCTTAGGAGGGAGAAAAGCCAACCAGCCCTGTGAGTTTTAGGTTGGAATGGCCAACCCTAGAAGCCTTTCTTTTCTAATGAGAGACAGAAAGGGGGTGGATAAGGATGGGGTGGAGGTAAGGAAGGACTTTGGAGAGTAGAGGAAAGGCAAAGCATAAACTGGATATATTTTGATAGAAAAAAGTTTTAATAAAAGGAGGGGAAAAAGCCAGAGGCAATCTATTTCTGTGCTAGATAATACAATTTTATTTTATTTTATTTTATTTATTTATTTTTTTTTTTTCTCGAGACAGGGTTTCTCTGTGTAGCCCTGGCTGTCCTGGAACTGACTCTGTAGACCAGGCTGGCCTCGAACTCAGAGATAATAAAATTTTGAATTACAAAAAAAAAAAAAAAAAAAAAAAAAAAAAAAAAAAAAAAAAAAAAAAAAAAAAAAAAAAAAAAAAAAAAAAAAAAAAAAAAAAAAAAAAAAAAAAAAAAAAAAAAAAAAAAAAAATCAGAAAATGAAGCAGGCATAAAGATTGCTAGCAGGAAAGGCTAGAAAATGCAGAGTACTCTAGTGGATTGTCTCAGCCCACAAGAGGCTGCACCTTTCATTGCTTTGAGATGTCTTATAACTTTGCAAGTTGTAGAAAATTGACGGCAATGCAGCTGACTCTTGTTTGTAAAGACGCGGTCAACTTTTGTCAAATAGAATTTTGTCCTTGACATGTGGATTTCTCACAGGCAAGATGGTATGTATGTGTAGTTACTATAACAAAAGTTATATTTTATTATGCTGAGGGTTATCATACAAGATTCATACTCTAAATTCCTAACTACAGTCCTAATTCTATTTCCCGCGAGGCTGCCTACATAAGAGACATATCTTAACCAAAGGTTGGGTCCAGTCACTCCTGGAAGTCTCTGGTTTGAGGGTCAGGGTCTTAGGAGAGACTCTCCAGCTGCAGGGCAGGGCAAGGTGACATCTCTTCAGTATCTTCAGTACTCCTGAAGATATGCAGAGTAGAACATTTCTCTTAGTCTTTGCTTATATACTGAGCAGTGGGCCGTGTGGAATTCTAGTCATGTGTGTGGTTTTTTTGAGTAAGTGATGTCACTGGTTCTGGCTCTTAGGTGCAGCCTTGGGTAAGTAGAGTTTCTGACTAAGATAATTTTACATGTCTAAAGGGCATTTTTTTTTTTTTACTATGCTCCTTACAGTAATGATCTGCTCTACATTTATCAGCAAATTTGCTTCAGCATTTTTGTCTTGCTATATATGTCATTTCTTTAGTTTTTAATTCAAACTGATTTTATATATCTTGTTTTGTTTATGATTAATCAGTTTAAGATCTCTGACACACATTCTGTATATTGAGAAAGAGATGATGCAACAACTCTTTGTGTAATCTGACATTATCCTAGCATCACAACTTAGCCTAGTCAACCTTGTACATGAGGAGAACACTTACATTATTAGCCTTTGGACAAAAATCATCTAACTTAAAGTCCATTTTACAATAAAGCTCTGGATAGCTTACAGAACTTACTACTATGCTGAAAGTCAAAATCTGGCTGGTTGTATGAATATTCTTTCATACCATTATAAAGTCTAAATTTGTAAGTCAAACAATTGCATTTTAGGGCAACCTGTATTTTAGTGCCCTAAATAACATTTTCTCCTTTGTGTTTGAGCAAGATGCCTGCATTCTCCATACCAAGCCACACAAAACATGTAGCTACCCCTGTTTTATGTGTTCATTCCTTTATGTAACAAATGTTTATAAAATAGCTCTTTGTTGCAGGATTGAGATTTCATTGATAACTATTCAGGTTTCTTTACTATTACTTTTGCCATGGTTGCATTCTATACCAAAGTGTCATCATCCCTTCACTTGCTAACTCAACAAACATTTACAGAATATTCCTGGATTAGGTCTTCAGTTGGATTCGATAGCTCTGTATACAGACAGTTTTTTGCCCTGAACTCTGAACCCACTCACCAATTTCATATATCCTAGCATCCATCATAAGCTAGTGAAAATTCTTTGGTCTACATCAGTATGTGGAATGCTTTTGTATGGTTTCTTGCCTATTTATTTACTATTTTTTGCAAAGAAACATTTTCCTTTTACAATGAGAAGTAGTCTCAATGCACCACAAGCCTAGACCTCCTCCCCATGACTTTATTGTACTATCTGGCCTAGAAATAGCTTTTATTCCAAAGTGGGTATTGCTAAATATTTAGCAATTTTGTTTACCTTCCAAGAAAAGCAGAATGGAAAAGTGGTGAATGATTAAGGAGGTTGCCATGGAGACAGTAGGTAAAGAAAGACTCCGAGCTTACCAAGAACTTGACAAGAAGCGTTGAAGTAGAAAGTGTTCAGCAGTGGTGTTTCAGGTACTTTCTGAATATCCCCTGCCTTTCTGTTTCCTCAGAGAAGTACTTGCCTCTCTTTGCAGCCAGGCACAATCATTTATATTCATTTGAGTGTTTGTTTCTGCTTTCCTTGCTCACTTTCTCTGTTGCCTTCAGTCATTCCTGACAAGGTGATTTCAGCCTCATTTTCTGTTGACTGTTTCATTTTGTATTTCAAGAGCTGAAGAATTCCACTTTAATGGGAAAAGAGGAGGCATAGTACTTCAGAAAACTTTTCATTGTATGGATTGAAGAAGAGATTGGCTGTGTTAAGCAAAGTTGGAAAGAACACAGAATAAAGCGAGAATGCTTTTGTTAAAATAAAAAAGACAGAACAATATTCCAATTAGAACTACTGTCACCAAATGCCTGCCCGAATACATTAACTTCAAATTAAAATACTCTACAAACTTAAAAATAGATTTCCCAATACCAACTTGTAGTAACAGCACTTTGTTCAAGGAAAATAAACATGAAACCCTCTGGGTGCTCTTGATGAAAGCAATGAAAATAAAGGACACTTGATAATTATGTTTTCTGACAAATATAGAAATGGATGTCAGAAATATCCAACATGCTTTCAATAGTACACCCAAGTATAAACTCTTTCTTAAACAGAATTAGTTGCACTAAAACAATTGTAAGAACTCGTTTTAACTCTGAATTTAAAGACCTGATCAGATCTGTTATAATTTTCCTTTGTTGGCAATGCCAGATATTTTCAAAGGCAGGTCCCAATTTAAAAACAAGATAAAGAAGTTATTAATAATAACATCATCTTGTTTAAAGATTTTTATTCAAAAGATATTTTTGGGGAAACAAAATTTTATACTGTAGAACTCAGAAAATATAACATCATCTTGTTTAAAGATTTTTATACAAAAGATATTTTTGGGGAAACAAAATTTTATGCTGTAGAACTCAGAAAATATAACATCATCTTGTTTAAAGATTTTTATACAAAAGATATTTTTGGGGAAACAAAATTTTATGCTATAGAACTCAGAAAATATAAATGAGAATATTTTTGCTATTTCTTTTATTTAAATATCATAATTTTTTTTCATTTTTCCCTTCAGGCTCTTATAAACCTCTCATTTCTCTAGTTCAAATTCACAGTCTCTTTTCTTACTACTTGCTGTTATGTGTGTATATGAACATGTCCATGTACACACACACTTGACCAATCTGTATATTATTTTATTATGAATAAGTTTTAAAAGAAAGGGTGCCTGCCACTCAAAGACTCATACAAGGCTCCTAGAAATGGTCATGGTGTGACTTACTAAAATTAAAACTAGTAAGATTCTAGTGTAAAAAGCCAATGGATTGTACCTCCTTGTAGGTCTCTGCCTTTCCTTGAAAGAGTTTACCTCCTTTTTGTGTCTTTCCTAAAAATTTTCAAGGTCTTCCATGTCTAAAGACTGTTAGCCATCCATATTGAGAAAGATTTTCTTTGTGTACTTAAAAATGGATGCAGGGATTCATTCAACACAACTAGCTTCTAAGGGATCCCATTCAGTCAGTCTGAAAACCACATATTGTTATTGAATTATTTTCCTGTTGTATTTAACTAGCGTATTTGGAAAATAAAAAAAAAAATGCATGTGTTTATTTCCTTTGGTGACAAAGTTTAGATCTATGATTTTATAGCAGAGAAGGTGGTTGCAAGCTTCAAATAATTCAAAGAAATGAAAGCTACTACAATTAAGAAGGGGTTGCTACATTTGCTTGTTAATAAGCCACTGGCAATATTTGAGATGATCATTTCATTCAGAATTTAGGGCAAGGAACTATGGGTGAAAGAGACTCTGAGAAAGCACACCAGGGTTGTGATTTACATACAAATAATACGGAATAGCAGTATGGTCAAGAGTGGCCACCAGAATAAAGTTGGCCACCCCAACCCATACAATTAAAAGCCTGGGCATTTCTGTTGAGAGCAGAGGGAAATTACAGAAGGTGTGGGAAGGAGGCAATGGCTCAAAGATTGTGAAAAGACCAGGGTTGTCTAGAAGTTAAGGAAGGGCATCACACCATCTGTGATGGGAGAGGAACAAAAGGTGGCTGGCATTGTGCTGATTCCTCTGTGTCTTTTGCTTAGTCCTTGGGACATTCAGGGTGTTCTTATCTCTTGCCTGAGGATACAGAGGTGTAACCAGGGTAAACCACACAGTTTTTGAATTTCAAGCCAAGGTGAAAACTAAGTTTCTTTGATCTCAGATCTAGTTTCTACTCCATACCGATATAAAATTGTTTATATTTAACCTTTCTTGACTTATCAAAATTGTCATTTCATACAGTACAACTTGGTAGCATTGGTGGGGAATCCATAAAAGATAAAATTGGAAGATTCTTGCTTTATTTCAGTCCTAAGTCTTCTCGTGAAACCATAGAATCCACTCAGTCTACTTCATGAAGAGACATAGATACTGTTTGGCTTGCTAGAGTTCTAGAAGACCAGAGTATGAAGCTATACAGTCATCCTGCATCTCAAACACAAATGACAGAAACCAAAGCAATGATTCATACCCTATAGAAGTTTCCTCCTGATTTTTCCTTAAGCCATCACGCTGTTCCATCTTCCAAGTGGTATTGTCCAAAGGGCTTGGACCAACTCCTTCATCATACTGCACCTGGTTCATTGAGATTCCGGCTGTTTAGCTCATTTTACCTCCCTAGTCACTTTACCAAACTCTTCCTATATAATCCATTTGTCATTTCACGTTCTCATAGTTCTTCCCTGGCTCTCTCTCCTCCCTCATCCTTCCATCTGACACTTGCTTGCATCTTGAGTTTCTAAGGGGGAAGTGGGAAACTTTTCATCAACCCCCCTGAAAAAAAATAACTTGTCATTTTGTGTCAGCTTGGACATTGCTCCTCATGACAGTATTGATTGCCTTTATCTTTCACTGAATACAGCCCCATCCACATATTTCTCTAGGGAACTGTAATGGTTAATCTTGCTTGTGAACTTGACTGGATAGGAATTGCTGAAGAGACAAACCTTTGGTCTCACCTCTCCTGTGAGGGATTTTCTTAATTAACTGAAATGGGAAGACTCAACAGAATGTGGCGACACCTTCCAGTATGCCTTAGGTTTTAGGAGGTCTGAAGGAACCTTGATGATGATGATGATTATTAATTATTATTAATAATTATTTTATTTTGTTTGCTTGTGTCCATATTATACTAATGCCATCATCAAACCTCTTTGTGACTTGCTACAAAGTTCATCTAGCCTGTTCCTGCCACTGCTGCAGCTACTGCTGCTACCATTCTTTGGTGACACCAAAACTCAGCTTCTTTGACTTTCCAATGTGGAAGGAAGACCAGTGGCATTCTAGGAATCCTTCAGACTTCAGCATCAGACTGAGAGTACTCGTCATCCAGCCTTATGGACTGGCAGCCTGGTTCTCAGTCTCTAGCATAAAGACACCCATTACTGAAGTGCTACAGTCATATTGTTCAAGCCTATATAATAAATCTCTGTTTGGTATACATTCATTCTATAGGTTTGTACCTCTAGAGAACTCTGATTAATACAGGGGTAAATGGGGCTCCATCCTAGTTTCCTATGGTAGCCAGAACCATCACTTTTAGCAGCTGATACAACATTACTGAAGGTAAATATTTGAGCAAATGTTTGAGTTCCATGAGCCAAGAAAGTACTTAGTGATTATGGTTGGTTTAATATGTAGAGAAATAAAAATGGATAAGGTATTTGTCAGCATAAGACAGGCTTAAAAAGTTGAGGGGGAGGGGGAAGAAACCAACAGAAAGAAAAATGGGAAGAGCAATAAAAATAGACAAAAAACTAGAATGCATTTAAAACATTTATTTAAGAAATTTTTATTGAGTACCTATGATGTCCCAGATTGTAGTTTAGGTGATGGAGAATTTGATAGAGTGTAATTCTTCTAATTGGAAAAGGGGAAACAGACAATAGATAAATTAATCAAATGGCAGTTTGGGGTAAGTGTCGAAAGAAAAGTAATTCAAAATAAAAGCCCAGGGCATTGTGGAAAAGGGAGATATAAACACACAGTGGTTAGTGACAGTGTCCTATGAGCAGGTATCTGAAATGAAGTAAAGATTTTATGAATGAAGGATATTCTACCACAGGGCATGTAGAAATAAAAAGAAAATGGAAAAAAAACCCAATTGCTGATGTGCATGATGCTTGCTTGGCAAGTAGAGAATGAATGAAAATGAGATGGAAGGTAGGACTAGACACTTGTGTGCTTCACACTGGAGGGCCATAAAGGATAGTCTTACACTGGCAGCTGGATGTCATACTGCCGTGTATTATTCTTGGCATCTATGGGATGTGGTTGTAGGTGATCCTTACACACTGCTATACAGTGGAAGGGTCTTGAATTCTGTATTGCAGTGGTTAGCCCTGCTGAAGTAATATTTATACTTAGGCAGTCACTGCCACCTCCTCAGCAACTCCTGAATGGATGAAGAAGATCACACTTCTCGTGTGTGACTGGAAGCTTCCAAGCAAGGGAAAGGTGAAGAGGTCCAGACTTGGATTCAGTCCCCAAACTAGCTTTATGGAGGGATCTCTACCTTAATTAATAAAGTATGCTTTATCTGACTTAATCAATCCTCTGCATAATTGGAACTTTGCAAGGCAGGCAGAGTTCACTGCCCAGACAGGTTTCTGCTTCTGCGTTTTCCCCACAAATCTCTTTTTTGTCTCAAGTCACAGGATTCCTCATCTTTGGCATTTTAAAAAATTGGGGATGGGGAGTTCTTGGTGCCAGCGGTTGCTCTGTATATTACCTCTGGTCTCCATCAGGAGCTAGCCCCAATACCAGATACAGCCCAAAGAAGACACTTATCACTTGTCCCACTCCCCTGAGTGCTCAAACTGCTATGGTTCAGAGCCACTGTCTTAATAAAGTACAGGAATCTTTGGGGGATGCAGGCTTTCAGAAAGAGAGAAATGATCAATCACGCTTACTATGCTTCCTGGGACATCAGAAATATTTTAAAGCATACCGCCATTTCCAGAGTATAGACAAGCTCATCACTCTATATTTTTAAAGTTCCTTTTTTTGATATTTCCAAACTCGTGTCTCAGAATAACCAATCCATTTGAAAACCATTTTTTTTCCTCCTGAAAATAACAAGTCAAAAAATAGCAAAGCTGTACTTCTTTTACCCTTTAAGAATCAGTTTTCCTCTTCATCAGGATGCATTCTGACTTTTCCAAGGTGGAAAGGGTGAAATTCTTTTAGGAAGTATTCTTCAACTTCCCCAGGGTGAAGGTGAAGTACTTATGGTCCTTTTCTGTACTCAGTAGATGCTCTCCCCCATTGAATTGGCATGCTGGCACTACTGCTCCTAATTTGATTGTATTTGGAGACAGGGCTTCAAAGAGGTAATTA
The DNA here is from genome assembly GCA_028551405.1 of Uromys caudimaculatus. Taxonomy (NCBI): domain Eukaryota; kingdom Metazoa; phylum Chordata; class Mammalia; order Rodentia; family Muridae; genus Uromys; species Uromys caudimaculatus. The sequence continues at coordinate 43,613,044 of CM052716.1, forward strand.
TAGCTTACCTAAGACATGCCATATGGGTAAAGTCCATTTTCATTAGGGTTGGTGTGAAAAGATACTCACTGAGCTGGTGGGGGCACAAGCCTTTAATCTCAGCACTCAGGAGGCAGAGGCAGGTGGATCTCTGACTTCAAGGCCAGCCTGGACTGTGCAGTGAGTTCCAGGATGGCCAGGGCTATACAGAGAAACCCTGTCTTGAACATAGAACAAAACAAAAAGCGAAACAACTAACCAACTAAAGAAATACTCATTGGGAGTGTACATGTAGAAGAAAGACCAGGAACCCAGTGTGAACACAGCTGCAGCAAGCCAGAGACACATTCTCCCCAACCACCAGAGCTGCCAGACTGGATCTAGAACCTGTAGCCTTTAGAGTTGGGAAGAAATCCATTCCTATTGTTTAGGCCACTCCACCTGTGGCATTTGGTACACAGAAGACCACGAACCCTAATTCAGGTTCCTGACCAACAGGCAGACTCTTAGATAACATTTGAGTGCCAGCACTTTTGCCTCCACTCAAGCACAAGTCCCCCTTCCTCTGGTCCAGGTAAGCTCCTTGTTCTCCAAGCACTGTTTTGCTTTTCCTCTCTTGTCCTTGCAGAAATCCCAACCTTTTAGAATTCCTTGGGATTTATACTTTCTAACATATGTTTTAGATCTTAAATATATACTATTGCATACGGTTCTCCATAGCTCTAGTATCTTTCATCTTCTAAAAATCAAGAATTAGCATGAATTTTGTGTTCTGCACCTTGCATTTCTACTGGGGGAGTAGGTTTATTTTAACCACAATAGCTACTGCTGCTGCAGGCTTTTGTTTCCTTGTTCCCCTTTTTGATCCCTTTCCTCCCTCTCTCTCTTCCCCCTTTCCTCCATTCCTTCGGATTGGGCCCACAGAGCCTAGTATATGATTGGTCAGGTGCTCTATCACTGAGCTATGCCCCCAGCCCGTAGTATTTCCCTCTTCTGTTTATGAATATCAGCTTGGCTAGATTTAGACTAGAAAATAGGTGACACTTTCTGGGGACATCTGTGGAGGCGTTTCCAGAGAAGACCAGCATGCAGCTGAGTGAACGAAGTGAGGAAGACCTTCTGCTGTTGTGCGTAGAACCATCCAATGTACTGGGAGCCCAGAAGGTCTGGGAAAGGAAAGGGAAGGATTGCCTTCTCATCTGTGTTCACTCTGTCCTATGTGGGTGCTCACACCACCCTTCCTGAGTGGGCATGCTTTTCTGCTCCTGTCACCAGGGAACCTCAGACTTCAGCTTCCTCAGCCTTTGACAAGGACTCATGCCAGTGCCTTTGTCAAAGACCTCTCTCTCCAGGAGCCATTAGGTCTTGGCTTAGGACTAGACCAGCATCCCTAGCTTCTTCCATTATGAGCCTTCCAGCTTGGATTAGCAGTTACAGATTCCCAAGCTCTTCAACCTCCAGGCAGCCATTAAGGAACTATGCAGGATCATAAGAGTCAACCTACTGAATCCCTTCCCATAAGTATGTATATCCTCTTGGTTCTGTATGTCTGAAGAACTCTGACTAATAGACTGCAAGAAATTATGTAGGCATCTATTTGCATCATGTCGAAGTCTTCTCTCACTTTGTACTTAACCTAATTTATGACCAGGTAACTGAGGCCCTGAGATAGCCCTTATAAATGTTGTAGACACTGACATCCACATGTCTGGTTTCTGCTCCACATTTCTTTGTTTTACTCTACATTGTTAGTGACAGTATTGGAGTCCATTTGAACCTGTATTCCCAGAAACCAGTAACAACTAAGAAATTATGATGGAATATCCCATGCTATACCCCTTATGCTCTGGGGATAGCTTACTGCAAAGATCCACTCTTTCCTGTATGACTGGATACAATTTGTGGTGTGAGCCTGTGTCAGTGCCATGCACAGGCTTCATACTTCTCATATTTGGTCTACAAATAACTGATAGACACTCGTGTCTCCATCTTATCTGGTCAAGATGGCAGCCAAGGTGAAGCTACCAGGCTTTAGTCAGGCATCTTCTCTCACTGGATTTGGAGCCACACTCAGCCTGCCCCTGCACTGGGATGAAGCTGTTCTCCCCAGCAGCCTCTTTACTGAGAGTCTGCTGACTAGGAGGAAATGGTTTCTGCTTAGCAGGTCCATGGCCTGCCCATTGCTACCCCATGCTGAGTCCTCTCCAGTCTCCTTTGTTCTCCTCTGTAAAAAAAAGTTCCTTTTCTACTTAATCTTTGAGGAGATATTTGCAGCTCGTATGATTTGAGCCTTTTCCTTGTTGTATCATTATAATCGTTTCCATTTCCTTACTGCAATAGAGGTTTTAAATATCTTTTCAAACAGAGCAAAGAGATGAAAAGCTTACCATTTTCATGATTTGAAGTGTGCAGTTCATTTGCATTTATAGTCACAATTAACAAATATTTTTATTTATTACTTATTGTATCTCTCTTCTCTCTCTCTTTTGCTTTCTCTCTCTTTGTGTGTGTTTGTGTGTGTGTGTGTGTGTGTGTGTGTGTATGTCTGTGTAGAGAGGGAGGAAGCATGCCTGTGCCACACTGTTTTGTGTAGAGGCCAGAGGAGAAGTCTCTAGCATCAATTTTCTTCTTCCATCTTTACTTGGGTTCTGGGGACTAAACTCCGGTCATCAGGCCTACTCAGGAAGCACCTTTGTCTGCTGAGTCATCTTCAGAGTTTTTAATCTTGGAAAATGATTATATCCATGAAACAGTTCCTCACTCCCCCTCAAGCCTCTAGCCACTACACTTCTGTCTTCTTTCTCTATGAACTTGATTGCTCTTGGTGTCCGTGTCACATGTATATGGAGTCAGTCAGTGTTTGTCTTCTGTGGCTAGTGTAGTTCACTAGGCACAGCCTCCTCTAGGTCTATCCATGCCATAGCACTGTCAGAATTTCCTCCCTGTGACTATCATCTGTTGAGATGAGAATAGACACTTGCAGTGTGTCTGCCTTTTAGCTATTGTTAACAATACTGATATAAGTTTGGGTCTGTATTTAAATATCTCTTCAGGACCCCCCACTTTCAATGCTTCTTAATATACATACAGAGTAGACTTGCTAGTTCATACAGAAATACATTTAAGCTTCTTGGGAAGCATTGCCTTTTAATGGATTACATCAGTGGTTTACCATCTTACGTTCCCACCAATAGTGCTCTAGGGCCATGCTTTCCTCAAGTCCTCAACGCTTTTTATCATCAAAGTTATATGGGCTACTTTCACCACATGAAATAGTACTTGACAGAAATAACTGAAGGGAAGAAAGGTTTATTTTCATGTCATGGCAATCTAGGAAGCAGACAGTCCACAGGAACCAGCAGCCAGACTATATAGCCTTCAAAGCTTGCCCCCAGTGAGCCTCCTTTACCAGGCCCTATTTCACAAGGGTTGCACAGGGTCTCAAAATAGAGCCAAAACCTTGGGAACAAGTATTCACAGCAAGAGCCTGTTAAGTTGTCTTTCAGACTCAGCACTAGTCATCCAAATGTTAAGATTGTAATATTTTTAATAAAGTCTTTCCTTAATTAAGTCTGCGTTTTTGACAATAATTTTTAAAATGAAGCCAGTGCTTATTTAAATAAGAAAACAGAAATCTTAAACTTAAAACTTAAGTTACAATTCATTGTGATAGGTTATGTTTTAAAAAATAGGTTTTGACATGTTTTTCCTTGTATACACTCAATCTAAAATTTTTGACATGTACAGAAAAGTCTTAAAGAAGCAATAACAAAACAGGCCTGTATTCAGAGACCAAAAGCATACACTATCAACATTTTGACAATTGTATCTTAGATCTTGAAAATGTAAAAACATATGCAAGCCAGTAAACATTCATCAGTACCTGCTTGCTACTATGACTTGCTACTTCTGAAATTCTGTGGTGACTGTTTATATACAATAATTAAAAGGAAGTATAGAGATCTAGGTCTGAATGCTTCCCCAGGAGCTTTCAAAGACATCAAACCCATTCAAAACAAGGATGACTTAACATAACAAGATGATCTTAACAAATGTTTTTATTTTCAAATTTGAAAGTATATTTATTTATCTTTGGTGGTCCAATTTGTGAGTGTGTAATCAAATGAAACAAAGTCAGTTTGAGAAGAGATACCTATACTCTTGTGTTTTCTGCAGTATATTTGCAATAACAAGACATGGAATCAACCTGGGTATCCATTACCAGATGATGGATAAGGACAGTATTGTATGTATATTGAGTGTTCTACAACTGCGTGTTAAAGATAGATAACAGTGCTAATGGCAACGACATGGGACAGACCTGGAGAAAATCATGCTAAAAACAATAAGCCAAGTGTAGGAATACAAATTCCACACAATCTCACTTTTAGGTGGAACCTAGAAATGATGAACTTACGGAAGCAGAAAGCAGAATTGTGGCTATCATGGGTTAGATATGAGTGTTTTAACAATGGGGAGAATGTTGGCTTGAGGATACAAAACTGCATTTAGACAAGAGGCATGGACCCTGTGATGCTTTGAGGTCTGTCAGGAGTATAATGAGTATAGTTGGTAACAGTGTGTTACATTTTAAAATGTGTGAAAGAGTAGACTTTAAGTATTCTCAAAACAAAAGTGGTAAATGTGTGTGATAATAACATGTTAATTGGTTTAGTTTAGCAATGCCACAGAGAACACACCATACCATATGTCATAGTTATGCACAATTTTAGTTATGAGTTAAGTAAATGAATGGATAAAAATATTTTTTCTCATCACTGAACAAGTTGTCTTCATGTTGCTCAGAGGTGACTTGAGTTCAAATTTATGTCTTACAACTTAATATGTGCTTGATTTTAAAATGTTTACTTGATATTATAGCTAACAAATTCCTCAAATGCCAAATTAATGTTTATCACCCCTCCTACATGTTCTTCAGAATAGACATCCAAGGCTATATTCTATTACTTTTCATTACTAGACACTTTTGTTTTTATTTTGCTTGTTGGAATTCATGAATATTAACTTAGCAAACAGTGTTTCAGTCCCAAACTGTCTGCATTGACAGATTTTTCTCTTCTTTCTCCTACCTTCAGTTTTGGAAATCTCTAAATTTTATAAGACTATTGAGGCTAGGAAGATTTGGTACTATGGTGAGGAAGAACTTAGGGAGTCATCCTAGAAGGTTATCTGAGGCTATCCAATAAGCTATTGAGGCCAAAGGGTCAAATGAAGTATGAGACACCTCTTGGCGGATGCTGAAAGTAAAGTGTTTTCTTTATTCCTTCTATAAATTGTATATAATTCTATAAATTTATAATGAATAGTATAGAGAATAGTATGTAAAATCTCTATCTATCTATCTATCTATCTATCTATCTATCTATCTATCTATCTATCTATCATCTACCACAATTATTATATTACACATGAACACATCACACACACACACACACACACACACACACACACACACACACACACACACAAATATACTTTGGTTCACTTTGTTCTGGCTGTTGAGAAGTCTCAATTGAATTCTAGGCTGTGCACACATAAAACCAAAACCATACTGTTTTGCTTTTCTTATTCCTTTCCCATTATCTTTCTATAGATGATATTCCATTTTCTCTGTCATGACTTTTGACTCTTAGTGCCAATGTATAATTAGTTCATAATATTCTGTTTTGTTTGAAGAATAACTTTGCATGTGAGCTGATTCTGAAATTGTAAATGTCTTACTTCAGTTTTCAAATATGGGCACTTCTCATGATTTGCTTGGTCTTATTAAGTTTTGCAGGGATGGAGCTGATGCTGTGCTAAACTTAAGTTATCTTGAACTTGTGATAATGAGCTAAAAAATTTATGTAGTAATAGAAGGGTGTTCTTACCTACATGTGCTGAATATATAGCCTATACAGTCGTATTTCATGCTTGTGAATAGAACTGAGCACAAGAAGAAGTATAAAGAATGGGGAAATATGTGCTTTCATCTGTATTTTAGGATTCAGGTTTCTATGGGTTAATAGAGAGGAAATTTACTTTGGAAAAATTAATTTGGTAAATGTGAAGTGTTTTACATTATTAAAATTTCAGACATTTGGGAAAATATTGGGAAATTTGAACATTTATGTAGATGATATTCTTTTTTCTGAATACCTGGTTCAAATCAATTAACCCATTTAGGTAGCTTTGAGATGTGGATGCCATTATGTCTAGGTCTAGCTTTGGGATAACTGTAATTACTACTTTGAGTCAGCACTACAATACAGATAATTCAAGTATAGCTTTGTTGATTGACATCCAATTGAAACTTATGGGAAAGAGAATAAATGTGATCCATTAGCCTTAATGCCCGCTTTCATAACTTTTCCAAGGAGAGGTCAAAATTACAGGCAAGGACATCACTGGCCAAATTTAGTGAAGAGGCTGCATAAAAAAATGGTAAGTACTGTGCTTCTGCCTGGCATGCCATCATTATCTATCTCTATGTACTTATCTGTCACCTATCTGTCTGTCTGTCTGTCTGTCTGTCTTTGTCAGGGTTTCTATTCCTGCACAAACATCATGACCAAGATGCAAGTTGGGGAGGAAAGGGTTTATTCGGCTTACACTTCCACACTGCTGTTCATCACTAAAGGAAGTCAAGACTGGAACTCAAGCAGGTCAGGAAGCAGGAACTGATGCAGAGGCCATGGAGGGATGTTTCTTACTGGCTTGCTTGCTTCCCTGGCTTGCTCAGCCTGCTTTCTTATAGAGCCCAAGACTACCAGCCCAGGGATGGTACCACCTACAAGGGGTCCTCCCCCCCTTGATCGCTAATTGAGAAAATGCATTACAGCTGGATTTCATGGAGGCATTTTCTCAACTGAAACTCCTTTTTGTGTGATAACTCCGGCTTGTGTCAAGTTGACACAAAACCAGCCAGTACAATTGACCCCTTGTCAACTTGACACACAAACACATCACTATTAAGCCTCAACCCTTACTTTCTTATTCGTCCCCCAAATCTAAACAACTTCAAAAGTCCCACAGTCTTTGCAAATTCCCACATACCAAAATTTCAGTCCCTACAAAAAATATCCAATCTCTTAGAATTCAATGTCTTTGTTGAATTAAAAGTCTCTTAACTGTGGACTCCACTAAAATACCTTCTTCCTTCAGGAGGGAAAATATATCAGAGCACAATCACAATCAAAAGCAAAATCAAACTCCAACTGTCCAATGTCTGGGATCCATTCACGATCATCTGGATTTCTCCAAGGGCTTGGGTCACTTCTTTAGTTCTGCCCTTTGTAGCACACACCTTATCTTCTAGGCCCCAGATGCCTGTACTCCACTGCTGCTGCTGTTCTTGGTGATCATCTCGTGGTACTGACATCTCCAGAGCACTGCTGTCTTCTGCTGCAGCTAGGCCTTATCAACAGCCTCTCATAGGCTCTCTTCATTGTGCCAATCCTCAACTCCTTTGCATGATCCCTTCAGTCCTGGGCAGTCAATTGCAACTGAGGCTGCACCGGCCTTCTGAGGCCTCTCACAGTGCCCAGGCCTCAGCTACTCTTCATGAACCCTTCATGCCCTCAAGACCAGTACCACCTGGGTGACTCTTACACATTACCAAGTCCAGCCACAGTACAAGGTTCAACCCTGGCTATCTCTGGCATGCAACCTCTGTGCTCTCGGAAAACACTTCTCAGAAGATTTCACCTCAATGATTCTGGTCTCTTTCCAATCACCAGCAATTTCCCAGCTCCATCTAACCAGCATCAATAGTCCCAGTAATGCAATGATTTTGCTTTAGTAGTTTTGGTATCTTGTTAATCACATGCGATCCTTCAGTCCCAGCTAACCAAAACCACAGAATCTTCACAATTACAACAGCAATGACCCTGATAAGAGCCTTTAATCTTCCCTCTCAAATTTCACAAGCCAGGCCTCCATCATTTGCAGTTCTCAACATTGTCTTCTAAGCTCCTACAGAACATTACACAGAGCTCTTAATATCCCAATGAGTCTTCTAACTCAAAGTTCCAAAGTCCTTCCACAGTCCTCCCAAAAACATGGTCAAGTTGTCACAGGAATACCCCACTCCTGGTACTAATTTGTCTTTGGATTTCTATTCCTGAACAAACATCATGAGCATGAAGCAAGTTGGGGAGGAAAGGGTTTATTCAGCTTCCACTTCCACTTTTCTGTTCATCACCAGAGGAAGTCAGGACTGGAACTCAAGCAGGTCAGGAAGCAGGAGCTGATGCAGAGGCCATGGAGGGATGTTTCTTACTGGCTTGCTTGCTTCTCCTGGCTTGCTCAGCTGGTGTTCTTAGAGTCTAAGACTACCAGCCCAGGGATGGCACCACAAGGGGCCCTCCCCCCTTGATCACTATTTGAGAAAATACCTTACAGCTGGGTCTCATGGAGGCATATTCTCAACTGAAGCTCCTTTCTCTCTGATAACTCCAGCTTATGTCAAGTTGACACAAAACCAGCCAGTACACTATCAATCTATTTATCTATCTATCCGTCCATCCATCCATCTATATCTATGTAAAATCTACACAGGTGCACATACACTCTTTTTCTCTGTTCAATTTTCATTTCTCCATTCTTTAGACAGTGAGATCTAGTGTCCTAGAGGAGATTGTTTTCTCTCCATCCTGTGAGGTCTATATGATGTAGTTCCTTTAAAGGAACTTGGTCTCAGTCTAACATAACAGTGGGGACTGACTCAAGCAAGACCAAGGAATGCTTCTTGAAAGTGTGGGTTATACTAGTGTTCTATTTCCTGGACCAAAGCCAAGGCAGGACTTGTAAGTTCAAGGCCAGCTTGGGTTCAAAGCCTCTCTGGGCTGTAGAGTGAGACACTATCTGGAAGAAGCAAATGGATGAAGGGAAGAAAATTATTCTCCAGAGAAAATGGAAAATGAGCTCCATATTTTCCCTTTGGCCTTATATTATTCCTGATAAACAAATATAGCAGCTCTACAACTGATTTTGGTCAGATCCTTTGAAATTAAGCTTAACATTTTGAACTTGCTCTAAATGCCCACAGACATAATGCCTTCAATATTGACCAACTGTCATGCAGCAATGTAACCTTGCCATTTACTGTGACTGAATTATTCTGTCCAAGCTTGCATCCTTATCAATGGCAGGGACTTTGTCTAGTTGCTGCTCAGTTCTGATTTCTCAATGATTTAAGACTATACATCATATAATAACTGCCAAATTATGTTATTTCCTTTCTTCTTTTTCCTTCTGGGGGTTAATTACAGATCCCCAGGACTCTGCTTGATCGGTGTTTGACCTTCTCCGAGAGCTCCAATTTATGAGACGCAGATTGTCAGGTGGAGTGTAGTCAGTTGTGCCCATTGCTATTTGCTCTTCTTACTGAGGCAGCCATGACCTTACCTCATCCTTCCACTGACATTGACTACTGGGCTTTTTGTTCTGACAACCAGATTTTTCTTCTCATTGCCGGATCCTTATCTCCTGTTCAGATTCCCTCTTCCTTTGTCTTCTAGTAACACCCCATGTTCTTAGAAACTGTCTTACTTCTTTAAGGAAATGGATAAGAGAAAGTCATCCTACTCTCTCCTAGTCATGTGGGGAGAAAGGATTATAGAGAAACATAGGTCAGCAGCTTAGGGCAACAGCTATGGTGTTCTCTTCCTTATATCTCCAGTCATTGAGGAAAGATAGACATCGATGGGCAAGTCTCATGTGATTTCTCTCCTATTGACAATGAAAGAGAGAAAGGAAGGGATGGAGGAGAGAGGGAGTAGGGAGGGAGGGAGGGAGAGGAAGAAAGGGAGGGAGGGAAGGAGAGAGGGAAATGGCCTGAACGTGGAGTAGGGATGCTGAGGAGAGGGAAGGACACAGCTGGAGCATATAGAATGGGGTGAAAGGGAAGGTGCACATGGTCACGGCATGACTTACACTTGGATAAAATGTCACAATGAAAGCAATTAATTTATACAATGAACACACACACACACACACACACACACACACATTGAAAAAGGCCATTGCCAAATGACAGTATCAACTTACAGAATTTATTCATGGCAAATGAATGAGGATTACCCCGGGTTGCTGTGAATAGACTGCTGATCCATGACAATTCTTTTACACTGTACCTGGTTGTCAGCATAATTTATTGCATGAATGGTAAATTCTGCTTTGCAGCTGCTCAAAAGAAGGAAATCTAGGCAGCAGCTTCTCATTCAGTACTTACTGAGAGGCAGCATACAAGGCATTAAGCTGAGGCTTATTTGGGTTATGTGTTTTTTCACACCTGTCAGTACCTGTCATGAATAAATGCATCACCTATAGTGGGTGACATGTTGGACTTCATGCTTGGGTGTCTAGGCACCCCACTGCTATTTCCATTACTTCCATGCCTGTACTATTATATCACATCTTGCTTTAAAATATTTTCTTAAAAACATTTTATCATTTATTTTAATATTATGAGTGTGCTCTGTCTGCATATACAGCTGCATGTCAGAAAAGGGTATCAGATTTCTGTCTAGATGGTCATGAGCCATTGTGTGGTTGCTGGTAATTGGACTCAGTATCTCTGGAAGAGCAGCCAGTACTCTTAACCACTGAACCATTTCTCCAGCCCTGCCTTAAAATCTTTTATTTACTTATTTAAGTCAGGGTTACAGGTAGCCAAGGCTGACTTTATACTTGCTATGAAGCAAAGGGTGACCTTGAGTTTCTGATCCTCTTGTTTCCACTTCCTGGGTGCTCAGATCACAGACATGTGCCACCATTTCTGGATTTATGCAGTATGAGGCTGGGATTAAGCCCAGGATTTTGTAAATGCAAGACAAGCACTCTAATGACTGAACTGCGTCCCTAGTACACAATATCCCTTCCTTTAAAGCTATGTAAACTAATGGCTGGGTAATTTAATGTTATCTTCTGCATTTGATTATTAATTGACCTGAAACCCACACTCTAGGACTTTTCTGCATTTGGTTGAGCCTATGATGTTTTCTTCTCAGACTTTGATCTTAGGTTGGTCACACACGTTCTAAAAGGATTTTTTCTTCTTAATTTCTTCCAGCAGTAAGACATTCTGATAAAAGTTCTTGCTGTATGAACTTCAAAGTTACTTTTGCTTTTTAAATTTTTTTTTTTTAAGCCTCTCCACTAATTCTGTTAGCATGCTATCTTTTCAATGAATTTCTTGTTATTTAAGTTAGCTGGAGCGTGTTCCCTTAACTGCAAGCAAAGAGCTCTGACTGATTTAGCTGTAAGGTAAATTATCAATATATTCTTATTCTGGTTAATGTTTCAATCAATTACTATGTATATAAACTCTAAACTCCATGGTCTCTAATAGTTGTCATTTTATTTGGCTCAAAATTATGCAGGCCAGGCTGGTTTGGCTGGGTGGTTCTGGTTTCAGCTGTATTCTCTTACGTGCTCATGGTATGATACTGGTCAAGTGAGTAGTTTTGCTGTTTGGTAGGCAGGCCAGGTAGGAATTCAGCCTGGTTTTGTTGAGATAGTGGAAGCCACGTCTTAAGATAATGTGGGAAATATTTGTGGTTATTTGTGTTTCACCTCTTCAAACATATGTTGAAGACAAAACTCTCAGTATCTCAAAGTATGTGAAGACAGGACCATGAATAAGTGATTAAGTTAAAATGAGGATGTTAGGAGCTTCTAACCCAATCTGACTGGTCACTTCATAAAGACAGAGAATTTGGACACATAGAGAGTAGGTTGTGTCCATAGATGAAAGACCATTTAAGGACATAGCAAGAATGTAGTCATTTCTAAACCAAGAAGAGAGATGCCTCAGAAAAAAATAAGACTCACTTCCTCTTGGGTTTTTAGCCACCAAAACTATAAGAAAATAAAATGTTGACATTGATGTCATATAGTGTGTAAATTTTTTGTAATCAAATAACTAATATAGAAGACATGAGAGTGAAGAGTCCCTTTTTTGCTTGGGTTTGGAATCAGCACACTATCATTACAGCTGCATTATATTGATGAAATTGAATACTAGTTTCAGCCCAGATGGGGAGTTGCCTTACAAATGATGTGGAGAAAGAGAAGGAAATAACTGTGGCCATTTAATGCAAACAATCTGTCATAGTAATTAGAATGGTAAGAAAGCATGTGGGGTAGAAACAGATATTAGTTCAGGGAATGCTGCTGGTTACTTTAATCTATAATTGCTTTATCCAAAGCACATTTCTTTTTGATTAGAGTGAGACAGGTTAATTGATTTCATCCCATGGTATGCATGGTGAAAACATGTCTACCTATTTCAAGAACGCTTACTGTAGTGAAAATTTTGATTTCTTTAAAAATCCATTTATGTTATGCAAATAGGTTTGTGTTTTAATCCTAGGTGTGGGATATGGGGCTGGTTTAGACTGTCTACAGCAACTAACTATGATTTGTCTGGTGCTCTGGCAGGGGCATGACTCTGCCAGCTGAAGATAGTTTACATTTGGAATTCTGGGGACTCTTGAGAAGGTATAAAAATGCCAGAACTGAGAGAGAGGTGGTGGCTGCTGCTCCCCCTGCTGCTGCTGGTCCCTGCTGCTGGATTTTTCTGTTGCATTTGCTGTTGCTGGTTTGAGATATCCAGATGATTAAGACTGGATTTGCCTCAGTAGATCAATGGAATAAAATTGAAGACCCTGAAATGAACCTACACACTTATGGTTACTTGATCTTTGACAAAGAAGCTAAAACCATCCAGTGGAAAAAAGCATTTTCAACAAATGGTGCTGGCTCAACTGGCGGTCTGCATGTAGAAGAATGAAAATTGATCCATTCTTATCTCCTTGTAAAAGCTCAAGTCCAAGTGGATCAAAGACCTCCGTATAAAACCAGATACACTGAATCTAATAAAAGAGAAAGTGGGGAACAGCCTCGAATACTTGGGCAAAGGGGAAAAGTTCCTGAACAGAAGGCCATTGGCTTATGCTTTAAGATCAACAATCAACAAATGGAACCTCTTAAAACTGAAAAGCTATGGTAAGGCAAAGAAGACTGTCAATAGGATAAAATGGCCACCAACATATTAGGAAAAGATATTTACTAATCCTACATCTGATAGAGATCTAATTTCCAAAATATACAAAGAACTCAAGAAGGTAGACTCCAGAGAACCAAATAACCCTATTAAAAAGTGGAATACAGAGCTAAATAGAGAATTCTCAACCAAGAAATATCAAGTGACTGAGAAGTGCTTAAATAAATGTTCAACATCCTTAGTTATCAGGGAAATGCAAATCAAAATGATCCTGAGATTGCACAAAAAGAAGGTGATAGCAGATGTTGACTGGGATGTGTAGAAAGAGGAACACTCTTCCATTTCTGGTGGGACTGCAAGCTGGTAAAACCACTTTGGAAACCAGTCTGGCAGTTCCTGAGAAAATTGGAAATAGTTCTACCTGAAGACTCAGCTATACTACACCTGGGCATATACCCAAAAGATGCTCCAACATATAACCAGGACACATGCTCCACTATGTTCATTGCAGCCTTATTTATAATAGACAGAAGCTAGAAACAACCCAGATGTCCCTCAACAGAAGAATGGATACACAAAATGTGGTACACTTACACAATGGAGTACTATGCAGTGATTCAAAACAATGACTTCATGAAATTCGCAGACAAATGGATGGAATATCATCCTGAGTGAGGTAACCCAGACACAAAAGAACACACATGGTATGTACTCACTGATAAGTGGATATTAGCCCAAAAGTTCACAATGCCCCTGATACAACCCACAAACCATATGGAGCGTAGAAGGAAGGAAGACAAGGGGTGGATGCTTCATTCCTGCATTGAGGAGGGAACAGGATGATCATGGGAGGTGGAGGAAGAGGGGGACCTGGAAGGGGACAGGAGGGGGAAAAAGGGGGAGCAGTATTAGGAACTGGAGATGTGAGAGAGGTAGAAAGGGTCAGGAAATCTAACAAAAATATGTAGCAGGGAGGATGAGGAACTGGGGAGAGCCACTGGAGTCCCAGACCCCAGGGAAATGTGAGGCTCCCAGGAGCCAATGGGGGTGACTTTAACCAAAATGCACAGAGAAGGGGGAGATAGTGCCTCTTGAGACCACTTCCAGTAGATAGGCATGACCCCTGGTTGAGGGATGGGGCCACCCACCCATCTCAAAGTTTTTAACCCAGAAATGTTCCTGTTCAAAGGAAGAATGGGACGAAAAATGGAACAGAAACTGAAGAAAGGGCCAACCAGTGACTGCCCCACCTGCCATCATGTCTGCAGACACCACACCCAACACTCTTGCAGTGGTGAAGGGATGATTACTGACAGGAACCTGGTGTGGCAGCTTCTTGGGAGGTCTGACCAGAAACTGACCAATGCAGATGTGGATGCTTGGAGCCAACCATCAGACTGAACTCAAGGAACCCGATGAGGGAGCTGGAGGAAGGACCAGAGGAACAGAGGCGGATTAAAAACCCATTGGAAGAACAATAGGCTGACCTGACCACTTAGTTCTCTGAGTCTAGACCACCAACCACGGAGTGTACCTGGAGGGATCCATGGCTCCAGATATGTATGTAACAGAGGATGGCTTGGCCTGACAGCAATGGGAGTGTAGGTCTTTTGTCCCAGGGAGGTTTGATGCCCCAGCGAAGGGGGATGCTGGAGCCATGGGACAGGAGAGTGTGGGTAAGCACCCTTGTATAGGCAAAGGGGAGGGAGGAGGACAATGTGGTATGGGGCTTGGTGGAGAGGTAACCAGGAAGTGGGATATCATTTGAGATGTAAACAGATGGAATGATTAATAAAAAAAAGTAAGAAAAATTTAAAATACACACACACACACACACACACACACACACAAACACACACACACAAGACTGGACTTGCCTCTAGGAACTCAACACCTCTAATCATCAGGAAGTAGTCTAAAGAGGTCTACACCCTGCTATGCCTCTAACTTTTTTTCTTACCTACCTAGTGTTAGAGAGTTGGAACAAATAAGGGTGAAGAAGAGTGGTAGATAATAGTACCGAATAAAGTAGTCAAAAAGACAAGCTACACTTCACTCTTAGTAATATGAATCAAAATTATCTGTAACATGACCTGAGTGTGGGAAGAGTGAGTTCTGTTTGCCTGTACAGTTCAAGTGATCATAAGGTCCCGCAAAAGTAGGCTCATTGTATCTAAATCAGTTTTGAAATGAATAATTGCCAGTGAGACATCATTGACAAAACAGAGTGGGAGAGGAGAAAGTGTTTCATTTTCTTTATTATAGCACCCAAGCTTTCTGTTTTATCAGCCTTTGTTCCTCAGATCATGGTGGGCGGTATAGGTTAATGTGTACACAGTAAGGAATTAGCTCTGGCTTCTGTAGTGGAGACTGCCATCATAAGCTTGGTCTTGCCCTGTGTCACCAGGAAACTTATTTTTTAACTTGAGGTGGTAGAATTAGGCTAGTCATGGATGGACAGCATATATCTTTGGCACCCTGCAGGACTGAAAAGGAAATTGCTATGATTCAGTCAGTATTCTTTTAATGCTTTGTTCAATATTTAGTAGAAAAAAACCTGATTTCATACTAATCAAAGTCTTATCCTTTGTTCTTTATTTAATTATCTTGTCCTCTTTTAGTTTTCTGCAGTGAGAGTTCACTTCAGTGAAATCCTCAGGAAACAGAACATACCGAGGAATTTGATGGTGGAGGGTATTTGCCTTGCATAATGGATTCTCTTTGAGTGAATACTTCATTCAAGGCCTTTCAAGTCCCCATTGTACTATAGTTACAGGTCTCTCTGGCTTTCTCCCACCTCCTTCATGTTCTTCTTCATCCTGACTTCCATTTTCTAAATCTTTTCCTGGGATTCTTGATCTTTCTTTAACATTCTTTGATAAAAGGATGTGGTGCTGTTAATAGGTCTAAATCCATACTTTGCTACCTGCCAGATGTCTAACACCAAAGGTCTTGTGATTTTGGGGAATTCCCATAGCACTGTGGGGTATAAAAAGGTTTTGAGAAATAACCTCAGGGCTTCAGTATTTACTGACAGCCCTCCCTATCTACCTCTTGTCTCTTCTTTCTGTCTTTCCTATAATCATCCTCACTCCCTTCCTCAGAGGCTGTTCGACTTTGTGTTGGCAGTGGCATAGTACAGGCCCCCCCCTTATTATTCTTAGGCTCTCATCATGTTCTTGATGTTCTTTGTGCTTTACTCTTGCCTTTGTCCTATGCCTTCTGCACACATTTCTACCTGATGGCTGTAGCAGTTATTGTTCCCTCTGCCTAAGATGCTCCTTGCCTGGTTCTGCACTCTGAAGAACTTTCGTTAAATGCTTCCCTTCAGAACAGCCCTTTAGCCTCCGACCATGTAGTTACCCTCCTCTTTCTCTTCCTCACCAGCCACCACTTTTCTCATGCTATTGTTCTGTGACTTTATCTGTGGTTCTGAACAAATTAGTAAAGTCCTAGCTTTGTTTGTATCATTGTTATGTATTGATAGCTCCAGGAGATAGTTGCCCCAAAGTCAGAGACCTTGTTTGTGGTCTTTACTGCCCTCTTTTAGGCTACTAACACAGTTAGTGACACAGTTAAAAAGAATGACCTTTCTTATTGCAGTCTTTATTTACCAAGCATGCATCCAACTGAGGTCCCAGATACTGGGAGCCTGAAGACCATGCTTTCCAGAATGTTGAATAGAGAAGATGGAAATGCTTACCGTTATGATCCATAGTTTGATCATTTGTTTAATATATATATATATATATATATATATATATATATATATTACATATATTATAACTAGAATTTAAGACCTCAGTAGATATTATCTTTATGTGTTCACAGAAATTAGCTTATTTAGTATAAACAGGTTATTTCCAAAGCATTTAACCATGATATATTATTATATATTATCCACTAAAATATAGCCTATTCTCATTAAATATTTCTTGACAACTAAGCAAAGAAGGCAAGTGTCTGAAAGAAAGAAAGGATTGTAGTGTGTAGGTGGTGGGAAAGAAAGCAACACATGTTGGATTTGAAAGCCAAGACCCAAAGTGTTGGGAAAAGTCTTTTGCTCACATTAACATTATTTATTGGAACTTTAGAACAATTTAAAAATCTATATCTATCTACCAACCATCTATCTATTTATTATCTTATCCTATCTATCTATCTATCTATCTATCTATCTATCTATCTATCTATCTATCTATCTATCTATCTATCTATCTGAAGGTAAAAGTGAGTCTGATGAAATTATACCATACGAACCCAAAATCTATAAACCACACATTCTGTGACACTTTTGTGGGAGACATAAACAAACATCCACTTATTGAAGTGAACTGAAAATAGAACAAACTAATGAAATCACCAAAGTCTGACTTGGTGAGCCAGTGAATTTACTGGGGCTATTTACAAGAACATGGACACCTCACAGCAGCTTCATTACCAAAATCCCATTCCATCATGGGTGATGACACACAGAAGCTACAACCAGGGAGTTCTCTGCATGACTTGCAGGAAGCTCAGCAGGTCTGAGAGCCTCCCCCAGGCAGCTTAGCTGGTGAGAGTCTTCTCTATCAGCAGCGTTTACAGTTCCGGTAACCTGAGGGAGGGCCCTTGTAAGACTTCTCAGTCTCATCTCTCCCAGACATGTGAAGTTCATTTATTTTCCAAGTCTCATGGGCCTCCCCCTTTTTCCTAGAGGGAGCGTTGTAACTGGAAGGAAATTTCTACACAATACCAATGCATGTTTTCAGTTGGAAATTAGGTTGTTATTTTCTCACTTCAACAAGAAGTCTCACAAATTAATTAAAAGCATACATTCTGCAATAATAATTTGTGACGTTTTGGAAGAAGGCAGTTGTGTACCAGCTTCTCTGTAATTTTGCACCTGTAATTTGATTAATTATTAATAAAGACCAATATAAATAATTCATTTCTTATTATGTTTACTAAGCCAGTGGAGCATAGTATTGCCTGAGACAATATCAGCGTCTCAGGCAAAGAAAATTAATTCCAGATGCTCATTACCTTGTAGTGTGCCAAGAAAATACTACTAGTGGGTTTATAAAAACGTGTAGTATAATTGTTAGTATATAAAGTGTGCTGCTGATGAAGTCAACTGTTGAGCTAAAAGTCTCCAAAATATGAAAATTGGTAACAATCAGATGGACTGAGTCTCAAACATTTTAGAACTGATTTGTAGTTATACAAAAGTGTGTGCATGTGTGTATTTGTATGCATGTATGTGTGGCTGAATGGGCTTGTGCATGTATGTGTGAATGCATCTGTGTACATGAGCATATGTGTGCACATGTCTCTGAATATGTGTGCTTGTGTGTATGCAGGTACACATGCATATGCATGTGTGTACATGTGTGTGTATATGTGCATCTGTGTATGTGTGCATGCATGTGCACATGCATCTGTCTATGCATGCATGTGTATATATGCATATGTACATGATATGTGTGTCTGTGTGCATGTGTGTATAGGTACCTTTTGGTATGAAAATAAAAAGTTTATGTATAACATATAAACAAATAATAAAAAGTGATCCTAGAAAGTAAAAACTGTATTGCTCCTTCCAGAACCCATCTTTGAAAGAATTATAAAAGGCCCATGATTATAATCTAAAGGTTTAAAATGAGGAGAAAAGTCCATTTCCCTTCATTAATTCTTCTCAGATTATTTGGTTGATTTCCAGGGCTTCAGGCATGGTGACAGTGAATACAGATGAAATTAGAAGAGAAATCTAGTTAGCAAAATGCCTCTAAATATAGCATGTAGACTTCTCTAGCCATTCATACTGAGTATACACCCACTCAGACCCATCACTTCCTCTTGCTCATTGGCTCCTTGCTGTCACCACTATCCAGCCTTTCTCTTAGCTTTCAAGCCAACTTCTTTTCCTTCCTCACATTGATTCATGTTTGGCTGTACAGAAACATATTGTTTCTACTCATAACTCTCCTTTGAATCTAAACCTCTCCTTCCTACTTCCTTTCCTACTTCCTGAATTCAAATCCTCAGTAGACGAGTCAGTCACCTGACACTTCCTGTCTAACAAAATTCTTCTTCATCTTCTTTATTCTGGCACAGCAATGCTTACTATGTGGTCCATAGTAGTCAAATCCTCTGTCATGTCGTAAAAGCTTCTCATAAGCAGGTACTTAAGTAGCCATCTTTCCCACACTAACACCCCCAAATGTGGATTTCTTGCCATATTTCAGTAGATAAGTCCTACACTCCCATGCCTGTAAGACAGCTCCTTTTGCTGAGAATTCCTCCATCCCCCCACTTTTAAAAAAATCAACCTTGAGAATTCCATCCGACATATTTTTGTACATACCCTTATAACGTGTACAATGTATTTTTATCATACCCATGATATTCTCCCCTGAAACTTCTTGCAGACCTGTCCATGCCCTCTGTAACTGGGTTACTGATGGTTGTCTAGGGCTTCATTGAGTTTGGTACCTGTCACAAAGAATTGAACATCTGGGAAACATAAGACCAAGCCACAGAGAAAGGAAAAGTGGCAGCTTTATTCCTTCTGGATCCAAGAGGCCTAAGGCTGGAAGTCCACCAAATCGTTATTGGATTGGGTATTGTATAAGACTTCTGGGTCCTTGCTTTTCCCTTCTGACCCCGTTTAGATATCCATGGCATGCCTCACTGCTGTTTCTCCTCACAATGTCTTCTAAGAACAAGAAACGGCTATATGGAGTCCATTTGTACTTTTCTTGTCTCCCTATGTCTCTCTAACTGTCCTTTATCACCTTCCCATTCCGTATGTTCACACTTCCATCTTTACAACCCACCAAATCTAATTAGAGTTTCCATATGTGTGCGTATGCAAGGCCACCAGCTGGAGCAAGGCAATCTAGGAGAGACCATACCCTATAGAAAACCGAATGCTCCCACCCTCACCCTGAGTAGACATCATGACCACAGCTTTGTTAGTGATAGGAGACCGTACCCTACAGAAACTACACCCCTACCTCCCACCCCCAGTAGACATTATGCCGATAGCTTTATTAGGGATGGAGTCTCATGAGCACACTCCTCACATTTGCTGGCATTTTTATTGGCTTGGTTTTCTGTAGGTTTCATATAGGCAGCTGCAGCTGCTCTGTGCTAATGAAAGCAATGGCCCTGGCATGTCCAGAAGACACTATTTTGCAAGCATTTTTTCTAACCGCTGATTTTTCAAGTCTTTCCAGTCCTTTCACAGGGTGCTCTGAGCTTTGGGGGAAGGAGTGATGTATATGTCCCGTTGGAGCCTGCATTGCTACTTCTTTATGTACCTGGTGATCCACCTCTGAATGGATGACAATGAGCGCCAATTAATAGTGTGGGATCTAGTAGTTTCTGTTGACTTTTCTATTCTCTTGCAATATGAACTTGGAAAAATCATTGAACTCTTTTTTTTTCCTCTGCGTTTTTATGTCTATGAAATGGGAAGATCAATTATATATGTATATGATACGGTTGGTGTGAGACTTAAATGAAAATAAATACGTAAATTTCCTTGTCATGGGAAATAATTTTCTGCACAAGCAGACATCAACATTTCCTTGCAGCACACAGGGAACATGTAAATCTGGGAGCTACTGTCTCTGGACTCTCCTGATCTGCACTTAGATGTCTCAAGAAGAGAATTTCGGTATGTGAAGAGATGTGCTCATTTGGAAGGCTATCCGGATTTCTTTGAAAAGTACTAGGGACATCTTTATAGTTAGCATAGGCAAATCATTCATCAGGGACATAGAATGACTTATTTGAATAACAAGACTGTTGTAACAAAAATGCAAATTTATCTTTTTTTTTTGCTCTCTGCTTGCTAAACTTTCTCAGTCACTGGATAAGAATTCATTAACTGCCATGGGTTTTTGTGCCCTCTTGAGTAATGGACATTTTCTTAGTCTCCTAGATCAACTTCAGCTCAGTATGATTTCTAGTCTCACACATAGCTAAAGCCCCAAGTATGAGTTAATGCTGTACCTTTTCCTTCCTGCTGTTCTGCCTGCATGAAGCTGGAAGTGCACAGAGATCACAGGGAAGACAGTGGTAAACAGTGATGTGTAAACACATTCGCACCCATTTCTGAATGGTGAGGTGTAAGCACATTATCATCCATTTCTTGAAGAGCTGATCATCTGGTTGGTGACTGGATTATAGCGTGGCACGTGCTCTCATAGAGGGATGCTTTGGGACCCGCCCATGGAGAGGAAAGATACTAAAGGCTAGTGTGGAGAAGAGGACTCTAGGTTCAGAAATGAGACATGGAACATAAAGATTGTTCTAATAAAATAGAACGATCATGGCAATATACTATAATAAAATATCAGTATCACCGGGCAGTGGTGGTGCAGGCCTTTAATCCCAGCACTTAGAAGGCAGAGGCAGGCAGATTTCTAAGTTCGAGGCCAGCCTGTTCTACAGAGTGAGTTCCAGGACAGCCAAGTCTATACAGAGAAACCCTGTCTTGAAAAACAAAAAAACAAAACAAAACAAAAAATCCAGTATCATAAAAAAAAAACCAGAGATTGAAATATAAGGCTGAGAGCTGCAGGCAAGGAAGCTGTGCTTAAGACTAGGAAAGATGGAAATCCAAGTAGCATGTGCTCAAAGGGAACAACTTGGTTGTAGATCACAAGAGAATCACTTGGGGTGGTTTGGAAAGCCAGTGTGAAGCATAGTCAGGTATCCGTTGTGAGGAAAATAACTTAGAAGGAGGAATGGTTTATCTCATAGTTTTAAAAGTGTAGTCCATGATCACTAGTTTTTAGCTCATACAGGGAGAGTGATCACGGTGGGCGAGTGTACAGAGAAAGACTGTTTACCTCATATAAGTCAGTAAGCAGAGGAAGGGAGGAAGGAGTGAGATTCCAATAACCCCTTCAAGGTCATGCCAAAGTGACTTAACTTACTTCCACTAGATCCCACCTACAGAGCCAACAAGTTAGTGACCAAATCATATGGGCCATTGTGGGCCATTTAAGAGTCTGGCCATACTATGCATATGGCAGCATAATCTTAGAAATAGGGTGAGATTTATATGTATGTTAAATTATAATCGACATGGAGTAAAATATTTGCTGATTATTTTTAGTTCCACTGCTTACAAGCTCCATGGTTCTGGGCATGTTGCTTAACCTTTTTGTACCAAATCAGTTCCTTAATCTAAAATGAGCTGCCAGGTGTCCTTGATGTCCATGAGAATTATACTTATCTGTGAGTATAAGGATAAACACTAGAATGTAGTTAGGGATTTATGCTGGGTAGTTGAATAGGTTTCCAATACCAGATGGGCCAACATGGGCAGAGGAAAGCCCCAGAGGCCTCAACCACACTTAAAGAATTATAAGTAACCTGGGAATGCTGAGAGTGCTTAAATAGTCTTCCCCAAGGAAGAGGACACCAACTGGTTATCCAACACCAAGTGATCAGTCATGAAGACATAGATACAAGTAACATCATACAGACGGAACACATTGCACTTATATATTTTGGAATAGATATACATATGTGTATAAGAAGTGTTAATGAAAAAAGAGGCCATGAACTTGTAAAAGGGCAAGAAGAAATAAATGAGAGCTGTTGAGAGAGGAAAGGGAAAATTGTATAATTATAATCTCAAAAAAATAAGATAAATAATTAAAATAACAAACCCCAGAACATTATCTACCTCAAATCCTAAATATTGCAATGGGAAAATATATGTGTAAAGTCCTTTGTACTAAGCCTGACACTTCATCTGGGCTAAACAGTTTTTAGTTCATTTACTAAAACTATCCTTCCCTTCTAGGCTAAGCATAATCTGTAAGGTAAAAACAGGAGTATTTCAATGTAGTATGAAATTGTAAGGTAGAATTAGCCTACTGGTAAGAATAGGAAAGAAGCCACATAGAGGTGACAGTAGCACCTTAAAGTAAATAAACTAGCAATGTTTTGTACTGCAATTATTGGTGTTTAATTTAATTTTTTTTTTCCCTATTGATTGTGTTTGGTTGGACTAGTCCGAGGGCTCATAATCATTTTCACGGGGATCCAAATGTGGCTTTGAACATTATCTGAGATGCTCAAATTGAAATTATTTCTACAAAAACACCCTACTATTTATCCATTAAAGTGAGTGCCCAGCTTGGGAAGTTTTAACTTAGAGACATCATTAGTTTATTACTTGAGCCAATAATGTTTGACAAGACGCTCTCCCAAGAATACTTACTGTATGCTCATTAATTGTGTTTGATTCCCAACACAGATTATCTTGATTTACTTAAAATGTACACTCCCTCATTTCAAGTGGTCTGCCTGTAAATGGCAATCTGATGAATGGTACCAGAAACTATATGAGGTCAGAAAGAACAATAACTCCCACCCCGTAAATTGTAGATCTGTCAGGCCCATTTCCCTTTGTTGTCTCATTGCTTTACCATTTTAAATGATTAAAACTCAACTGATAGCAAATGTTGTAATATACACTGAAGAATAATTAAACATCATTCTCTCTTCTTCAGTTCTGGCTGGACCCAAGAAATAAACAGATGTAAAATAAGTCAATGTGGGAAATGCTTGCAAATTTATTTACATGTACTTTTCCTTGGTGCAGGGGCTTCATCGGGAGATGATAAACCAGTGGAGTTAGAATATATATGATATTAATAAAAACCGAATTGAATTTGACAGAGAATAAGAGGCTGTGACAAAGCAATTACATGGTACAGACAGGGTTAAAAGTTGAGCTATTTTAAGATATTCTGTACATGTTTTCAATCCCAGCTTTGGATCTTTGAAGAAAAGGATGTTCCTTAGATAGAGAGAGGGCATCGTTCCTATGAGACCTTGTCTCCTGCTTTCAGAAGTAGAGAAGGGTTCAGAATAATCATCAAGTACAGTTTTGTTTTCGATGTCCTTAACTCAACATAGTCATAAGCCACAGCAGTGTTTAAGTGGGAGGTGACGTTTCTTAACTCTCTCAATGTGAAGAGCTTTCAAGGGAGAAGAGTGCACTGCCAGCCCAAGATCGCAAAGATAATTATTTATGATATTGGTTCTTTTCTTTCTGTGACCTAATGTATAAGTGGAAGCTCTATTAATGACTTTGACCTAGAAACTGGTTATTCCTAGAGAAGTCTTTTACAGAAACTGTACTGTTTTTTGGGTCATGAATATTTAGCACCATGGCTCACATTGACTAACAACACTTGCAGTACTTTTTGATGACAGAGTTGCTTGGAGGAGGACAATGTTTCAGGGTAATTATTTGTGTTATCTGTTGCTCAGTTTGCCCAGCAAATAGTCCCATCCTTGGTACACAGCATAGAGTCAATCACTAACATGACCCGAATCTGAAAATACGGATGTGTTTGTTTCCAAGTTGATTAGCATAGTTGTGATTTGAATTTTTGTACCTAGTAAGGGATTATGTTATTGTCCACAGGTAAATCTGAGATCCAGTCTATGCAGTGAGAAACTGGAGGGGTAAATTGAAGTATTTTGTAAAGTATTTTATATCCATTTTATATCAAAATGCTTTTACCAAATGCCTAGAAATATGGTCCTTTTATAAGATTTAGCACAAAAGAGTTGTTCCAACCCAAATACATATTTTTCACATATATTTTCATGCTACAAATGTAAACAAAGAAGACAGAGCTTTTTAGCTAGCGGGAGTGACTGAGAAACTTGTGGCATTTAATATAATGGTGAATGGCTCAGTCATTTAAAAAAGTTCCTCTTTATTTAATTTCACAAATACCATGGGGAGGTTGAGACATGGCATTGAGTTTATTATGGTTGCAGGACTTTCCAAAATAAAAGGGAGTTGAAGGCAGGTTGACATTTTCAGTAATACCATGGGTCAGAAAGGTAAGCTAATTTGAGATCATCTAAATCCAAGAAGCAGCTTTGTTTTACTCAGTAAAAGGAAGAAAACTATTTTTCTTTAGAGTCACATTGGAAGGACCCTAATAATTATCTGGTTCAACTGTGGCACCCCTGGACTGGATGATTGGATAAAACTTAGAAATGTTGAACTAGGATGGTGCCTGAGCTACTCACAGAGCAAAAACCCAACTAATTGTAGACTGTTTTTTTATTTGTTTGTTTGTTTGTTTTTTTCGAGACAGGGTTTCTCTGTTTAGCCCTGGCTGTCCTGGAACTCACTCTGTAGACCAGGCTGGTCTCGAACTCAGAAATCCACCTGCCTCTGCCTCCCAAGTGCTGGGATTAAAGGCATACGCCACCACTGCCCAGCTTGTAGACTGTTATATAAATCTGCTCAGTGTGTTGGTTTCTATGTTTAGGGTACATGCAAATGTACTTGTTTGTGCATATAGGAGCATGAGAATACACACATGCATACATGTACATACATAAATGCACATGCACACAGACATGCAAAGAGAAAATTGGAAATAGGAAAAAAGAAAGTCTGTTTTGTCTCACTCTGTTACTTAACAGGTATGTGTTCTAGGATAAGTTATCTAAAGGGAGGGATAGCTTCCTTTTTTGCCCCAAGACCCCTTTTCATCTTTCCTAACATATTATTCCCAGATTGCGTCTTCATGGACTACATCAGAGTGTCCTCAGCCTCTTGGATTCCTATTGGGATTTTTATATTCCAAACCCAAACTGGAGCCAATGGTGGTGGCAGTCTGTTCTTGGCAACTGGACTTTTAGTGTCATTATCCTATACCTGTTCTGTTCTATCAACTGAATGCCACAATTCTTCATGTGACTCTTTTTGCTATCCCATTTCCCTTATCTCTATAGTGCCCCTTACCTTTAAAAGTTGGGGTTTTACCCTGAATGATCTCTTCATTAAACTGTCTTTAAGGTGGCTATGTTCTGTTTCTTGCTGGCAACGTGACTGATATATTTCCTAGATCTCCTTGTTATTGAGCAGAACTCCTAAGTTATGCTTCTGGTTATGAGGAAAAGGGATCACAGAGTGACTGGTAGAGGTCTGGATGAACCTAAGAGAAAAGGAAGTATGGGTGTCCAGATGCAGGCATTCCAGAAGGCTCCTCTAGCTTTGACAGGCTGGTATTCTGCGTATGAAACACTGAACCGATTCTATTACATTGTGAACGTTGATTACTATAAGAAATCTGGTGGGGATGATAAAACCACATCACTCAGAAGAAGTCACCAGCAAAGTGTACTCATGAAAACCAGTAGAGACTCTACACAAGAAAATTGCTTTCTACCCCACATATTTCAGTGTTTCGTTTTTTTAAGCTCTTGATTATTTCTTTTATGAATCATTACTTTTATAATGTGTATTTAAATACAACAATATCTAAAATAAAGTACATAAATGTATATAATAGTTAGGAAGCCCTGGTTTGAGTGGATGGTAGAAATCTCCACCATCCAAAACTGGTCAGGCCCCCCGGTACTCCCAGAGACTGGACCACCAACCAAAGATTGCATATGGAGGGGCCCATGGTGCTGGCCACATATGTGGCTAAGGAGGACCTTGTTGACCATTAGTTGGAGTAGAGGCCCTTGGACCTGAGAATGTTAGATGTGCCAGTATAGGGGAATGCCAGGGAGGGAAGAGGGGAGTGGGTGGGTGGGTGGGTGAATACCCTCATAGAGGTGGGGGAGGGTGGGTGGGATAGGGGGTTTCCAAAGGGGAGACCTGGAAGAGGGAAAACATTTGAAACGTAAATAAAATATTAAATAAAAAAAAGAAAGAAAAGAAATCTCCACCATCAATTACTATACTGCTATCCTAAGATCTGGGTGTATGTTTAGGACGTTGGTTCTTTTTATTTTCTCACCTAGCCATCAAGTCAAAACCAAGCCCATGTACATTCATTGCTTTGAAGTAGTAAGTCCTTTGAGCCTGTCAATTTTTCTATAGTGTACAATTCTTTAAGAAGGTCAGACATGCCTCTTTCAGCACGATGGTGAGGCTTACGTGGTGAGCCGGAGTCATTGTTCAGCTTCACTTTGAAAAAGAATCAATGTTCATGACTGCTTATGGTCCATAGTGTGAAAAATGGCTTTGCACACATTTTTGTGTTAAAATAACAGAAGTTACTTTCATTCTTGTTAAGCCATTTTCTGACATGAGATTTGATCATCTGACCATTTCAGTAGCTGACAGAATTTGACATCTGCTGCAGCTTCTCTCTCTTCTAAAAAATAATTATTCTTTTAGAGGCTTTATATTATAGATTTCTTTAAAAGCAGTTGGCCCAAAATAGCTGCCATATTTACCAACAAAAATATAAACTGATTAGAGCTGGGAAAATATGTCTTATTTATTATAGATACAAGATGGGTAATAATTGTCAGGTCTAAGTGCCTTTGTTTCCAGATTTCTTTTCTATGTGGTAGTTTTGTTATCTTTGGACCAATGTTTTGAAGTTGATTTAAACATGCTGTTTAAGTGAGAAATTAGAAGCAGAAAGGCTATCAGGACACACTGAGATCTCGGCTTGTTTTTCTATGACCTTCGGTCTTACTTTATTAGATCCAATATGCTGTATAACTGTAGGAGAGCATCTCCATTTTTGTTTAGGTAGTAGAATGGGCTAGTTTTCAGAGGATGCTCTCCCATCACCCAGTGATTGTTGGTACTTAAAGTGCTTGTCTCCATCTCTGTATTCAGCTTTAAGCACAAATGTGATCTACTATTTTGAGACAAGGCACCAACCACTAAAAAGACACAGATTTTCACCTTTACCTAACCCTCCCTTAACTTCATTCTACCCAATTCTTACTATGCAGAACGGCTAAGTATCACCATGTATACCCTGGTTGTGAGTTTCAGAGCAATGGGTCAGAATACCACAGGGAATAGAGATTTGTGTAGACAGCTTCAACATCTTCAAGTATATTTCTTCCAGTGAGGAAAAAAGCCCTTTGTTGCATATAGGATCTCCAGTTGAGAAAAATCTCATCTGGAAAATCTAGACTAATTTTACTTCTTAACAATGAAAGGAATGACATTGCTGATCTCAGCTAGCTTAGAAGTTTGAATTTTCAAATATTAACAAACGTTGAATCTGAACTCTGGGTGGTTATGTTATCTTATGCAGGGATTGATAATAGATAAATAGAGAGTTCAGGGATGGCTTCAGTGGCTGCATGTGGTAGTCAACTGGTCACCACTGCAACAAAACCATGAGACAATAGACTCACAAGGAAAATGGGATATTTTAGCCTCATAGTTTTAGAGGTTCCAGAGGTTTCAGCTCATGATCACTTGGGTTCTTGCTTTTAGGTTTGTAGCTAGGTAGTACATCATTATGGAAGGCTGTGAGAGAGCAAACCCTAGCTCTTTTGGTAGGAAGCAAAAGAGGATGAAGTCAGAGAGGTTAGGGCTCATACTTCCCTCTTAATGCCTACTTCTGGTGACCAGAAGACCTCTCATTAAGCCCTACCTCTTAAAGTTATATCACCTCAGAATAATGCCAAGCTGCAGATCAAGCCATTAACAGAGCGGTATGTGTTGCAAGAAACAGATTGGGAGATAGAAAACCCTAGGTGAATGATGAAAATGTTATCAAAGCAATGTTAGAGAAATTAGAGACTCAGTCTTGCCTTTGACACTTGTATAATCAAGTAGGTGACTCATGGACCAACAGTGGAGGAACAGGGAACTAAGATGGCGGCACAATGTTGAAACCTTTGTGTTGTGGGATGAACCTGTGTATTCAAATCCTAGGCTTGCCTCCTGCATTTAGACCACTTTGGAGTAGTTGTTTCTATTCTCATTTGCACATTAGAACAGCAGACTTATCTGAAGAATTTTAAAAACAAATACAAATGGCTAGGAAAAGTTCTGCAACTTTTCAGAGTGAGGGTGGAGAGCTGGTTCAGAATGTCATGATTTTACAGTTGTAAATCAAGGTGATCATCAAGCACTGGTGCGTACTAGAGTCATCTGGAATTTTAGAAATAGACTGCTAGGCTCCATTGAAAGCAAAAGTTAGAATCAAATGATTGGTTTGTAGGTCAGAACATTTGAATGTGCAACTGTCCTAAAATATTTGATGCTGTCTCTTACTAAATATGAACAATGGCACAAGGGAGACATGGTAGAGATACTGGATCATTTAGAACAATATAAAAGATACATTGAAATATATAACACATTCATGAAGCCATCTTTATCACTAGAAAGAAAAAGGTGACTACTTTTAGGTGGTAAACATGAGCCCAAGGACAGAGTAATATATATGGATGTGGGAGATCTGGTGACCAAGCACACAGACTACAGTTTGAGACATTGCTGTTGTGGTAGAATGAATGGAATTTTTGCTTGGGGAGCTTTGGTTTCTTGGTAAGTGAGTGGGTGTATCTCTCAAATGAGCTAAGATGCTTCATAGCCTTGCTACATTAGGTATGACCCATGAGCTTGAAAATATGTTAGAAGTGTAAACTCTTAGATACCCATTCCATAGACCTATTGTTTCAATGTTTGTACTTGTACAAAATTCCTGGGCAAGTTTTAGGGTGAGTCTATAATGCAGCATTATGATTTAGGGTAGATCGTGGTCTAACTAGGGTAGATCATGGTCTAACGGAGCATGTAAAAACACATCACCTTAGGTACTGCTCTAATTAAGGTATGTGTCTAAAGCTTTAACTGCTTTGAGATTAATCTATTAACTGCTTTATGGAAAAGAAATATTGTCATACATAAAAATAATTTTTATAATGACCATGGTCTTTTGAGTATCTTTGGGAGTAAACACTGTTGGAAAGTTAATAACTTTTAAAAGTCCAGAATATTAGGAGAAAAAAAAAAAAACAGAAAGCTTGAGGAAGCCATGAATTTAGTTCTTTGCAGACATCTCGTTTTTTTTTTTTTTTTTCAATTTATATATGGCCTTTGATTCTCCCTTATTCAGCAAAACTACATTTTTATGTAGCAGTTCAAAATGCCAGGAGAATGAAAGAAACATTTTATTTCTATTTTTGGAAAAGATGACCATTTTCCTGCATGTTTTATTATCCATGAAAACCTCTTATTTCCTAAATAATATTTGTTCAAGCAAATCAATGAAAGTTGCCTAAAGACCTTTAGATCTTAGATATTTGGTGGCTGCTAAGTCAGGTTTGTCTTTTGAAGGTGAGAAGCAGAGAGCTTGGTACTGTGGTGTCAAATGAAGTAGACAAGGGCATTTTCATGGGGACCATCCCTTTTTGGAGGGCAGGTTATGTCTAACAGGTAAGAGAGTCATGAATTCCTCTTAGGGAAACAGTATTTCCTTCACTGCTGTGTCTGCACTGTAAAGATTGATCTGTTTTTCTAGGTATCAAAATGAGCATAATTTTAGTAATTTGAAAGATTATGAGTCAATCTTGCTATCAAATTTTTTTATTGTTTAAAATCCTCATTTTTATAATCATATGTGTAGAATGAGCTGGACCATTATACTTTTTTGAGACCACTCTCCCCTGCCTATGAAACAAGTATTTATAGCAGGAGGGTAGGATACAATTGCTATGAGACTACTTGGAGTTATCAGGGGAATGGGAAGTTGGGTCCAAAGCTGATCAAGAAGGAGATGTGTATCCACAATGACCTTCAAATATGTTAATCCCTGTCTAGTTACCTAACACCTACCTTAAGACTTGAGACCCTAAAATCATTTAGGAGATTGAAGTTGAGTTGATTTACATACTTATGGATGACAATAGCATAGAGGAGGTTTTAGAATATTCATTCCTCCTGATTTTTCAGGCACTGGGGGCAATGGAATTCCATTGTTATATACTGTCTGAGTACAGATGGAGCATAAAATACAGGAAATAAAATCAAGATGGAAGTTGAGTACACAAAGCCAAAAGATTAATAGCATTACCATTAAGATTATAAGAGATTTAATTCATTTCCATTATGAGAACCACTTCCAAAGCCAAAAGTGTCGGTGTTGTCTACACTAGATTTTGTTATTCTTTTATGTATACCTTCCAAGAATCTGTGTGAAAGAAGAAAGATAACAGGAAACCAGACTAGAGATCAGACACCTCCAAACCCTGGTGTTCTGGGTCTCTGGCCAGGACAATACCAAGGATGTTTCTGACTTTGAACAAAGGGTGAACATTGTGGTTCCTATCCTTAAAACTGCCTGAGCAGTTTCTAGATCTTGTTCTTATCATTACCAGAGACAGCCACATATAAGAATCCCAGATAGTGGGGATGTCAAAAGCCAGTGAGCACCTGATCAGTTCCATATTCATCAATAGCCTGAAATCTTCAGACAGTTATTGCATGTTGTGTGTTTGGAAATTCTCCAAGAGAACTAGAGGATATTTTGTGCAGCCAACAGGAAGCTAAGTCAGAGACTATTTAAGAGTAGGAAGGTAAGGGGTTTCAAGTACATATGGAGGGCGTCAGGCTTAGAGATGTTTGAGAAAGTTGAATAAGATCTCTAGGAACTTTGTTGGTTTTTCTGTGGAGACCCTGTCCTCTTCAGGTCCCTCAATCCTCCCCACAACTTTTCCACAAGTCTCCCTGAACTCCATCTAATGTTGGCTCTGGTTCTCTGCATCTTTTTCCATTGGTTGCTGGGTGAAGCCTCTTAGTGGACAGTTATGATAGGTTTCTGTCTGTAAGCATAGCAGAGTATCATTAATAGTGTTAGGGATTGGGTTTTGCCCATGAGATGGGTCTCAATTTAGGTCTGTCCTGCCTGTGCATCCCATACCCCTAACTAGGCAGGCCTCAGTGAGAGAGGATGCACCTAGTTACACAGTGAATTAATGTGCAGGGGAGAGGTGTATGGGGTGTGTATATGTAGGGGGAACAGTACCCAGGGGTGCTTCTCCATTTCAGAAGAGAAGAGAAGGGGAATGGGGGGGAGAATCTGTTTGAGGGGGTACTGGGAGGAGAGGGAGGCTAATATTGGTATGTAATGTGAATAAATGAATTACTTAATTAATTAAAAAGATTTCTGGGAACAAAAAAACTTGAATCTTGGTAGATCAACAAGTTCCATTTATTAAAAACAATGCTTGGGGCTAGGAGGCAGTTCCGTTGGTAAGATCTTATCCTGAACTTACGAGTTTGATCACTAGCACTTATGTCAAAAAGCTGGGCAACCTTGTATCCTCAGGGCTGGGGAAGTACAGACAGAAGGAAACAGGGATTGGCTAGCCAGCCTGTCTAGCGGAAACAGCAACCTTCAAGCTTAATGGGAAACCCTGTCTCAAGAAATAAGGTGGGGGGCCAGAGACATGGTTCAAGATATGGTTAAGAGCGCATGATGCTTTTTCAGAGAACCAGAGTTCATTTCTCAAACACTCCTGTAAGGTAGCACACAACTGTCTGTGACTTCAACTTCAGGGGATCTGATTCCCTCTTCTGACCTCTGTGGGCACCTATGCTCACATGCATATACCTACAAAGACACACACATTCACACAGACACAGATGCACGCACGCATACACGCATGCATGCACACACACAGACATGCATGTATACACACACACACACACAGGCACAGAGACATGTACACCCACATAATCTAATAAAATAAATTGACCACCTCTGGCTCTTATGATCTTTTGCCTCTTCTGTGAAGAGCCCTGGGCCTTTGGGAGGGATGTGATACAGACATTCAATTTAGAGATGAATATTCCATAGCCTTTTTTTTGCACATTGACTAGAATTCTCCAAAAATTAATAGCATTATTTAAAAGGAAACACTTTTAAAAATAATAAGATGGAGAAATGTTTGAGAAATACCAAAGAAACATTGCACTCACATGCGTACATACACAGGTGAGTATGCACAGACACAAGTGAATCAGCCATTGTCATAACTAGCATGGGCATATGCAAATTGTGGCTCATAGTACACCATGTGTTCTTGTACTCATCAGCTCTTATTTCACCCTCCCAAGAGAACTGCAGAGGAAGTGTTATTGCCTTCAGTTTTCTTAAGAGGAAACTGAGGCTCACTCTCTTGTTCAGATTGTTTAAGCTCAGTGGACAGCTAGTAGCAGACATAGATGTACGCCCCTCTCTACAGTCCCTTCACTTTTCTGACGAGTGCTTTCAGAAAATACTGATGAGCCTTCATATATATTCTTATGACTTCATATATATTCTTCATATATATTGTATGACCAGGATGCTCACATCAGACTAAGAAACTGAAGCTTCTGGTGGCAGTTTTGAATTCTACACTATAGTATCAAAGTGAAAGTTACATTGATTTTCATGGTTTCTGACTGGAAATATTACTTGATGTTTCTGAGATTTGTCAGATTATTCAAGTCAACATAGAGAAACAAGGCCAAGTTTGAGATCACTCTGGTATTCTTTTCTTATTTTTGTTCCAAGAAAGATTTTTCTCTTCCCTACTTAGCTGGCCTGCTTGTGGCTGTAAGAACAAATAATTTATGGAAAGGTAAATATTAAGATGGTTCTTGACTTCAGTAGAAAAATACCTTTTCTCAGGCACACTAATTCACTCAGATTTCTAAAGCCTCAAAGAGTCAATTCAGTGGTAATGTAACTTCTACTATCAATTGATTTATAATGGGAAGAAAATATTATTTTCGAACATAAGAAGAAAGATTACACAATGAAAAGAAGAGAAATTTTGTTTCTTAAGACAGTGATACGAACTAAGGAGAAGCATGATTTAGCTGTCATGGAAAAAGTCACCTCTTCCCCTCATGGAACACTAGGAAAGGACATGCATACATGTAAATCACAGCCTAGGAAATTTCTTGGGGGAAGTGTGAAATTTTAAGCCATAGAAGGAGTATAAATTTGAATGTAAATAAACTCATTGGTTATTATAGTGAGAAAGGCTTTTTTAAAACAGGGTTAAGATTCAGGAAAGCAAACATAGAGGGCATTGGGTGTTTAAGGAGGCAGGTTAACAGTGCTCCAGAGATGATGGGAAGAGCCTGGTACATCTTTCTGTAAGTAGTCCAACAGAATTCTTGTTCAATATCTTATCTAACAGAGACAGGTTTAATATCCTGAAAACAAACTTCATGATGAAATATAGAACATTTTATGCTTCTGGGGCTCTTGACACACACAATCAGTGTGGTCTGTCTGTTTTGCTTGTTGATTAAGAACACTGAAAAGCTTAGGCCATTAAAAATGATTTACTGATGATAACGTTTGTGTGTTGAAAGAGTTGCCCCTGAATGTGCAAGATTAATAGTTTATTTGCTTGTGAATGTTATTCTTACCCATCTCCTGTTCTCATGTCCAGATCTCTCTTTCATTTCCCACTTTCTGTTTCTTGAGTTCTCATCTTCTGCCTAATGTTTGGGTCCCAACATGTCACTGTGTTGGTGCTGGGTGTGTTCATACTCTGTCCTTTCCTTGCAGTTTATCTGTCCATCTGTCCTCCACAGTTGCATGGCTTGGGAATACTGGTTCTAGGAATTTCTTTTCTGTTACATCAAGAGTTTAGCTGATGAGCCAGTACATCCCATGCTTAGTAGGATTTTTGTAGATACCAGTGTGAGTTTGACCAGACTTTAGTAGATACAACTTGGTGGGGGAGGAAGAGTTCCTTATGAAAATAAGTTTGCAAAATCCTGAGTGCTTAATCATTCACCTGTGGACTCATTGGCTCATGTGCAAATTAAAGGCTTAGAGAAATCTTTCAGAAAGTAACAGTTTGTGGTGAATTTATAATGTTGATTCTAGCAGGATGTAAAGATGTATATTTGATTGTTTTCAGCTAGCATAATTCACATGATTCTATAGAAAAATAGTACTTTGACTTTAAATAATGACCCTAGTGTAAGAATTTCTGATGTTTCTATGGTATTAGCAGATAGTATTTGGCATAGAGCTTCTGATGGTGCAATTCAAATTATTTTTTATCTCCTTTGGTTATTTTCACCTTTACTAGGTTAAACCACAGACTTGGAAAAATCTGTACACTTCTCATCTATGCTGACAAAATCCAGATAAAATCTGGACAAGTCCAAGCCTCTTATCTTAGCCATGTCTCTATTCATGAGTGTCTAGATAGTTTAGAGAAATGATGTCTACTTCTTTTTCCACTGATGCAGCAATATTAGGAATTCAGTATTTAAAAAAATTGCTTTGACCTGGGCTTGGAGTCTTCTTTTTGTTATAGTCATCCCAGACCAGGAGCAGAACTTTCTGATAATATAGCTAAATTGCAATCCCTTCCAGCCAACACTCTGCTCCTGAAAACGTTTCTACTTACCTGGGAATTGGGACATTTTGGAAATTATATTTTAAAGTGCTTACCTTAAGAGGATGCCACAGAGAGACTTCAAAATGAGGCCACAGACCTGGCAGAGATGTATATTGCCTTGGGAATTTAAGCTGTCAAATAGAATACAGAGAAAAATGCTGGCAGCTCAATTTCCTTCCTCCTTTCTCTGTGTGACTGGAACTTAAGAGTCTCTCCTCCCCGTCACTCTTTTTTTCTCTCTTTCTCTCCCTATTCTCTTCTTTTTTTCATGCTAACCCATTACTCCATAACACAGACAATTTATACACTCTCTAGCCTAATACCATCTTAAACCTTTCTTTTGAATTAACTTGTAATTGTACATATTAGTAGGATACAGTGTGATGATTCAATGCACGCATACAACATGTTCTTGTCAAATTAAGGTAATTAGCATTATTATCTCTACTTATCATTTCTTTATGTTTGGAGTCTTCTATCTTCTAGAGCTTCATAAAAGATATAATAGGCTAGACCAGACAGAATTTTTATCTTCGTGGCCTTTGCCATTTAATTTTCACAGAGATAACATTTCTACACATTCCATGTAGGGGAGCTTTTCTTTGGATATACTTGCTTCTTCTCTTACTTTTTAATTGTAATTCTTATTGAGTCTGTTCCTTGACATTTTATACTTGTATATAATTCATTCCGGTTGCTTTCACCTCCTTCCTCTCTTATCTCTCTCCCACTTCTGTCAACCTCCCTCCTCCATCCAAATCCATTTCTCAGATTCATGTCTTTTTTTGGCTTGTTCTATAATCCACCTAGTTTAACCAGGGCTATCTGTATGACTCATGACCTGGTGAATGAGGACCCCAGGCAGGAGTGAGCTGGAGACAAATGATCCTTGAATGGGCCACTTGGGTGGGCTGGATGAGGAGGGAGGATGAGATGATCTCCAGTAGGGCATCAGGCAGGCCTAGGAGGCAAGCCATGCCTGAAATGACCCCTGCCTGGTGTCATAATACACAAGTGGGCATAACACTTCTGAAAGTACTCTGAGATGACCACAGACACTCAGAAAACCCAAGCATCTCTAAGAGAATCAAGTAAGTGGTAGAAAATGGAAGAGAAAGAGAAACAGAAAGATGTGGGCACAATGAAGAGAGGCAGAACTGGAGATTTGTGGGTAGTGAGGAATAGCCTGATGTGAGTAGCCAATGATGCCACTTGGGACCATTGTGGGTTTTCTTCAGCATGTTTTTTGTTTGATTTGTTTTTCGAGACAGGGTTTCTCTGTGTAGCCCTGGCTGTCCTGGAATTCACTCTGTAGACCAGGCTGGCCTCGAACTCAGAAATCCACCTGCCTCTGCCTCCCAAGTGCTGGGATTAAAGGCGTGCGCCACCACTGCCCAGCTTCTTCAGCATTTTTATTTCTTTGTTAAATTCATCTTTCCTCTCCTAAATTATTATTCTTATTTTATTCAGACCTTTGTATTTTCTTCAACTTCAATCGAGTATCTATTCTTTAATGGCTGCTACATGCATGTGTGTGTATATATATGTATGTAAATATAATCTTCTAAATTTAATATTCTCTGTCTGAATAATGCTACTTGTATCTATATTTCTGGGGCTGACCATTTGGTATTAGATAACTTACTGGTGTGCTCTTTCCTGGAGAAGACTATTTCTCCTACTCTCAGCATTACTTAGTTGCTTGTGGTTCTTTGTGTAGGGTTAAAGCCTCTTTGGATTCTCCCTATTCTGATATATCTTTTAGCGATATCCTTGTTCAGTTCATGTATAGGTAGTAATGTTAGAGATTTTTGGATGTTAATGAAAAAGAAGAGCATGAATTTGAATAGGTACAAAGAGCGATATATGACAGGAATTGGAGGGAGTAAATGTAAGGTGGCAATGATATAATGATATCATTATAAGAGAATACATTTAAAAAGGATCTATTTTGTCCTCTTAAGTTTATTAATGTTCTTCTCTAAACTCTTAGAACTTTTGAACATATTTATAACTGTTCTTGTAAATTCTGAATCTTGCATTTCACCTAAGTTACTCTTGTTGGGTACCATTACTATGGGATTTTTCATTTTTGGAAGGGTCATATTATCTCTTTTTTATTGTTTGTGTTTTTGTGATGGAACCTGGGCATCTTGGGATAAATTGTTGGCTTTGACTTTTGCTGTGGTTTTAGGTCACTCTGTTAGAGTCTCAAGGCAAGGCAAAGCAAAGCAAGGTAAGGCAACTGGATGGTTGGCTTGGGAGAGTTACAACAGGGCAAGACTTAGGGGACCACGCCTCTTAAGGTGCAAGAGCAGTTCCCTTTCCTTACTTTTCTCTGTGTGACAAAAAATGAGATATTATTTTGAATTTTAATTAGACATACTACAAATGTGCTATAGGAGATAAAGTATTTGGTGAGGTTTCCAAAAATATTTGGACAGTTTTATCAAGTATATATATCCAGTCATGCATTCCAGCTCACTATAGTAAATTCTGAACTAGAGCTCTCTTTGTTAATTATCAGCAGGTTTCTTGAGCATGCTAAGTATGTGGGCATCTAAAATGTCTAATAGAGACCTGCGATTGATAATGTGTCTTATTAACTATGTAGTTTTCCTTATTTCTGTGATTTATATTCCTTTAAGAATCCATGCAATGATTGTTCCCTCTCAGAATATTAAGTAAGGGTTTTCATGGTCTAGATTTTCTCAATTGCCAAATTATGATTATAGTACTTTATAATCTAGTTATTTTAATTGAAAGATTTTCACTTTATGAACAACATAATTCTGATAATAATTCCTGTCCATTCCCTGAAAGTTGGAATTCTTGGTCTAATCAGAGCAACCTTCAATATTGTCCTGGAAGTAATTTTGTTTATAGTATAGATTTCTACTATGTCTTCTATATTTTGGACTGGATTTGACAAAATACTATAATATAAGGGCTATGAAAATAAATAACACAGACGCATCCATAAGGTATGGGTTCTAAAGACTACTAAAATTGTTTACAGAAGATGGACTGTAGCCAATATAGCACCCTACACATGTGGCTTTTCTGTGCTACAGTGCTTATTAGTGAAGCAAATAGAAGTTTATGAATATGATTATTTGTATTAGTGATTAGTAAGTCATGGGGAAATTTAACACATTTGTACTACTATAGTAGCTCATGCCTCGTGGATTTATTCAACAAACTCACCTTTGTAAATCAGGGCAACCAGTGTTCCATTATCAACACACTAACTTGTCTCAAATTTCTGTCTTTACTCAACTCCACTAAAAGAAAACCTAAGTAAGTTCTAGCCTGTCACTATTTACTGGTCATATTTTTTTACCCTAGCTCTTTCTTCTCCCTTAGTTTTACGTCCTAGGTATGTCCTACTGAACTGAGTCATCTTGGAGTAGTATGTGAAGTATAATCTCAGAAGGACTTTTTATTCTCATCTGTCAATTCTGATCTAGTGGACATAAGATTGGAAAGTACTTAGTCTTCTGTTTTTGTAAAATTTATTTTTTCTACGTATTCTAATTCTCCTGTGAATTAATCAGCATAACCATCATAACAGACTATTTTCATTGACAGAACTCAATTTTTTCCCCTTTCTCAACTGGATGAATCTTCCTCCTTCTCTTCCTCCTCCTGCTCCTCCTCCTCCTCTTTATCTTTTTTTTTTCTTTTGTCTTGGATTATTTAAAAAACAAATATTCTTAACAGACATGATTTGTTGAAATGAATTTGATTTTAAAACTGAATGTAATAAGTAGAAACTGCACCATTATTTTTAAGTTATTGATTTAAACAAATTAACCAGTTTTGATATAATATATAAGTAAGAGGTTCCATTGTTATAGACAACTCTTGCTATACTATACCAGAAAGTTCTCATCTTACAGATCTGTGTGCCTGTGCCAGGGAGAAAAAAGTCAATAGGGCTGTGTGCAATGGTGCACACCTTTAATCTCAACACTCAAGAGACAGAGACAGGCAGAGCCAAGAGTTTGAGGCCAGACTGGTCTATGTAGTGAGTTCCAGATCAACCAGGAGTATGCAGTGAATCCTTATCTTGGAAAAGGAGAGAAGAAAAGACTGCATTGAAATGGAAATCACTCAGTGGTTCCATCATTAACTATGCTAAATATTTAAATTAGTATTTAGTTAGTAAGTGCAATAGGTATCTTTTTTAGTAATTTTTTACAGAGTCTCACTATGTAGTCCAGGTTGACTTAGAACTTGTCTCTCCAGTGCTAGATTGAAGGTATGTACAACCACACTCAATAGAAGTACCCTACTATTTTTCTTTACTGAAAATAGAATTTCCACATAATTTTTTATGGTTTCCCCCCTAAATACTCCTAGATCCTTTCCATCTCTTTGCTTGTATCCAAATTCACACCTTTCTCTTTCTTACTAGAAAATAGACATCAGAAAAAATAGATAAGATAAACAAAAAGCTCCAATCAAACTGAAATAGAAACCAAACAAACAAACAGAGGAAAAAGAGCCAAAGAAAAAGGACAAGAAATACATATAAATGCAGACACACACATTCACATACACAGAAGTCCTATAAAGACACAAAACCGGAGATCAAAGCACATACATGAAAGACGTGTAAACCAACCAACAAACAAATCTTGATAAATCATTATGAGAAAAAGAACCCCCAGAAGTACAATGCCTTTGTGTTTGTTTTGGGTTGGGAATATACTGCTGGGTATGGAGTCTACTATAAGAGTGACTTGTGTACTCAATAAAATTCTATTGGAGAAAACTAATATTTCTTTTGTGAGCATCTATCAATTGTAGATAACTTCTGGGTTGGGATTGGAGGCTCATGTCTACTTCCTCTCTCTGTACTGGTACCCCATGTGTTTGAAGCCTGTGCAGACCCTGTGAGTGCACATATGCGTCCTTGGTGTCCCCCATCCCAGCTGGCTCTTAATCTCTTCCTGCCTCTTTTTCTGAAGGGTTCCTTGAGTCCTGAGCAGACAGATTTGATGGAGACATCACATTTAAGACTTAGTGTTCCATGGTCTTGGCACATTATCCAGTAGTGGGTCTCTGTATTTTGTCCTTGTCCACTGAAGGAGGAAGCTTCTCCCATAGATGACACTCATCTATGAGAATAGAATGATATTATTTCTAATTATTGCCAACAAACAAATACTATTCAAGAACAATCATTGTCAGGTGTATCTCAATTTTAATTTAAATCATTTTGGTATAAAACATGAATAGATACTGTCCTTAAAGAGTTTTATAAAGTTAAATTATTTCTCAATAGTAGAATGAGAAATAATCTCTCTAGATATTACAATAGAAAATAAATAGGGATTCTTAGAGAGTCTTTTGGTAAGGGGACTTGTTAATTTTATTCTAAAACTCATTAAATATTAAAATAAATTATCAAATACTTATTAAATACTTTCTAAATGAACAAATTTCTTTGATCCCCCCACTCTACCCTTTTTAAAACATATGTGATAGCATTGCATAAAAAATGTAACAAAATGATTTACATCTTTTATTAGAAGTAGTTTTGGAGTCATGTGGACAGGTCTGTCACCTGCTAGCTATATTCTTTGGGTTTCCTAACATTTCTATGCCTAATCTTACCAGCATAAAATGTATTATCCTGATATATATTATATATGATATACATGATATTCTCTATATATGTCATATATAATATACAATATATAATATATAATTAATATATAGTATGTATGATATATGATAAATATAAACATATATGTGTGTGTACATATATATACATATATATATATATATCATCCTAGGGATGATATAAAGACTGTTATTAAGGAGCCACCAGAGAAATGGAACCAATAGAATTTCACACACACACACACACACACACACACACACACACACACACACACCCCAGAATTGGTTCATGTGATTATGATTCTAAGAAGTTCCAACATCAGCAGTTAGTATTGGCAAGTTGTACAACAAGGACAAATCAGTTATAATCTAGAAACTAGCAGGCTGAAGACTTAAGAGGAGACGATGGTTTTTTTGTGTGTGTGTTTGAGTTGAGTCTGAAAGCTAGAAGCGATGGGTGTCCCTGCTCAAAGCAGTCAGATGAAGAATTTTCTCCTATTCAGGTTTTATATTCTATTTAGTATTTAGCTGATAGAATAATTCCCATTTACAGTGTATAGGACAGTCTGCTTTACTTTCTTTTCTGATTCCAAAAACACCCTTGTATATACATTTCAAATATAAGAGTGTCCATTGACTGAGTCTGACTAACAAATTAAATTACTTGACACAAGTGAGATATGATAAAATGTGTGTAAAATGCTTTGTATAATGCTAGACGCAGAGTTAACAGGAGATGTTGGATAGCACCAGCACAGTCATCAACCATGACTTCTAAGCTCCTACTCTCAGAATCTTTTCCAGTTCAAAGTCTGAACCGATTGGTAAGAACAAAAACTAGGATAGATCCTCAGAAGTCTCAAGAGAGGTAGAATCCTCATTGCTCGTAGCTGGGATAGCCTGAGAACATATCTTTGGACCAGTGCCCTTTCCTTCCCTAATGGCCATCTCTACTTCCCAGTACTGGAAATCACCTCCCTAAATAAAGTCTTTGCTTGCAAGATTTAGTCTCAGGTTCTATTGCTGTTCTGGACCCGAGTAATAATCATAGCAAAATGTCAGGAAAAGAATGAACAAACATTTACACCTAATTTAGACACTGGGATGAATACATAGAAATATTAGAAACAGTAATAATGAACTATGTTAAGTGACTTCAGAATACAAGGCAGCTATACAAGTAGTGGTCAGCCTAGGAGTTATGCTTTCCTATCAAGAGTGATGGCAGTGACTGAAAGTCTGCCAAGGGCTGAGGAGGAATTATTTCTTTTGATTGAAACCCAGACTGTTGACTGACTTGCAGCAGACCTGTCTGTAAAGGCAGGTCAGTATGGCAAAAACGATTTGTGTGAACCTGCGCTTTCCTCAGTGAGAAACCTGTCTTTGAAGTCTGATCTCTGAATAATT
The DNA here is from genome assembly GCA_028551405.1 of Uromys caudimaculatus. Taxonomy (NCBI): domain Eukaryota; kingdom Metazoa; phylum Chordata; class Mammalia; order Rodentia; family Muridae; genus Uromys; species Uromys caudimaculatus. The sequence goes on from CM052716.1 coordinate 43,655,252, forward strand.
GTGGGCCGAGGCAGCAATTATTGCTATGCATGTATTAGCCCAGATCTAAGGCACAGTGTGGCCTGGCACAGGCTGGTATGGAATTGAAAAGAGACAGGGTCTGAATACAGAAGACAGTCGGTGAGCTCCACACAACCAAAATAACAGCAAGAGAAGGAGACTCAGAAGAGCTTATGTGTGCTTCTTTTTTGTGTTCTTGAAGCTGCCAAAGATATAGGCGTTCATGAATGTGCCTGTGAGGAGATACTGACCTCAGAAGATACCTTACTCACTAGCTGCGCATCAGTTTTGTTATAGGCATAGCAAAGGAAACACACACCATTAGCCCAAAGTATTGCTGTATTTCTTCTTAACGGTTTCTTATTTTAGATGCTGATTAAAAGTAGTCTCCCGTACATTGTTGGTGTTAAAGAGCTGAAGTGCTGGACATCAGGTAACAGCAGACATCATGATGCCATGAATTTGGTGCCTAGGAGGGCCAAGCCTTCCCCTTACGCATGAAGCCTGACCCAGCTTGTTCGTGTTAAGGTAGGTCATAGAATACATGGCAGTGAAGTAGAAAAGAGTGCCATGCTCAGCTCTGCTGCACCTGTTTTGTCCGTGTTCTTGAAGGACACATGAATGTGCCTTTTCCCCCCCAAGGAGACAAGTGGCCTGGTGCACAGTTAAAGAGTAGCTGTCCAGAGAGTGTTGGGCTGAGGGCAGTGGAGCAATAATAGAGTTCATGTTTTAAGTGCCTGGGAACTAGGATTTTCCTCTTCAGATTCAGGCTTTAGAAACCGTTTTCTAGGGTCTGAGAGAAGAAGAAAAGGGAGGGGATGAAGCGTTAGAGAAAGTCTCTCATTTTTTTTTTTTTTTTTTTTTTTTTTTTTTTTTTTAGCAGTGAGTTTGGAGAAAAATAGAATCTTTATTTCACAACAGCAATAGTGTTCTCTTTGTCCTTATCTTCTGTGGCTTCCTGCACCCTTCCTTTCGGGAACCTACTTTAAGCTATAGTCTATCAGTTCAGTTTCCTTTTTTACTGCTAAATACTTTCTTCTATATGTGAGAACATGGCTCTGTTAGGTCATCTTGAATCACACATATTTTATAGCTACCTAGTATATTATTGTATACCAAATTGTGTTCTCTAAATGTGATTGGCTTTCTCAATTTCCAAAAGCTGCCTTTCTCTGAAAATCCCTTCCTATTGATTATTTGATTGCATGGATTAGTCACATAGACAATATAACTAAAAAAATTTTTGTGATTATCTCATCTAATAACTCTTTAAAAATTCTACCTCTTTTTTAACCAGAAATGTGGTTTACAGACTGTACTGGCTGGTTTTGTGTCAACTTGACACAAACTGGAGTTATCACAGAGAAAGGAGTTTCAGTTGAGAAAATGCCTCTATGAGATCCACTAGTAAGGCATTTTCTCAATTAGTGATCAAGGGTGGAGGGCCCCTTGTGGGTGGTACCATCTGTGGGCTGGTAGACTTGGGCTCTATAAGAAAGCCAGCTGAGCAAGCCAGGAGAAGCAAGCCAGTAAGCAGCATTCCTCCATGGCCTCTGCATCAGCTCCTGATTCCTGACCTGCTTGAGTTCCAGTCCTGACTTCCTTTTGTGATGAACAGCAGCATGGAAGTGTAAGCTCAATAAACCCTTTCCTCCCCAACTTGTATCTTGGTCATGATGTTTGTACAGGAATAGAAACCCTGACTAAGACACAGACTATCCCAGAATCACTTGGATTAATATTTAAATATAACATACTAGGTTCTCAAATCCCACTGAATCAGAATTCCTGGAATGCAGGTGTGAGAGCTATGTTTTAAGTTGAGCAAGAAAAATCTCCACTTCTGGGACTTTTAATGTCGTGTGTGTGTGTGTGTGTGTGTGTGTGTGTGTGTGTGTGTGTGTGTGTGTGTGTGCGCGCGCTGCAGAGGTGGGGGGTAGGAGGAGGAGAAGAAGAGAAAAAAATGGAATTTAAGAAAATCTTTGTAGAACTTAAGTGTCTTTAGTGTTTATTCCAGCCAGTTGTTTGCAGTGCTTGAAAGCAACAAACCACACGGACCACAAGAATCTTATCTATGCTGAGACATGGTCCTTCCTTTTGGGAAAGTACTTTAAGCTAAATCTGTACCTGAGGGCAGTGGGAACATCCACATACCAAAACTGTGTACACCTTGAATGTGGAGAAACAGCCCTCTTCCTGGTGTGAGGTGACATTTCCTAGCTCTTACAGCTCATCCAGTCATGAGCAAAACCAAGGTGCCTTTAAAAGTGCCTTCTCAGTAGCCTAGGCTGAGCGCCTTGATCCTCCTGTCTGTGCAGCAGTTTTACTGTGGATATTAGTGAATTACTGAATGGCCAGGGGAAGGAAGGAAGGAAGCACTATACAATGCACCTTGCCGAAGGGCAGAATGCAGTTCTTCTCCATTCCTTACGTATTTACCATATTGTTCTCAGGTCTTTAGGGACATAGGAGCTGTCTTTTGGTTACATCTGTAGCATGAATACTTTAAGAATAGTTTTAAAGACATTGTTTTGTTGGGCACATTCACACAAAATTTGTAACGCCAGGATGTTCTGAGGTAGGAACAGATGAGGTGGGTTTTGTTGTAACTGTTTTGTTATATTACTCAAAAACACGCCCTTTCTACCCTTTTGAATTAGTGTTAAGACTCAGTAAGCTTCTTTCTGAGTCATTTGTTAAGTGTTTCTAGAGAGAATGTGCCACAACGAATGTATTCTGAGTCTCCTCCTGAAGTACCCTCTTCTGTTCTTGGTACTTAATTGTGTTGTACAATGGATGAAAGTATGTTTTTTACTCCGCAAATTTACCACCGAAATCACTACTAATAATGATTTACTGACTATTCAAATTTTGAGAGAAAAAAGGATGAAAAAACATGAGAACTTAGAATAGCTGACCTAATAACTTGTATTTGTGTTTTATACATGCATGTGTGCGTGCCTTTGAGTGTGCATGTGCATGGGTACATGAGTGTGTGTGCATGAGTGTGTGTGTGTATGTGTGTGTGTGTGTGTGTGTGTGTGAGAGAGAGAGAGAGAGAGAGAGAGAGAGAGAGAGAGAGAGAGAGAGAGACACACACACAGACAGAGAGGGAGGGAGGGGGAGGGGGAGGAGGAGGAGGCCAGAGGTAAACCTTGAATGTCCATTCCTCAGAAACTGACCACCATGTTTTTTGAGACACGGTCTTCCACTGGCACCTGTGGAGCGGCCAGTGAGTTCTGTTCTCATGAATCACTTTTAATTTCCCTTCTCAGGTCTTAAATTATAAGCATGGACTACCAAGCTTGGCTTTTTACATGAGTGCTTGGGATTGAACTCAGGTCTTTGTGCTTATGTGGCAACAAGGTGACTTACTGAACCATCTCTGCAGCCCTAAAATTTGTATTATATATGAGTCAAATTTTATCTGAGAGACAGACTCTTAAGGAATAATCTAAATGTTTTAGCTCTTCCTTAGAGAGTTTTAGGATAATGTTGGTCTGGCTAGGTTCCAAGCACACAGGTGAAAGTCATCAATATGAAAGTTTCCTTAGATATGTCAGAGTATTTTATATAGTTATTTATTTTAAGACAAGGTTTTATTATGTTGCTCAGAGTGAAAGAAAACTTATGGGCTTACATAATCCTATTGCTTTAGCCTCTTGTGCTGAGATGACAAGCATGTACAACTGCACTAGCTAGCAATATTTTATGGTTTTTGCATGAATATTGTATGAGATAAATAGTTGTATTTTCAGTAATTTAATAACTATTTAATATAAAGTTAATACATGAGAAGTAATGACTCTTAATAAATAAAAAACAGTTCTGAAGCATATAAACTTATATATAGTTCCTTTCAGAAACTTCAAAACTCATAAGCAATTAAAAGATTCATAATAATTTATAGAAAATTCCAGTGGCATTAGAGACTGATATATCCAGGGCTGAGGCCTTATTTTAGTGGGGCTTCTTCTATAATAAAAGTGACAGTGAAGGGTGACAGGTATCCTGGGATTTTGCAACTTCTTGTGGCCTGGATTCATTTAGTTTTCCTAGTGGATTCATCATCTTTCAGGAAATGAAGACAAGGTAAAATAAAAGCATGTAGCATGTAGAGACAGACTCAGCTGCCCAAGGTTATTAAGAAATAAGAAACAAAAGAATGGTTTTTAAAAAGAAAAGTTTTCTTTTGTAAAATTAAAGACCAGTTTTCTAAAGATTAACACTATTTTTTTTTTTTTAAATTCTGGATTGCATCTATCGGCTGGTATAATAACATTGTATTTTTATCAAGCCAAAAATATTTCTAACACACATTTAATAAACATTTACCCTCCTTTGTGCACCTGCAAGTTGGCTGAGCCTCAGATGGTCTAAGCTGAGCATTGCTGAGGTTTACTTGTCTAATTTCCTAGAATTAGTGAATTAGTGTTTCCTTTGCCATAGCAGAAAAACAGCCTGAGGAGCCTGACTTCAGCGTATTGTAAACTTTTAGTGATATACTACTGAAAATCCCACCAGCCAATGTTAAATGGCCTAATTGATCAGTAAAATAGTAACACTTCTAAAGAAGCAGTGTGTGTGTGTGTGTGTGTGTGTGTGTGTGTTGCATCTGTATTTGCTGGATGATAATATAATTGTCTATGCTTCCGTTTTCAACATTTGCTGAAACCTATTCTAAACTTGTATTCATTGCACTCTGGGACAACTGGGGGGAGCCAACTTTGCCTAGCTGCCACTAGAAATGACAAATTTCCTTTGGCTCTTTGGGGCTACTGGCTACCATGTCTAAGGAATTCTAAAAAGTAAAATATGAAGTTTTCAATGTGGCCGTGGTTGCAGTGGCCATAGCTCAGTGGAACAGAAGCCTCTGGGCTTTAGCCCTGTAGATGTGCACTGCTAAGGAGGTAGAATTCATAAAGGTGGTGCCTCATAGAAATCTAAGTTCAAAACTACCCTTAAACTCAATTTTCAAGTCTATTCTAGGGAACACGATACATGTCTGTAATTTGGAAGTGAGCAGAGCAATAAAGACTAAGATGAAATAGTCTTATTCTAAATATATCCATGCTAGGCATTATTACTAAATGTGGGCTCAGTGAAAAGCATGTAGAAATTACATGATGTAGACTTAAATGCTGCTGTAGTCATTAGCCATCAAGTTGCTTCATTTTTTGAGATCCAGTTTTCCCATCTGTGCAATATATGATTTAAATAGTATGTTAATACATATAATTATTAGATTGTGTATTGTATTACTAACACCTATGCTAAAATAAAACGGAGATAGTGGATTGTGAAACTGTAGAGCATGGTCTTCGGCATTCATCTCCTCGGACTGAGTCCTGCCTTCACCAGGTACTCAAAGTCTAAACTTAGACTTCTATATCTAAATTAGTGTTTCAGCTTGTTATAAAAATTATCATAAGATTAAAATGATAGTAAACTATCATATGCCTTTGGCAGCCAGAAGTCTGAAAAGTCAAAGATTCACCATGGTTTGCAGTTCTGAGAAAGACTCTAATCACCTCTTCTTGTTCCTGGTCATGATGGCCAAGCCCCCCCCCCCCCTTATTTTATGGCAGTCACCTTTAATATCTGCCTCCACCTTTCCATGGGATTGTTTACCACATCTCCTCTATGTTTCAAGCATTCTAGTTAATTCCTCTATGAGTTCCTCTTGTTGTGTGTTCTCTACTTGTATGAGAACATTAGCCACACTGGATTTTAGAGCTACCCTACTGCTATGTGACCTCATCTAACTTTTTCTACAAAGATCGTTTATCCTAGAAGATCATACCCACAGGCACTGGAATTATAAATTCCACATATTTTTCTCGAGTCCATAGTTCAAAATACAGTATCCCACAGGCCTCATAACCCAACAGTAATGTATAATTTGGCTAACTTTCTGAGACTTCATAATAGGAACAAGGCTTTCCACATGGACACCATCACCATTTCCTCAGGTCTTTCCAGAAGCATCTATAACATCTGCATTTCTATGACAGCAGCATTGTCCCTAAGGCCAATATCTTCACCTTCCAAGTGATGATATCCACAGTTAGAGATTATTATAAGGATTAAATTCAGTCTGCTTAACCCAGGAAATGACACTTTGCAAATGCTTAATGAACCCTGGCATTTATTTAAGCATTAGAATGAAGCACAGGAATGAGGTCTTGGTGGTTAGAAATAGTCATACATCAGCAAATCTCTAGGTAAAATTTGAAATATATAAAATTCCAAATCTTATACTTTAAAATAATAAATACAGAGAGGTTCTATCTTAGCCACGAAGGTTGTGTTCCAAGGACTACAGTGAATGCCTGAAATCGTGTGGGAATCCCTGAATTCTTTGCAGAGATTTTAGAGCCTATATCTTATAGTGTAGGGGCTTTAATTAAGGGAAGTGCAAGTTCCCTGACTATAAGCACTATGATACTGTGACAGCATATTTAATAAGGGAAGCAGCTAAGTGACTAGTGGGTGTGTAATGGACACAGTGTGGATACAGTGCAGAAGGAAACCACTCCTGTTCCTGGTGGGGAACAGTGGGATGGTGAAATAGTCCATGCTACTCAGATGGTGTGTAACTGAAAACATAGAAATTACTCTGAAACATGGAAAATAAAGCTTCCTCCACTTAACCAACAGTTCCAAGTATCCAATTAACAAAACTGTTAACAATGAAACACTGGCAAAGCAAGTTAAGGCATCTTTATTAGGTCCTCACTGCCGTCTTAAAAAGTGCAGCAAGAAAACTTTCCAGCTAAAATAACTAGTGCACTTTATGTAAAATTTTTACTACTATATTACCATTTATAGAGAAGTAAAATCAGATTTTTTTGTGTATTGTCAGCCCAACACGGAGTGCAAAAGACATGAATTATATATGTTTATATACATACATATGTATGTTCTGTTATTTGATTATTGACAATATCTATCAATGAATTTAAACATACATTTAAGTTAGGATGTATATTCTGTTATTTAATTATTGACTATATCAGTCAATGACTTTAACACACATTTAAATTAGGATGCAAACTGTCTTCAGTGCTCTCCACTCTAGCTTCCAGTGTCCAGAGCCTCATCTGTAGTATTTTGAAAACTTTGGCCAGATAGAAGAAATGGGTAACCCAAACTACTTTTAAAGTTATCCTAGGGTTACATAGGTAGGTTTGGTAAAGACGTTCTTCCCAAAAGACAACTGTAAATAAAAGCCCATCCTCTGCACACTTACTGGGAAGAGTGCTGCAGATGGATCAAATCAGTTGAGGATAACACTTGAAAACTGAAGTGTTTCCCACAGTGTCCTCAAGGCCATGGTGCAAGCAAGAAAGCAGAAGTTGAAATAAATATCAGTATTGCAAGAGAGTTGGGACTAAAGCATATTAAAGTGAGATATGTATGCTTTGAAAGGCTTACCAAAGAACCAGTCAGAAGTATGGTGGGTAAGATATGGCCAAGAATATTAAATGACTGCTGTGTTAATATAGGAAAATTGCCATGCCTAAGGCAGGGTAGATAAAAGAGATGAAAGGCCCCTAAAGCTCTATGAAGAGAACTAGGAGGCAGCCAAGAACATTTCCATTCCTTCACCAGAATGTCTCGAACGTCTTTGATGTGCTAGCTGCCTAGCACGGCTTCTGCATGTAAGAAGGTCTCTGTAGATGGCTGTTGGATGACTATGAATAATGAAACAAGATACTGTTCATCTGGCTCAGGACAAACTTCCCAAACACAGAAGAAATAAACAACATCTCATCCTACTTTTACATGCTATAAAAATGAAGTGTGTTAAGACTCAGTCAGATTTGGATTCAAATCCTGGCTCTGATGATGTCTGGTGCACTGGGCTCATTGGTTACATTCTATTGGTGTTCAGTGTCTGGGTGGGCTTCATCTTTCAATTAACTTAAAAATAATTAATGACACGAATATGAAACATGTCATTCTTTTTTAGGATTTCCTCTTATACTACGTGTTGGTTAGTTGCTTGCCAACTTGACTAGGCTAACAGATTCCCAGGCACCTCATACAAATTTCTGAGTGAGTTTGTGATGAAACTTTTAGACATGGTTAGCAGTGGAATAGGTAATCTAAGTAAAGATCTGCCCATCATCAATGTGGCTGAAAATGATCCAGTCCCTGGAGGAAAGACATACACAATACGTCAGAGCAGGGGAGCTTCCTCCTCTGAGATCCTTCTGCGCATGTTCTTCCCTCAGCCTTAGAGGCCTCAGTTCATTGGCTCTGGGACTCTGAAACTTATACCAGTGAGGCCCTGGTTCTCAGGGCTAGAATATGGATCAATGATACCAGCATCCGTGGTCCTCCAATTGTTATGTATTATGTAAGTGACCTCATGGATCTTATAATTAGGTAAGGCAGTTCCTTAGTGAATCTCTATATACACAAGCATCTCTCTGTATCCGATTTCATATTTCTCTGGGGGGAAACTCTGACAGTTTTGCATTCTTCCTCTCTTTTTATTGTTTTCTGTATCTTTCAAAACTTACTTGTCTTCATCAAGTTTTACTACTTCTGAATGTACTCTCTTAACCCAGTCTTCTGCTGGCATCCAATTCTAAGATGCTTTACCCGACACTTAACACGATTACGGGCAGTCTCTGAGCCTCAGCACATGGAAACCGTCATGGAAAGTAGACTTTCTCTGTTAATGTTTCTCAGAGTTCTAGAAAAAAAGCTTCCTGGAAACTTATGGTTAAAAAAAGATAGACTTTGCTTGTCAAGGATGTATCCTGAAACCTGACATTCCATGCAGTGGGGGCATTAAGTAAAAAACGTTACTCCAGTGGCTGTAGAGAAGACAGTGTTTGAGCAAACCGTAGGCTATGGACTTACAGGGAGGAAATTAGTTCTCTTGATGAACTAGTGAGTGATAGAGAAGTTTTCGAATCAGAGATCAGACTGTGACCTGAGGTGTAACATCAGCAGGCATGACTAAACACAGAAAATGCTTCTAATATCACACCCTTCTTGGTCTTTCTATTCTTCCTACAGAGACTTGGGCAATCAGTCTTCTTCCCATGACATTTAAAGCTGAATTTTACAGTGGAGACAATGGAGCTATGTGTAATGGTCTTTACCTATATGTCTTTCAGTTCCTCAGGTTATCAGGACTGGGTCTTGGATCTGCCTTAGAATTATATTGGCCAGATAGTCAAACATGGACTTTTAAATAATAATAATAATCATCATCATCATCATCATCTCCTCCTCCTCCTCCTCCTCCTCCTCCTCCTCCTCCTCCTCCTCCTCCTCCTCCTCCTCCTCCTCCTCCTCCTCTTCCTCCTCCTCCATTTTTCTTCTTCCTTCTTTTCTCTGTGTGCATAGTTTGTACATATTCCCATGGGATTATTTCTCTCTCTATCTCTCTATTGTCTCTCTCTGTCTCTGTGTCTTTCTCAGTTGCTTTCTGCTTTATTTTTTGAGAAGATATTCTTTTTGAACCTGGAGCTTGCCAGTTTGGTTAAGGTTGTTGCCAATGAGCTTCAAGGTTCTGCCTATTTCTACCTCTAAGTGCTAGGATTTCAAATGCTCACTGATGCATCCAACTCTTGTGTGGTAACCATGTTAATAACCATTTACTCTACTCCCCTAACATGGACTACTGAAGTGAGTAATAGAAATTTGAATAACTAATACTGCTATAAAATGGAACATCACAATATTTCCAATAAGAATCCTACTTTAGTGCACAGCTTAATGAATATCAGTCAGAAAAGGCAATGTCAGCTAGTCACTTAGAGCCTAGAAAAGCATTAGTCAGAGTGACTAGGGGTACAAAAGTTTGGTATTAGTCAGCCAGAATATGTCACAGTAACTTCTCTTGGGGCTGGAATCACATTCAAAGTCTTATTTCTGCTTATGACACAATCTGCCCCTGAATTGAACATCCAGAGAAGTTTTGTGTATTCTTCTGAGAGAAAGCATCCTATTGAGTCCTGATGTGGCATTACATAATCCATTTAACTCCTGGTCCATGGGTTTTAGGAGAGAACTTACAAGTGAGACCATTATTTAAGAAGTGTTTAGTAGGTTGTTATAAATTATTAACTAACCTATGGTCAGGCAATCACCGCTAAAGGCCAACAGTAGGAAGAATGGTAAAATTCAATAGAAAGTCAAGTTTACCATAGTTGGGATTCTTTTTCTGTCTAAGAAGCTAAGTAGAGGTAGTATCTGCCCTCTAAACCCAGATAATGATTGTCTTCTTTTGATTTACCACAGGTTCTAACCTATTTTCCTCCATCTCCAAATCTCCTCCTATCACTTACTAGTTTTTGCCAACTTGACACATGCTAGAGTTGCCTGGAAAGTGGAGCTTCAGAAGAAGAACTGCCTCCATCAGACTGGAGTGGGAGCATCCCTGTGGATGATTTTCTTGATTAATTACTGATGCAGGAGGGTCCAGCCCATTGTGCTTGGTGCTACCCCTGGAGAGGTGGTCCTGGGTAGTATAAGAAAGCTGACTAAGCAAGCCATGGTGACAAGTGAGTGAGCAGCACCTTTCCAAGGTCTCTGCTTCAGCTCCTGCCTCCAGGTTCCTTTCTTGAGTGCCTGCCTTTGTTTCCTTGGCCAGTGAACTGCAACTTGTAAGCCAAATAAACTCTTTCCCACCTAAGTTGCTTTTTGTTCCACAGAGAAGCAAACTGAAACCCCCTAAATCACAGGTCGACCTCATCTTTTAGGACTTTTGCCTTTGGCACTTAGTCCTTTTGTGCTAGCATTTATTAATTGCCTAACATTCATATTTTTCTATGCAGGGCTTGTTGGAACCCTTACAGAAATCTGGATGGAGAGCATGTATAGTAATCAAGGTATGCTATAGCTTTTTCTAAGGAGACTATCCCTAAACAGAGAGTACAATGATAGTCCCCAAAGACAATTCTAGTACTATCTAGCCATTTATGTAATAGAGTTCATTAATGAGACAAGGTCAAATTATTAATAGCTATACCACTAAAGAGTTCACTTCTCACAGAAATTCTCAAGTGCTTGTTTATCCTTGGGGAGGGGTTAGCCTCATCTTGCCTTTCAGGAGAAGCTGTCAATTGATCCAATCTTCTGAAGAACTCTTGTGGTTGATCCCAGAAGTTTTGAATCAAGAAGAAGATGATCATGTCCAACTCAGAAGAAAGAACAACATGGGAGACTACATTTGTAGAAAAGCATCTAGCGTGAAGTCCTGAGTACACTGAGTACAACAGACATGCTCAGAATGAAGAATAAGCACAGTCATGAAATCTGCCTTCTCCCAAGTCAAAATGAATTAGGTTTATCTCTCAAAAGAAAACATTGTTTATTTAGCTTATCTTATAAGTAGCCAAGTTAGTATAAGTGATTTGCAAATTAGAGGTATTTATAAGTTTAAAAGCTATTGTACATAACTTAAATTTACAAGTATAAATCAGAAAGGATCCTTGAAGCCCCCTTTTTGGCAGTAGAGAGAGAATTAAAAGGATTATAATATTGACTTTAAAGTAACTATAGTGGTTGGAAAGACATCATACTACTGTGCTTTTTCTGTTTATATTAACTGAGCTAAAAGACTGTGTTTAATGGAAATATTTGGTGAGTTTCATTTTTAGTAATATAATTGGTGTAAAAAATTCAAATATCTACAAGAACTTCACGGTTATTGTATATGATTCTTCAGGTAACATATTACTACTTTGATATGAAAATGACATACATATGTTATGTTATTTCTCTATTTATCTGTGCATTATCATCTATTTAGGTTTTTTAAAATTTTTTCATTGTTTATTTTATTTAGTTACATTTCAAATGTTATCCAAATTCCCAATTTATTCTGAGCAAACACCCTATTCTGTCCCCCTCCTCCTGCTTCTATGAGGGTGCTCCCCCAAACCCCTTCCTGCCTCATCGACCAGCATTCCCCTATGGTGGGGAATTGAGCTTTCCTTGGATCAAGGCCTCCCCTCCAACTGAGGCCAGATAAGCAGATGAGCTCTGCTACATGCACAGCTGGAGACATGGGTCCCTTCATGTATACTCTTTGGTTGGTGGTTTAGACCCTGGGAGCTCTGCGGGGATCTGGTTAGTTGACATTGTTGTCTTCCTATGGGTTGCAAACACCTCCAGCTTCTTCACTCCTTCCCCTAACTCCTCCATTAGGTTTCCCTTACTCAGTCTGATGGTTTTGGGTGCAAGCATCCACATCTCTATTTGTCAGGCTAGGGCAGATCCTCTCAGGAGACAGCTATATCGAGCTGTCAGCAAGTACTTCTTGGCATCAGCAATAGTGTCTGGGTTTGGTGGCTGCATATGAGATGAATCCCCAAATGGAGCAATCTCTGGATAGCCTTTCTTTCAGTCTCTGCCTGACTCATTGTTCTTGTATTTCCTTTAGAGAGGAGCAATACTGCATTAAAATTTTAGAGATGGGTGGGTGGCCCCATCCCTCAATGCTCAACCAGAGGCCATAACTAAGCTCTGGATATGGTCTCTACAGGTTCTCTCTCACCTTTTTTAGGTGATTTCAGCTAATGTCATTCCCATTGGGTCCTGGAAGACATTTGCTTTCCTGGCATTGGTTACTTCATGGTGGCTATCCCCAGTTGCTCATTCCCCATTGCTACACACCCATATTCAATTTCATGACTCTATCTCCCCTATCTTCTCCCACACCTGATATTGAACTCTGAGTTCCCCTGCCCCTCCTCTCTTCCTCTCAAGTCCCTTCCACCCTCTACCTCCAGTTTTTATTTTGTTCTCCCTTCTAGGTAGTACTGAAGCACCCTCACTTTAGTCTTTCTTCTTTTTGACTTTCATATGGTCTGTGAGGTGCATTGTGGGTATTACAAAGTTTTTTCCTAATATGCACTTATCAGTGAGTATATACCTGGTGTGTTCTTTTGTGACTAGGTAGCTCATTCAGGATGATATTTTCTAGTTCCATCCATTTGCCTGTGAATTTGATGAAGGCATTGTTTCTAATAGCTGAGTAGTACTCCATTGTGTAGATGTACCACATTTTCTGTATCCATTCCTCTGCTGAAGAACATCTGGCTTCTTTCCACTTCTGACAGCTATGAACATTGTGGAGTATGTGCCCTGTAACAGGTATTTTCCTTGTTTGCCTGCATAGTCGATGTCCATTGATTTGCGAATTTGGGGTCTTAAATGAATTCTCCAAGCAGGGTGATAGAGCTAACTTCAATGCTACTTTCATCACATGTCATTGCTAGCTATTATGTAGTTGGCTAATTTTAATTTTAAGCTTCCAGTCAAATGGTGTGGTAGAAATGAATTCATCCTAACAGGTAAATTCATTTGAGCAAGATATTAAGCAGGCATCTTCACCTTATCAAAAGCAACATATCTTCCTTCTCTAGGTGAATGGGCATCTGTGACAGCTAAACATGAGTCCCTTATCCCTCAGTACGTGTAACACACTAACCCTTAAAAGAGTCTAGAAAGCAAGAATGCTGCCCTGAAAACCAGTGTAGTCCAATTCACAAGAAGTTAGGATAACAAGGCAGCCACTGAGATGCTTTTCATGAGAACTAAGGATGCTGTCTTCTGAACACTCTTTCCATACACTGCTGCTACATAATCCACTGTGCAGCAGTGCTTGCGGAAAACCTGATGAGTAATTTTAAAGACAAATATTTAGAAACTTTAAAAGATACTTTTGTTTATAAATCTATTTATGACTTCTTTTTTCTTTCTACCTTTTCACTCTGTATTTTTCTTTCTTCTCTCACACTTGACCATTCCTTTTTATTGTTGTTTTCATTTCAGGGTCTCCTTGTTTTCTAAACACCCAGAATTTCTTTTCTTTTTAAGGCAAAGGAGAAGCATTCCCTTATACCAGGAGTCACAATGAGAGACTATCCTAAGCACTTTGGCTATTTTGTGTTTGGGATTATCTTGAATATTTTTAGACATTTGTTTTGAAAATTTGTGATGAACTGACCTTAAAATTTTTTTTACTCTTCTCAAGGTTTTCCCCACTGAAAAGATCAGCAATTTATCTAGAATTGAGAGTTGAGAATGTTTGTTTATGGATTCAGCTAACTTTATATAGCAATGGCTTATACACATTGTGGCTGTTTTCTGTCCTAAAATAAAGTGGGATAAGTTGCCTCATCAAACCCCAAAAGCAACCAACCAAACAAAAACAAAACTACAACAAAAACCCTACTTATTCTATTTAAGTTTTAGGCTACACAGAGAAAAGGATGCAAATTTTGAAGCCAAAATGGGATACGAGTTCAGGCACGGAACAAAAGATAATATTTAGTGGATGAAAAACTAGGAAGTAGGTTGGAAGAAGTTGAGATAATATGTTAACATATATGCATTATGTTTGGCATTACATTGGGGGTCCTAGGAACATATTTTAAACATATTAGTGTGTTTTCCACATACTGTTTTATTTACAAAACTCTCTCACAGAGCTTCATGAATAGCGTCTTGATGTATTATACAGGAGAAAGTGGTTGTAGTGAGAGCACTGAGCTCTTGATTCAGACAGAATAGATTAAAGTGAACCTCTGCCTTGGCAGAACACAACTTTAAAACATTTCAAGCCCTGCATCAGTATTATCAGGAAGAACAGTCCTTGTGAGTGTTTACAGTTGTTACCACTGGTATGTCCCTTACTTAACAGTGGGAGAGTGTGATAGGTACATCAGTGCTCCCCTATGGAGGGCAGCCATGGCCAGCAGAAAGGGTACCTGCATCAAGGTGTATGTTCCTTGACTGAATGTCCCTACAACAGAATAAAGACTGAGGAGCACAGAGGTGTGGTTCTGCCTAACAGCGAGGTCCTAGCTCCTATAGTTTTCCTTCCTCAATGAAGCAGTGAAGGGTACAGTGTTATGATGCAGAGCTCATAGTCTAAAATGTTCTTCCTTCATCTTTTTACTTGATACTTGGTATTTGTTGAGTGACCGTATGACATCTTAACACGAGAACTACAAACCATAGCAGAGGCCATTAGACTACTCAGAGGTCATATTTCTTCTAGGGAGTTGTTTGCAGAGCAGTGTAACTTAGTGTTTGGGATTTTTTCTGTATAAAATAGTGGATGAGGCTTATGCATAGAAACAGTAAGTCAAACGTGGTAAAGCTGAATGTGGACATAGGCTTATGATCAGTCCTCTGTTGTAAAGATGAGGAGGTGAAGTATTAGGAAGAAGATGAAATAGGATTATAAGTCTAGGCATTTGAGATTTTTAGGGTATATAATTTTCCTCTTTATAAAAACCAAGTTTCATGTATATGTATATATGTATGTGTGTGTATGTATGTGTATGCATATATATGGCACTGTACTTGATCATGCTCAGGAGGAAATGATCCTCTTCTGCAGGTGATGCGGAGAGCCTTGGGTATCCTGGAGGAGGGATTCCCAAAATGAAGTGGCTATCATTCAGTACAGAGGATTCACACTACTGGGAGGGGGAACTGTTGCCCTGGGTTGTATAGATGCAGGACATTGAAGGGAGTAGAAGAGTTGGTTTGCTTATTTATACATGTTTTGAGGTGGTAGAGCTTGTTTATGTTTTATTTCAAGTGTGAATGGTTAAGAGAATAACAATCAGGTAAGCTAATTAGGTTGGAGGGGGAATGGGAAGGGATTATATAGTGCCTAATGGGTTCTGGGCTAAGTAGTTTAATGCCCATTATCTGTTAGCAATTTTCGATGGAGGTTCAAGTTTCCACCAGGTAGCACCTGGAGCATAGAGACTTGGCAATGAGGTTCAGATGGGGGCGGAAACTCATCTTTCTATTGTTGTCGTTGGGTAGTTGTGAATGATGTTAGTGTCTGAGTTTTACTACTACTAAGAGGTAAGAGTCAAATTCTTTTGCTCAGCAAGATTTTGAGTTAATGAAAAGCAATTAGGTGTTTCCCTCCTCATTATTATGAAGAGATCTGGGGAGATGAGTCATTACTACACACCATAGCCACAGAGGATTCTCGTCCAATCAGGGTGCAGTTGCATTCACGTTGCTAGTTTGATCTATTAGACAGTTATTGTTAAAGTAGGCATGAGCTTTTACTTGTATAAATATCAATGTTCTGAGAAGTTTGCTCTCTCCACTGAGTATTGAAAACAACATTAGTAGTGTTGATATGTTTCAAATTAGATCCACACAGTCATCAATGATTAATTTGCTTAAACATGTGGGTATCTGAGTTACAGTTACCAAACTCAGAGGATGGGATTTGGAAAATGTAATCAAGAATGAGAGCCTATAAAAATAAACATCTAATAGCAAAATCAACAAAGATATTATAAATAGAATCCTGCATGTGGATGAATGACTAGAATATTGACATTTGAGTTAGCTTATTAAATATGGATGTATTCGTATTCGTGATCTGATTGTACTTTAAAGAGCCAGTTTCTCTTCATGCATAATCTGTTCGTTGAGAGTCAAGAGCACATGGGTGCACTGTTCTCTGTATTCACTTCTCTCTTTGTCTTAAATCCTCATGAGTCCTAAGTTGTTATATGGATTATATGGGTGTTTACAAAGGAATACAATTTGTTTTGTTTTTGAAACTGCTATATGGCACCCCTTTGAGACTTTGAATCCCACCCTTATAACTGGAGACACTCTGATGGGCCCAGGACCAAGTTCTGTAGGGCTAAATCATCACTTTTAATGAGCCAAGGTCAGGCCAGGAATGCTATCTCCTATTCAGGACCCCATGTTATCTTTTGTCAATGCAGCATGATGTTGAAAACCATAAAACCCTGTTCTCCACATAGGAAGACATTGAAGCTCCAAAGTCTAACAAGTATTTTCCTTAGAATTGCTTATTGATGCAACATGGCCTCCTGCTGTCCCCAGTTTCCTAGCAGTAAAAGCCAGGGCACATTGCATTCAACATGCTCCTTCAGTTTCTGCTATCATCTTGGCCTGCAGCACCTCTGCTGTTGTAGAAGTCATGGCTCCTAGATTTTGGTTTACTAAGAAAACACTCTGTAAAGGAAAATAAACTAGACTTGGTGTTCATGAGTCAGCATCCTTCTGACCTGATTCAGAGCTGCCATGGCTCCGATTCTTGTTTCTCGCAGCTACCTAGCCTCCTGTTATCCTCATACCTAGAGAATCCTCAGGCTGGCTGACTGGGTTGGGCAGATCCTTCCTCTCTAACCCAGCTTTGCTGAGGACCTTGTTGGGAGCAGGTCCTGTTCAGCAGCAGGGCAAACCTTAATGAATAATCCATTGGCTTTAGGCTGAGTATTGATCTCTAAAAGGCTATGCCACATCCTAAGAATGTGAAGAAGTGATTACATTTAATGCAGCACCAGCTTGCTTGTACATGTTTATAAATGAACCATTATGATACAAATTGCCTTGAAAACATCACGGCACCAGGTTGTGATGTTGATATCTTTGTGGAGGCTGTCATCAATTTTGTGAGCAGATTACCGACTGAACAAAGATCCTTCCTGCTCACCAATTCTGTCAGATTACTGTCAGCCAGGAGAGTTACTTCTAAATGTAGGCTAGTTTATGAAAAGGACATCCTCTTAGGGACTCATCTCTGAGGTGGGAACTATTTACATTAACTTATTTATTCATGGATTTTCCAAAGCATGGAGAGAGTGATTGAAAATTTCCTTCTCAAAAATGCACAAATTTAGCTTTATTAGTTGTTATCTGCACCTCGAGTTAGAGTTGGAATAACTCAGACAGTCTTGAGTTCTTGATCTCAGGAAACAAGTTTTATAGTTAATCTGCCAAAGGCAATTAACTGCCTCTGGAGTTTTGGAGGCGTCCAGTGAAGGTCAGAACACCAATTCTCACCACAGCATCTTTCTTCAGATATCATCTCTACCTCCAGTGATGGAATTGTATTTATAGCTCTTTATAAATTAAGGTGTTTGTTAAAATTAACTTGGATGAGGAAGTCATTATCCAAGGGAACAACACTGAGCGAAAAATATAACAGAAGCAAAGAGCAGTCTCTTATTAGGGTCAGAATGAAAGTAGATGCTCAGATACAGGTAAGGATGGTGGGTGTTGGTTTGGCTGCAGAGGTGAGAAATATCATCAGAGACTATGTTGGAGTGTTAAGCTTGGATATGGAAGCCTCCTCAGTGACCTTGAGAGAAGGAATAAGGTCAGACATCCTTGTACATACTACCTCTGAACAGAAGAAGAGCTCTGTACTTCCAAAGAAAAAACCAGCCAACATACTGGCTGAAACTCAGGCAGAACACAAGTAGGGTTAAGAGGGCAGTTTCTCAACAGGCTTGAATAGATTGGAAGAGTCAGGCAGAGCAACGACATAAATATCTTAGAAGACTCAGAAAGAAGTGACCTTTAAAGGTAGAGACAAAGCCTGCAGAATCAAAGAAGTAGCTGTAGTCAGAAAAGGCTGAGATCTGTAGGTACACTGCTTACTTTTCTATTACAGATATGAGAAGCAGAGTACCCAAGTTTCTTCTTCCTTTTTGTGTCCTGTGCTCCATGGTTCATGGATCTTTATCTAGAAGCACCACTATACTGTGTGCATCTGTCAATGTGAGAGTAACTGAGGATAGAAAAAGAGGCTGTTATTAAAGAAAAAATCCCTGATTTTCTTTCTTATATTCTGAAAGTTTTTAAACAAAAGAAAGCTAGGGACATCTCTTTACAAAATGGCCCTAAGGCTGGCTGGATAATTTTGGTGCTTCTCAGACTAGTGGCTGGTTTCATGAGCATGAGTAAGAGCCTTCTCTCCATCGAAGATTCCTGGAGCATCTAAGTTTTTATAAGCCTCTGAGGCAAATGACAGTCATGTCCATACTCTTTGGGCTTTGTAGGTGTCCCTAAAAGGGAAGATAGTGACTAGAATTTCTCTAACACGCTACAGTTCAAACGTTTATATTATTTCCCACTTTCCAGATCCAGTATCTGAGGTCTAGAAGCTTCAGTCCAATTCTTATATGACCCCAAGAATTGTGTAAATACTTGTCTTAACTCCACATGAAGTGATGTACTCAGTGTATTCCTGAGCCAGAAACTTTGTCATTATGAAAGTGTGTCATTATTGATCGAAACCCAAAATCAGATGAAGCATCAACACAAAGGCATGCTACATCTGTTTCATTATTACAAAGAAAGGGTAATTCAGATTCACAATGCAGTTTATGAGCAGAGTGATTCTGAGGTCTGACTTTAGTGTCAGCTAGACAGTCTACACTGAGTTTGACTAGCCTCATGTTTCAGTCTCAGAAGCAGTCCAATATGGCCTTCTGACCTCATGAACTCTTTTGTTTCCTTCCTTCCTTCCTTCCTTCCTTCCTTCCTTCCTTCCTTCCTTCCTTCCTTCCTTCCTCCCCCCCTTAATCTTTGCAAATGAATGGATCTATAAGGAAAGAGGCTTACCAAGTAGGATTTCAAGATAAGACAATTTCCTGTTTCCCTTGGATTCTCCAGTATGGCATGGAAACACAGGTACTCTTACTGCTGCATAGATTAGAAGATTTCAACCTGTACTGCATTCCGGGGCAGGAAACAGATTGGAAGAGAAGGTATTTCCTGTTTCCCAGAAGTCCTCATGATCAATGGGTACAGGAAGTGTGAGTCGACATCTTAGGGGAAGAAACAGGTAGAAGCTTCTGAAATTACACAGGTGACAGTTTGTGAGGCTCTCCCTAGAAGACACACAATAGAGATGAAAATAGAAGGAATATTTGAGAAGTATTTTAAAAACATCTTTCTAACCACCATTTCCATTAAATGTTGTACTTTCTATTCTCTTTCTGGTGGGGGCATTCTTATGGATGAACATGGGAGGGCTCCAGATAGATGCCTATGGGAAGGCAACACCTTGTAGTCACTTCCTGTAGGTGACAATCCCTACCTTGACTACTACCAGCACAACTATTTTCAACTCCAAGATGCTCATATTCAGGAGTTTTCTTCCATGATCTCTTCAGGTCCACATCCCCAGCAAGTCTTGTGTCCCAGTTTGAACCATCAAACTTTCTAAACAATTGTGATTCACTGGGTCATGGTGTGATTAATTTTTGTTTTTGTTCCTTTTTTTCTTTTTGTTTGGCATTTGAATCAACTCCCTCTAGGAGTTACAGCAATGATAGAAGATAAATGAAACAGTGTTTATTACAACTCTCCTTATATAAATCATCTTGCCCTTGGTGAATGGATAAGTTGCTATTTGTGAAGCAGTAAACTTAATGTACTCAGCACATACAGGAGCAGATGCCAATGACTATGGAATTGAAGTAATGTTTCACAGAAGGTTGTTCTAACAAAATTTAAATTTAAATGCCCCTCCCCAGTTGCTTCAAAATATTGTGGGTTAGAACTAGAACAGGAATGAAAAAGGATAGTTTTGAGAGGCTGAGTGTGAATGTGCCAGCCATCAGAAGCAAGTCCAGGGGACCCTGAACATATTCCTCAGGACCAAGGGAAATGCGATCATCACACAGGGCTGAGCCTGAGTGGAGCGATGGTGGGTAGAAGCCGCTGGAAGGAATCATTTCCATTAAGAACTCCAAGGAAGTTTCCATTAGAGCATGGCTAAGTCCCCCAGGAATCTGAAAATAGACTCATGAGCCAAACCTGGAAATTTACATATTAGGTAGACAAGAGTTTGTGGCTGACTATGACAGTTCCATCAAAGGATTCCAAGGTCTTTCTACCCCAGAATACCTTCCATACCAACTTGCTCTTTGTTTCAGACATTTCATCTTTAGAGAAGGTTAGGGTGAGATCTCTTCAGGGGCAAATAAATCCTGTTTATTGTGAGTTGTTAAGCTACATTAGCAAGTTAATGTTTTTTATATAAATAAGTCATATTTATATTTTAGCATTTAAGTCCCTTTTCTGTATTAATATCTGTGACCAACTATGTGCTTCACCCATATATAAGAATTATTATTTTTTCTGTTACTAGGAAAGAATCTCAAAATATAAACAGTAAGATTGAAATTGTTGTTACAATGAAAAAATACTTTCAAGTTAAAAAATATTTGATTGTTCCATATTTGATATGAGTAAAATGTTCAGTATGTATTTTTTTCTGATTGTGATTTTATTATCATACAGGATTATAACAAGGTACTATAAATGGACTTTGCCAACAAATGCAAATGTATTGCCCCACATTGTTGGAAGTTAGGGAGTCTGACATCAAGGTATGGGCAGAGTTTGTTTCTGAGGCACTGAGTGAAGGGTTGATTCCAATTTTCTCTCATTGGCCTATGGATGGCTGACTTCTTTTGTTTCTTTACAGCTAGATTTGTCTTTTTTTTCTCAGATTTCCTGTTTTCATAAGGGCACATAGAAGTCCTCTTTAATGACCTCATTTTAACTCAATCATCTGTACAAGATTTATTTCTAAATAAAATTACAGGTGTTAGAAGCTATGAGTTAGGTTCTTTTGAGCTGATACATTTAGCCCATTTGGTGAGTTTCCATAATGGTATTAAATGGAGAAAAAGCAGTAGGTTAATTCATCAAGTGGGTGATGCTCTTCATTTTAGAAGATTAATAAAATGATAGGCATGGATTTTTTGGCATAAGTAGAAACAAACAGAAGACACTGCAGGAAGGGTCTGGAACAATAGTGCTTCAGGCTGAAAGGCCTTCCTTGACAACACATGTAATTGGTAGTGAGTGTCTGTGGAAAGGATTTTATCACCAGGAGGGATGTTACAATGCAACCACAAAGACATTAGATGCCAACTTAACCTTCTTCATGGGGTGGTGGGATATTGATCCCATTGGTAAGTGTCTGGTGGAGAAGGTTATTATAGTTAATTTTGGAGTCGGAGTTGCTTTGTATCTGTTTTCCTGAGTATTCAGTAATAAAAAGTAGCATTAGTTTTAAATTTTGATTAAAATAGAATTAGATCATTTGCCATGCCTTCTCTTCCCTCTTGCACTTTCCAAACAGTCCCCCTTCCCAGACTCATAGCCTCCTCTTCTTTAGCCCTTGCTGTAACGTACACATAGAGATGAATAAGCTCATGAATACAACATGTGGAGTCTGGTTAGTGTTGCCTGCAGTTACGTTTCTAGGGCTGACGGTTTGGTAATAATCAACAAGGGTACTCTTCCATGGGGGAGATGAAACAGACTGACTGCCTTTATAATTGTAATGAAAAACATCAGTAATGGCGGCACTTTGTTGCAAACTTGGTGGTCTCTATTGGTAAATATTCAGTTGACAAAGTTTATAGTTGTATAGAGCATATGTTGTATGCTGAGGTATGTATTGACACTAAATGAGGAAATGGCCTGGAAAATCGTCGTGTTTGATAATGAATATCAGTGTGCTGGAGCCAGCTTGCTATAAACAAACAAAAGTAAGAAAACAAACAAGAAAGTGAGAGAGAGAGAGAGAGAGAGACAGAGAGACAGAGAGACAGAGAGACAGAGAGACAGAGAGAAGGGGGGGAGGAGAAGAGAGGAGAGGGGAGGGGAGGGGAGGGGAGGGGAGGGGAGGGGAGGAGAGGAGAGGAGAGGAGAGGAGAGGAGAGGAGAGGAGAGGAGAGGAGAGGAGAGGAGAGAAGAGAAGAGAAGAGAAGAGAAGAGAAGAGAAGAGAAGAGAAGAGAAGAGAAGAGAAGAGGTTTGCCCTGCCCTGCTTCTTAAGTCCATGATGTATGTTGGTATCTTAAAATTGGTCAAGGTGAGAGAATCTACAAATGACACTTTACTAATAATGCAAATGTTAGTTTTTGTTTTGGAGTGCTGGCTCTGGCACATTCAACACATCTTGACAGAACTGCAGACATATAACACTTGGTAACAAATTGATATACTCTGACATGGGGACCATTTACAAGGAAAATTCTCTCACATGATGAACAGAAAGGGCTGATTGTTTTTTAAAGTGCCATGCTTTAGAATAGTTTGTAATGATAAACTGTAGAGCCAGCTTGGGAAACAGATGACAGGAATCTGAACTGCAATTTACTAAGAGCGTCTAAAGCTGTGGAGTAAATTGCTGAGGTAATTTCGATGGTTGAAATATATTTATTCAGAAGAATTAAAATTCAAACTCCCTTCTTAACTGACAGCAAGATGATTAATGGCCGGGACAGAAGGATCAGTAAATCCATGGGAAACTCTGAAAATCATGAGTTCCCAAGATGACATCTGTTACGTTTTAAGGCTTTAAATGGGGAGAAATGATGACTAATGAAACAGTTGTTAATTCAAGCTGCATATTTTATGAACTGTACTGTGTGGCTTAAGTGAGCCAAACAAATCCTGGAGAGCCATCTCCTGTGCAGTTCCCCCTGGAAAGTGAATTGAGCTTCCCTGAAGCACTAATGCATGCAAGACTTCCCCGGTTTCATTGTGTTTACAGATTTACTGGGGAGACTTGTTGAGGGTTCTTTTTGGTTCAGTCAGTGATGAAGTTGGAGACAACACCGAATAGAAAGGTTCTAGCAGTCCTTCCGGAGAAGCAGTGTGGAAATACCCCACTCTTCCTCTATTCGCCACAGTCCTCTAAATAAAAATACTACTGAGCCTCACAGTGGAAGTAGCTTCTCTTCTGTCCCCTTTCACATCCTTTCAATTTAAGCTTCTTCAGAGGTTGTGGTAAATTCCTCTTCCATCGCTGCTGCTTCTTAACATTCAAAACTGTTCTCTTATTTATGCATTTTTAGATTTTGTTTTGATTTCCTCCTCCCCTACTCCTTTACAGGAATCTCTGTAATTCTGTGGGACTTCCAGTAGAGGTCATTGCTTTGTTAGAGAAATACTTTCTTCTTTCTTTTGCTAAAGAGAGGGCTGCTCTGTGGCTGCAATGACTGTGCACTGTGTTGGGGAGTAATGTCAAGGGACCAGCCACCTGCAGCTGGACTGGCTTGTATACTATGGCACCTCTGTCACAAAGGATGTGTGTGTGTGTGGGGGGGGGAGGGTGACTTGCTTCTGTGAGCTGATCCAGTATTCACATCAAACAGGATTTCACAGTCACCTGGACAAAATGCAGAGGAAACTGACTGAAGAATGGCAGACGTGCTAGGAAGATGAAGTGTGGACTACTGGCATGCTAGAGGAGCATCAAAAACTACCACACGGCTGAAATGATTCAAACAGTGGATTGATTTTCTTACAGTTCTGCAGCCTAGAAGATGGAGACTATGTCATGGGCAAGTTGGATTCCTTTAGAAGCCCAAGTCTCCTTTGTCATGTGTCTGGTGATTTCTCTGTTTTCACCCTGGCTTCCCTCCTGATGGGGCTGAAATGTTATTTTATAAGCACATCAGTCAGTGTATTATTGCCAACCCTAAAATCTCATTTCTGTTTAATTATTTCTTGGAAGATCCAATTGTCAAATTCAAAAGTACAGAATACCTAGGATACAATCCACAGAACTCAAGAAAGTTAACAAGCAGAAGGGACCAAGGGGGGATGCTTCAATCCTACTTGGGAGGGAGAAAAAAGCAATCACAGGAGGCAGAGGGAGGGAAGGACCTAAGTGGGAGAAGGGAGGGGGAGGGGAAAAAGAGAATTTAGTCAGGCATGGGGTGGGGTGCAGACAGGAGAAAACCCTTGAGGGCCACCAGAATGAATGGAAATATGTAACCTTGGGAGTTTGGAGGTGTGTGTGGGACCTTCTAGAAAATACCAGAGACTTGGGAGGTGAGAGACTCTCAGGACTCAAAGGGAGGGATCTTAGATGAAATGCCCAACAGTGGGGAGAGCAAACTTGCAGAGTCCACCCCCCAGTAGAAAAACAGGACATCAAGTAGAAGGATGGGGTTACCATCCAACAGGCAAAAACTCTGACCCAGAATTGTTCCTGTCTAAAAGAACTGCAGGGACACAAGTGGAGAAGAGACTGAGGGAAAGGAGGTCCAGTGACCAGCCCAAATTGGAATCCAGCTCAAGGGGAAGCTTCAAGGCCTGGCACTATTACTGATGCTATGGTGTGCTTACAGACAGGAGTCTAGCATGGCTGTCCTCTGAGAGGTCCAACAAGCAGCTGACCGAGACAGATGCAGATACTCACACCCAACCATTGAACTGAAGTTAGAGACCCCTGTGTTGAATTAGGGAAAGGCTGAAAGAAGCTGAGGAGGAGCGCAACCCCATAGGAAGACCAGCAGTTTCAACTAACCCAGACCCCTGTGATCTCTCAAACACTGAGCTACCAACTAGGCAGCATACACTAGCTGGTCAGACACCACCCCACCCCAGACATATATACAGTAGAGGGCTGCCTTATCTAGCCTCAGAGGGAGAAGAAGTTCTTAATCCTCAAGAGACTTGAGACCCCAGGGGACAGGGAGGCCTGGTGGTGGTGGGGAATATCCTCTTGGACACAGGGGCAGGAGAAATGGGGTGAGAAACTGTGGGAGGGGCATCAGGGGGCAACAGCGAGACTGTAAAATAATTAAAGTAATTTTAAAAAGGAACTGTCAGAAAAAATATTTAACAGTGTTATCTTTTCTCAGAATAACATGAAGCATTCACTAGTTGTCTCTGGGTCTCATTTTTACTATGTACAAAGTGAAAAACTACTCTTATTTTTATTTTTTCTAAATAATGTAATATAATATTTAATGAGTATTTTTGGACCCTTTGTTCACTTTTTTTTATAAGTAGTAGAGATAGATGTTCTATACTTTACATGCTATTGGCTAAATGAAAACTGATAAATTTTAAGACATTAGCAAACATGGAGTTGCCATAGAACAAAAATAAAAGATAAAAGATATGGAGGGTTAAGCCTCCCACAAATGAACTTTTAAGGGGACATACATAGTTCATCCCATAGCATATAATCTGCAAATAGTCTTAATAGATTAAGACTTCATTGATGAATTTAGTTATAACTTGGAAATCATAAGAGAAAATGCTTTATTTTTACCACCACGAACTTAATTAAAATAAAACTGAGTTTAAATAAAAATGACTTTCTTTCCCTTAAGCAACTGTTTGTTTCTAGCAGGAGCTATACACTAAAGTCTGATCTCAGAGCAAAGACATACAGGAAGAAGGCTCTGCAGTAACAGGAAGAATAGCTACCCTTTCCTCTTCTGCTTCAGCCTACAGCATTTCTCTTTATTTTTTCTCCCCACACGTGTCTCTCACAAACCCTTTGTTCTTTCAGGTTCGCTGAGTTTGCCTTTTTCTTGAAATCTTTCTGGGTCACATGAACTGAAAGTTTCTGTTCTCTGAGTTCATTAACTGATTCTAAAAATATAGGTCAGTGCACCTAGTATGTGTTTGGAATGCCCTGGGAATACCAGCTGGGGTATCTATGTCAGTCCCTTCTCCCTGCTAACTAACGTAGTGTAATAGAAAAGTTGATCAGCAATGTGTGGCCTCCTGCTATTGCACAGTATCATGAGGAGTGACTCCTTGAAGGATCAGAGGAAGTTTGATCTCTTGTTCATTTTGTATTTATTCATATGTACTGGTAACCCTCTCATAAATTATTGAACTGTCATCTCTTCCCTTCTCATAAAGCAGTATTGGTTGTATGGATGCTTACTGAATGAACCACACGAGTTGCTGTCCTTTCCAGACACATGTTAAGGGGCTATTCTGTAAATTGGGACTCCATGGACAATTTGCCTGTGGTCCAGCAGGGCTCACACAGCCCTATCACACAGGACTTCTGTGCCAACAACAGAAAGACGTACGAATGTCTGAACTCAAGTTACAGACTGCAGAAACACACAGAATTGGCTTGTTGTTTTCAAATGCAGCAAATAAGCAACAGAATAGAGGCTTTAATTAACACTTAACTTCCCTCTCTCCAAGAAGAGTATAAACAGCAACTCCTGTCCTGCTTTCCCTTCCCATGTTGGGGAATTTTTGGCTGATTTTCTTTCAACACTTGTAGCCCGTTTTACTCTTCTGTTAATTGACATTAGAGCAGTCCCTTACCATGGAGCCCTTCCTAATTATGAGATTCTAACTTTGCTTTGTGTCTACTTTCAATGTAAACTTTTCATTAGTTTATGCCAGAAGGTTTCCTACTGTATCTAAGAGCTTTACTTTTTTAATCTGATTATAAGACCTTGCGGTGTCACATTTTCTCTTGAGCATTCTGATAGTTACGTCAATAAACTGCAGTTTGCTTCAGTGGTCGAAGACTCTTTCAATTTGATCCAAAATAAATACTGCCCTCACAGCGAAGGGCCATGAATATTATAAGATCTCATCTGATTTTTGTCACTTGAGGAAATTACTATTCAACTAAATATTGAAGTGGCTAAATGAATGTGTAAGGTCTTTGTTCTCTGTTGTTGCAGACTTTTTTTTTTTTTAGAGTATCTGTCTAATCTTGAATAAAGACCGATGTATACCGAGACTCAGGGGCAAAGGGGGAGGGTCTCTTCCAGTGCTCTTCTGCCCACCTGTCTTCCTTTTCTTAACTGACTCCCACTGAGGTAAATGGGCTTAATTTGCCTGCTCTGGTTCTTTTCCTTGAGTAGTCTCAGCTTTGAGATGATGTGAGTAAATGCTGTATCTGAGAGCAGCTGTCAATAGCCCCATGGCCAGGAAATCAAACCTGATATAGTATGAGTAAAACAGAATTGTCCAATCAACCCCAGATAGCCTTTTTGTATGAGCTAATTCACATTGTATTCAATGTCTGTGCAAACTGACTCTCACACAGGTTCCTTAAACTAAAGTAAATGTGGATTTGGTTTAGAAACCTACTTGATGGACTTTCATCACCAGAACAAGGAAACTGCTGAAGAACCAGTGTGCCCCCTTCTTAGGCTTAAAATTCATCTTGAAGTAAAGACAAAGTATCTTCTTTCCTGTTTATGATTAAACCTCTGTTTTTCAAGGAATGAGGTATGCCTCACTGGTAACCTTAACCTCAAATTGTTCTGTACTGCCTGTTCCAGAATGGTAATCATGACTTTGCTTCAAAACTATTGTAACCATCTTGCAACCTCACCTTTGTTTCAAAAGGTTATTTTACTATCTTATTTTGACTGCTTGTTATGACGACCTGTTAGGCCCACCTTGCAACCATATTTTTGTTTCAGGAGGTCATTATGACTAACTTGTTATGATGTTCTTGTCTGTCTTCCTCTCCTTAAATTCTGACGCCCCGAATCCTGCCTTGGAGGGGAGGATTTAATTAATTAATTGCTTTAATTAATTGCTTCCTTCAATAATTGTGTCGTGATGATTTGGGTCGGTGGTCTTTCTTCTTCCACCTTTGGGATTAACACTGCCTCTGTGAGTTCTTTCTCTGCATGGTGTGTACTGGGCTCCCTGTGTCCCAGCAACTTTTGTCATTTATACAAGGCAGAAGTTTGGATGAAAATGGATACTCTGTGTAGGAGCTATTCATAAGGGCTATTTGCCAATTTAACACAAACTGCATGTCTCCTCAGGGAGAACACAGCCTCTGTTTCCTTTAATCTTTTTTTTTTTAATAGGAGATGACAGTATATATTAATGGAGGGCAATTATAAATCATTGGGTTTAAGTGTTAATGATCAACTAATAATAAGATGTGATAGGATTATATTAGAATTGCAGAATTGGACTATTTATTAAGAGTGGCGTGCTATCAAATTATAAGCCTCAGAGGACATAGGATAATTATACTCATCTAGATATGAAAGAAGTTAAAATCCTTTTGAAAGTCTACTTTATTATTTTGCTGTAAGGTATAGCCAAATAAGGTTAACTTAGAAAATGTCTGCTATGTGAAAAAAAATAAAATTTATTAGCATTTAAATGAGACTCCATCTTCTAATAATTTCTGGTGATTTTTAGAGGAATTTCACATTTGATGTCTTTGTTATGCATAAAATACAGAAGCCTGATTGATAACAGAAATTAATATGCTTTTAAAGTGGTAAGTTCTGTGCTGTAGACGATTATTAGCTGCAATTATAATGCATTTCCTAATAGCTCACTGAAATGCATGTTGTGAAATGTGTTCAATAAAGAAGTTTGTATTTAGTGTGTGATGAGCAAGATGATCAGTAACTTGAATATCAGAACTCAAAAGTGGTAAATCAAACCTTACCTGAGCCCTTAAACTGACTCCCCAGGGAAGTTTCTTTACCAATAGAGCCAGCCACTTGGGCAGTCATCTTAAGTAGTTTATTTTCCTTGTACCTTTTCAATGACCTTGGTCTTCTTCACTGCTTTCTGTCACCTCCAGGTTTTGCTCAGTCTTCCATTGCTCCAATGTTTTCTATTTGTCTTTTTTACCTTCTTTATCAGTGTGTCTCTCTGCTTAAAAAAAATATCTTGAGATATATTCAGCCCCAATTAGTCTAATTAGCTTGTAATCTCTCCAACTCATTGCATCTTGGAATTAGTTCCCACCACTGAAGCAAAATTGCTCTTAATTACTAAATGCAAAAGTCATCTGTTTTCCTGTCATTGTCTTTGTAAATATGTGAATCGGATGCAATGAATATCTGGTTCTGGTGAGCTGCTGTTGGATTCTTCTCTGCAGTACTCATTAGTAGTGATAGGCCATTTCTTACTTTAGATTTCAGGGTGACACTTCATCAGCTTTAGCTAGGACCGCAGAGAAATGCCTACTATGTATATAAGTATTCATGTGTATGTTCTCAACTTACAATTATTATGTTTTTTTTTTTTCCTCCCTTTTTATTTTTGATACTTTATATACATTTCCAATGTTTCCCCTTTTCTGAGTCTCCTCTTTGTATACCCCCCATCCCCTCCCCAACCCGCCTCTAGG
>CM052716.1:43685456-43741198 GCA_028551405.1 Uromys caudimaculatus
CTGTGAGATTTCCTTTCTACGGTGCTCCTTGGCTACTGACTCCTGGTGTCCCAGGTAGAGGTTTCCAACTTTCTACGGTGCTCGTTGGCTACCGAGTCCTGGTGTCACAGGCAGAGGTTTCCCCCTTTCTACGGTGCTCCTTGGCTACCGAGTCCTGGTGTCCCAGGCAGAGGTTTCCCCCTCTCTATGGCGCTCGTTGGCTACCGACTCCTGGTGTCACAGGCAGAGGTTTCCCCCTGCAAGTGAGATCGGGAAGTTTCGCAGTCTTTCTGTTCCCGGGTTCTCAGGCCCCGGATCCCGGCAGATCCGGGCGGGTCTGGGCGAGAGGTGCTGCTCCCCTCAACCCCACTCACGGGCCTTCCAAGTTCCTGTGAGGCTTCCTCTCTATGGTGCTCCTTGGCTACGGACTCCTGGTGTCACCTACAATTATTATGTTACTTGTCCATTTTCTTTTCATTTTTATTGAAAATAGATTTTTTTCAATACTGTCTCCTTATTATAGTTTCTCCTCTCTCTACTCCTCCCAGTTCCTCCCCACCTCCCCTCCAATTTGGATCTACTCCCTTTATGTCTCTCCTTAGAAAATAAACAGCTATCTGAGGGATAATAATATATACAAAACAGAAGTAACACATTGGAATTATACAAAACAAACAAACAAACAAACAAACAAACAGTAGGGAAAGAACCCAAGAAAAGACACAGGAAACAGAAACCCACTCATTCACACACACAGGAATCCAAACCAACCAACCAACAAACAACCCACTAAAGTGGAAGTTATAATATATACACAAAGGACCTGGTGCAGACCCATGCAGGCCCTGTGCATGCTGCTTCAGTGTCTGTGAGTTCCTAGGAGCTTCCATCATGTTGATTTGGAAGGCTTTGTTTTCTTGGTGTCCTCCATCCCCTCTTGCTTTCCCATGCTTCTTCTTCCACAGTGTTCACTGAGCTCCGAGCGGGGAAATCTGATGGTGACATCCTATTTAGAGCCGACTGTTCCCAGGTCTCTTGTTCTCTGTATAACGTCTGGCTGTGGGTCTCCATATTTGTTACCATTTGCCGCAAGAGGAAGCTTCCCTGATGATAGCTGAGCAGGAAGAATGTCATTAGGAGTCATTTTTCTGCTTTTTGAAAATAGTAGCATTTGGTTTGTCTCAACAATTCTCAGTGCTTTTGCTAAATCTCTTTGGCATAAGACTACTTAGAACTTCAGGGAACTTTAAGTGACAGTGTTGCTTTTCTTTTAGATAAAGTATCAGATTATTTGAATCAAAGATTACAAGGTACAGGTATATGTTGGCCTTAAGACCAATGCATTGTCTCAAACTTACAGTTCTAATTGTTGAAACAGGGCGTCGTTCCTTATGACTGTGCCAAACTCTGTGTTGCAGGATGGAAGGAGAATAACTTTTATATCAGTTATGCTCTCTCTTATGAGGTATAATTTTATAATTATTAAACAATGAAAAATGACAGAAATCATATTTCAGTGTGCTGACATGGGGGAGTAAGGATTGTCTAATATGTTTGTAGGGTTGCAAAATCTACAGTTCCATTTTTATGATCATGGTAGAGTGTGCTGAAAGTACTCTCTAGAGTCTCTGGAACTCTCCGAATAGGACATGTGGCTTTAAAATAGGTATCATTTAATGTGATTTTCCTGAATCTTGACTTTGGATATGAATTTTTAATAGTGTCAAAAACCTGAAAATATAAACAAGATCTTTGGAGGGGCCTGAAGAGAGTCTTGAGAGAACAGAAGGATCTTGATCACTGTTCTGTGTAGTCCTGAGAGGACATCCAAAGACATTGTATCTTTGTGGTATGACATGGGAGAATCCCTGAAATTGTGTCTGTCATGTGGGTGACATCTCCACATTGGTGATGGTAAGTGAGAGGAAGTGTAGAAAGGGAGAAACTCCTAAGGGAAGAGTGCATGACTACAATGACCCTCTCAGAAAAACTGCTGCAGCATAAGTAACCCTGGTTAGGACTGAGCGAAGGAACTTTGAAAGAGTTTGGGAGTAAAATTTAGAAATAATTTTTATTGAAAAATGTACTGCATATTTTGGCACCAAATTTTAATTCATAGCTGATTAACATGCTGACATAGGGCTTTATTACTGAAGATGACAGAAAACTGAAGGAATTGGGCTGTGCTGCCACTAAAGAAATTCCCATCAAATAGGAAAAAAATGATTTCATTAGTGAACATCTGGAGTCAGTGGTTAGAAGAATAACTGTTAAATGTTTAATCCTTAAAATCCTTAGATACCTCAATAAACACATCAGAAACATCTTGACTCTTTTAAAAACTGCGTAAGTATTTATTATTGATCATAATACTATCTGCATAGCATCCTTTTCCTGGTATTTCCACCATTGCAGATTTATTATTGACCTTTGCACCACCAAATGTCAGTCTCCGCCAGCTGATCAATTTTCTGAGGGGAACTCAACTGAACAGCCCTTCCTTGTAGGATGCTCCTATAAATTGGTTTCCTGTTTATGTGGTTACTGGTTTCCTTTGAAATTTTTGTGACATCTTTGTTTTGAAGGAGATTTTCAGATACAGAGAAATGCTATTGTCAATCCATATCTGCAGTAGCTGGGAATTTGGGGGAAAGTCTTTGAAAAATTGTCTTTAATCTATCAGGTAGACTTCTTTTCCTTTATTTTACTATCCAAGGAAGAACAGTGCAGTGGATCTGTACCTATCTTTTAAAAAGCTCCTGCAGCTTTGTGTTTATGAGCCCCCTTGTATAAAAATTATAATCAGACAGATTTATCATTTAATATCTACAAACTAGAAAATATTGGAAAGATTGCCTTCAGAATTTTGAGAGAATCCTGGTGCTTAGTTAACAATATCGGACCAATGTCATTTTGATTGTTTTGATAAATATACTCTGGAGCTATGATAATAATAATGGAAAGATTTCACGAGGGTTATAGGGACTTTGTCCTATCCCTGTAATAGTGATTAATATAAATCTAAAATTCCTACAAATAAGTACTTTTAAAAACTCTGTACAGAGTAAATTATCTTAAACTAGTCTTCTAGTCAATCAAGCTATCAAATAACTATGAGGAAAATGAATACATTTTTAAAGGTTGACTCATTCACTGATGAGAATTTCCTGCATATCTGTAATTTCAAGTAATGTGACAATCAGTAAGATACTGGATGCCAATGGACAGACAAATGCTCCTGATCTCACACCATTGAAACTCTATTGTAAGAATTTGGAATAAAAGGAGAGGAACAAAAAAAGACATACCATGGCAGAAAGTGTGGAGAAAATCAAAGCAGGGTAAGAGGGTTAGGGTGTTGCTTGACTACAGTTGTTATAAGGAAGATTATATAGGCTTAAGTAAGTTGACATTTCGTAATGACATGAAGGAGGTCCGCAGGGGAGCTCTGCAGCTATTTGGAAAAAAGAATTCCAGGCAAAAAGAACAGTTAGTATACGTATATTGAAGTGGCATCGTGGCTGAGCTATTCAAGAAGGCTGAGAAGAGTAAGAAAGGCAGACCTGAAGAAAAAGATGAAGTCAGGAAGACAGTGATGAAGGAACCTCAAGAGTGTCATGACTCTCTATAATGATTTTGACTCTGAATGAAAAGTCCTTGACATAGTACCAAAGGATGATTCATAGGAGGAAAAAATGGTAAGTTAAACCTTATCAAAATTATGAACTTCTGACTTTAAAAAACAAATTAAGCCGTTGTTATAATGATCCAATGAGGGAAAACAGATTTATAAATCATATATGTAATAGAGAATTTGTACTCAGAATATATAAAGAACTCTACTATTTCAACAATAACTAAATAAACTACTCAGTAAAACATAGTAAAGGATTTAAAGAGCTGTTTTACCAAAGATATAAATAAACAGCAAATTGACCCATGAAAAGGTTTACAACAGCATTGTTCATTGAGGAAATTTAATATACTAACACTTTAGTAGATAACACTACGTACCTATAAGAGCACCCCAAACTGAAGAAGACTTACCAAAGTGTTAATGAAAACCTTGTAAAACTGATCTCTCATATACCCTCTATGACTGTAAAGGAGAACACACAGGAGACTATGGAGAGGAATAATTAACACTAAAGAGTTTTTAAAAACCAAAGGTTCTTTAAATATATAAACACATGAAAGAAATCTAAATGGAGTCACAAAATAATAACAATGCTCCATACTAGACATCTTATACCACCAAACAAAACCTCCAGTGCCAGGAATGGGTTATATCTTGCTGAGTCATTGACCAGTGGGTCTCATGGAACTTCCCAAACATCACAAGCTATTGTTAAGGCTATTGGTTGCTTTCTACAACCTAATGGTAAGGCCCTATTGCTGAAGACAATACTTATGAAGCCAAACTGGTGTCTAACTGGAAGTTCCACCCCTACTGAAAGGTACTCTGCATACTACTAGAGGAGAAAGTTATCATCAATACCACCTAGCTACAACAGAGACCTGCTTGAAGGATACGCTAGTGCCATAGTGGCACAAATGTTGTGGGAGTAACCAATCACCCTCTGATTCGATTTAAAGCCCACTTCAAGAGATGAAACTCATAGGCAACACTTTAAAAGAGACTGAGAACCTGAGACTAGATAGTTTATGGACCCAAGGGAAACACATAATTATATGGTTCTGTTGAAGGACCATAGCAATAACATAACTCCTAATGATATATGCTATACCCATAGGTCAGTGCCTCACTCAGTGCTCGTCAGAGAAGCTCCTTCTAGCAGTAGATTGGAACTATTACAGAGACCTACAACATGACAATGTGCAGAGAGCCGGAGAAGTTTTGGAACACTTAGTCTTAAATGGAATGTTGTCATCAAAGCCCTCCTCTCAAGGCTTGAATCTACATGAAGAGGAGGCGAAACGACTATAAGACCCGGAGTTAATGGATGACTCCAAAGAAATGGTGTCTTCCAAATACACAACAGATCCACATATGAATTCATAGAGACGATACAAGACCTGCACAGTTTCAGCTAGATGGAGTCCTAACACTGAGAGGAAAAAATAAACAAATGGCCCCACTCATAACCAAGAAGCTATCTGCAATCATACCCACTAGAAGAAAAATCCGTTTTCTCCAATGGACTATTACTGCATATATCCAGAGTAGGCCTTATACCTGGGAGTATTTGGCCAACACAAAATGAGCTTTTTTTTTGTGTGTGGAACTTTTCTTGTGTTTTGGCATTTTTGCCTTATTGATCTTTTGTTGTTGTTGTTGTTTTGATTTTCATTGTATTTTTTGTAGGTGTTTTGTTTCTTCTTTTTTTTTTGGTTTGTTTTTGTTTTTAGAGAGAGATAGAGAAAGAGGGAGGGAGAACATAAAGTTAGGTGGTTGGGGCAGTAAGAAGGATCAGGGAGGAGTAGGAAGAGGGAAAACATGATCAAAATACATTGCATAGAAAAATTTTAATTAAAAAATAATTAACAAAAAAGTTTAAGAGTTACTCAGCAGCCTGGAAGGAGCAGTGATCAGCAGAGCTCCCTGGAAGAGGCAAAGGCATGTGAGCCACCTAAAAAGGATGCTCTCCCAACTGCTAGGATGCCTGCAGGTTATGCAGTGTGCTCCAGGTCCCCAGCTTTGGTGAACTGCCACCCATGCTGGGGTGGATTTTGGTGATTCAGATGTCTTTGAGTCATTTTTGCTCCTGTAAATAACCCTTATTCATATTTCTGTAAGTAACCACAATAAAAGTTATTTTTCACTAAGTTGGACTTTTCTGGTATCCATACTTTGGTCTGGCCTTTTGTTCCCTATGTGGGGTGAGTAGACTTTTGTTCACATTCTCCAAGAATAGTGTCACATGGCAGCTTTAAAGCTCTAGGGTTGTTTCTAGAGACAAAGAAGAACATCATTTGGACCCGAATAGAGAGAGAGAGCTGTTGAGATAATTACACAGAATCTATTTTCCTTCTTTTTATCATTGTTGTAGTTTCTATTTTTCTCAGAAATAGAAAGAAGGCTGCACACTTCATTAAATTCTTGGTAATTGGCTCTTAAGTAGGTTTAAATGACCTACTGTTAATCTCCCTTGGACACTTCTGCCACTGGCCACTTTATCACCTTTAGCCTGAGATTGTTCTAAGTCAGGTTCTAATGGCCTTGCATGGAGGTAACCAGGCCTCCAGTCAGGAGAGGATTTGCATTATTCATTTCCATTTCTCTGCGAAACATTTCCCCTGCACCTGCTTCCCTCAGGTCTGGCCAGTCAGTAGGAATTTTCTTAATTATCCTCCCCAGTCACAGTTCTGGTTCTCATCCTAGGGCTACAGCCAGCTAACCTGGTTTCTCCAGGGCAAAGTCAGAGGGAGTAGAATTTAGTACAGGTGACATAGTGCTGGACCTGTGCAACCAATCCTGGGTGACTTGCCAATTAATGATGGCTAAATGGGAGGGAAATGGAACTGATACTTTATGGGTTTTCTTTTTCTTTTTTTCATTTTCTCCATATTCTTGGACACTTGATTCTTAAAACCTTTAATAGCAGACTCCTGTGGTTGTTCAGGTGTTTCTCCAGCTCTCCATTTCAGGAAGCCTTTTTGTGTTCCTCTTTGTTTCTTATTACTTTGCCTCTGAGTACACTTTCTGCACTTTCTCTTGGAATGCCTCTCCTGTCTGCTGGGCTCCTTGCTGGTATGGCACACTGCCTACCAGTTTTCATTCGCATGTCTCACCGCCTTGAAGTGAGGTGTCCTCTATCCTCTCAGGGTGTTCTGTTAGTCTTTGATCATGCTGGGCCTCCTCCACTTACAGGGAATAGTTTGTAGGTGTTGTTTTGTGTGCGTGTTTTGTGAAGCTTCAATACTTATAATATTTCCTTCATTTCCAAATCTTCTATCTACGGCATTCCAATTATACGCCACTAATGCTGATCACTTCCTATGATCTCATGTCTCTCCTTGTGGAAATATCTTCTCAAAATGCTCAGAAAAATCTGTCTGAATCTTTCCTGCTTTCTAGGATGCTCTTCAGAAAGTTCAAAGTTCTTAGTATGAGCTTGCCTGGCATATCTATGTTTCTATTTGCTATATGGATGGAAGATAAAACTTATTGGCTTATGCTACTTTTGTCTTTATTTAACTTTTTAAAAATAGATTAGATCTTAATGTTTTATCCTTTGCTGTTTTTGTAGTAAATTTGATTTAATAAACTGTTTAAGCAGTTTTCCACTCCTGGGGTAACAGTCATGATTTTTGTTTCTGGCCAGCTTATCTGTGTTGTGTTCGATTTCGAAGCTGCGCTGTGAGTCCGTCCTCAGCTTGCCTATTTTCTAAATATGTTGTTATTTGTCTGCTTGCTTGTTTCTCACCTTGCACTTACCCATTATGGTATATAGTTATGAAATCCTTGTAAATAATGTCAGAAACAGGGCTCTTCATTTTTCACTTTCTATCAATGTGTTTTACAATCTAGATCTAGAGGGTTTTTTTTTTTTTTTAGTGACTGCGTTTTTAATATCTATTTGCATTATAGAAGGCTTATTGAAATGCTAGAGGTTTCTGTTTCTTCTTCAGCCAGTTTTTAAAAGTTACAGATCTGATTTTTTTGAATTTATTCTTCATCTATATTTTGGACTACTGGTCTATGTTATAATGAATCCCTTTAAATATTTAGTATTAATTTTGTTCTTTGTTATACCATTGACTTTACTTTGGCTGTATTCTTATTCTTTTAAAGAATGTTTCCCAACACATATTATTATGCTAAAAAAACTTTAGTATGAAAAGATAAGCACAGTTTTTTAAAAGAAAAATTGTAGAAGAATTTAGTTTATGAACATACATGATAGCATATTTGAAAAGTAGATATAAGCTAAGACAGCCTGGTTTACAGAGTGAGCTCTAGAACAGCCAGGACTCCACAGAGAAACCCTGTCTCAAAAAACCAAACCAAACCAAACCAAACCAAACCAAACCAAACCAAACCAAACCAAACCACCAACCAACTAACCAACCAACCAAACAAAAACAAAGTTAAGAAACATCAATAAATAACATAAAGCATGTCCAGATATGATTTAACCCAGGGTTATAAAGGTCTCAGAGGGAAGGATGAAGCACAGACATACAACCGCTGGATGCACAGAACTCACACCAGTAGAACACTCCACAAAAGCCATAGTGCTTTAGAAGTCAGTTTTACATGATAGAGGGTCTCCCAATAATCTATAGGAAATCTTATGTTTACTATAACTGTCTTCTTTAAAAAAATCAAGAACCAGAGAGTACTCTCTGCCAACATTCATTCTCTTTTCTACTTTATTCAAAAAATTTCCCACTATTCCTTTCTGGATTTTTCTGCCTTCATTTAAAATATGTGTGTGTGTGTGTGTGTGTGTGTGTGTGTGTGTGTGTGTGTGTGTGTAAACATACATACATATGTATGTATACATATATACACACATACCTATATATTATGATATATATATATATATATATATATATATATATTTGTTATTTTTTCTTTTTGAGTGAAGTCAGAAGACTTTGACTCATGCCAATAATATTTCTGGACTCTGCAGAGTTCACCACGTGTGGTCTGAGCCTTTACGCCAGTCTATCCTTGCA
This sequence comes from Uromys caudimaculatus, assembly GCA_028551405.1. NCBI lineage: Eukaryota > Metazoa > Chordata > Mammalia > Rodentia > Muridae > Uromys > Uromys caudimaculatus. The sequence continues at coordinate 43,694,082 of CM052716.1, forward strand.
CTGTGCTTGCTTTTTCTTTTTTCCTCTGTGCACTGTCTAGATGTTCTGTTCTGTTACCTGTGCCAGCGAAGAAACATGATTCCAACATGGTTTTGTTTTCATGAATGAATGATTTTAGTATTTTCTTTGTTGGTCTGGGTATACAAAGGACTCTCTGTCTTTAACGCTAATCTTTTCTAGTACACATCTCCAGTTTTACTGTTAAGGATCAGTTCTCCCCTGGGCACTGAGAACCCCCCATTTCCCTCTTCCTTCTTGCACCACTCTTTTCACCCCTCCCCCAGCTGTCTGCTTGTCACTTCTACCTTTACATAATTTTAAAAAGTCTGTTGTGTTTTTCTCTGTTCATTTTTCTTATTTTTATCTTCTTTTGCTTGTCCTTCTTTCCCCAGTGGACTCCTTGCTATTTAGTTTTCATTTCCAAAATGATAATTTGTTTGTTTTAATTTGATTCTTTTTAAATTCAAAACGCCTTGCTATTTGCATTTATGTCTCACACTGATGTAGTCATCTGGCCAACCTCACAAGTCATTTGCAATATTTTTCTTGAGTTCACTCACTTTTTCTCCTTACAGATGTGATTGCTTCAGTTTTTCAGCACTCACTTCTGTGTCAGTCCATACCTTCTTATTCAAATAACCTTTTAATTTTAGAATTGTTTTTGACTTATTTTAAAGCTGCAAAGGTAGTATAGGAATTTTTGTACATCTCGTACCCAGTTTCTTTCTTTCATTATTCTACATGGCATGTCTGATGAACCAATAGTGACATGTTTTTTTAAATACACACCATTTTCATTAGGTTTATTTCAGTTTTCTGAGCACTACTTTTCTTTCCAAGGATCTCATCCAGGGTAGCATACTATATCAAGTCAGTAGTCTGCGTAGGCTCTTCTGGACCGAGACAATTTCTCATTCAGATAGTCAGTTTTCTGTGCCTGTATATCTAGTTATTTAAATAAAATGAATCTTAGTGGTACTGTGAAATGTTTTATTAATGTGATTAGTATATACAACCAGCATATCTCAAGTAAAGTAGGTTATGTTTGATATAACAAATTGTTCTTCAAACATAGAATAGGCCAAAATGGTGGTATGGATGGATATTATGTATGAAAGAACAGCAAACGCTAAAATAAGTCATGCTTTGTTTTAATATTCTTTATCTATTTATCGATTTATTTATTTATTGTGTGCGTGTGCATGTGAGCATGTGCATGCATGCACCACAGGCCTACAGGAACCCACAGAGGTCAGAAGAGGGTGTTAGGTTCCTTTGGGACTGGAATTGTAGATAGTTGTGAACTACTATGTGGTGTTGAGAACTGAACCTGGGTCCTCTGCAAGAGCTCTTTATCATTGAGCCATTTCTCTAACTCCCTTGCTGTCTTTTAAATCTTTTTTACTTGTGCTATGCTAGGAATCAAACCCAGAATGTTGTCTACACCAGACAAGTACCATACCATTGAGGGCCTTCTCCAGCCCTTCTTTATCCATAGAGGAGTTTGTTAAGTTAGATAGTGGTTATCCTGGCCTGACATAGGTTAGGGTAGTTACAGGCAGGGAGAAGAAAGGTAGCTTCTGGAATGCATGTAGAGATTTTGTTTCTTGCTTTCTCTGATATTTATGTGAGTTTATTTAGTTCTTAAAAAAGCACAAGGTGATGCTAATAATGCACTATTCACTGTAGAAATTTCCTAAGGACATTTGGTATGACTCTATTACCATATCTGTAGCTCAAACCAGGAAGGCTTTCAATGCATCTTCTCTACAAAACACTAGAAGCTGTGGCTAACTTGATGTCTTTCCATGTCTGTATGAAAAAGGGTGTGAATAAATTACTGATTTAGACACCTGATTGTGTATCTGTGAATATCAGAGAATTTTTTAAAAAATCATGGATTTACACTCCTAGGCAGAACACGTAATCTATACTTTAATAAATTTCATAAGCAGACAGGTTTCAGAGCTTTCAGGTTAAGCTACTCAAAAATCCCAGAGATATTCATTAGGCAAAATGTTACTTTATAATCACATGAGTGAAAGTCAGTTTTTATAAAAACTCAACCTTGGTTATTTATGCCTTTGCTGATTGGACTGAGTAGAAGCCATACTAAGTAGATAAAAACAGCTTGTTTTGATAGTATGATCCTAATGACTCAGAACCTTTTTTAGCAAGTTGTTCAAATTGCAATCAAATTAAATTGCAAAATCTCTTTAAACCATGGCTCCTACACATGTAATTGGAAGATAATACTTGTCACATATGGCTGCTTTAAGATTTAAATGTACGATATTGTAAAGTACTTATGATGGTATACTGTCAGATGCTCAGTCAATTTGATGAATGAATTTTAAGACACTTGGTAAGAGGAAAAGTGCTGATTTTCAGTAAATCTAGGAGTCTGCTCTTTTAGAATAGTGCTGTAATTTAATACCTAGTTGATACAACTCTCCACTGGCATCAGACACATATTTAGGTCTGGTATTTCAGCTATGATAATGACTTCCTGCACATCAGCCATAATCTCTTCACGGATCCAGTATTTTTTTTTTTTTTTTTTACCACCATTCTTTTGTGAAACTATTGGTCAGTGTTTAGAGAGAATCTACAGTGTGTGATCACCAGCAAACTAGTTTTCCAAGTGCAAAATTAAATCTCTTCGGTTTTTCTTAGCATCACAGTCTAGCCAGTGAGCCAACTAACCACAGGTAATTGAACAAAAAGTAGGTAATTGACATGAAATGCTCTACTACCTCAGAAGACCAGTTTGGTCACATCTCTTTAATTTTTCAATTAATCAGTTTGGGAACCAACATCCTTATCCATCAAGAAGCCTCGAGCGTCTCTCCTGTGGTTTCTCTTACCTCCAATATGTCTGAGAGCATTAACATCTCACACAGTCTCATACAAGTTTCTATTTACACAAATGAGAGGGAATTATGTGTTTGACTACTCTGCTTTCATATCTACCACCATATGATGTGATTTTTGTGTTTTGCTTTTTTTGTTGTTGTTCACTTGACATATGTTAGGGTTATCTGAGAAGAGGGAAGCACAATTGAGAAAGTATCTCCATAACATTAGTTGTATGCAAATCCATGCAATAATTTCTTAATTAATGATTGATGTGAATGGGGAGTGGTGCCACCTGGTCATGTTGTCCCAAGCTGTCTAAGAAAGCAGGCTGAGCAAGCCATGAGAAGCAAGCCAGTGAGTAGCATCCCTCTACAGCTTCTGCTTTAGTTCCTGCTTGCAGGTTTCTGCCTTGTGTTCCTGCCCTGATCTCCCTAGACAGTGAACCACAAACTGTAGGCTGAAATAAACGCCTTCCTTCTCAAGTTGCTTTTTGATGATGGTGTTTCATCATAGTAAATTTTGGTTAGAAACTGTTTAGTTCTATTATGTCACAGAAGTAAAATCGAATCGCCTGTGTTAGGAGGCCAAAATGATTCAGAGAACACTGATTTTTTAAAATATGTGTATGTGTATGCATGTGCGTGCGTGTGTGTAAGTGTGTGTAGGCAAAACTTAACATCAGGATATCTTTCTCAATGGTTTAGTGTTAGGACAGTGTCTCTCATTGAACTGGGAGACTGTTCTTTCAGCTAGATTGACTGTTCAATGAGCTCCTGGGTTCCACCTATCGCTAGCTACAGATGTGCCTGTCATATCAACTTTCATATGAGTGTTAGGGATTCAAATTTGAGTCTCCATAGTAGTTCAGCACCTTACCTTCTGAGCCATCTCCCAAGTCCCTCTGTGATTTTTTTGGTACAATGAATCTGTTAATGCTCAGTTGGTTAATCTAATTTTTAGTATCCAAATATTTCGTCCTCCTTATAAGCTTCTTCCCATAGTTCCAGGTAGTTTCATGAGTACTGAGAGAAAATCTGTCATGTAAAACCTGGTCTCATTTTATAGATTCAAACCACTGCCACCTTTTCCTGTGTATGGATCAACTTTAAGGACTGTTGTGTTAATTGTTCAACTTTCTAAAAGAGACAAACTCCCATGCCTTAGGAAGCCATCTTTGTACTTCCTGCCTTCATCTGCCCACAGCCATTGAACTCAAGGAGAAGTGTCACCTGTTTCACCACACTTAGTGCTCTAAATCCTGCCTCCTCTGTGTCTATTTGGCCTTTTCAAATGTACCTGTAAAGATGATAGACAGGGGAATTCTGGAAACCTTTTCTTCCTTCCAGGTAAATCACAGCATTCTCAAGGATCATGGTTCTCTGTGTGATACAAAAGATAGAATTCTGCATTATCAGTCTATTAATGCCTTGGATTTTCGGTTAAAATTACACCATATGTTGGAAAAATTCAATACCATAGTTAGGCTGATGATCATGTGGTTTAGACCAGGGTGTATTAAATGCTTTCACTCATTGTTCCCTTTGTGTCTAAGGAATTTTTACATGACTGCATAGGTGGACAAAATAATGATGCAAATAAAAAAGCATTCACTGAAAGTAAATAATAAATAAAATTATTTAAAAATTTTTGTTTTATATACACACGTATATAAGCTTATTATTTGTTAAAGGCAGAAACAAAATTTCATATTAATGAGGTGGGTATACTTCTTATATTTGCATAAAAAATCTTGGGTGGATATTTAATACTGCAGAATGTGGAACATCTTCAATGTTTTCAGAGTTAATAAATATTTTGATTTTTATAATATGTAGTAAAAATGACCACAATATGTTTTAGGAATACTGTTACATTCTATCTTAATTCCAAGCTAATGTTTATTTCATGACCTTAAAAAACAATAGAACTCAAGTTAAGGCTTCAAGTAGCAGTTTTTATGATCCAGGCTTTCAAATCCAATCCAACCCAACTCAATGCGATGTAACGACAGCAACAAAATACTAGAAATCAAGAAACCCACATTAAAATTCTTATGAGCATTATCTATCCCAGTTGTAATATTATCACAAAAAAGGAACAAATGGCAGCAAATTCTGTCAAGGATATGGGGCACTAGGAACTCTGTGGTGGTTTGAATATGCTTGGCCCATAGTGAGTGGTGTTGGTTGGAAGTGTGGCTTTGTTGGAGGAAGTGTGTCATCATAGGGGTGGGCTTTGGAGGTCTCCTTCTATGCTCAGGCTCCACCCAGTGCAGCTACCTCCTTGCTGCCTGGAGGATTCCAGTCTCTCTCCTGGCTGCAGTTGGATCAAGATGTAGAACTCTCTGCTCCTTCTACAGCACCATGTTTGCCTGGACACTACCATGTTTTCTGCCATAATGTTAATGGACTGAACCTTTGTAAAGGTAAGCCATCCCCCATTAAATTTTGTCCTTTACAAAAGTTGCCTTGGTCGGTCATGCTGTCTCTTCACAGTAATAAAAACCAAACAAGAAAAACTCTTATTTACTCCTATTGAAATGTAAATTTGCGAAGCCCATGTAGAAATCAGTATGGTGGTTCCTCACAAAACTGAGTGGCGCTAATAAGCACTTACCCAAAGAACTAAATACCACAGAGTTACTCTCACAGCTATATTTATTGCTGAAGTATTCACAATAGTCAAGTAAAAGAACTAACCTAGATGATTTTTAAATGGGTAATGAGTGAAGAAAAATATGTTACATGTCTTGGGAGATGGCTCAGTGGCTATGTACTTTCTTTGCAAGCCTGTGAAGCAGAGCGTGGTTCTCTGGAACCTGTGTAGTAAATGTTTATCTGCTGTGGTAGCCCCTTCTGAGGACAGCAGAAGCCCACTGGCTAGGGAGACTAGCATGTAAGTGAGCTTTGAGTTCGATTAGGAGATCCTAACTCATCAATGAGCATGAAAGAGTGATTGAGGATGACTCTCAACATTAATATCAAGGGCCTCCACATCCACACGCATCCATACATATGTGCATACTCAAACATGTAAACATGAATGCACACATAAATGTATTCCATACACATAGAGAAATGGAAAAAGAAAAAAGAGAATGTGGTCCATGTACACAAAGGAATTTTATGCAGCAAAAAGAAAAATGAACTCATGGCCTTTGCAGGTATAATGTTGGAACTAAAACTCAAACATATGCATACACAACACACACACACACACACACACACACACACACGCTCATACAGACACACACAAAGATAAGCACACACACTCTCAAGCACACACAGACACTCACACAGAGGCACACATGGACACATACATTTAAAATGGAATAACATGTTTCTATACATACATGACACACACACACATAACTGTCATGGAACTAGAAAAAAATTATGAAAGGATAGAAAGATTTAAGGAAAGTGTGAAATATGATAAAATACATGAGATAAGAAAGAAGAATAGCTTACAGGAAGAAAAGGAACCAAACAGAATAGAGACAGGATATAGGAAAAGGTTAGTGTGAGAAAAAAATTCAGTGACACATATATGAAGATACCATGATAAAATTATTATATTGTATGCTAACCAAAAAATAAAGAAAATAAAAGTGAGAAATATAACTTATTAAACTGTAGAGTGCTGTTTTAAATACAGCTACAAGAAACTTTAGGGGTCTATACTAGAAATAGTCTTTGTTTTCTGTAATCTATAATGTTTGTATGAGAGCAAACAATTTTGCATGAACAGTGAGAACACATCTTAAACATTCAAAAGCCTTAGATCTGATTCAGTGAATTTCAGGCAGTAGTTGTTCTGTAACATGAAGACGGGCACAATGCCAAGTGCTACCATGATGTGTCCACAGCCGGGGATGCAGTGGAGTTACACAGTGAAATACAGGTGAGGGTGTGGCCCTGTCCAAGATCTACTGAATTAGAAATTTTGAAGTTGAGTCCCAGCAGTCTTTCAATGAGCCTGCGCACGCACACGTGCGCACCCCCCCACGCACACGCGCACACGCACACACGCACGCATGCACACACACTCACACACGCACACATACACACACACACACACACACACACACACACACACACACACACACGCATGCACACACACACGCGCGCACACACGCACACGCACGCGCGCGCGCGCGTGTGCTCATATGCACACCCCTCCTTTAGAATAAACAACAGTGTGTAGAAAACCAGTGTAAATGGGCTCTTCTTGGAAATGTCTTAAGGGTGCTTCCTGGCAGTTCTGAGTTAGAGGTTTTTGAGTGTCGTATCTGAAATATGTGGAAGGCATAAAGAGATGGAGAGGGCTCACCGAACATTGTCCTTTGATCTGGAGACTCCAGGCTGTCCTGGCTTCATTCTTTTCGGCACCTTCCTAGGATTGTTTGTTTCGTTATGCATAAGGTCTGCTTTTGTTGTGGCAGTGTGGGTTGGAATGGAGCTCCTCCATCTGTCTTAAAGTGGGAGTCATGGGATGCTCTTTATGACCATTTCCCCCTGCAGTTTGCTTTTTGTAATTTTTCTTGTTAAGAAAAAAATACGGGATTAGAAATGGAAACCTGACCTAGATACAGTTGACAGTATTACCAAGCAATGAAAGTATTACACTAAAAACTATTATTACTTTTCGGAGATTTATTGTCGACAAATATAGCACATCTGTAGAAACATGTCACGAAAGCAGGGGGGGCATCAGGAAGAGAAGGTTGAGTTTTGGTCTTTTGCTGCATTGCAGCGATAAGTGCAGCCCTGAAGACCTCCTTGCCCCAGAGATGAGACAGTCCACATGTAGACCCAAGTGACTTTATGACCTTGTCCCCAAGTTATTTCTGATTGGTGAATAAATATGCCCCAGCCAATAGCTGGGCAGAAGAGACATAGGTGGGATTTAGGATGCCTGGGCTTGGGGTTGGAGGACATCCACGAGGACGAGAAGAAGGTGAATGGAGGAGAAGCCACCATGGGTCAGGTGAGTCATGAAGTAATGGCCATGTGGGTTGGCTAATTGGATATAAGAGCAGCCGAGATGAAACCTGGAAAATTAAATATTGGGATTATTGGCTGGGAAATAGACATAATAGCATAGAAGACAGATATATGCCCAGCTCTTGTACAATTAAGGCTTATTATCAATATAAAGTTTGTATGCATCTTTTATCCAGAAACTAAATGATTAAAGGTGGGGTAGAGACCCTGGAACGGGATTAAAAATTTCTACAACACAACCCTATATTATTTTATTCCCTCTCATGATAAACCCAGAGTAAAACTGCACTATTTATCCCTAGCTATCTCAAAAGCAGGGTCGTGAGTTCAGAAGAACCCCAGGAAATACCATCCTCAGAGCTCTGTTCGCCATTTCCACATCTTCTGGAAAGAAGGAAGAACCTCTTGTGCATGTCCTAGCTCCAAGGTCTCTGTCTCCACCCCAGATACATAGTTAGCATTAGCGTGTGTTCCAATGAGCAAGAGATTTTCCTGGAAGTGAGCAGTACCAAAAGGGATACCAGACACATTCAGCTACTGTGCTAAAGTTTCATGAGCAGTTATTGTTTCTGCTCATTCATCATATTTCAGGTAGTAGGAGATATATGGAAAAATTTGTCATGCATAGTTCGATATTTGTTTATAACTTTAAAACCCAGGGGCTAAGGATGGCTCAGCACTTAACAACACTTGTTAAACTTTCAGACGATGTGGCTTTGATTCCCAGAACTCATATGATGACTTCTGATCTCTAGAGAATACTGCACCCACTTGGTGCACGTACATGTATTCGTCCACACCCTCATAATATAAAATAAATAAATATTCTTTAAATGAGAGAAAATCCTTCGTGCAGTTTTCATTCTACAGGATATTTTAAAATGCAGATTTGTAATGCATTTCACAGAAGGAATGGCAACAATAATTAGTACCAATTAATGGCTACCATGTCATACTTCCCCCTCTTCCTCTTTTCACTCTTCTCTCTGCTTCTTGGTTGAAAGGGTCCCATTGCCTCTTCTTTCCAAGTTCTGGGCCTCCAGTTGTGCTAGAATTCTTGGATCCTATGTATTCAATGTTATTAAAGCCTTTATAATATCATAGTCGACATTTCCAAGATCATTTACTAAGTCACTTAGAAATACTTGTATAACTCAGAAAAGCTGTTGTGTTCATAGTTTCCTATACACAGAGTTTATTACATTAAAAGGATGCTAATTAGATAAGTAACAGGAGAAAGAAATGTAGGACAAAGTCAAACCTTTGCCAAACACAAGTTTCCAGTTATTGCTTCCCAGTGAATCATACAGACAGCATTTAATTTTTCTAGCTCTGAGGTTGGATAATAGTCACAAAATATTGCCAACAAGTGAGGCTTCCCTCAGGCTTGATGAACAGGTTTCTATGGAAGCTTAGCAGCATAGGTGGGTTGACTACCCACAAAGCACTTCCTGTGCCCCTGCATTTCCAGAAGTCATACTGACATTGTGAGACTGAGGCCTCCTCATAATCATATTGTTAGTGCATGTTGTCTGAGCTGAAGGCCTTCAGATAAACTGAAACCGTCAGTGGATTCATGACCTACTTTTAAAGCCTCATCCACACAATCAAGAAACACATGCAGTACAATTTAATTACACACATGCGCGCGCGCGCGTGCACACACACACACACACACTTTACTGAGACCATAAGATTACAATTATAACTTCATAGTATTTTTAATTTTTGAAATTTTATGGTCATAGAAAATAGGTTTCAATTACTAATAAAGATGATAGTCATTAATATATTTTCATGCATCATTATAAGAATTGAACTCTGCAGTGAATGCAGATACTAATTTAAGAAAGAGAAGAGTTTAAAATCTTTGTCACAAACATTATTCTTATGATTTTAAAATGGAGGATAGGGTATGGTGTTTATATCATTTTAATTGTGCGCTGGTGGGCATTACATTCTGATGCTTTTTCAGTTATATCAGACATATTTACAAGATATGGAACACATTTAATTTAAAATACAAATATTTATGATATTCTATAAATGAATGGATGCTCGCCTCTATAAATCTCTCATATTTCTACACACATAAGCATTATCAGTCAGCCACCTATCTTTCTTAGGAATGGTTGCACTTGCATAGGTAGATGCCCTTGAAATGATAAGGACAGTTTATTCTCTTTGGAGCAAATTTGCTGACATTCCTGGTGTTACAACGTTCCTTCTTTGCCTAGAAAGATTTCCTTAGATTCCAGGGCATTGAAGGCTCTCCAGCTGCATTTATATAAGTTCAGAAACTCTCAGTCTCAGGACTCTCCTATTGTTCATCTGTGTTATGCGTGGAGACAAGGTAGTCTTCCCCAAATCTCTCCCAGGACCTTGGGTGCTTGGTGATCAGAGCTGAGATGCTATTAATGCTGAAAGTACTAGCTGTCTAATTCCATTTGTACTTAATGTTTCATTCTCAAACAAATTTACAAAAGGATGGCAAGTTGGCTTTGAAGCTGCTAGGTGATGCAGCGACTGTACCACTTAATATACACATCTCACAATTTTTTAAGTAAATGAAGCAATATAAATGTGAACCCCAATGGAAGAGTTAAAAGAAGGACTGAAGGAGTTGAAGGGGACTACAGCCTGATAGGAAGAACAACAGTGTCAACCAACCAGACCCCCCAGAGCTCCCAGGGACTAAACTACCCACCAAAGAGTACACATGAAGGACCCATGGCTCCAGCCGCATATGTAGCAGAGGATGGCCTTATCTGACATCAATGGGAGGGGAGGCCCTTGGTCCTGAGGAGGGTCAATGCCCCAGCATAAAGTGACGCTAGGGTGGTGTGGCAGGAGTGGTGGTAGGTGGGTGGATGAGCACCCTCATAGAGGCAGGGGGAGGGAGGAGAGGATGGGGATTTGCAGAGGGGAAACCAGGAAGGGGGATAACATTTGAAATGTAAATAAATAAAAGAACCAATAAAAAAATGGGAATTAAAGGCCCTCAAAACAAATAAATTAAATAAATAATAAATCTATTTATATAACATCAACTATAATATTACAAAGACTTTAATAACATTGAATACATAGGAGCCAAGGATTCTGGCACAACTGGAATCCCAGAGCTTGCAAAGTGGAGACAAGAAGACCCTTTCAAGCTAGAAGTAGAGAGAAGAGTGAAGGAGAAACAGGAGGAAACTTGCAAACCCTCTTCTCCAGTCACCCAGAATTGTCTCTCTAATTCCTGTTACCTTTTCCTTCTTGGCTTCTTCCCTTGCCCCCTCTGTTGGCTCTTTACTTACCATACTGTGTAACCCAGAGATGTGCAGTGAGTCAGGAAGTCATGCCTTTTTCTCCCTCCGACTGCCTTAAGACTGATTAAATGCAGTCATGTGACTCAGGTTATATCTGCTCTATGAATTGCAAGTGCTTTCTAAGTTACACAGGCCATGCAAAGTTATTCAGGTTGTACAAAGGCAAAGAACATACACTTCAAAAGGTCTGATAAGGAGGTATCTATCCGTGAGCATTGTTCATTATGATAAGGAACATTTTAAAAGCACCAGCAGAGTATGGAGCACATGCACAAGTCTGAGGCAGAGTATCCGAGAGAGGATACTGATGTGGGCTGAGGAGTCTGCAGGTAGCATTTATACTTGAGAAAGGTAAAAACCTATGTTAAATTTAACTTGATGTTCTTAATTTGCATGAATCAGAAGTAAAGATATAAAGATACCTCATAGCCAGAGTGTTTTATTATATTATTATTATAATATTGTTGTTGTTCGTGGAAAATGAACTTTCAAGACAAAAACTATGGGAACACCAGATGCTACGGAGCACAACTGAATTGAGATCCTCTCCATGATGGCCAGAATATCAGTTAGGTCAGGCATACTACACGGCAATGGAATGACCCAAACCAAATTAGTGTGTTATTATTATTTTTTACTGAGTACTGAGTATGTGATACAAGTTGGAGCAGCATCCCTTTTGTATGTAGTTGGACCTGGTTGATAGCGTCCCTATCATCTTTAATGTGTAGCTGCTAAGGATCCAAAAGGATGGATACTTTAAGATCCATTAAAAATATCAGGATGAGCCCTTAGCTGGTATTTTTAGGGCACAGACTTTAATATGGTGCAGTGATTTCCAACGACATTTGTTCTGTTCTCTAGATGTCAGAACAATACTGACAATTAGATGCCAGAAATGGAGAAGGCTAGAGGTGGGGAGGTTAAGAAGAGATAGGATGAGAACCCTGGAGACCTGTTTTGCTTAGCTTTTAGTTACCCATGTGGTGCTTAAGTTGTGTTTCATTGTATGTAAATGCATCTTGTGATGGTCCCTGGCCTTGAACCTTGTGGCAGTATGGGAGTCATAAAGATGCTTGCTTGTTTGCCTCAAATAACTCTTCTTTACTATTAACAAAGCTCGCTCCCTAGAATTTTATTAACAGAGGTATTCTGCCTGTGGCAGTGTCTTTTTAGAACACCTTATATCTAATAACTTGGATAATCTTTTTAACATTTTAAATTAAGAAAATGCTCACAGAAATTTACCCAACATAGGGTGTTTGATATTTTAGTGAACAGTTGTATAGAATATGAATAATTTAGTGCTGTGCTAATCAAATTTTGCATTACTGAGTCCACAAATCAGAAAAGCTTTCCAAAGTCATTCTGAAATGATAATAGATTCGTACATTTCAGGATTTTATTTTTTACTTTGCTGAATTGCCAAAAATTCTTTCACTGAAATAGCTGTAAGCAATAGCATTAACATAACTTGTTAATGAATTATTCCATAACAGTCTGGAATGTTCTTTCTTTAAATGCTTCCACAACTTTATGAGGTAACATACTAAGTGATTCTGACTTACATCTGTTAAAATGCTTGTGTAGGTAGCTGGAAGTTTAGTTCAGTGACAGAGTTTTTGCTTAGGTATCTGTGAAGACCTGGGTTTTATGGCTAGCATTATAAAAATGTTTCTGTGGTTGATTTAGCAGTATAAAACATTAAGTTTTATAAGTGTCATCCTAAGGAAGAAAAATGAAATAAACACTTTTGCTAGGAATTGAAGACATTAAGATTGTTTCTTCTCTTTTTGATCTGTTTGTCACTTCTTACCTGGATAATGGCTGACTGTTCAAGTTCTTTATGTCCCCAGTCAGTACAGAGACAACACATTTGTTGAACAGTAGTGATAAAACGGTTTTAATTGCTAATCAGTGATACAATGCTAAATTATGACCTCAGCTGAAAGCAAATATTTGCTGTCAATTACATATTTTTTGTGTTATGTTTTTAAGTAGTCGTAATCTTATGCTTATATGTTATATAGTATCAAAGTTTTGTGCTATAGCAAGCAGCCGAGTTGGTAATGTAGTATAGTGTGAGAATCTGTCTTAGGGTTACCATTGCTTTAAAGAGACTCCACAACAATGGAAACTCTTAAAAAGAAAAACATTTAACTGGGCCTGTATAACTTTAATTATTACAAACCTTATTTTTAATGATGGCTCTTAAATGTTGTAATTTTCTTTGTAGTCTACCACCCACCATAGGTAGTGGAAAAGAAATAATACAGGGGAAGTGGACCTGTTTAGAAAGGTTCTTTAGAGCAACTCCTGTCTGTGTTGTCTGAAAATTGGCACTTCAGTCCATCGGTAGCTTGATCCATTTGCAAACATTTCAAGGATACACCAGTTCGGTAGAGTTGGGTTAGCAACAGCAGTGTCATGATCTATCAGAGACAGCCATGGCTTGAGTCAGCAGAAGGGACCCGGAGGGACCCAGAGGGACACCAGGAGAAGTTCCCTGCTGTGTCTCTTTCAGGGAAGTGAAGATCAGTGAAGATAGGAGACCCATATGCATCATATAGCCAGCTGTACCAGCAAGCCAAGCTCTCTCTCTCTCTGTCACTCCATGGCGTCCTATTTATAGGACTCCAAACATCACGTGTCCTCCATGTGCCCCGCCTCAGCACATCTTGCCTCAGCACGTGCATCCAATCAGCCACAGTCCAGGGAAGCAGCAAGAAACTTCAGCACACCACCTGACGTTTTTTGGTTCATTTCTTTCTATGGAGTCCCGATAAATGGAGCTCAAGTACACAATGCAAGGCTGACCAATACATGCGTGTTGTTAGTGAAGAATCCTTCATTGTGTGTCCTTTCACGTGCTTGATTTAGTAGAAAATTCTCTCTCCTGTGTCTGCTTCAGTGAAATGTTCCTTCACCAGTCTGTCTAAGCCTTTCACACCTGTGTCCACTTTAACAAAAGGTTCCTTCACATGTTTGCCCCAGCAAAACACAATGCAACTGACTTTCCAAAGAACCCTTAAGTTTCCACTTCAGGCCTGGCTTACAGTTTCAGAGGTTTAGGCCATTATCATCATGGTGGGAAACGTGGCACCACGCAGGAAGACATGGTGCTGGAGTGTTGGAGAGTTCCATACACTAATCTGCAGGCAGCAGAAGGACACTGTTTGCTACCCTGAGTGTAGCTAGAGCATAGGAGACCACAAAGCCTGCCCTAGCAATGACACACTTCCTCCAACAAGGCCATCCCTTCTGTAGTGCCACTTCCTATCATTCAAATACATGAGTCTATGGGGGCCATACCCATTCAAACCACTATAGTATCTGAACTGAATAAAAACCTAGACTTAAATCAGTGCTCAGAAAAGAAGTAGAAAAATGTAATTTCACTTTTGACTATTTCCCTTGTGATTGCAGAGTCTTGTCTTCCTTCATTTACTACCGTGCCAGCCCTTGAGTTTTTTCTCTTTACACGTTACTTCTGATAATCTAAAACACTTGCCTATATGAATTCCTTTATTATGTTTTAAGATTAAGGTGTTCTTAAGTTGCTACATGCACTAAACTCATTGGACATCTTTATACAAGCCAGTTTTATCACAGTGTGAAGTTTAATTCAATTCACCAATTGATTGTTTCACATACAAAGGGAGTATAGGATTTAATTGAGGGATATATTATAATTTAGTACATTTGGAGCTCTATAAAAGCACTCACATACCAAAAAAGACGTTTTGGTCAATGATGGACCACATACACAAAAGTAGCCATATAAAAGTATAGGGACCTTGAAAAAATGGTATCATCTAGTGTTCTTACTGTACTTTTTCTATATTTAAACACACACAAACTGAGCTATTGTGTTTCATTTGTATCTAATATTCAGTATCCAGTATTGAATACACAGTCTATACAACTTTGTAGGCTAGGAACAATAGGCCATACTACACAGTCCTGGTTTAGAATAGTCTATGCCACCAGGTTTCTATAAGCATAATCTTTTATGTAGACAAGATAATAACATTGCCTAAATATGCACTTCTTAGAAAGGTTAGTCTTGAGGTTTATGGACACACAACTGTATTATGCTTGTGAAAACTCTTCATTCTGACTGGGAAGGTATTCCATTTTCCTCAAGCCTAATGACTATATTTTGTTTTCTTCATTCAATTCACTCATGGTTGTGGAATATGGCCATATTCGGCTAGAGAAGTACTTTTATAAAATCAGAAATACATGGGTACCTAACTTTTAACCTTTGTTTACTGTGTACTTTGAGGTCTCCTCCTGCATTGGCTTTAACCGTTGGAAACAGGGGCTTCAGAAGAACCATGGGTAAGTGAGCACATTTACTACAGCATCACAAGGGCCAAATGTCTTCAGTCGGTTACATTTTGTATGCAGAATGGGTTTGGGGAAGATGGCCTTGTGTGCAAACCTTCCTAGCTTTTGTCTTTTTACCCTTTGCAGAACTTTCTCTTCCAGCACTCAAAGACCTTACAGTTGCCCACAGGAAAGTCCCATACAGTCCTACACTCTCTCTCCAAATAATTCAATACTTGCTACCTATTGTTTCAGAAGATAGCTACCTCTGTTCAGCTTAGCAGGACCTATTAGAGCACTCCTACATAGCTCCATTTAATTCAAACCAGTGCCAATAAAATATAGAGATAACATGGATTTCCTTTCTACGAGAAGGAGGTCTGATGTGTAATAGAGGAGTAGAGCCCCAATAAACACTGAGCTTAGATATAAAGTTTTCTTTACCACTGTGTGTAACAGACACATTGCCAAAGCAAGGCAATTCATTTCATGTTTATGCTCCAATGGGATGCGAAACTGCCCTTTTTACTGTGATACATAGTACTGGGAACCTCAGCTCCTTTGCTTCTTCTAGTCAGGCTATCACTGAACTAACCTTAGTGTCTTGTCTCTCCCTCTCTCCCCGGCTAGTTCACCTGTCATTGAGGTATCATTAATTCCTCTTGGTGCTTGATATCATTATGCAGCTCAGGGTCAGTTTTTCTATGCCATCTGAGACTTTATAATCCACATGAAGACTGATTTGATGAGTTCATCCTTAGTTTCAGCCTTAAATCTGTCTCTCTGTCTCTGTTTCTAATATCATAGCTTGCTTTGTGACCAAGGGTGCTTTATCTGATGTTTAAAAGAGGTTTGTGTGTGTGTGTGTGTGTGTGTGTGTGTGTGTGTGTGAGAGAGAGAGAGAGAGAGAGAGAGAGAGAGAGAGAGAGAGAGAGAGCACAGTAAATGCATGTTTAGATAGGTACTTATGGAATCCAGAAGAGGGTATTGTATCACTTGGAGCCAGAGTTGCAGGCAGTTGTGAGCCCCCTGACAAAAGTGATAGGAACTGAACTCTGGCTTAAAGACTTACAAGTGTGCTTGGATGAGCTATCCCTTTGGCTCTTGATAAATTCATGTCCATACATAAGTCTAGGAAGGGAGCTGTAAGTCTACAATCTTTAACTTGAGATGATTTGCTGACATTTGGAAAGATGTCTGAATAAGTAGAGCTAAGGTAAGAAATATTTCTCAGCCTCTTAATTGATTTTATGAATTTGTAAATTATAATAAGTTTGTACCACAATAGCCATTCTTATATGTTTCACAAGAGAATTTTTGCCTTGACCTAAACCTCATTAATCCTGTGACCCATGAAGCTTGTTTGCATGCAGGAATAAAGTATGGGATGATTTCACTCGATCCGAAGGGCAAGTCAGAGTTTTCACAACATTTTAAAGCAACAACATTTATATTTTAGAGCAATTGTAGATTTGCTTGGAAAATTGAGAAAGTTTTTCATCATCAACACCTCGTTTACCATCTTATATTGTTACAGTAGGCTTGTGATTGAATATGTATCACTGTTGATGTATTATTATTGACTAAGGCCCACATTAAGTGCTATGGATTTTGATGACTGTGTACTGTCACATATCTACTAGCTACTGGACTAGCATCACTGCTGTAGGGTCACTCTGTGTTATCTATTTCTCTTTTTCACCCTCCTACTGTTTTTCTAACTGTCTCTTCTGTATTAATATTAGTATATTAGCATGAAATACTAGGTTTTCATGTACACCTATCTGATGACACATGGTATTAAACAGATTTTCCTTTGCTCATTTTACATTTGTCGCATCCCTGGCTGATGGATATTTTGTCTGTTTGTAGAGTTGATTTTTTTCCTTGTTGGTTTAAAGAATTCTTTCTAATATTTCGGATGTATCTTATTATAAAGTATGCATTTTGAAAATAATTACTCTTAGAATCTGTCTTGTCTTTGCATTTATTTCTACCAGTGTCTTTGTCCCAGTAGAAATTTTAAATTACAATACAAATGATCACTTTTACTTTTACAAACCATGATTTTGGTGGTGTTTCTAAAACTATTTATGAATCTATGGTTCTACAGATTTTCCTCTACATAGAGTCCTACAAGTTTTATAGTTTTTTCTTTTACATTTAGGCCTATGAATGTACTTTGAGTTAAATTTGTCAAGGGTATGTTTGTGTCTAGATTCATTTCCCCTTCCCCTTCCTCCTTTCCTTCTTTTCCTTTTTCCTTCTTTCCTTTCCCCTATACTCTCTTTGTTGGATATCAGACCTTCAGAGATGCTGGGCACATGTTCTACCACTGAACCATATCCTCATTCCTCAGCACTTAGTTGTTTTTTCTTTTTGCTTTTTTTGTTTTTGTTTTTGTTTTTTGTTTTTCTCTTGAGACAGGTTACTGCCCTGTAGCATAGGTTGACCTGGAGACTGCTACATAGCTCAAGCTGTCCTCAAACTTGTGATCCTCCTGCCTCAGTTTCCCAAATGTTGGAATTTAAGAGACGTGCATCCATGAAGGTCTAGATTCATCTTTTCTTTTCACACGTCTCCATCTAGTTGTTCTAGCACTGCTTTTTTAAATACTACAATCATTACATTGAACTTCATTTGTTTTTTGTTAAATGTCAGTTGACATTGTGTGAGCTAAAATCTACTTTGGGTTCTCTGTTTCTTCATCTATTGTTTTGCAGTATCTCATTATTTTTATTACTATAGCTTTATAGTAAATCCTGAAGTCAAGCATTATTAGTTCTCCAACTTTGGTTTTCTCTTTCAATATCATGGCAGCTCTTCTGGGTCATTTACCTTTCATATAAATCTAAGAGTCAGCTTGTTGATATTCTCAAAATGATTTACTGAAATTTTGATTGGGATTGCCATGATCCCATAGATAAAATTAGAAAGATCTGACATCTTAATATGTCAAGCCTTTTGTCCATAAATGCAGAATACCTTAATTTTCTTTGATTGCTTCCTTCAAATTTTTGAAATAGTCTTGCACATATCTTTTTAAAATATTTACACTTATCTCTTTATTGGTGCTAATTTAAATGATTTCTTGCTAACTGTAATTATTCCTTCCTAACATATAGAAGAATAATTGTTAAATTAATTTTTGTAAAAATATATGAACTATGTTATCTATACATTTGTTGTCCAAACATTGTTGATTTCTAACAAGAACATGAATACTCATTATTCAAAGTTTCCAAGGTAACTGAAACTCAAATTGACTACTTGTGAGTATCCTAAAAAATTCCACAGCTATAAGTCAGGGTTCATATTTCTATTCTCTGCCCTGATAATAAAATCTTATTATAAACTCTGAACATAAGGCTGACTAGGTTTTGCTTATAATATATTCCAATTAATTCTTGACAATTCAGTTATTTAGTTATGCTTTTGAAAATTGCTAAATTAGTGACGGTACATTTCTGGAGGTCACCCAGCTAGAAATAGTGCATAGCTTAAGTGATATGAGCACAGATTAGACAGTAGTTAAAGTTTTAAAGATGCTTCCAGTTCCAGGTCACTCCCACTTCAGAAAGTCCTCCAGTCCCTGAACTCCATGTTTTCCAAAACTCCAAACAATGTTAGCAATTTGTAATGATCAGTGATACTCCACTGTCATAGTCCAGATGGGGATGCTATCACAGAATGCATGGTGCTGGGTAGTCAAATTCAGTTTTCTCATTCCACCTTGGGTCCCAGGGATTAAGTTTAGGTGATGAGGTGTAGTGGGAAGTTCCTTATCTGATGAGCCATCTCTGTAGTCCTGAACTGGACAGTTTTAAGGAAATTTGTTCATTTCTCATCATTTTACAGGTTAAAATTTAAAGGTCAAGTTGTCAGCAAGTCTTCATGATAAAAGTCTTGGCAAGAGCAGGGATACAAGGAGCATACATAAACATAATAAAGGCAGTATACAACAGCCCAATAGCCAACATAAAATTAAATGGAGAGAAACTTAAGATAATTCCCTCTAAAATTGGGGACAAGACAAGGCTATCTACTCTTCCCATATCTCTTCAATATAGTAGTTGAAGTTCTGGCTATACCAATAAGACAACTAGAAGAGATCAAGAGGATACAAATTGGAGAAGTCAAACATGATAGTATACATATGTGACTCCAAAAATTCTACCAAAGAACTTTTATAGCTGATAAATGCCTTCAGCAAATTGGCTAGTTATAAAATTAACTCAAAGAAATCAGTAGCCCTCCTTTACACAAGTAATAAATGGGCTGAGAAAGAAGTTAGAGAACTGGAACCTTTCATAATAACCACAAATAACATAAAATATCACGGCATAACTGTAATTAAGCAAGTGAAAGGCCTGTATGTCAAGAACTTCAAGTTCCTGAAGAGAGAAATTGAGAAAGATATCAGAAGATGGAAAGCTCTCCCATGCTCAAAGATTGGTAGGATTAACATAATGACAATGGTCATCTTACCAGTAGCAATCTACAGATTCAATGCAATTCCCATCAAAATTTCAACACAATTCTTAACAGACATGGAAAGAGTAATTCTCAATTTCATGTGGAAAACCAAAAGCCCAGAATAGCTAAAACAATGCTGAAGAGTAAAAGAACTTCTGGATGTATCACAATCCCTGCTTTCAATCTGTACTACAGAGCAATAAAAAACTGCAAGATGGTGGTATAGGAACAGACAGGTGGATCAATGGAATCGATTCAAAGACCCAGAAATAAACCCACACACCTATTGACACTTGAGTTTTGACAAAGAAGCAAAAACATACAATAGAACAGGGAGAGCATCTTCAACAAATGGTGCTGGTTTAACTGGCCATCTACATATAGAAGAATGCTAATAGATCCATATTTATCACCTACATAAAACTCAAGTCCAAATGAATTAACAACCTCAATGTAAGCCAGGTGCACTGAATCAAGTAGAAAAGAATGTGGGAAACAGCTTTGAATGCGTTGGCACAGCAGAAAATTTTCTGAACTGAACACCAATGGCTCAGGTACTAAGGTCAAGAATTAATACATGGGACCTCATGAAACTGAAAAGCTTTTGTAAGGCAAATGACATTGTCAGTAGGACAAAATGGCAACCTACAGATTGGAAAAAAGAGTTTCACTAACCCTTATTCTGACAGAGGGCTAATACCTAAAATATAAAAGAACTCAAAAAGTTAGACTCCAAAAAACCAAATAATTCAATAAAAAAACGGGGTACAGAACTAAACAGAGAATTCTCAACTAAGGAATCTTGAATTCCTGAGAAGTGCTTAAGGAAATGTTCAAGGTCCTTAGTCATCAGGGAAATGCAAATCAAAATAACCCTGAGATTCCACCTCATACCAGTCAGAATGGCTAAGTTCAGAAACTCAAGTGACAGCAGATGCTGGCGAGGATGTGGAGAAAGGGGAACACTCCTCCATTGTTGGTGAGATTGTAAACTTGAAAAACCACTCTGCAAATCAATCTGGCAGTTTCTTAGAAAATTGGAAAGACCCAGCTGTACTACTCCTGGGCATATACCCAAAAGATGCTCCACCATACCCCAAGGACATGTATGTGCTTCACTCTCTTCATAGCAGCTTTATTTGAAACAGCCAGAAACTGGAAGCAACCCAGAATGTTGCTGAAGAATGGATACAGAAAGTGTTTACAGACGGAATACTATTCAGCTATTAAGAATAAGGTCATCATAAATTTCTCAGGCAAATGGGTGGAGCTAGAAAATATCATCCTGAGTGAGGTAATCCAGACCCAAAAGGACATGCATGGTATATACTCACTGATAAGTGGATATTAACCAAAATTTTCAGAATACCCATGATACACCCTACAGACCCAAAAAAATTAAACAAGAAGGAAGCCCCAAGTGAGGATGCTTGAATCCCACTTAGAAAGGGAACAAAATAGTCACATGAGGCAGAAGGAGGGAGGGGGACCTGGTGGGAGGGTGAGGGTGAGAAGAATAAAGAGGGAATGATCAGAGAGACAGAAGAGAGGCACAGAAGGCAAGGAGAATGAATGGAAATATGCAGCTGCAGAGGTGGACGGGTGGGGGCTGGGAGATTCTCCAGGAAGTCCCAGAGACCCAGGATGAGTGAGGCTCATAGGAGTCAATGCCGGTGGCCATAGCCAAAATGCCCAACCGTGGGGCTATGAAACCTGAAGAGACTATCTTCAGTAGTCAGACAGGATTCACAGTGGAGGGATGGGGCCCCAACCCACCTACAAAACTTTAGACCCTAAATTGCTCCTGTCTAAAATAAATGCATGGACAAAAATGGAGCAGAGACTGAAAGATTGACTGAACAGTGACCAGCCCATTTTGAGACTCATCCCAAGTCCTCATGCTATTAATGATGCTATGTTGTGCTTGCAGACAGGAACCTAGCATAGCATCTCTCTGAGATGCTCTACCCATCACCTGCTTGAGGCAGATCAGATGCCATTGAGACAGACAAACATTAGACAGATGTTAGAGACCTCTATGGAAGAGTTGGGGGAAGGATTGAAGGTCTTCAAGGATATGGTGACACTACAGGAAGACCAACATTGTCAATTAACCTGGACCCCTGGGAACTCCCAGAGACTGAGCCACCAACCAAGGAGCATACATGGGTTGGTCTGAGGTCCCTGACACATATGTAGCAGAGGGTTGCCTTGTCTGGCCTCAGTGGGAAAGAATGAGCCTAATTCTGCAGAGACTTGATGCACCAGGGTGTGGGGACACTGGGGGAGGGCATGCCCTCTAGAGGCAAAGGGAAGAGTTGGTGGTAGGAGAAACTCTAAGAAGAGGAAGTGGGGGAGCTAGCACTTGGGATGTAAATAAATAAATAATTTTGGTGTCTGCTGGGTGCTCACTGTTTTGCTCATTGGTTGTCTGCTCTTCCTTGTCCTCAAATGGAAGACGGTATAAGTAAAATTCCTTAGGACTCCTTTCTAGAGCCACCTCAGCTCATGATCCTGCTCACAAAGTTACTCTACCAAATGCTATCTCACTGGGTAATATGTCTCCATATGTGAATACACAGACGTTCTTACAGCAACATGCACTCTAGGGATGCAGGTTTCCCATGCTTGGAAGAAGTCCATTCAACCTTTCAAATGCTGAGTGTGATCTCTTCCTCAGAGGACTTTTATCCATCTCATCTGTTTGGTCTTCTGAGACAGCAACTGTGGGTTGCCTTTGTTAGACAGGGAGAGACATGAAAGAAGTGTAACTTGGTTATTCAAATGCATTTCTTGTTGCTATAGATATGTGTAAACCCCAACTATGCAATTGCAGTTTCTGTCTTAATTTATTGTCTAATAGCTAGTGAAATGCCATATATATATATATATATATATATATATTATATATATATATATATATAATATATATAATATATATATATGTAAGCTTTGATGAATTCTCCTTAGAATTCAGTGCTTTGAAATATTGTCCTTTCTGAGAAAATGAAATTTTTCCTTGTTCTGTTATAAATCTCTGTGCAATGCTTATATTGTTTCAGTATTGATTCTAACTTTAAGATATACATTTACCTGCCATGCCACATAACTTTCATTTAATTTCCAGGGATTTGTTATTATAATCCATATTTTGAAGGTTTCATTATGTCTGATTTTTGCTTAATCTGCCATAAAAATCCATTTTGTGGGCAAGGCATGAAAATAATTTATAATACATTCTTTATGAGAAACAGTAGATAGTACCTTGGCATCTTCATGCTTATTAATCTTTCTGGCATTTAAACTTTAAAAATAAATTATTTTAAATTTTTTATATAAGCCCTAGAATTTTCCAGTCAGTTATGTTTTAATAAAATCAGTAGGCTGCAGTTGTTTTTTCACAATTAATTTGTAACATTGTTCTCTTTGGGGCAATGCAATGTGTGATAAAACTAATTATCTGTATCACTCAAGTGAGGTCAAGATAGCCACAGCAGTTAATTGACCAACTATACAGTCATCTTTGTTGGTGTTACAATTTTAATAATAATACTGTACACAATGTAAAGAAGCATTTTGATACTAATAAAGGAAATCAAAACAGGTTTCTAATGATTTTTTTCATCTCTATCTAGCACAATATGAAGTTATCCAAAGTTATTATCAACTGCATGGAATAATAATTTTACAACATATATGATAAAGACCATATTCTAAACATGAGGATGGTTCTAAGTCTGATATAAAATAAATTTCACTTCTTTCTACTGCAAGCTAATCTCATCATCTATATATGAAAAACACGTATTTGGGAACTTGAGCTAATTTGTTTGCTTATTCTGAATGACCATTGTGGATGTCACTATGAATTTTCTTTTCTTTCACACTACCAATGGTAGCCCTATTATGAGATAGGATAAGTGGCAGTCCCTAAGGAATAGTTTAAAGAGTGATGAGGAGGGCTTCATTCATTTTATACTCCTTCCCTAAATGCTATTGTGTCTGATATTTTGTTCTTAGAGAGGCTGTGAGGAGGAATGCAATTGGAAGGGAGATGTGGACTCGTTCTTCTAAATACTAATTAAGTAGAATAAGAGATGAGGGCAAACCTACCTCATTAAGGCCAATTACTTTTTATCCAGAGGGCTTAGTAGACACTGCAGGGAAAGATAACTTAACACATCCTTACTCCTGGGAATGAACAGGTTTAGTAAATCTTCCCTGAATCATAAAATGAGTACTCTGAGTGTTTAATGGTGAGGAGGGCATTAGGGTTCTGTCTTAGGAGAGTTGCAATCAGGGGTGTGGGACAGAAACAAAACAGCACAAAGAAGCAGGAAATGTCAGATGTGGCAAGACATTCCTGTATGCTCAGCACTGGAGAGGTGGAGGCAGGATCTGCCAGGAGTTAAAGGAAGACCTTGGTATACAGTGAAACCAAGGCTAGATTGAGCTATATGAGAACAGGAAGAATACAAGACAGCAATGTTAAGAGCATGTGCTAGCCCTGACTTGTTCTTCTTTAGTAACAATTGAAGGCTTTTGTAGTTCCAACAACTTGAAATCTTAGGTAGCAAGGAGAGAACTAGGGTCATTTTTGCATAATTCCCAATTGCTTTAAAAAAATGTATAGTTCGAGTTTGTAACTTGCCAACATGATAAGAAATAAAATATTGTAAAAGAAACTAGTATTCAAAGACAGAGGAAATATGTTATAAAGTAAGATCACTCTGACACTCAATGAAGGTTCCATCTATTCCTGAAGCCACAGGACCATGGGTTGGAAGACTGTGTGTGAGTCTTGCATTCTCTGCTGGCTTTTCTAGTTCTGGACATATTGTACATGGTCTTTACATCTCATATTCTGGGGTATTCTTAGGATAAGGCCACAAGAGACCATTGTCTAGGGCTTGCTTTAGAGAGCTCACAAGAACATCAGAAAAGCTAACACAGAGTTTGCAGTGACGGGCTCAGATACAGTGATTCTCAATCTGTGGGTCTCGATCCCTTTGACAAGAACTTTTACATTATGATTCATAGCAGAGCAAAGTTATCGTTATGAAGTAGTAACACAAATAATTTTATGGTTGTGGGTCTCCAAAACATGAAGATCTGTATTAAAGGGTCTCAGCATTAAGAGGATTGAGAACTACTGCTCTACCATAAAGTGGGTGCTTGAAAATGCCCCAAGCTATTATTTTATTGAAGTTTTTTTTTAAAGCAACTACACAACTTATTAGTCTTCCTAATCTAAAACTGAAGTAACCCAGGTAATATTTTACTCATACAATGATCCATTTCTGAGTTCTCAGGCTTTATTTTCCCGTGTAAACAATTTGTTTACCTGTAATACACTTCTTATTTTGATACTCATATCCACAGTTTATTTACACTGAAGATGTACAATGAGCCATCTGATTCAAGTTATCACATATCATCCATCACTGGGGACAACAGTATCAGCAGCAGCACTACAACTCATTCGTAATAATAAGGATGAGAACCAAGGCTGAGGACATTCACTCATTTTATTTTGTTCAACCAGTAAACAGCCTACGGCGAGCCATGCAGTCCTTGTTTCACAGGTTAAAAAAACAAGCAGAAAGTCTTCCTATGTAACATGAGTGACAAGAATCCGATCCCATATCATGACACTTTATAAGGTCACTGAGGTTGAGAAAGGTCAGAACCATACAAATAAATTCACTGAGGTTAAAAAGAGGCCAGAACCAGCTTATCTAGTTAGTGACAAATTTGAATTCCAGCTCATCTGGCTTCTCAAAATGTGTTGTTTTTATATTAGGTATTGTTTCTCTACCCTTTCTAAAGCAAAGAAAAAGAAAATAAGGTTTGTAAGTAAAGGGGTTTAAATGATTGTGGAAGATTCCTATTTTGTAGACGTAACTGGATGTTGAGTCCAGTCACATCTGGGGAGAGTCTCAGGCATGAGCTGCTGGCTTGGCAGTCATCTCCAGAATATTTCCTGGTGCCCCTTTATCCAAAATGATCACTTTAGTCTCAATGTTGCCATGAATCCCTGGCACACAAGCTAGCACAAAGCTCCTCTTACTCAGAAGCCTGTTTCAGAAATCAATGTTATTGACAGAATGAGAAACGGTGAAATGTGTTTCAGTGGGAAATGTTGCAGGGACTCTATTTGGCTAACTCCCAAGGGCATATTAGAGCTGAGTTCTGGAGGTTCTGGAAAGAAACACAAAGGAAAATGGTAGACAGTATGACAGCTGCTAAACTTCCATTGCTTCCAGCTAAAAACAGGTTAATATTTACCCACGCAAAGGCTATGCCTGGAGTGAACGCCTAAGAGCAATTCTGTTCTACAGCAAGGCCTCACAGGTTTGCGTTCTCCCCTCAGTGGCTTTCATATCTAAGCTGCTTTGTTTTCAATTTCACGTAATGGGACTTCAACCTAATTCTTTGCCAAGCTCTCATTGATCCTTGGTGTGGAATAAATGTGAGCACTGCCTCATTAATCCTCTCTATGGTCCTTGGAGGGAAGTGCCAAGCAATATCCCATCATTTTGTACTGGAAGAAAGGTAAAGTAAATTGCTCACTCTGCATCTGGGTCTCAGCTTCTGGACATTTCCATCTGGATATCCTGCTGGTCTGTCAGTCAACTTATTCCACACTGAATCCATTTTCTACTTACTTACAAAATGTACCCCTCTTTTGGGGTAATATGTCTGTGTTAATAGTGCTACTATTCATATAACTTCTAGAGATAAGCATCTGAGTAAGCTTTTTTTCCCTTTTCTTCTTTGTCTATTTAAAAAATAATTTTCAGAGTTCAGTACATTATAAAGCATTTTCCCCTTTTCTTCTAAAATAGTCCTTTAACCCATTCTTATCTTAACTTTCCACCTTACTTCCTCCTCCATGTTTTGTCTCTTCATCTCTCTACCAGAATAGTAGGAAAAGTCTTTCTTTTGTATTGTTTGGTTCTCGATTTGTCTTCTAGCCTCGATCACTAAGTTCATCCTTCTGAAACTGAAGTGTGTTACTTATTCCAGTGCTCAGAAGCACTGATGGCTTCACCTGACCAACCAAATACTGTCTTGGCTCAGTGTCTGCAAGGTCTTTCCCATTAGTAAGAACCTTACTCTCAGACTCCCCTGCATCTCACAATTTAGCCACAAGGAGTTAATTGTTTCTAAAGTGGTTTCATTCCTTGTCTTCGGTTTATGCTAAGTTTGCCTTTATTTCAGATTATTTGCTACATAAATTTCTCATAAGTGTTTAGAGCCCAGAATTTACTTTACACATTGTTTGTTCATTTTATTTGACTCATTAATCCCCCTACATCTCTTAATCAATTTCCACTCTTTGGAGACTTTACAATAATTTGCTATCATTTTAATATTCTTCTTTGTAGTTAGTTACCAGTATTTTCTAGAATAACATGTACATTCATTAAGACTTACGTAAATATTTTATTCATTATACCAACATGGTATAAATATAAGTATTTATTCATTATATCAACATGACATATTATTTGCTTTCCCCTTTGCTGGCACCGAATGCCCAAAAGAAAAATAATTCATGAAAAATGACTTATTTTGGCTTAAAGAACACAGTCTCTCATAATGGAAGGCATTGCATCTGGGACTCTGGATTAGTTACTTTTTCATTGCTGTGATAAACTACCACAAACAGAGCAATTCAAGGAAGAGTTCATTTTGGCTTTATAGTTCCAGAGGGGTAAGAGCTCATCATGGTGCGGTGGCAAGTAGGTATGGTGATGGCATGAAGGATGTTTGGACCTCATATCCTCATCCACAAGAAAGAGAGAGGGAAGGAGAGGGAGAGGGAGAGGGAGAGGGAGAGGGAGAAAGACTGAGCCCAGAATGGAGTGGGCTCAAAACGGAGTGGTTTAGGCTTTCTATGTCAGCATCTACCTCCAGTGACGCACTTCCTTTAGCAAGGGTACAGCACCTAATTCCCCAAAATAGAGCTACTAACTGAGGAACAGGTGTTCAAATGTCCAGGACTATGGAAAAAAATTTCCATTCAGATCTCAACAAGCTGCATCTATGGTGGTGGGGACAAGACAACGTGGCTCATTACATGTTGCTGACCAGGAAGCAGAGACAACAACGGAAGAAAGTATCACCTTCAAGGCTTCTCCTTACCTCTAAAGTGACCCATATTTTTTCTGCCAGTCCTCATCTCCTACAGGTTTTATATCTCTCAAAATAGCTCAAACAACTAACGGCAAAATATGTAAATACATGGCCATATGGTGGATATCTCACCTTAAACCATAATACATAATGCAAAGTTTGTAGGTGTATATGCATTGCTAAATAAATGACATTTATAAATCAATATAGGTAAGATAACAAAGAACTTTTAAAAAGAATGCACCTTTATATTTAGCTAACAATAATCCTGTAAGGTAAATATAATGAGCCATAAAGGAGTTTTCATGATTTAACAGCAAAACCAAAATCAAGCCCAGGATCCCTAACTGTAACCTGGATATGATCTCACTGTGCTTGTAAACAAAAGCAAGATCAGAACCTGACCATCATATGTACTGAGTTTTATAAAGCAAGTGCTTCTGGTTAATAAGGAAGGGTGTTCATATGGAGGCACTGCTGATGTTCAGGAAGTCACCCATTATTCCTAGTATTTTCTTTTACCTTAAGGTAAGAACATAAACTTTCATGGTGAAGAGATCCATCATGTTCATATTTAAAGTAACTGTGGTACCTGGGTGGCTCTGGTGATAAAAGATGGTTGTGAATTATTGGCTATATAACACAATCCAATCAAAAAGCCCTCAGCATTCTTGGGCATTTGGTCTTACTGTCCCAACTTTCACAGGATATGCCAAATTCTTACAAAACAAACCCACAGTTTTTTGATTCCTAAATTAATCTGTCCATTTTGTGACTCAAGTATATATGCCTTTTCTTCCTCAGATTTTCTTCTCCCTTGGTCCAAATCTTTCAAAGTAACTAAAAAAGGCTTGGATGTCTTCCAAAAGAACCAAGAGCAGACTTCTTCACATGCTTTGAATTTGCTTTTTCACTCGCAGTATCTCTGTCTCAGGTGCAGCTAGTTCAGGCTGTTTTTCGAATGATTCACTCTAGATTGACCTAGATGGGTTACAGACTATTTGTGGTTTCATCATTTTCCAAATGCTTTGTCTTCTGAGTCCAGGTACTCAGAAGGATAAAGGACATATTGGCAAGTTAGAACTCCTCTCTAATTTGGCAAAGTGCTTAAAGACCTCTCAAGCAAATGGATCCTGTTAAAGACTGTATCTATCTTTTTTTTTTTCTGTTTATTCTTAACTGTAATTCAGGAGTGTTAGTTACATAGCTCAGGCTTCTCAGCTGTTCATTTGTTCATTTTCAGGGTCATTTTACCAAGTTTTGTCTCATATAAATTCAACATCTTTGATCCATACACAGGCTATGATTTACTTGGTTCATTCTTACTGAAACCTGAAGAGAGACAATGATCAATGTTTTACTTCACATTTTTCAGATTCATTTTTATTTATTTTAAAGTGTGTGTGTGTGTGTGTGTGTGTGTGTGTGTGTGTGTGTGTGTGTGTACATGTGAGAGGAGGTATCTATGGAGGAAAGAAGAGACTGGAGTAACAGACAGTTTGAGTTGCTTGACATCAGGTCCTTTGTAAGTGCAATATGTACTCAGCTGCTACCCCATTTCTTTACCCCCTTAAGTTCTTCAAAGAATGTAGCAGTTTATTTGAAAAAAAAACTGGGTTCTTGGCTCTTGTCCCTCACTTGTCCTGTTTAAGGATCAACGCATATCCATGAACCAAGTGGTGAAATTTACTTTCCATCCTTTAGTGCACTGGTCATAGAACGTGGAAAAGCTGTGAGCCTTATGTCACAAACACTAGCATGCTTTTACTGCATGTCTTGGAGTTCTAACGTCATGGATTTATATCTGCGAAAGGATAAAGTCCATTTCAGGGAGGGATCAGTTTATACGATCTGGCCTCCAAAAGTTCCGGATGGTTGCACTTTCAAGTTATAATTGGTTGAAGATACAAGAGTAGAATGATATGAGACAAAAATCAAACCCAGACACCCTACAGGTTAGAACAGTAATAAGATACTGCTTTAAGCCACTTTATTTGTGGGGTTTGTTTCAAAACAATGGCAACTCACATAATGTGTTACTTCATTTAAACCTCTTTAAACAATGTTGTAAACATGAGTAATATCCTTACTTAATGGCTAAAGATATTTTGGATTAGCAAGATTAGGTTAAGCAAGTTTCCATAATGAATAAGAAATAAGGCCAGGCGATTTGACCCAAGACATTTTAAAGAATTTAAATGTATAAATATTGTTTATAGCTCCCCTACAGGAGAATATAGTTGGTGGGTTGAATTTATGAAATAATTAAATATTCAGCAGAAATGGTTTAGCTTACTCTTCTTGCTTTCTGCCATAAGAAATGGAGACCTAGAATTTACTGATTTCTCAAGCTTGCAAAGTGAAACTATCATCAAGGTACTTTGACAGATTCTTAGGACTCTGTAATTAATTGTCCACTTGAGTCAAGGGCTTTCAATTCTTCATGGTATGACTGCAAGCTTACTGGGGTTTAATGCCATCTCTAGGTGTTCCTCAAAGGCTAACACAGTGCTAAGTGTTTGAAGAGATTAGACTATATTTGCTAATGAACTATTTGTTGATAGAATCTATTTAATGTTGAAGTCATCATGTCTCAGGCTGTGCTAGCAATGGCATGATGGGAGTCTGCCAGCAAGACTTCAGAGCCAAGTGAGATCTGTCAGCTTAGGCCTAGGCCAAGACAGAAATCCTCTTCTGGAAATAGCATGCTTTTATTATAAGATATTCACAACATATATTCACTGAGTTATCAGTTGTGATTTTTTCCATGTAAGTACTAAAACAAATTTGAGGCCAACAAAAGTTTGAGCAAGGCAGGCAAACAGCATCAAGTTCAATGTGGATGGTAGACACTTTTAACCCAGCAACATAGCAGCTCTGGCTAGAATACAGATGTTGAGGTTTATCCTCCCAACATAGCTGTAGCCATTTTGATCCATGCCTGCCAGCCATTGACACAGAATAATTACTTGACTCAGAGCAAGGTCATAGTGTTATGTTCTGTATGAGGTTTGTTAATGTTAAGAAATTCCACAAAGCTTTACATACCATAGGACCCATCAAATTAAAGGTCAATATGAACTGTTGGGTCTAAAATGGCTTGAGTCAGAAAGACTTTCTGCACTTTCATATGAGCTCATTATGGTTTTTGCAGTTTTAGTCTTTATAAACTGATAGAGAAAGATGTTCAGTGCTATAGCTCAGTCCCTGAATTCTGAACTAAGGTCTTGATCAATCTCTTAGGGTGTGCATTCAATAAACCCTCTCTGTCTGACTGAGATCAGTATTTGTGTGGTTTGTGGAAAGACTCAAGGACCAAAACACAGACATACCCTTAGTATATATCTTTAACCCAAATAATGTAGGAAAGTTTAGTTTGGAAGTGATGTCTAATTGAGGGGCAGACAAAGTGACAAATCAGAGAAAGATTTGACAGAATGATGCAGAATAGATTACATCCAAATCTTAGGAGAACATATAGGAAAGAAAAGCTATTTAAGAGTAGTGCAGATGCCAGGAAACCAAGTGACTCCCAGGACCCAACCAGGATGACATTAGCTGAAATACCCAACAGAGGGAAGAGAGAATCTGTAGAGACCATATCCAGAGGTTAGGCATGGCCCCTGATTGGGTGATGGGGCCACCCACCCTTCTCAAAATTTTAACCCAGAAGTGCTCTCATCTAAAGGAAATACAGGGACAAAGAGTGGAGCAGAGACTGAAGGAAAGGCCATCCAGAGACTATCTTACCTAGGCATCCATCCCATATGCAGGCACCAAACTTAGTCACTATTGCCGATGCTAAGAAGTGCTTGCTGACAGGAGCCTGATATGGATGTCTCCTGAGAGACTCTGCCAAAGCCTTACCAATATAGATGAGGATGCTTGCAGCCAACAATTGGACTGAGCACAGGGACCCCAGTGGAGGAGTTCAGGGAAGGACTGAAGGAGCTGAAGGGGTTTGCAGCCCCAAAGGAAGAATAACAATATCAACCAACCAGACCGCCCAGAGCTCCCAGCAACTAAACCACCAGCCAAAGAATACACGTGGAAGGACCAATGGATCCATCCGCATATGTAGCAGAGGATGGCCTTATCTGGCATCAATGGGATGGGAAGCCCTTGGTCCTGTGAAGGCTTGATGCTCCAGCATTGGGGAATGCTAGGGTGGTGAGGCAGGAGTGGGTACGTGGGTGGGGGAGCATCCTCATAGAAGAAGGGGGAAGAGGAGGGGAGGTCTTTGGGAGGGGAAACCAGGAAGGGGGATAACATTTGAAATGTA
The DNA here is from genome assembly GCA_028551405.1 of Uromys caudimaculatus. Lineage (NCBI taxonomy): Eukaryota > Metazoa > Chordata > Mammalia > Rodentia > Muridae > Uromys > Uromys caudimaculatus. The sequence continues at coordinate 43,726,493 of CM052716.1, forward strand.
AATAAATAAAATAACAAAAAAAGAAAAAGAAAAGAAAAAAGAAAGAATAGTGTAAGCAGAGAGAGTCAGTTCTGTTTAGTCAGTTGAGTTCAGTGCAGTGGAGTTGAGTCAGTCAGTTGGGAGTTAGTGCAGTGAGTGCAGTGCAGTGGAGTTGAGTTCATTCATGAGTTTCTTCTGTTCAGTGCAAGTCAGCAGAGGTAGCTGAAGTCAGACAATAAGGAGCCAGAAGATTAGAAAAGATTGCCAGAGTTAATTTGAGGCCAAGCAGAGCAATTCAGTGAAAAGCTGAGAGAAGCCAGATTGAATGAGTTAGTTTGAAGAGGAATTTGAGCCAGAACAGCTGAATTGAATGAGCCAGCCAGAGATCAGAAAGAACTAGAAAGGGTGAACTTATTCAGCAGTCAGCCTCCAATATGACAATTACAGCAAACAGAAAATACTTTTACAGTGGAGTCTTGAAATTTGGCTGCTTTTGAATTTTTTATGAGGCAGGGAATTCTGTTTCACAATAGAATCAGTGCAAATGACAACATGAGAGGGAAATATACTCTAGGGAAATGAACTTTAGAAATGTCTTTCCTTTCCTATTTCTTGTCCTTATTAATACCTTTTAATAGAAAAAGCATAGCAAAGCAAGATTCATGCTTTTCCCCCTGTTGTTCAGTATGGCCCCTCAGAAGGTACTCCTAGTCATTCCATAATGCTGTTGAAGATTTTCAAAGTATTTAAGAAAAACAAACAAGCACACAAACAACAACAACAAAACAAATGCTTCTTTGGTCACACTGTCTTCTTTGTCTTGTATTGCTGTGTTTGGTCACACATAACACAGAGGACTGAGTGGCAAATTTTCTAGGGATTTGAGAATAGGTTTGAGATATGCAATGATTTTGCACACAAAAATGTACACATTATATTATAAAAATTTAGTAGCCACCAATCCCTTCAGTTGTCAGAAAATCTATAGTCACTTTTGAAAAACAAACTAGTGTTAATCATTGAAATATTCAAATTCCTAATGTGATATGGACAATGTTTCATGATGGGTTAAAAGAAAGAATGAACGAAGCATTAAGGCAAGCAAATAAAGTAATTTCTTCTTTTGTTCATTTTCTGTAGACTGAACTTTCCCTAAAATCTTGTGCCTAGTAAGATGGGCAATTCTTTCTCTGCCTTCTATTACTCTCTTGCCAAGGATCACACCATGGTCTTGATTTAGCAATCACATTCTGGTTGACGTCACGAAACAAAGCAGAGGATGGAACTAGAAAATATCATCCTAAGTGAGGTAACCCAATCACAAAAGAACACACATGAAATGCATGCACTGATAAGTGGATGTTAGCCCAAAAGCTCAGAATACCCAAGATACAATTCACAGACCACAAGAAGCTCAAGAAGAAGGAAGACCAAAGTGTGGGTGCTTCAGTCCTTCTTAGAAAGGGGAACAAAATACTCATGGGAGCAAATACAGAGACAAAGTGTAGAGCAGAGACTGAAGGAAAGGCCATCCAGAGACTGTCCCACCTGGGGATCCATCCTGTATACAGTCACCAAATCCAGACACTATTGTGGATGCCAAGAAGTGCTTGCTGAATGGAGCCTGATACAGCTGTCTCCTGAGAGGCTCTTACAAATACAGAGGCAGATACTCCCAGACAACCATTGGACCAAGTTGTGGGGTCCCCAATGGAGGAGTTAGAGAAAGGACCAAAGGAGCTGAAGGTGTTTGCAACCCTATAGGAAAAACAACAATATCAACCAATCAGACCCCCCAGAGCTCCCAGGGACTGAATCACCAAACAAGGAGGGCACATGGAGGGACCCACGACTCAAGCTACATATGTAGCAGAGGATGGCTTTGTCAGGCATCAATGGGGTCCTTGGTCTTGTGAGGCTTAATGCCCCAGTGTAGGGGAATTTGAGGGCAGGGAGGCAGGAGTGGGTGGGTACATGAGGGAACACCCTCATAGAAGCAGAGGGAGGGGTGGGATAGGGAGTTTCTGAGGGGGGAACCTGGAAAGGGGATAACATTTGAAATGGAATTAAAGAAAATATCCAAAAAGAAAAAAAAAAAAAAAAAGAAACAAAGCAGAATCCTGTTAAAATTGTTCTCAGTAAAGAATAAATGCTTGGGATATGGTCCCACTACCACCATTTTGGGTAAATAAATACGAAAGAACTACGCTAATACTTAGGGACACATCGAGCATGCTAGAGTCACACTAAACTTTGCAGAACGTTCTTTGCTTAGAACAGTGTGAATTGTGCTCAGAAGGCAGCAGAAAAAGGAAAGAAAATGATTTTTCTTCTTGAAATTTCTCATTCCTCCCAACTCTGCATCTCCTCTCTCTCTCCCTCTCCCTCCCTCCCCCTTCTCTCTCTGCTGTATGTGTTTTGTGTGTGTGTGTGTGTGTGTGTGTGTGTGTCTGTGTGTCTGTGTGTGTCTGTGTGTCTGTGTGTCTGTGTGTGTGTGTGTGTGTGTCTGTGTGTGTGTGTGTGTCTGTGTGTCTGTGTGTCTGTGTGTCTGTGTGTCTGTGTGTGTGTGTGTCTGTGTGTGTGTGTGTGTCTGTGTGTCTGTGTGTCTGTGTGTCTGTGTAGCAGTAAGCAGACAGAAGCCCTGGTGTTAGCATTTCACTATGTTCTTTCTCATGTATAGAGAGATCTACCTTTTTTCTCCTTTGGATTTTTTCATATAAAGAGAAAAAATTAGTTCTTCTTTTTTAAATTATATTTTTTGGTTAGCATAAGAATAAAGGATTTCCTTGTAACATTTTCATAGATATGTCATTATACTTTTTCTGGGCCAGTCCTTACTGCCCCCCACCTTGCCCCTCTTCCACTCCATCTCTCTTCCCCACCCTTGAATTTCCTTTGCTTCCCCACAATTTTTTAAGTCATATGTCAACTGAAATCTTATGAGAAGGGGTACCTACATGAGCATGGCCTTATAGAACCTCATTTAATAAAATTAAAAATATTCTCTATCAAGTGCTTAGCAGCACAGGGACAGCCATGAGAGTCTCTCACCACCAGAACTCAAGGAATATCAAGGAAGAGGAAGAGGAAGGAGGAAGAGGAGGAGGAGGAGAAGGAGAGAGAGGAGGAGGAGGAGAAGGAGGAGGAGGAGGAAGAGGAGGAGGAGGAGGAGGAGGAGGAGGAGGAGGAGGAGGAGGAGGAAGGAATTAGAAGAAGCAGAGGGGAGCTGCTGTGAAATGTTGACTTCTGTACATAAAATGGTTAGTACAGTCATGAACACACACACAGTAGCTGTGATTACCTGCATAAGATAGTCACAATATCAACCCAAACCAAATCCTGGCATAGATATGGTAGATAATCTCTAGTCCCTACTCCTTACTCAAGAGCTCTTAGCAGGGGAGAGCTTTCTGGGGAAGGGTAAATCATTCCTTTCTTAAGGATGTAACACTGGTAAGTTGACTCTATACCCATGGGCAAGACTAATTGGCCTAAATGAATTGTCAACAAAACAAATCAAAAACATAACTAACAAATAAACAAACACAGAAAACAGACATGATACTGGAGGGGTGCATGATAGGGAGATAAGGGGGGAAGTGGATGCAGGAAATGGATTGGGGTAGTTATAATCATATTTTTTTTTTGTAGACATGTATAAAATTCTCAAAAACAAGGAATAAAAGTAAAAATAGTCAAGTAGGTTTTAAGGGTGAAATAGAAAGTAGTCAAGTACACTAGAGTAGTGGGTAGAAACTGGCCTAGAAAGAGAAAGCAAGCTGAATGCCAGCATTTGTCTCTCTCTCCTTGACTTCAGGTTCAATATAACCAGCTCTCCTAGTCCCCTACCAAGATCTCACTGTAGACTATGTCCCTATAAAGCTGTAGTCCAAATAAACCCTTTTTCCTTAAAATGTAGTCTTTCTAGTTGTAAAATTTAAATTTTATAATCTTATGATATATAAATCAGAACATAAATACTCTGTATTTACCTTCAGGTAAATATAATTTCCCCTATGAAACATCTGTTGCATGTGTCTAATAAAGATATTGGAAACCACTAGAATTCATTGAGAATTAGCCAGAGGCAAAATAAGTTCCATTCCACATGGGGCTACCTTTTATGCCATCTGTTTTTCACAGATGGATGAAAGAGGCTCACAGTCAAGAAGCCATCAGTCTTTTATGATCTACATTTAGAATATATACAAAAATATACTCTAATATAGTTATTCCTTTTACATCTAAAACGCTCACATATTTGTTAAGAAGAAAAAAATAACTTTAGGGGCAGATTAAAAGGTAAAACTTTGATGTAAAATAGGAAGGCATACAACTTGATATAGTCGAACAAAGCAATATTAAACACACACACACACACAAACACACAAACACACACACACTAATAAGAAAAGTACAATTTTCAAAGTTATAGACACATTTAATATAATTCTTCTTAGCATGAAAATAGAGTATAGTTTGGAACAGAATAAACTTTTAAAGTTTTAGTTAGACTAATAATTTCTAATAATGGCTATGATAGATTAACCAATATATATTTATTTTACCAAATGTTTAAATAGATAGTCAAGTCACTAAAAGTGTATGCTTTCAGCATGGAATTAATTAGAAAAATAGGTTGTAGGAGAAAAATTAAATTAAGTTAAAGAATATTGGGTAATTTAATCTAGGACAATGATGGTCTCTTAATAAAACAAAATTGTAATGTGATTAAAAAAATAAAACAAGGCCAGGCAGTGGTGGCGCACGCCTTTAATCACAGCACTTGGGAGGCAGAGGCAGGCAGATTTCTGAGTTCAAGGCCAGCCTGGTCTAAAGAGTGAGTTCCAGGACAGCCAGGGCTAACAGAGAAACCCTGTCTCGAAAAACCAAAAAAATAAATTAAATAAATAAATAAATAAATAAATAAATAAATAAATAAATAAATAAAACTCCTCAAAGAGTTTGAGGTAAGGGGAAGTAGTGTTTTTCTTTTTTTTTGAAGTCATAGTTATGTCTTTCTAGCCATTCCTCCTTTTAAACCCTCATGTATTACCTGCCTTCTTTCTTCCAAATTCATGACCTCTTTTTCATTGTTACATGCATATACGCGCATACATATTCCTATATATAACTTCCAGCAAAATAAGGAAGATTTTGTAAATTATTGTGACAAGATAATACTTGGCTTAGCAAAAAGAACTAAGAAAAAGGTTTAGTGCCCGTCTAATTTGAATTTGGTAAGGTAGAGCAGGTTGAGACCCAGAGACTTGGTGGGCACATACCTGAGACTTAGGCGACTCCCAACTTCATGCTAGACTCTTGGGACATGTGCCATGCTTCTAAAAAAAAAGAAACGTGTTCTATGGTCATGTAGACCCCAAACACAGTTGCCCATGCTAATGAGGTACCTAGAAGTCAGGAGGGCTTAGCCAATAAGCTTCCCTTCCTAGACATTCCTCCCTGTAAAAGGTATTTAATCTCAGTCTCACACTGAGAAAAGGGGCATGTTACATTATACATCCATTTTCTGCCATGACCAATAAACTGGAACCGACAAAAAACAAACAAACAAACAAACAAACAAAACAAAAACAGGTGGTAAAACCATACTTTGTTATCCAACCAGGAAAGGATAAATCTGAATCACCATTGTGTATCATTTATAGACACAAATCACACACAGCTTAAATTTCTAAATATAAATTAAGAAACAAAATTGGAATATAGTTGAGTGGTTTTTTCCTGAAACTATGTGTGGAAAAGACCAAAAGTTAGAGAACCTTGGCGGAGTTTTTCATGGTGTATATATCTGAATGATGCAAAATGCAGCAAAAAAGTAAAACCGAAAAATTTCAGGCAAAGGAAAACCTTCAGCCAGCTGAAATAGTGTTTGTATCCCTAATGTACAATATGGTTCTATCACTGATAAACTAAAATGACAAATAGAATTAGAAAATAGCCAAAAGTCTTCCACAGAATCAGAAACTTCTAAATAGACAAACATTGACTTATAAATAAGTGTAAAATAAAAATGTGAACAAACTACAGCTTTTTTGGTCCCACAGAAGTTGCAAAATGAAAAGCTGTATTGTCATGTTGAGAGCTGGTAACTGTGTAGAAAAATCATTCCAATAATCTTTTGTGGACAAGAGCATGAGCCTTTTGTGAAGTGCTGGAGAATTCACTACAAAATATCTATTATCTGTCATCTTTCCATTTGTCACGGAGATTTAAGTACTACAGGAAAACGGCACAAAGCACTCATGAAGGCTAGGATGCTATTACGTTTGCATCAAGTGAGCTGTGGATCGGCTTTCTATGATGATTGTCATGTAATGTGAACAAGAGCTTTACAAATCTTGCCTGTGTTGCTCATAGCTCTATTTCCATTGTCTCAAACACATAATAAAACTAGTTAATAAGTGTTAATGAGCTCATTGACTTCATAAAATAAAAAAAGTTTGTGTATGATTACCAGTGTTTCACCCAGCCTAGAGAAAGAGAGAATGTGTGTGCGTGTGCGTGTACGCATGCATGTGTGTGTGCGTGTGTGTGTGTGTGTGTGTGTGTGTGTGTGTGTCTGTGTTATGTAAAATCAAATACCAGCACGTTGATAAAGATCAGTTCATGAAAGTGATGGTTAATATGGCTAATCCAAGCAAAACATAATATTTTTATTATATTTAATCACAGGTTTTTTTTGTTCATTTGTTTTTTTACAAGATAAGAACATTTTGGTTTTGTGGTTTCAAATAAAAACAAATTTATGAATAAAGACAGAGCCAGACTCTGAGACAGGGTTTGACAAGGCTATGCAACCTTGGCTAACATGGAACTTACTATGTAGAATTTATTGGCCTTGAACTTGCAGTGATCTCACATCTCTGCTGTCTGTAATTACAGGCAGGCACCACCACTCCCAGCCAAAATAAATTTCTAATTATGTGAGAAAATGCTTAATTTGTAAAACTCTTGGTTGAATGATTTCCATGGTATAAGAGAAAATATGACAGTGTAAATGAGAAATAACTAAAATATTGACAATGGTCACTATGAAATCTCCTTGTCCTGCCTAATGTCTTTACAAATCATTTTGCCTAGTTTTTGAAATGACAACATATCTGCATCGTTCTTCCCTTTTTATGTCCTCCCCCAAACCTGCCGTGCACCCTTCTTGGTCCTCTTTTTAATTCATGGCCTCTTAATAATGTTGTTAACAGCCATTATTATTAAGTAGAGTGTATTGCTATTTATTATTATTATTATTATTATTATTATTATTATTATTATTATACATGTACTTAATTTCACCATACATGTCTAAGTATATAACACTTTCATGTATCTCAAAGATGATATTTTATGTATGCCATTCAACTTGCATTTATCTATTATTTTCAATAATTTAGTTTTGTATTCACTTTACATCCCAATTGCAGCCCATTCTCTCTCCTCACATCCTAGTCCTGACCTCACAAATCTTTGCCCCTTGCCCTTCTCCTTAGAGAGGGGGAAACTCCCTTTGGGAACCACCCTACTCTGGGACATCTACTCCCAGAAGGACTAAGTGCATCCTCTCCCACTGAAGCCTGACAAGGCAGTTCAGGTAGAGGAAGGGGATCCAGTGGCAGGCAACAGAGTCTTAGATAGCACTCACTCCAATTGTTAAGGAACCCAACTGAACATTTGCTACAAATGTGTGGGGGACCCACATCCAGCCCGTGCATATGGGTGGTCGGTGGTCCAGTCTCTGTGAGCCCCCATAGGCCCAGGTTAGTTGACTTTCTAGGTCTTATTGTGGGGTGTCCTTGACCCCTTCAGCTCACTCAATTTTATCCCTCACTCTTCCACAAGACTCCCTGAGCTCCACCTGCTGTTTGGCTGTGGGTTTCTGCATCTGCCTCCATCTGCTGCTGGATGAGGCCTCTCAGTTATACTAGGTTCCTAACTGTAAGCATAGCAAACTGTCATTAATAGTGTCATTAATAACTCTCTTATCTGGGATAAATCTCAAGTTGGGACAGTCATTGGTTGCCTGTTCCCTCAGTCTTTGCTCCCTCTTTATTCCTGCGAATCTTGTATACAGGACAAATTTTGGGTTGAAGGTTTTGTGGGTGGGTTGTCATCTCCCTCCCTCCACTGGAAGTCCTGCGTGGCTACAGGAGGTTGTCACTTCAGTCTCTATATTCACTATTGGTAGGAATCTCAACTAGGGTTGCATCCCCCATAGCTTCCCCCTAACACCTCCCAGCGCCAGACTCCAGCTAGTCACTAGAGATGCCCCTGTCGATTTCCATCTCACTCCCAGCCCTCTCCCACACCATCTCCCTGCATCTGATCACCACCCCAGTTTTCCTCACACACTCTCCCACCCAGTTCCCTCTCTCCAGTCAACTCTGGTGATTAGTTTGTTTTCCCTTCTGAGTGAAAGTCACACATCCCTCTTTAGGTTGTCTTATTACCTGGTTTCTTTGGGTCTGTGGATTGTAGAATTGTTATCCTGCATTTTATGACTAATATCTAATGAGTTCATACTATATGTGTCTTTCTGTGTCTGGGACACCTCACTCAGGATGGTATTGTCAAGTTTTATCCTTTTTCCTGCAAGTTTCATAATGTTTGGTTTTAATAGCTGAATAGTATTCCATTATATAGATATATCACATCTTCTTTATCCACTCTTCAGCTGAGGGATGTCTAGTTGTTTTTAGTTTCTGGGTATTCCAAATAAAGCTGCTATGAACATAGTTGAGCGGGTGTCCCTGTGATATAGTGGGGCATCTTTTGGGTACATGACCAGAGCACTGGCTGCTCTTCCAGAGATCCTGAGTTAAATTCCCAGCACCCCACATGGCGGCTCTCTTCTAGCATACAGGTGTACATGCACAAGAGCACTCAAATACATTAAATAAATAACAAAATAACTAAATAAATGTCAACTTTTGTTTATACTAATAAAGTAACATCACTGAAATAACACCCATAGTTTCAGCGGCTTTCATTCCTGACCATTCAGTTAGGAATGAGGTGCCTCATTATATCTGCTGCAATTGTTTTAGGGGTTGCCAGTGTTTGTTGTGTGTAGCTTTTGTTATCCCACCTAAGCTCTGGGAATGGACCATGCTACCAGTTCCTGCCCAGAGAATATTGAATCTACAGATAAAAAACACAGACACACAGTTGTTCAATTTCAACTTGCCTTAGTGGCTCAACTTCTGGGCATCTCCAATCTACCTCTGCTATTGTTACCTTCCCAGTACTCCCAGCTCAGCACCCTAAATCTGCACTCAATTTCAGTTGCTCAGCTACCTTCAGTCCCAGCTCAACAGCTCCAACCTCCCGCCTGTAGAAGCAGCCTGTGGTCATTCCACTGCAAATCTCAAATGGCTGGTTGGCTTTTTTCTCTTTGCAGCAGAGTGAACTATCCTTCCTCCTCTCCCTGTGTCTTCTAGCTTGCCTAAGGAGACCTAGAGGTCCCGCCTATCCTTCTGTCCAGCAATTAGCCCATGGCATCTTTACTAATAGATCAAGAACCAATTGGGGAACAGAACCTTAGCATCAGAACCACTCCTACAAGTGTTTTTATAGCTTTAGATAGTAAATGCTAAACTTTCACAAAATCTGATAATTAAGTTATGTGATCATAACTTTTTAAAATAGCAAGTTTTATCAAAAGTTGAGATCTAGTAAGAATTTCTGTCACTATACCAATTGACATGTGCTCTATGATGTCTTTAAAGTCATTCTCCAGGCATATACATGTAAGCTTTTCTCCCAAAAGATTTGGAGCAGTTCATAAGATATACTATTGGTCAGCAGTAAATACTCAACCTTTGACAGGAAACGGAAGGCATTGTACTTGTATACCTCTTCTATATGTGTCATTAGAACCCTAAAAATACAGGTAGGATAATTATTCTTCTGACAGACAACAGAGAATTTGAGATCATAGACTTTCATTTTCCCAAATGTTAGCTCCTGATTTTGAGCATTTGGAATAAAGCCTTGTTATGAATTCTGTGAAAATAGCAATCAAACAGGATTAAGTGAACTTCATTTGTGGTTTCCTTGTTCCATATTATGAACATGTTCATGATACCTTCTAGGTTTTGCCTAAATATCCTTAATAAAAGAAACTCATTATGCATCAAGACTTATTGTTCCATCTTAGAACTGCTTATTTCATTGTAGGATAACAGGATCATCAAGTGCGTTTCTAAGGGTTGTATGAACAAAATAATTTGGAGTAGTTTAATAATTTGGTATTGGAGTGTAGATTTGGGATTACTGGTTTAATTATAGACAACTTGATACAGAAGAAAATTATGTGCCATCCTAGGCAATATTCAAGGTCAACTGTTGTAACACTCACCATAGGTCTGAAGCCAAAAATAGTCTCCCAATAAGATCCCATTGCATACTAATTTATTATGTTCCAGGTTGTGTCAGATTGTGCTGGGAAGAATAACTATAAGGAGAGATGATAGCAAAGACTATTCAGAGAAATGTTAACTGATAGAAGTTGCTTGAATCTAGATAAATATTGAAGGAAAAGCAATGATGGGGCTGCAGTTAGGCTCATCATCCTTTAATCATACTGTCTCCTCCTAGGAAGTACCGAGAAAGCAAAATTTTCCACAACTCATTTAGTAACAAGACTGTAACTGGAAGCAAGATGATGCAATTTATAATCTCAGTCTCACTAAATATTATCATTCCTGTTTTATTGCAGAAATACTAATGTATCTGATTATAGAACAATGTTCCAGACCCCATAGGAAACATTAGGTAATAGGCTGTAAGAATCATTACTTTCCAGAGTTTGCGAGTTAGAAAAGATATGCACTTAGAACCATATGTGTCCCAAAGGATTACAGACTGCACTTGATCATTTCAGCTTCTGGCTTTTGTGAACACAATTTCCTTGCTAATATGTCCCTCTTATTTAAAAAAAAATAAATTTGAAATATATTGCCAATGCTGATTCTTAAAGCAAACAACAGTCAGAAAAATCTCATGGAAATAAAGGTACTACCCGATTGAGGAAATGACCCTTTACTTCTGATAATAAATTAAGAAGCAAGTTCATGGGAAGAGAGGAAACAAAAGTGTGGTGGAGTATTTCAAAAACAGTGGATCTTTGAAAGTAACACTTCTTACTAATTTTTAAATTAGTTTACAAAATTATATGTTTTATTATGACAATTTCATATGTGTATATATATATACACACACACTATGTCAGGTATTGCTTCAAAATTACTGGTTTCCATTTTAGATTCCTCCTGAAAGCCCTCTTCCTTTTTCCAATAATGTTCCTTCTACTTTTATCTAATATGTCTATGTAATAAATCTATCTATCTATCTATCTATCTATCTATCTATCTATCTATCTATCTATCTATCTACCTATCTTCTGTCATCTATCTATATTTATATAAAATCTAAAACAGTGGAGTCTTTGTTTGTTTGTTTGTTTGCTTGAGACACACTCATGTTGCCTAGGCTTATAGTAAATCTACTATGCAACTGAGAGTGACCTTGAACTTCAGACCCCTCCATGACTGCCTTTCAAGAACTACGATATGAACATCCACTACCACACTCAGCCAGAGCATCATTTCTTAACCAATGTTGAGCTATGAGTCTTTTGAAAAATCCAATGATAGCAACCCTATGGCTTGTTTTAAGAAAGGACATAAATGCATGCAAGATTGATTATACATGTATTTTTATAATGTGTACATGGATTTCTTAAACTTCTATGAATTCAGATTTATAGTTTAGAATGTGACTAAATATAGGCTCAATAAAAGGAATAGATTTCCAACACTAAGATTCAGATAAACTTTTGCTTTAGGGTCTACAAAAAAACAATGAGATGCAATAGTTTTCCTAGGTAAACTTAAAAGCAAAGTGGTGTTCTGGAGAGAATCCAGAGGCATTAAGCAGAACCTCCTTTCTTGAACTTAACCAATATAACATATCATTTTCTTCTCTAGGGGAACCAATAATAAATTGTCCCATCCTTTTTCATAGAGTAAACATGAGAAATAAGAGCAAATTGTTGACATATTGCCATTTATTTATTTATTTTTTTATTTATTCATTTATTCATGCATTTATGTACATTCCAAACACTGCCAGCCTCCTGGTTCCTCCCTCACAGAGTCCCTCCCTCCATCTTCCTCCCCTTCTTCTCTGAGAATGTGAGATTTCCCTGGGCATTCCCCAAACCTGGTACATCAAGTCTCTGCCAGATTAGGCATATCCTTTCCCACTGAGTCCAGACAATGCAGCCCTGTTGAAACACATATACAGCTTTATGAAGAGCCTCCACACCAGTTGTTGGGGGACCTACACAGAGACTGAGCAGCATGCCTGCTACACATGTGCTGAGGGCCTTGTTCCAGACTGTGTATGTTCTTTGGTTGGTGGCTCAGTCTCTGGAAGCTCCTAGGGCTCCAGGTTAGTTGACTGTGCTGGCTTCTCTATGGGGTTCCTCTCCCCTTTAGGACCTTCAATGGTTTCCCTTACTCTTCCATAAAAGTCCCAGACCTTCATCCAATGTTTGGCTGTGGGTGTCTGCATCCTTGTCAGTCAGTTTTTTGGGTAGAGCCTCTCAGAGGACAGTCATTCTAGGCTCCTGTCTGCAAGCATAACAGAGTGTCATTAATAATGTCAGTCATTGGAGCTTGCCAGTGGGATGGGTTTCAAGTTGGACCAGTTATTAGTTGGGCATTCCTTCAGTATCTGCTCTATCTTTGTTCCTGATTTCTTTTAGACAGGACATATTTTGGGTCGGATGTTTTATGGGCGGGTCAGTGTCCTTATCCCTTCACTGGGGGTCCTGCCTGACATTGGAGTTGGTTTCCTCAGATTCTATGTCCCTACTGTTACTCATCTCAGCTAAGATCACCTGCATTGACTCCTGGGAGCCATTTTTGAGCTTCAACTCAGTAGAGCCAAAAACAAGCAACAGAGCAAAACATGTAAGAACAGCAGAGCAAGCATATGGTCTAAGTGTTCATTAAGCACATTAAGTGGAGGTTGTTTTACAGGCTGTGTGAAGAGGAAGATGGTACATAAAATTGTTGCTTGTAGAATTGTGGTTAGATGAGAGGTGCATGAGACTGAAAGTCAGAGAAATATAATATCTAGGACTTTAGTATCTTATTTTTACCAAGAAGACATTGGGAAAAATTCTACGAAGGACTTTTAACGTTTATTTTGTTTACAATAAATGAAGAATTTCTTCAAAGAACCATACTCTATTTCTTGTCTGGTCTACAGGCTTTCTATCAGCTTCAACTAAGAGGCAAACTGGAAGCTACATGTTTGGTTTTGCTTATAGTTTTAACCTGTTACTTATATTCTCATATTTTCCTCCCCATAAAGCCTTCCATAAATAAGTTTTCACTCCATGAGCTATATTCTGTAACCAACTCCAAGTGCCTATAATGGTTAAAAGTCTCTAGTGCTGCACAGCACTTCTTTCTACAACTAGTGGTATATTTTTACACACAAATTCAGAGCATGCTTCTATCACTTCAATATATATATATTGAACCCTTAAGTCAGCTTAAATAGACCTAAGTCATTATTTTACTTATTGTTATTACAGTTTATGGAAGAATGGAACTATAACTACTTTATTCTTCTATTTCTGCATATTAACATTGTTTCCAACAATTTTACATCAATAAACATAGGATTTTAAACACAGGTATATCTCTGTGGATTAACAATTTTTTAGGCTTATGGAATTTGGCTTTCTAGATTCAAGTAATATATTATCTCTTTGCTTTCTACTTATAAATGGTTTGTTATAAGTGATTTATAAGTTATTAACATAAACTTATCTATAGCATAAACTTATCATGAATATTTGTGTAGCAAAACATATATTGAAAGTGGGATTGAGACCTTCTGGTTTCCATCTGTGGGTGGAGACCTCTGCCTGGGCCACCAGGAGTCCATAGCCAATGAGCGCCAGGAGAAAGCTACCCTCCCAGGAGTGTGGAAAAGCCATGAGTGGGGTTAAGGGGAGCAACACCGCTCACCGAAACGTTCCCAGAACCAGCGGGATACAGGGCCTGAGAATTCTGGGGCAGGAAACCTCTGAACCTTTCGGTTTCCATCTGTGGGTGGAGGCCTCTGCCTGGGCCACCAGGAGTCAATAGCCAACGAGCACCAGGAGAAAGCAACCCTCCCAGGAGCGTGGAAAAGCCGTAGGTGGGGTTAAGGGGAGCAACACTGCTCACTGAGACCCGCCCGGAACCGGCAGGATACAGGGCCTGAGGAGAACTCGGGGGCAGGAAACCTCTGAACCTTCTAGTTCCATCTGTGGGTGGAGACCTCTGCCTGGGCCACCAGGGGTCTGTGACTGGGGACCTCAGTCTGGGCCACAGGGCTCCAGGAGAGAGCAGGTATCCCAGGAGTGCTGACACACCTTTGAGCACAGGCAAAACCACCACTTCTGTTCAGACTCACTGGATCAAGAGGGACCCTTGCAGAACCATCAGGACATAGGAACCAAGGGACAGCTGGGGACAAGATCCTTCTGATTTCTGTCTGCACCTCAGAGCAGACCCTGTGCCACAGCTCTCCAGACCCAAACACCTCTCAGAGAGAGTTGGTCTTCAAGGAGTATTGACACAGAGGCCTGCAGGAGGGGCAAGCCACAACCAGACAGAGTAAGATCAGCTAACATCAGAGTTAACA
>CM052716.1:43741698-43815060 GCA_028551405.1 Uromys caudimaculatus
GAACCCAGCTGTACCAACCCAGAAGATGCTCCAACATGTAATAAAGACACATGCTCCACTATATTCATAGCAGCCATATTTATAATAGCCAGAAGCTTGAAACAACCCAGATGTCCCTCATCAGAGGAATGGATACAGAAAATGTGGTACATTTACACAATGGAGTATTACTCAGCTATTAAAAACAATGATTTAATGAAATTTGCAGGCAAATGGATGGAACTTGAAAATATCATCCTGAGTGAGGTAACTCAGTCACAAAAGAACGAACATGGTATGTACTCATTGATAAGTGGATATTAGCCCAAAATTCAGAATACTCAAGATTCACTTCACAGCAACCATTGGACTGAGCGTGAGGTCCCAGATGGAGGAGTTAGAGAAGCGACTAAAGGACCTGAGGGAGTCTGTTGCCCCATGGAGGGATCAACAGTGTCAACTAGCCTGACACCCCCCCGCCCCCGTACTCATAGAGGCTGGACCACCAACCAAAGAATACACATGGAGGGACCCATGGCTCAGACCACATATGTGGCAGAGGAGGGCCTTGTTGGCCATCAGGGGGAGGAGAGGCCCTTGTAAAGGGGAATGTCAAGGTGGGAATATGGGAGTGGGCGGGTGGGTAGGTGGGAGGTATAATTCCCTCATAGAGGTGGGCGAGGGGGAGGGGATAGATAGTTTCCAAAGAGGAGACCTAGAAAGGGGGAAACATTGGAAATTTAAATAAAGTATCAAAAAAAAAAAAAAAAAGAAAGAAAGAAAGAAAGAAAGAAAGAAAGAAAGAAAGAAAGAAAGAAAGAAAGAAAGAAAGTGGGATTTAGTTGCCTCTTTCCTATTCTGATACAAGGTATTTGGTTTAGTTTGGTGATGTTAATATGGTAATATTTTTAGCAATCATCCTCTCCTCACCTACATCTCCAAACATGTCCCTTTTCTGGCCAAATTGCACATGTTTATAATATTCCTGGTCTGCTTTTGATGACGATTATCAGTGTAAATATATCTAAGATCAGGTAACATCCATGCTGCTGCCTGTGCTGCTTTGAAATTTATGCTCCCAGATCAATTAGTCTATCACCTTTCAACTCACATCAGGTCTTAGGCCATGGACAAGCTCTTGCTAGAATTCAAGATGAAGAACATTTAGTCCATTTCCCACTAATGTCCTGTTCACATCTGAAACCCTGTGAGCACAGTTGGAACTGTCATCTTTCCCATTGACTTCCCAGTCTTTTCAGTCTATACCAGCTTTGTGTATTAACTTCTGTTTATAACATTCCATGATATTTTTATCTTGCAAGTCCAGACTTTTCCATTTTTTCCCCTAAAACCCAGTTCCAACTCCTTTAAACTAAACCATCAGGGATATTATAGCAATGACTTCATTTCTTAGTGTCAGTTTCTTCCTGATAGTCACTTTGAGTGCTATGACAAATATCAGAGCAATCAAGTTAAAAAGAGAAAAAGCTTATTTGTATAGTAATTTTAGAGGTTTTGGTTTATATTCCCTTAGATCCGTTGCTTCGGGACCCATGGTAAGTCAGAACAGCATGGTAGAGGACGTTTGGTGCAGAAAGTTAATTTGCTTGACAGCAGACACTTAGGAAGAAGGAAGTAGACAGAAGGAATTGTAAATAAGATAAAACTCATCAAGGGAAATTTTTTAAGAATCCACTTTCATTAACTAGGCCTCACTTCCAAAAACTTCTAATAACCCATCAAATGATGACTACACCAATGTATTAATCCACTGTCAAAGTCCAAATGTTCCTCTTGTCATCTTCCAAATTTCCCACCTTTAGACACTGTATATTGAGGCTATATCAAGCCATAAATATTAGTGCTTTGGGGTGGGACATTTCAGATATAACTCAGCAATTACTTAACATTTTAAAGTATTTATTGTTTCTTTATCACTAGGACCAGTATGTTTCACATATAGTTTTTTTGGCAAACATTAAATGATACAAAATAAGGAGAATGCCTCCTACCTAGAAGGCATTCAAAATTGTCTTTGGTATAAAAAATGTTTGAGATGGCTCAGAGTTTAAGAGCACTGTTGCTCTTCCGGAGGTCCTTAGTCAATTCCCAGCAATCACATGGTGGCTCATAACCACCCATAATGAAATCTGGTGTCCTTGTCTGGTGTGCAGGCATAATGTATGAAGAATACCGTATACTAAATAAATCTTTAAAAAATGTTTGAGAGGGAAATACAATACTCATAATATTATTATTTATACTTTTAGGTATCATATTGACAAAGATACAATATTGATCACTTTGATCATTATTTTCATCATGTTCCTGTCCCAGAAATCAAAGTCAAGGGCAGGACATGACACAGTACCACTGCTTTGACTTCACAGTGGTCTCTCTGCAGACTGCATCTAGAATTTGGGCTCTTGTGGATGCTTTACAACATCAACCACAGCATGGAAATACATTAAAAATCAGAGTCTTTTTTGGAGAACATACTTCAAGAATAACATAAAAATGTTTCATGTGCATACTACACACATGCCAAGAACAGGCATATGTCCGTGGCCAATACAGTTGTAAAATTAAATCTCTGTCATCACAGGCATTGTGTTTATGATTGCTCATACACAGTGAATACTGCTTACTTTGTGCTATATCCACAAGTATCTTTGAAAGGCAAATTTGTTGCTCTTTTTCTTTTTTTCCTGCACTTTGTATCCATTAATATTGTGCTATTGGACTATTCTGCAGTCAATGGAATAACTTACATTTTTAAAATGGAGAGAATTTGAATGAAGCTTCTACATTTCTAATCCTTTTATGTTTGTCACAAAATTAATGAGCTTGATCTTGGGAACAGTTGCTGACTTGGGATGGCACTGTACTTTGTCTTTAAATGATGTGTAAACTTCCATGGCTTCATGATGCTACCTGGTGATTCTTCATACAGACAGAGTCAAATTGAAGGAGTGAAGACTGGATTGTTTAACTAGTGTCAGATTTTCTGATGTTACAGTTTCATTTTTCTTGTTTTTAAAAACTAAATTTATTATTTTACATATATGAGTACACTGTAGCTGTCTTCAGACAAACCAGAAGAAAGCATCAGATCCCATTACAGATGGTTGTGAACAACCACATGGTGGCTGAGAATTGAACTCAGGACCTCTGGTAGAGCAGTCGGTGCTCTTAACCACTGAGCCATCTCTCCAACCCCATAATTTCATCTTTTTAAGTGCACTATCTTTTTATTTTTTTGGCAATTGGTTTGATAACACTATGAATTCCAGTATATTTGTATATTCAAATTTATACATTTTTTATCTGATGGATAATGCTAATGACTCAGTTCTGTAAATTTGGAGTATAGTGTGACAGAATGGTGACAATGAAGCACATGGATCAAAGCACAAAAGGACTGATATGGAACTGGCATGAAAGTAGATTTTAGGCAAGGTAATACAAGATTTCTGTGTCTCTTGTATTACCTGACAAAGTGTTTAGATGTATTAGTATTACAAACAACTTAATGAACTTAATATAAAAATATATTTGTAAAGAAGTTTTTTTCTACATTTTTTCAAAATCTCCAATCTACCTTCTGATTCCTTGCTAGCATACAGCTCATGACCTCATCTGGGGAGGATGGCCTCATGGTGGTGCAGAATAGCCCAATGCTATGAGCACACTCTGTGGAAGATACTGCCCACACTCCCATTCAGGTTGAGTAATTGGAAAACTGGTTCGTGGCTGCTGCCTTCTTTTCTATTTCAGTGAAACTGGGACTTGTTTTTTAAAAGCATTCTTGATTGTACATATTTACTCTATACATATACATGTGCTGAGAAATCACTAAAAAAATCAAAATTAAAGTCTCTGTATGGAGGAGGTACATGTGACACACATAATGTATACACGTATATATGTAAATACACACATATGCATGTGTGTGTATAAACATCAAGAAATGTTTAACGTGCCATCATTTGATGGAGTGATGTAATTAATGGCTCTTGTTCCTTCTATAACAAATTAGGAATACTCAAACCAGTTAATTCCTCACTACTATTTGCCAGTAAGATATTTTCCATTGTACTAGTGAAAACATTTATTCTATTCTCCAACTATACATCAGTTATTTTTATCTCTTCTTCTATCCCTTATCCACAATAGTTTTTGTGGCACTTATTGCTTTTTCCAAGGAAGGTATCATTTGTTCAGTGGACTCATATTTTTTTACTTTTCTCTCCTGATTTATTGATCAAAGGAATATTTCATCTCCTCTTTGTGTATTATTTCCTCTTTGAATCAGTTACTCTACTTAGAAGCCCACCTACTCATGTCTACAAGAGCTCCATTTCTATGTCAGTTGCTTATTGGGTATCTTTGTTGTTGCTCAGAACAATTTTGTTTCCTTACTTAAGTTCTGAACTGATGTGTTTATGAATGAAAGGCAATTCAGTATTAAAATATCACTTTTAATTGAGAAGAGTGAAAAGAAATATAGCTTATATCAGTTGGCAGAAAACTTAATATAAAGACATCCAGTGTCATCCCTTAACAGTCGTCCTCAGACCAGCCCTCCTGCATGGAAAAGAGAGGGCAGTCATTCCTCAAAATTCCTCTGGGTTGTCGCACCATTGCAGTACCAACTACAGACATCAGGGTAGAGGAGGGATGTTTCCTCCTTCCAAGATTAAAGCTTACTATTCCTTTTTCTTCATTCTTTTTCTTTCATATTTTTAAAAATAAAACGTACATTTGCCTACCTACTTGTTGTTCATTAAATAAGGAGAGTTCTTCCTGAGATAGCAGAGACAGTGAGAAGACATGAATAAGGTCAGAGAGAAATATCTCTGGCTACTAAGAAGCCTCTTGTTAGATGTCATTGCTCTGTTGCTACTAGCAAATTGGGCTTTCATTTCTTTTGTTAATATAATTGTTTTATTGAGGATTCTTTCTTGTTATACCTATTACTTTGCCGAAGAGACATAGCATCAGATTGCTTTCTTAATACTTACCCTTTTATCTATAGTTTAGTGCACTTTTCAGTATTCATCTGAGAAGCTTCTATGAAATCAAAGGCAGTTAATACAGAAGCACACAGTTGATCAAAGAGCAGTGGATAAGTGTTCAGCCCTAGCTGACAAATCTGTATCACATCCTCAACCACACACAGTTCAGGGAACATCACAGAAAAGAGAACTGAGTAATGTAAGAGCCATAGGTCAGGGAGAACTGATTCAAAATATATCTGGACATGATATGGCCGGTACATTCATGATCTTACAGCATCTGTGGTTATCTGTTCAAGACCTGTGAAGATCGAGCCAGTCAATGGATACTACAGATGGAGGTTGTTCTTAAGTTCCCATTCCTAACTATGGAGTTTGAGAAGTTATGGCTGCAGAATGAGAGAGAGTCAGTTTTCTTCCTCAGTATGGTCCATGTTCCAATCCATAACCTTATACCCTTGCAAATATGGGAAGAATTAATTTGACTCACTGGGTTATGATAATGATGGTGACAAGTAATCATGAAGTGAGAAGAAGGATGGGAGGCTTCAGAAGGAGACAGAAGGAGGGAGGGGCTAAGCATGAGCTAAGGACATGTACTCACGTATAAAATTATGGAAATCTACTACTACTAGTAGTAATAAAGTGATAAAGAGTCCTTCTCGTTGTGATTCTCCTTTGCCTGATTAATGATTATAAATGTCTAGTGTGACCTCCTGTGGCACTGGTGTTGTTTTACAACAAGCAGAAAGATCCTACAGCTGCCCTTATGTCCTGATCTGGTTGTAGATAAAGAGTATTGAATCAACCAATTATGGATCTTATCCCAGACTTTGTCAACTCTGGTTCTAGGAGTTCATCAGGGCAACTGTAGCTTCAGCCCTGCCATCAGTATCACATTAAGCTCTGACAAGTAGGCACTGCCCCTGGGTGATTTATATAATGTGAGTCCAGGTTCAAGGCATTAGCTTTTGTCTTATCAAAGATCCAGATTCTTTTCTGATTTTTACCCAAACCATCCCCATCCCCTTTACACCAGGGAAAAAGTGGAAAATACCTCATTTTCATTTCTAAAATTCAGATATTTTCTTTTCTCTGGACTACTAATAAATATACAGGAGTACTCTAGCTAACATGCTAAAGATAGAACTTTGTTCTTTTTCTTTTTTTTTTTTTTTTTTTTGCCTCAATGGTCCAGTGATGCTTTAGATTTTCCATTTGATATCAGATATCCTATCACAAATCTGCTATGTGTATACACATATGTAGATATTCCCTAGTATAAATAAGGGGTACATTGAAAGACAATAGGAAAATAAAACAAGAAAGAAATAATGCAAACCTTCTGCATTGATGAGTGATTTTGGATGCATTATCATTTAGATTGGCTGCAATAGTTATACCTCATAGTTATAACGATTTAAAATTATTTATTCTTAAACACATTAGCTATTTAACACCCCTTTCAACCACAAACAATGTTGTAATATGTTTGTCTTACATCTAGAAGCTTGAGCCAATGAATTTTGTGTGTGTTGGTTTGGATGGGATGACATGACTATTCGATAAGCTGCATTGGATGGCACTCTACATGCTTACAGATGCACAGTGATGGGTTAATACTGCTACCACCAATAGGACTATTAAAAGACACCACTCTAAAGAAGCAGAAACACGCCCATACCAGCAGAGCCCAGTTCTACTATTTTTCACAGAGTTCTTTGTGTTTTCCATAAGAGGAGAAAAGAGGTTTGAAGAGAGTCCTTATATACTCATGTTTGTGAAAATTCGGAAGACTTCATATGTTTTCTTAGTAAAATCTCCAAGATTTGAGGTTTTTGGGTTAAGGACTAAATCTTACTGAGGTAGCTGATAAATAATGCTATGGCAGAGGAGCAGAGTAGTCCAGCAAACATCCGTTCTTGTTCCGTAGGGTAGAGCTGCTGCTGGCAAATTGAAGTCTGTCATGGACCTCTCCTCACACCTAGGATGGTGCCATGTGTCTCCCTCATGCAAGTGTTAAATTACATCAGCAAATTATGCTACTTCAGATATAGTGTCCAGGAAGGAGAGGTGATTTCCATGTTGTCTCATCTCCTCTGTCTGTTAGGTATTGATGAGCAAAGGAACTTTCAAAACTAAGTGCGAGATAAAAATAATAAAAATAAATTTGTGTGTGCCGTCACAAATTGAAACCTGAAATCATGTGAAAACAGTTTTCTCACCTATCAAGCTAATCCTTTGTGTCAATAGCAAGCATATGTCTATAATATAGAGGCACTAAAATTCTACAGCTTTTGATTATGTAGTTTATTCATTTTTTAGAGATGAAGGTAATTTCTAAGCCAGGCTTAACAGAGTAGAAAGTAAGAAACAACTCCTCAAAGTTGTTTTCTGACACCTGCATGCACCATGGTTTACACACACACACACACACACACACACACACACACACACACACACACACACACACACACACACAATACATATTTGGAAGAAGACTTCCAAGGACTTCTTTAGGATTAGCTTGGAACATAAAGGAGCATGGATTCTAAGTCACCTCTGATGGGAAGCCCAGCAAGAGCAGCTACATATTATCAACTTTACTATAGCTAATTTAAGAAGAAAAACTTCTCATGAGCTGAGCCACTGGGATTTCTGGGTGCAGCTGTTTTAGCTGCTAAAGGTACGATCACATTTACTAACAAAATGGTACTGAGTCCAGTGTGGGGACAATGTCTGACTCACACAACACAGCAGCAAGGTTTTACCTTTGACTTTCTCTTGGGAGCATATTGATTTAACTAATAACAGATTAATCCTCCAAAGAGTGAACAGAGAATCATTGCACCATTCTTCAGCTCTTTTCATGTTATCATCACGCAGAATAAGCAAATTGAATTTGAAAAGCACATGAATGGAGTCAATGAAAGTGTCTGGCACGAAGATAAACAGCACTATCAGTCATTGAAATGGTTCCTTTGATGTCTCTATCCATTGGGTATCAAGATAAATAGCACCCCATTTCCTTGTATTTATATGCAATTTAGCCCACACAAATCCTTATTTTTGATACAATGATTATGCAAGACCCACAGGAGGGCTCATAGTCACTACTAGAGGTAAATGAGATAAACGTAAAGAATGAGTGTATTAACTTGTTTGTTCCTTTGGTAGATTGTTTGTTCATAGTCTGTAGTCACAAAGTAAGTCTTCCATGATAGCTCCAGGTAAGATCTGCTATACTCAAGTCCTTTTAGAACATAAATATTTTGTAAAGTTGAATCATGAATGTACATGTGCAATGCCCAGATAATGTTATGAACCTGTAGAAAAAAATCACAATGACAGTGGCAGGATTAAAAACTTTCCTGCAGCCGGGCGGTGGTGGCACACGCCTTTAATCTCAGCACTTGGGAGGCAGAGGCAGGTGGATTTCTGAGTTCTAGGCCAGCCTGGTCTACAGAGTGAGTCCCAGGACAGCCAGGGCTACACAGAGAAACCCTGTCTCGAAAGACCAAAAAAAAAAAAAAAAAAAAAAACCTTTCCTGCAAACAAAATGTTATGCTTGTATTTGTGAGTTGCTTAAATCAGTCATAAAGACACAGGAAATTATTTAGGACAGTCAGAGTATGTAATTGTATATAAGAAACTGGATATAGACAGAACCAGAGGGATCAGCCATTGAAAACTAGATAGATTTTTAAAATTTGTGCTTATTAAATAACCCCATCTGTAATTCCCAATATGGATTTCCTAAAACTTAGTCATTTGCATTATTACCACAAACTGTAATTTCCAGTAGTTTAGGTTACAGTACTCATTTTCTTTAAGATTCTATTTGGTATTAGGCAGAATTATCTTTCCCCATTGTACTATATAATACTTGCTGAATTTAAAACTAAAATATTTATAAATGGGTGCATCTTGTTGGCTGATAGCAGAGGCAGATGTTTATTGGCCAATTTGACCAGTGTCAAAGAGTATGTTCTCGTGGCAACAGCAGAGACAGAGGTGGTAGCCTTTCTCACAGCACAGGGTTTCAAGTACTTGTTTGAGTTCTGTCTATCATAATCCCATTGACCAAATCAAATTTCAAGGCAAATACAGAATCAAAGACTAAAGAAAGGAACACACTAATCATATGACTGAAGCCATGGATAGAAAAAAATGAAATTAATAATATGTGTTATGATCTTCACTCTTATTCCAATAACTGATTTCGTTCTCATATGCAAAGTATAGTCAACCCCCCTACCCAAGGCTTCTAAAACTTTTGTACAGTTGGACTTGACATATGGGCTTTCATACCACTCCTAAATTGGTGATATATAGTGAAAGCCTACCTAAAACTTCAGTCTCCAAATAGTCAATATATAGCCATGGTAAAAAAAGGAAATGATGTAACGAGTCAACCCACTTTAGGTAGAGTGAGAATGGGAGTTACAGTTTGCCTTTGACCATGATGATCTTGAAACTCATAGTAAAAGTGTTGATAGGTCCCTCTCCACTTTGCCTGGGCCCATTTCAGCTCCCAGAGAATAGTCATCTATCTCTGTGCACTGTTAGTTTTCCATGTGATGGAGCTCAGATTCATCATCCTGAAGGCCCCTCCTTTCCCATATTCTTTCTGTGGCCATATCTAAAAATACCCATTAAGGTATATATCTGTTTTGACAGTGGTTTTTATTTGTTTGTTTGTTTCCAATGAGCTTCTTCTCTTTGTAAAGTAGGTAGCCTGTTTGTCTTTTCCTATCAGCAAATGTCCCAGTTTCTTTTAGGTTAGCTGACAATCATTTTAATAAGCACAAGTTTCTGTAATACTTATTTATACATTTTATTTCAATCAATACATGCAACTGATTTTTCAACTGAACAGTTTTTGGGCTTATTTCATGATTAAATCTGCTTGCAAAATGGTCTGCATCAGATGCTTAAACATCTGTTCCCAGAGACTGGGTGATCATCTTTTGACAAGGTCTCCTAGGGAATTGGGAGAGTGGCAGTAGACCTCGCTATCTTTTGCTTAGGCTCAGTTCAGCTCTCCGAGAACAGTCCTCTCCATTCACTATTTTTTCTTATGCTTTATTTGAAGGTTTTGTACTTGAAGTGTGTCCCATAATTGCCCTGTAGGAGTTTAAACTATGACCCATTACATATAAAAACATTTAATTAATTTTTCATTTATTCTAGTAAAATTTTGAACTGTTATTTATTAAGAATCTTATTGACTTGTCATAATGTTTATCCCTGGATTTTCTATTTTGGTTTTGTTTATTATTGATAGTGGAAACTAGAGGATTTCTGCTAGAATTATGAGTAGATTTATTTTTTCCCTATCCCTCCAGGTAAATACAGACAAAGGCTCTGGATACCCTATGAGAGAATTTCAAATATTGGAAGGCTTTAAGTCAGAGAGAAGTCTCATTGGCCAGGGATCCTAGGGCTGGAGGAATTGCATAGCAGGGTATTCCTAGGTTTTCTTTCCACCTTATTTAATATGAGAATGCTAGAGAGGTCAACAGTACAAAACTGCCAATAACTGCTGGCAATAATCTTAATAAAAACCTGCTCTCTTTTGCCAAAGGACCAAAAACACAACTTAATAAAACAGAAAAAATCTTACATAATGAGCATTCTACTGATTTTAGATACGAAGAAGAAGAAGAAGAAGAAGAAGAAGAAGAAGAAGAAGAAGAAGAAGAAGAAGAAGAAGAAGGAGAAGGAGAAGGAGAAGGAGAAGGAGAAGGAGAAGGAGAAGGAGAAGGAGAAGGAGAAGGAGAAGAAGAAGAAGAAGAAGAAGAAGAAGAAGAAGAAGAAGAAGAAGAAGAACAACAACAACAACAACAACAACAACAACAACAACAACAACAACAACAACAAAAAGTGCTTCACTTCTTTCCATTCCAGTAAAGGCAGATTAAAATCTTGGATCCTTTCTGGTCCAAGCTGCAATGAAGTATCTTGCTGCCCCATTTACCCCATGAAGCAGGGTAGAGAAAGCCAAGTGTGCATCTGTGGGGTGTTCCAGGTGAGCAATGGCAAGGTATATTTCTCTACACCGTAAATTTCTAAGGTCAGCTAGTACCTTGTGTGGAGGCTGGCTTCATGTCCTTACCTCAGTAATAATGAAGATGCCTCTCCCTCCCTCCTGGAGTTAGTTAGCAGCACCCCACAATAACTGCCTATTGCTGTATCCAGGTGGAGATCACATTGAAACTGTGTCTGCAGGCTGTGTTATGTTAGTGGGATACTTGAACACATACTCCCATTCAGTGGCAACAAGGATTCTAGCCAGAATCATAGCCTTCCATGATCGTACAGAGGATATACATTTTCCCCTACTAGAATGGCAGCATTGCTTAAAGAGAATGTTTTAAATAATATCTAAAATCTGATAAGACCCAAAGTTTCAGGATTTTAATAAAAAGTTACTTGTTGTCCAAGTCATAGGAAGATTTCAAACTGATGACCAGTAGTACACAAGTCAGGGTAAAATAAATATTAAGGATGTGTCATGCAAATAATATACATAAAATGCTTTCGTGAGTAATTATGAGATACTCAAATACGATAAGCAGGAAATCTCAGTAGAAAAATGAAAACACAAATCCAGTGGAAGTTTTAGAACTGAAAAATAGAATAATTGGAAAAACTCAGTGGACAAGTACAAAAGCCAAAAAGAGCACACAGAGAAACATCGGCGACCTTGAAAGTGGAACAGTTTGAGTTGCCGACCCAAGCAGTAATGAGAGATGAGCAGAGCCTCAGAGGCCAGGGATGCTGTGTAGTTAAGTACTCATATTTGTCTCATCAGAAATTCAGAAAGAGATAAGAAAGAAGGCAAGGCCAAAGAGTATTGGAGAAATGTGACTGGAAAAAGGAATGAAGGTAGCAAAGGGTCCAAACCTACATGATAAGCAGCTGAGGAAAGTGTATGTATTTACAATTATAATCATTTTTTAAAAAGTAGTTAGTTGTAAATCCATCAAGTCATGTCACAAGTTACATTCTGACTTTTTTAATAAAGAAATGGAGCTCAATATATTTTCTAGTTCTATCCATTTGTCTGCGAATTTCATGAAGTCATTGTTTTTAATAGCTGAGTAGTACTCCATTGTATAAATGTACCACATTTTCTGTATCTATTCCTCTATTAAGGGACATCTGGATTGTTTCCAGCTTCTAGCTATTATAAATATGGCTGCTATGAACATAGTGGAGCATGTGTCTTTATTACATGTTGGAGCATCTTCTGGGTATATGCCCATGAGTTGTATAGCTGGGTCCTCAGGTAGTACTTTGTCCAATTTTCTGAGGAACCACCAGATTGATTTCCAGAATGGTTTTACAAGTTTATATAATCCCATCAGCAATGGAAGAGTGTTTCTCTTTCTCCATATCCTTGCCAGCATCTGCTGCCAGTTGAGTTTTTGATCTTAGCCATTCTGATTGGTGTGAGGTAGTTTTGATTTGCATTTCTCTGATGAGTAAGGATGTTGAACATTTCTTTAAGTGCTTCTCAGATTCCTCTGTTGAGAATTCTGTTTAGCTCTGTTCCACATTTTAAAATTGGGTTATTTGGATTTTATTTGGAGTCTAACTTCTTGAGTTCTTTATATATTTTGGATATTAGCCCTCTATCAGATGTAGGGTTAGTGGTGACCTTTTCCAAATCTGTGGGTTGCTGTTTTGTCTGATTGACAATGCCCTTCGCCTTATAGATATGTGTCCATCTACCATCCTCTGCACTGTACCTCCATCATGAGCCAGATCCTCTGTGTCCTTCTAGTAGTTGTATCCTGGGCCTTGTCCTCTGCCAATGCCCTTGTGCACACCCTTCTCTTGGCTTGACTATCTTACTTTAGAAACAATACCACCCCCATACTTCTTCAAACTCTCTGCCTTGCTTAATCTGTCCCGCTCAGAAACCACCATCAATGAATTGGTCATCCTTCCTTTAGGTACAGTGATCATTACCCTGCCATTTATATGCATTCCGGTCTCTTATGGCCTCATTGGAGTCACCATTCTGAGAACACCCTCCATCAAGCAACTCTGCAAAGCCTTGCCCACATGTGGCTCTCACCTCTGTGTAGTTTCTTTGTATTATAGATCCATTATTGGGTTATACCTAGTCCCTTCATCTAATAACACTAATGACAAGGATGTCATTGTGCCTGTAATATATAGCCTGGTCACATCCATGCTCAGTCCCTGTGTTTATAGTCTGAGGAATTGGGATATCATCCTTAGTGAGATAACCCAAACCTAAAAGGATATGCATGGTATGCACTCACTGATACACACACACACACACACACACACACACACACACACACACACACACACACACAAGTACAGAATACCCATGATACAACCCACAGAATGCAAGAAGTTTAACAAGAAGGAAGGCACAAGTGAGGATGCTTCATTCTGACTTAGAAGGGGGAAAACAATCATGGGGGGCAGAAGAATGATGAGGAGGTGGAAGAAGGGATGGGAAGAGAAAGGGGGGGCAGGATCAGGTGTGATGTGAGGTAGAAGAGAAGCCCAGATGGCCAGGAGAAAGAATAGAAATATGCAGCTGCAAGAGGTAGGGTGGGGAGAATCCCTAGAAAGTCCCAGAGACCTGAGCAGTGAGAGGCTCCTAGGACTCAATGGGGTTAACATTAGCTGAAATGTCCAACTGTGGGGAGATGGAACTTGAAGAGATCACCTCTAGTAAATAGGGCTCTGAGTGGAGGGATTTGATCACCAAACCACCTTCAAATTGTTTCTGCCTAAAAGAAATGCAGGGACAAAAATGGAGCAGAGACTACAGGAAAGGCTGACCAGTGATCCATCCCACGAATGGGTATCAAACACTGACACTATTACTGATGCTATGTTGTGCTTGCAGACAGGAGCGTATCACGCTGTCCTCTGGAAGGCTCTACCGCAGCTGACTGAGACAGATGCAGATACTTACAGCCAGCCATTAGACTGAGATTGGGGACCCCTGTGGAAGAGTTAGGGGAAGACTGAAGGAGCTGAAAGGAATGGCAACCCCATAGAAAGACCAAGAGTGTCAACTAATCAGGACCCCTGGGAGCTCCCAGAGACTAAGCCACCAACCAAAGAATATACATGGGCTGATCTGAGGCATTTGGCTTGTATGTAGCAGAGGACTGAGTAGGCTGGCCTCAGTGGGAAAGGAGGCTCCTAATCCTGTAGAGACTTGATGCCCCATGGAGGGGGGATGCCTGAGGGGGGAGGGGAGCATCCTCTCCGAGGTAAAGGAGAGTAGGGATGGGGTAAAAACTCTGGGAGGGAGGATCAGGAATGGGGGAACATTTGGGATGTTAATAAATAAACACAAACAAAAAAGAAATTGAGCTATATTCTGTGTTTTTGAATTAGAGGTCTCAGCTTTCTGCATATATCTTCCAAAATGACTTATAAACTTGCAATTCTTAGTACCATCTAACAAGATTTTTATGACAATGGGGAGAAGTGACCAAAAGAAAAGAAGAATCTGGGACAGATAAAATAAGTTTGAAAGAGAATAGATAAGAGAATTGAGTGCATGCAGTTTAACTGCTAGATAGGCACTGTGATAAGAGTGTTTGATATTGGCAGAGAGAATAAACACATTAACAGAACACAAAGACAAGAGATAGCAAAAACACAAAGAAAAATTATAACTTTGGTGAAAGGTCAAAGGGAATTCAATGGGAGGTAGCTTAATAAATAAATTGTACTGCAGGACTTGAATACCCATAGACAAATAGAAGACTATATTGACTTAACTTTAACTTTCAAATAAAAATGAAGTAGAAATATATCTCATGTTTAAGAGTAGATGTAAGATCTTCCTTGCAATTTTTTGTTTTCAATCTTTTGAGATATCTCATACTGTTGTCCAAATGGTTACAATTTAACATTTCAAAATTTCCAAGTGTTGGGAACATTAAAAACATGTGTCAAATCCTTATCAACTTTCATCATTATGGCCTTTATGATCACAGCCTTTCTACTAATGCAAGGTGATATCTCATTGCTGTTTTAATTTATATTTATCTAATGATTGGATATGTTACAGATTTTTCATATTATTTGTTGTCCATTTGTATGCCGTCTTTTGGGACTATCTATTCAAGTCTTTTAATGTTTTAATAGGGCTGTTTGTTACTGAGTCCTTGACATTAGTCTCTGTATCAGGATTTTATCCAGTTGCTGTGGTAAAATACCCCAATGAAAGCAATGTAAGGAAGGAAGAGTTTATTTTGGCTCACAGTTTGAGGTTATGTTACATTCTCCTTGTTTATGATTCCAGGATCTTACCCCACAAAATGGTGACACCCATAGTGGATATGTGCTCCCATCCTGATGAACTTAATCAAGATAATTCCCTACAGATATATATATCCAGAGCATTCTATAGCTCATTAAGTTAACAGTGGAGATTAACCATCACAGTATTTTAATTAAGAAATGATTTGCAAATCTTTTGGAAAAATTTCCTCTTGATCCTTTTAATACAAATCAATGGCATCAGAAATAAATCTGTACCTAAAGAAATTAAAGTCAGGATGCTAAAAACCATTCAAAACAGCCAATGTATTCAAGTAACCTAAATATGAATAGATTATTTCAAGATAGTGTATATGCAAAATAAAATGGTATTTCACTTTAAAAATACATTTTGCCACTTGCAACATCAGAGAGAAAACTATGGTTATCTATAAAATGTTACAGTTTGATGAGTGGAATAAATCTTGATATTCTTCTGCTAACCATGGCAGCTACAGTTAATTAATTTATATTTCAAAATGATCAAAGGATTTTGAAATCTCCTAATACAAAGAAATGATAAACATCTGCGAATATGTTGGTTCATTTGATTTAACCATTTTATAATGTATACATGTATAAAACATGTTGCTGCCCATAAATATGTGCAATTACTAAATGCTAATTAAAAATAAAATAAAAGCAACATGCAGAACTATTAAACTTATATGATAGAACATAAAAATTCTCCTTAGAACCTAGGTCTTGCTGGCTGAAGAGTTCATTGACATGATACCAATATATGACACGTATTATCTTCATGCAGGATAATTAAACTGAGCTCTCATCAATTAAAGTGTGTATTTAGCCAGGAAGGATAACTTCTGTCTTATATCAAAGTAAAACAACCAGAGTTAACATAAATTAATTCAAATTAATTGAATGTTTCAATATAAGTCTTAGAGTCCTTTCAATGTTTGTGACATAACGGGATACTAACGTGAAGGACATGCTAATTACCCTTGACCTGATCCTTACACTGTATACATGTATCAAAATATTCCCTATATCCAAAAATATATGCAGTTATCACGTGTCAATTAAAAACAATAAATACTTAGAATAATAGATTAAAAACTTCAGTCTTAAGACCACATAGACAAGAAAAGCAAAACAGACAAATGTGAAGCCTTCAAAGTTAAGTACTTTGATATGACCTAAGATACAGTATGAAGAGGCTTGTGGAGATGGTGAATATTTCATTCTGTTGGCACCCTCTCTTAAATACTTTAACTACTAGGGGCTTACACAGATTTGAGTTGCCTTTCACATTTAGGGCAGAATCAAAGAAGATGTTTTGTGGCTTAACCCTGTTCATCTAACTTTTAGAAAGTACAGAAGCAACAATATAAGCTTTCTGCGGGGATTTCTTCTTCCTACTGAATGGCTCACAAGCTTTATATTTCACTGTGGTAGTTACACTGTGGCTTAATAACTTCTGTACCTAGGAGCTTGCCTAAGGTCTCAAACCCCATAGAAATCATTCTGATTAAAAGCCAAAGATTAGTGCTAGGCTAGTAGCCTAGCTAAGCCGTTTGAATAAATGTCTTTGAGCCACAGTGGGGAACTATGTAAAGTCAGTTGCAGAGCAAGTCTGTCTATGGGTGGAGTGGGGTTGTGTGTAAGAAGTCCATCATTGATATAGATAGCTTATCCAGTTCTGACTCTTTTTTCTGTTCAACAGGTCTTTGGGTCACAATGACATGGGTTCCTTAATATGTGCTTGTCGTAGATCGGATCTGATTGTATAACCACGCTAACCATCTCTACTCTTGTAGAGATCTTGTTTTCAGAAAACTGAGGCTTACACACTAAACCCTACCTGCTGCTTGCTTTTAGTTTTCTCTTGCAAAATCAGTCACCGTCCCTCCTTCTTTGTTATGTTTGTCTCTTCTTATCAAATCATCTGTCTGTTTCTTCTTGGATTAATTTGCTTGTTTTAATTTTTTCTTTTCTTTATCAAATTAGAAAATATTTTGTAAGAAGAGAGGAATATATTCTGGTACTATTACTAATAATATCTCATTACTGAGTATATTAATATTGAGTGTATGTAAAATGGGCAGCTTCATGGTTTTTGAAAAGTATTTTTATTGCTTATTATTTTACAAGCTCAAGTGTAAAAATGTAAATGTAAAAAATAGTAATTCTAATTTGCAGAATTCAGTCTTGGGAAACACTCTTTCTTGAAAATAGGGAAGATATAAAAATTTTAATTCAATGGTTAGTCATTCACCTAAGCCTCCCAAGCTCTCCCTTACCTACTCCCCATCATTTGACTTTGACTCCCTACCCCTGTTGATACAAAGCTCTAGAATCAATGGAGGAACTTAAGATAAGATATCTGTTTTCAGTGGCTGTGAGGGAGATATCTTGCTCAGTAGACAAGACAGTGTCAAATAAAATCACCTCATACAGGAATTGATGCTGCTGTCCTGGCAGGGTCATCAAGTATACTGCCTAGGGCTGTGACAATGTCACTGTGAGTAAATTGGTGACTAGAAGGCTAGTGAGGGTCCCTGGTGCTCTCCTTCCCTTTCTGAGTCCTGCTCCCCTTTCAGGATACACTCTTCTATTGTGGAAATATTTCTTTCAAATGTAGAATATTGAGAGTGACTCTAGCCTTATATGTGCTGTAATATTAGTTTCTTTAACTTGTGTTGTTTTTGACCTAATTTTAGTGTATGAACTCGGCACATTCAGACCCATAACGGGTTTGTAAAAAGCTGCTTCCTTTCCTAACACCCATGTTACAATCTCTGGACCTCTTATTGTAATCCATAACAAATGAATTTAAGGTTCTCATGCATGCTTTCTCATACTGATCTCTTTTTTGCCCTAGATTACTCCTGTTAAGCCAAGATTAGCTGTGTGCTGCCTTGACATTTTATCCTCACCTTCTTGCATCACCCTGTCTTTCTTCTTTAGATTTTGTCTTTCCTGTTTCTTTGTTAACTTGAGTTTACTTTTCTGTCATTATTTTGTCTGGCAGCATCAGAACCTCGCTATGAGAGATGGATGCTTAGGAGAAGAGGGTGGGTCAAGGATGTAAGAAAATGTGGCCATGGAAAATAGCCAGTGCATCAATCTCAAAAACTATTTTAAAAAAAAGTACCAATGGGGTGACAGCACTCTATTTTCTGGAGGTTTAGAAGATGCCTCGGTAGGCAAGAATATTTGTTGTCTGAGCATGAAAGCCTAGGTGTGAATTGACAGTCTTCACAGAAAAGAGCCAAGCATGGCTGCAAGCCATTGCAACCCCATCTTTGGGAAACGGAGTCAGGCAGAAGCCAGGACCAGGCTGCTCAGTCAGCACAACTGCAGTGTCAAGTTTCCAATTCAGGAAGACATGCTGTCTCAGGCGGGAAAGACAAAGGGAAACAGCAAGACATTTGATGTTGTCCTCTGATCTCTGTGTGTACACACACAAACACTCATACCAAACATTCATGTGTATACATCACACACACACACACACACACACACACACACACACACACACACACACACACACACACACACACAGTGGATCATCAACCTAAATTCAAGAAGTAGAATAAAGCAATGAAATGTATTTACAATTTTGGAGGCTCATCTTCAAGGTCCAATTGCTTATTTTTCCTGATGCTGCTTTGGCCTTGAAATGGCCGCCCTATCCCTGTGCAGTCACATGGTCACTTTCAGCATGTTACATTGGCTGTACTTATCAGACTGGATTAGAACCTAGTCCAATGGCTTCGT
Source organism: Uromys caudimaculatus (assembly GCA_028551405.1). Classification (NCBI taxonomy): domain Eukaryota; kingdom Metazoa; phylum Chordata; class Mammalia; order Rodentia; family Muridae; genus Uromys; species Uromys caudimaculatus. Next base: position 43,760,772 of record CM052716.1, read on the forward strand.
TTAATTGTAATTAGCACTTTAAGTAAGATTTCCAAAGAAAGCCACATTTTAGGATATGGGGGGGGGAAGTACTTTACATGGAAACTTGAAGTGAGACAGAGTAGATTTTAACAGGAACTAATTTATATTCCATATGTAAAACATATTGCTTGTTCCTACCTGTTGATGAAGCCACAATACATCTCTACATGCAGTTTTGATATCTCAGAATTTTGAGTTTTCAACCATTAGCAAGTATTGGTGGTGAGGAGAAAGAGTTATGGTACTGTGTGTGCAACTGTGAGTTACAATTGTATCTAGAGCCTATGATTAAGTAGAACAACAGCATTGGCAAAGTGTGTCTCCAGATGATTTTGGAATACAACTGTGAAGATTGACTTGGCAACAAGTAATCTCACAGTATAGATATTAGTTCCCCAACATGCAAATACATGTCCTGGAGGGAGAAAAGGGGTAAAGGGCAGATTTCTACAATAGGAAGGTTCTTTCCTGTGGAGAATTCCAAGAACTTGGAAGAGAAGAGGGGGTGGCATTTGGCAAGATGGGAATTCTCCCTTCAAACAATAGCATTCCTGGAGGTCGTCCTGAGTGTGGACTGCATTTAACATCAGGGAATCTTGCTGTGAATTGATCAGTGAGCCCAGTCCTCGATTTAAAATCTCCCAGACTTCAACTGTCTCTTTGCCAACCATCACTCTGGTCCACAGCAATAACACAGTATTGAAGCTTTTCCTGGGGCCTAGACTCATGTATAGAGGCTTGAAAGGGAAGCTTGCTGATGGAGAGCTTAGTGGTCATGGTTATGTCTGTTCACTCACGTTAGTCTGTATCTAATGAGCCTTGAAAAGTGAAAAGGAGATGAGGCAGTCTTCTGAAGAATAGTTTGGGCACTTAGCATCAGAAATGTTTCAATCTTTTTGTGCTACATTTGGGTCATTAACCTTGAAATAGCAATGATCTTAAAGAGCATTAGCATTCTACTCTGCTATAAAGTAGAAAGAGACGTAGACATATATCTCTTTATTGCGATGTATGCATGTGTTTTTATTATATGTTGGGAGGGGGGAACACTGATACTTAGACTTTATCCCAAATTCTTACATCAGAATTCCTTACAGTGTGTCCTGGGCATTGGTAGATTAAACATTGGGAAAGGGTGAACAGGGCCACATCAGCTTGTCAAGACATGACTCTCCAGAAGAAGACTGTTGGGCTTGAGATGAAACACAGTATAATAGTTTCCTGGAGGCATTAGACATGCCATCTCACATGAATTTGCAGACTACAAATTTCTTAAAAGGACAGGTAAATTCAGGTACAGTGCAGAAAATAATATTGGTTGACAGTTTATAGTTTACAGATAGCTTGATAAACTGGTGGTAGTTTCATATAATGGACTCGTTCAGGCCAGTCATTCTCAGTATAGTGACTGTACATCTATGTGAGTCTCCAGATTCTGGGCTCCACTCCTAAAGTTCTGATTCAGAAAGTCTGAGCAAATTCTGGGATTTACATTTATTACAAATTTTCAGGGATACTTATGGTGCTGGTTATGGTCTATAATTAGAGAGATGCTGCTTCAGAAAACATGTAGGTGAGGAATGTCTTTCAACTATATTTGCTTGTTAATTGGCCTGGTGAGATTCATACCTAAAATTCTTCTTCCTAGCAGTTACAGATTATTACAGTGGCACAGGCAAATAGAGAATAGTGGGTTGAGGATTCAAGAAGCATTAATGATCACAGGAAACTGAGTGTTCTGTTCCCGATGTGTAAGGAGCTGGTCATAGCAGGAAATGATTTTCCTTCCATAAAAATGATGCCCTTAATTTTCACAGCCAGTGTATAGTCTATTTGCTTCATTAATAGAAGTGATGATGTACAGTTCTCAAGCCAGTGAAAATAAACCAGTTTTAGACGTGGTTCTTCACTTTTTACAGTGAAAAGCTAATGCCCACACAGATTGTTGGAGTCTCCTAGAAACAATGAACTATCTAAGCCAAAGAAGGCTGTCAATAGCTGCTTTCAAAGGTAGGTCAGGTCAACACAAAGTAGATTATTTTGTGTCTTCACTTAGAAGCAATTTCCTTTTAAACGTGCTGGTGTCACAACTGAGCGCTTATTGTCTGTTCCTACTCCTCTTTGCTTTCAAGCACAACAGAAACATTTGTTTAGGTTTAAGTACCCAGTGTTGTATAAATATTTGCTGATACGAGTCCAGTATGTGCTGCGGTGGAGATGGCCGCACGTTCCAAAACCACGTGAGGGGTTTATTGGGGGGGACAAGGTAGCAGCGAGGGGAAGAAGAGGAAAAGAGGAAGAGAGAGAGAAATCTTCCGTATATATAGGGAAAGTGACGTGGCATGACGTAGCCACAGGTAAAGGTGGGCGGTGGGTCAAGGTGAATTCTGGGAATATGGTGGCCTCCTGATGCCAACACCCAGTATAACATTGAGGCTGACTATTAGTGAACACTGGCAAAGAGTGTAGGAGAAAGTTTCTATTTTTATTATATTACAAAATATGTCAAAGTTTGTTAGGTATTTATATTTTCTCTTTCTCTTTTGAAATTTCTTTGACTTTTTGTAATTGTTCAGTAATTTATACATTTAATCTTGGTCCATCACTTGATTATGGTTGACTGTGATATCTCATTTTTAATTGTTTTGTCTCTAGCTATTTTCTTTTTTTAATATGGAATTTTATTTATTTGCATCTTATCTCTTTCAGTCATTAGCCTGCTGTAGCAGAAGTCAAGTGATTATTACTTTCATTGTGATGTTTTGAAAAGTATCACAAAATTAGAGGGTCCCTATCTTCATACTCATATATTATTTTTGTGCTATGACTAAAGAACACTGCCCAGTATCTGCTGTATTTACTGAGACTTTCTATGGGGGACTCAGTGGATATATCTATATCTATATCTGTATCTGTATCTGTATCTGTATCTGTATCTGTATCTGTATCTATATCTATATCTATATCTATATCTATATCTATATCTATATCTATGTCTATATCTATATCTCCATATGTGTGTGTCTGTGTGTGTGAAGGATGTTTCTTTTACTTAATGTTAGAAAAGTATGCCCACTTTTTTTGTTATGTCTATTTTTCAGCTACTTATTTAATTTCATTAATAATGTTGAAAATATATTTTTCCTTTGCGAACTTACAGTTTATTTTGGTATCTGTAAACTGCAGATTGTCAGCCAATATTATTTCTTACAGAGTGCCTGGATTTACCTGTCATTTAAAGAAATTTGTAGTCTGAAACTTCATGTGAGTTGACATTTTTATGCCTCCAGCAAATTGTCAGAGGATGCAGTTTGTTGAGCTTTTCCCATCATGCTCAGCAGCTGTTCTCCAAATGTTGATGTCTTGACAGTTCAGATTACTCCTGCTTTCTCTGTCTCCAGGTAATAATGTAGATTTGTATAAAAATATAGTCTATAGCTGGCTGGATCCTATATAGCCTTGTGCTTCAATTTGTGTGTGTGTGTGTGTGTGTATGTATGTGTGTGTGTTGTGTATGAATCTTTATGACAGCTAATAAGCCTCTCATGCCAACTTAAAGTCTCAAGAGTTTCTTTCTCATGTACAGGAGCTACTTCTTTGAAGTGTAATCATCAGCAAACATAACAGTCATTCCTGTTAGAAGACAGGAGCTTAACTTCTTTTTGTAAACTTCTAGAGATATTGGCTAAAGTCAGTAGAGCCTTCAGCTCATGATTCTCTTGTCTCTAATGCTGGAGCAACAGGCCTGCTACCTCACATCTAGCTGCCTACTAAATTTTATGGCCCATTGTTCAAAATTTGTAAATATACCTCTTGTCTTTTATACACGAGAGATTATTTTTCCTTTGGCTAAAGCAATCACAGGTGGCCCCAATGGTTAATCTAGGTTGAACTCTTTAATAGGTGTTGCTATTAACTTCTCTTATCCTGATATTGTTGGTCCTATGTGATAGGACCTTGAGGGCATCTTATAATGGATTGTATTTATTTGGCTCTTGAAGGGGATGGGGATCTCTTTTACTTTGCTTTATAGCTTCATGGATTGTCTTTGATGTGTATCACATTATGATACAATACTCTGCAGTAAAACTTTTTTCTATTGAATATTCAGTATTTGGCCAAAGATTTCTGGATGGGTTTTCTGAGGTTTTCTTTCTTTTTCTGAGACAGGGATTTGCTATGTAGAGCAGGCTGGTATTAAACTTGGAGCTCTATTGTCTCATTCTCCTGCTTACAGGTGCATTCAACACACAAAGCTTGGAACATTTTATTTTAGGTATATTTCCTAATACATATTTGCTATATTTGTTGCTAGTGTATAGTTTAACATTGAAGACTTTTATACCAGTGTGTTGGAAAGGTAGCTTGAGTTGAGGGAAACTGACTTGCCAAAGTTTGTGCACCTTATAAATGCAGAGCAGGATTTGAATGTAACATTCTCTGCTTCCACAGCCTATTAATTTCATTCTGGAATATTTATTGTAAATGGACACATCACTAATTCATTTACCTGTTACTACACTACATTCATAAACATTGACTTACAATTGTTGAAACGAAAATTGCAAAGGTTTGCTTGCTAGATTCACTCAGTTGACTTGGGGAGCAGTCCTTGAAGTGGAGGCAAATTTCTTCATTTATAACCAAAACTCTAACCCTGAGCCAAACATACATAGTAATAAAAAACCTTCTGACTTCTGAAGGATGGACTCACACTCTTTATTTAAAGCATTTTTCAGAACGCCAAGCATTCATAAATGACTGGAATATTACCTGTTAAGTGATTATCTTTCCTTCTTTTCATTGCTTTAGCAATATAAACAGACTCAAATGAACTAACTGCTGCTTTCTCTCTCCCTTATACTGCACTCAAATATCAGTACCTACTGGGAGAGCTAAAACAAAATCAAACATCAGCCTTGTCTAAAATTCCAGTACAAAATGAATCCTACAGTTTATGACAACATAAACTTCCTTCAGTAATATATATTTGACTTAAATTATGCTAATAATTTCATCTCTTATATTCTTTTAAATGTACTTTTTCCTCTATGAGACAATTAAAAGCCCCTTCCAAAAGTCTTTGCTCCCAGATCCATACAAATTCAGAATGTTGACATATTTATATCTTTTTATAGCTTTCATTAACATTCAAAAATTATAAACTCAAGATAGAGTTAGCTGTTAGGATAGTAGAAATGGAACTGACATCATGATATACTTGCTTCAGGTAAGTCTTCATGAGCTTTTAGGCAAGAAGATGTTTCTGTTAAGCAGGAAGGGATTCGCTATTATTACCTTGGTGTCTGCAATTTTTCTGAGTCCTTTATATAAACAAACTTTATTTCTGTTAGGTGGGCTTAGGTGTAGGTGGAGGCTGTACAGTCAGCTTGCATGTAAATGTTCTGACCCTCAACATTGATCCTAATTTTTTCCACAGCTGGGGTTGTAGAGAGCCTTAATTGTGGTCAGGGTTTTTACAATATATCTTAAATTGAATTGAATGACTGAAGAGGCCTACCCTTCTTTTCAAGAATGTAAAAGCAATTATTAGATGACAGCTCTTTCTATAGCTCTTATAGTTATCATTGACCCCCAAACTTTACGGTGCTCTTCTTCCTTTACTAACCAATGACTCATTTACCCCTGCCAATCGTACCAGTCTGTTAATAAATCAAAGCAATGCCAATTTATAACTCCACAGTTCTTTATGTTAGACATCTTCCACAGAGCTCGGCTTTTATACTACAGTCTGAACCTGGGTCTTGAGGATGTGTAAGTTCTCTTCTACCAAACTACCCCCACTCCTCAAATGGAGCTTGCTAAGCTCCAGTCCAGTCACTAGCAGGGTCCTATCTTCTCTACTGAATGCAGGAGCATATTCTTCCTTACTCTTTCTGGTTGGCAGAACTCAGCTGTTTGTTTCGAGGACTCCTAGAACACATATAGAGAATTATCTCATTTTTGTCCCTGTTTTTCATGATCTTGAAATACCTTTCATTTACCTTCATTTTGGACAGAAATTATCCTGAACATTTGGGATTCAGATTTCTTATAATCCTGATTTGACATTTAAAAATATCTTTTATTGTTATATTCTCTCTCTTTATAGTTTTTGATGAGAATTCCTTCACTAATTAGGACAGAGTTCCTCTGTATGTGCTATGTTGCTTTTTTTCTTACCACTTCCCAAACCTGCTGTTTATCATTGTCTTTTATTGTTTCCACTGTGATAAATATCATCACAGGGTCTTTGCATTTACTTTGTTCAATGCTTTCCTAGGAGCTTTAAAAAATATCTGCCTTTAATTGAATTAAAAAATGTTTCAAAAAATAAAATAAAAAAGAATGTTTCAACTATATTTTTGCCTTTTTAAAAATTATTATTCTTTCATCTTTTTTTGATAATCTAGCCCTTATCTCACTCCCCGTCTGCCCTCCGCCCTCTGACAGTTCCTCTTTCCATTCCTCTTACCCTGTCTCCAAGAGGATGTCCTTACCTCACTCCCCACCCCACCAGACCTCCCCACTCCCTGGGACCACAAGTCTCTCAAGGGTTAGGTATGTCTTCTCTCACCAAGGCCAGACCAAGCAGTCCTTTGCTGTGTATGTGTTGGGGGCCTCATTCCAGCTGGTGTATGCTGCCTGGTTGGTGGCTGAGTGTCTGAGAGATCTCAGGGACCCAGGTCAGTTGAGACTGCTGGTCTCCCTATGGGGTCGCCCTCCTCCTCAGCTGTTTCATCTATTACATTTTAAAATATTTTTCTTCCTCATTCTCTGTACACTCCTGTGTTTTATTGACATGTATATTAGATAAATTAGTATTTAGCCATTTCCCTAGTCTCTAAATTATCATTTTCCATTATTTTATTCCTCCATTCTTCACTTTGGATATTCATATTTTTGTTTACATTTATATTTACCGAAAAAATATTTCATTTTAATTAATTGATGATAAGTATAAAAGCTACTTTACAGTACTTTCATGCTGGTTCCAGTCTGTTGTTTATTTTCCTGAAAACACATTCTATTTCTCTGTTCTTTTTGGTGTTGTTTTCTGTGTAAATTTAGAGTATATTGATGAGACTAGGATGGTAATTTGTAGAGACTCTGCATTCTGTTGCTTTTCTTTGATGAAGGTTGTTTTCATTTGTTAGTAGATAATGCCTTAGCTGTGCTCATACTACAAGCTCCCTTGCTTAAGAGTTAGGTATCTATTTGATTCAGATCCTTATGTCTGGACACTGTCTGGCTCCTATTTGGATCACAAGAACATAGCTTTACACGTTTCCTATACAAGTCCCTTTGCCACTGTGTACCCATCACATATAGTCCCCACCAACGCCAGATCGGATAGAGCATATTATCGAGGTTAAGTGTGAATTATCTTTCTATCAGAATTGCTGTGTTCTGTTCATTCCCTAACACATTTAGATAGTTACTTAAAAACATCTATTTATTTTTATTTTTTTATGTATGTGAGTTTTGCATGAATGTATGTATGTGTATCGCATGCATATCTGCTGCCCACTAGAGCCAGCAACATTGCTAGATTCCCTGGAGCTGGAGTTAGAGATGGTTGTTAGCCTCTATTTGGGTTCTGGGAACCAAATCTAGATCTCAGCAAGAGTTGCAAATGCCCTTTACTGCTGAACCATCTCTCTGGACTCTAGATAGTTTCTTTCTAATAATACTTTCAGGTATTATAACTGCCATCTGCAGAAAGGTACATCTAATAGGCTAAATCTGTCCTATTTGGATGTGAAATAAATCTCCAGGATAATTTGGGTTCTGGCTATTAGTGAAATAATGATCATAATTAGTTACCTTTCATTTTCCTACTAGTAAAAGCCAGTGCTCTTCAAGGGTATGAGCTCTCAGCACGCCCTGTAATACCACTGTACTGAGAATCCTAGTACACTTTAAGAAGCTCAATTCAGATTTAGGTATATCTTTCCCAAACACAAAAAAAGTGTGTTGATTTTTTTCAGCATCTTAGTAGTAGGATCATAGCCACTGAAAATTTCTTCATTGTGTTACAAAAACAGAATGTTTACAAAGTATATGACCTAATGTTATATTTAGGTCTATAGTAGTGAACAATATATAAATAGTCTCCATACATTACTGTGTGTGTGTGTGTGTGTGTGTGTGTGTGTGCGTGTGCGAGCACGCTCATGTATAGAAGTTAAAACTGGTTCTTCCTCCCAGCCCAATGCTCCCAGAAATAAGACTCAGACTCAAAACATATTTATAAATCCTGTAGTTATATAGCTAGTCTCTTCTCTAACTATATCATAACTTAAAATAATTCATTTATTCTAATTTACATTTTGACACATGGTTGATTACACGTGCTCAAGTACCATCCATCTGTCTCAGTCACATCTTCTTGTGCAAATCTCCTGGCCTGGCATGAGTCCTTTCTGCCTCCTAGATGTTTCGCTTCCTATTTCCTGCCTAAGCCTTAGGCCATCAGATTTTTATTGACAGGTGCCATAACCGTACAGACACAAGATATTCTCTCTCTCTCTCTCTCTCTCTCTCTCTCTCTCTCTCTCTCTCTCTCTCTAAACACTCACACACACACACACACACACACATCAACATCAAGAAAGATATCACAATCAAAGCATGACATGTGACATATAGTAGGGAGAATTTAGGGTGCTATAAAAGCTCATATTGTGTGGCATGGTGGTTTCTGCCTATAATACTGGTAAGCTGGAGCTAGGCTGGTTATGAGGTCAAGGCCAGCCTGTACTACCTAATGAGAACTAATCTCAAAGAAAAGAAAATAGAAAAAACTTACATAAAAAACATGTAATTTAGCCAACATATCTAGAAATGATATTCAAGTTGGCATCCAAGTCACAAGGGGGAATTATACAAGTAACAGAGGAAAAGGCAAGAAATGAATACAATGTTCAGAGAGAATATGCACAATGGCCCCAGGGAGGTAATAGCAGGAGCAACCAAGATGTGAAAGGAAATAAGAGCGGATGCATCCTAGAAGGGAAACTGTGGTGTGAGTGGGGATGGAGTCTGGGGACCACAGTGTACCATGAAATCCATTGTACACCTGCTCTCTGTGCTAGAGGCCAACCTGCCTGCATGGCTCTAATTGTTTTACATGGGGGAGGAGCCCAGACTGAGGGAGATGAGAGAGTGAAGAGAAGGCACTGTGCTTTGTACTTTGTTCTTATGGAAAAACCATGACATAGCTTAGCTAGGCTCCCTTCTAGGATCAAGGAGTAGTTTCCTCTTTGTTTTCTTGCAGTCTCTCAGACTTATGGTACCAGTAGCCTAAAACTTTCATGTAATCTACGTTAGGAAAGCAGAGCTGTTATGAACACTGTGAAGGACTGACTACAAATAAGACTTGACACAGCTGAAAAGAGAAGCATGTCTAACATGTGTAGGAAATAATGACCCATGACGGTTGAAGAGTCAGAGGAAAGTCATGCATCAGACTTCGGAAGCACTGGTTCAGATGAACAAGTTGGAGTTTGCCAGGAAACCCATTTTAAACTAACCACACTCAGCTGCTTTTCCAGAAGACCAAACCTAACTCCATTATTAGTTAGAAGGTCAGCAGGACTTGAATGGAAGCAGAAGAGAGCGAGAATAGGCTGCAATACATTTGAATGTCTATATGTCATTCATTACTCTTAAAACATCTGACTTTAGTTGGTAGTACATCACCTCTGCCTTACGATCTCAAAATAAGTTTTTTTTCTTGACAAGTCACATCCAAAACTACACAGCAAAGGAGATTCTAGGAAATGTTGCTCAACCAGACCGACAGACACAGTACAATTTATAAAGGCAGATGTTACAAATGAGATTACAATTCTATTAGTGTCTTGTTCAGCCATCACCAAGGAAGCTTCCTTCTATAGCAGATGAGAACAAATACAGAGACCTACACTCAGACAATGTGCAGAATGTGAAAGACCCCAGATCCTTCAGTCCCAAATAGGATGCTTCCATCAAATCTCTCCTTTTAGGGCTCAGGATATCTTATTGAAGAGGAGGTAGGAAGATTATTAGAGCCAGAGGGGATAGAGGACACCAAGGAAACATGGCCTTCTATGCATAGCAGGATCATTACACACATGAACTCAAAGAGTCTGTGGCAGCATGCACAGGGTCTGCTCAGGTTCATACCATAGCACTCAGAGAAGAAGTGGACACATGCCTCCATTGAACCCAGGAGCTCTCTCTAGCTGATAACCAATTGCAAATGAAAGATTTGCTTTCTCCAACAGAATCTCACTGGGGATAAAAAAAAAAACACACTTAAGGGCAGGACTATTGTCCAACAATAGTTGGCCAACACAAAATGACTTCAATGGCATCCTTGGAGGATTTTTTCTCATGTTTTTTTTTCAGCACATTTTTTTTTTTTTAACCTTACAAGTCATTTGCACATACATTGTAGTTTCTGGTTTTCTGGTTTTCTGGGATTACTGTGTCTGTGAATGTGTTTGTCTCTGCATCTATATTTATTTCTTGTGCTTTTTATTTGGCTCTTTTTTTCCCTATTCCAATTTGTTTTTATTTTATTAGTATTTTTGATGACAATTCATTTTCCAATAAGAGACAGAAAGTGTGTGAATCCTGATAGCAGGGGAGGTGGGAATAATCTTGGAGGAGGCGGAGCAGAAGAAGCAGTCATCAGAAAAACAGCACATGAAAAAAACTACTTTCAATAAAAGATAAATAGAAAAATACTGTTAATGCTGATCTCAAGTATAATGAACATGCCTCCCACCTCATGGCTGAACATATCAATTAAAACTAGATACATAATTTTCACATATCAAATACATCTAATTGTGTAAAAAGGGGACAGAGTGAAAACTTCAATTCTAGAAAAGTATTCCTAAGTGCTATAGTGCTATAAGCAAATATGTAACTTCTCATAAGTTTGTCCCATGCTACTTTCCTATTGCTGGTGAAAGAAACTGAAAAACAACACCAGCAAAGTCTTGCTGGCTTAAGGTAACTGTCTTCTTGTCTTAAGAATCTATTTAGTCAGGCTTGAGGTATTCTCTGCAAACTGTCAGCACTTGTAGGTTCCTCCCTATTTCTCTTCTGCTGTCTCTCTCCTCCAGGTTGTGGAGAAAGCTCGTGGAATACATTACCATGCCTGCCAGTAGCAGGAGTCTGGGAACATGACAGTTTTCCCTGTGGACACTGGCTGACATTCACTGCAACAAGACCTGAGCTTGTATAACTTCTAGCATGATCTCTTGGCATTGACAGCGTGTGATGTGTGATGGGTCTTCTTATTGACTGCCTTAACTGAAGGCATGACGGGACTTTTAGGCCTGGTTGTAGCATCATTTATTTAGTCTGGTGTTTGGATATTCTTTTTTGCTTTTTGATTCCAAGGCTACTTTTGTCCTTTGTCATGATAAAAAGAACTTCTACACCCATCCAGGAACATCTAAGAGCTCCTAGATTCTTTTAACATTGCAGGGAGGATGCACCACATTGGAAGGAAGGAGTAGGTTACCTTCACCTTGAAGATATGACAGGCCTTCAGTTTTGTTTGTCCCTCAACCCATTCCCTTGGTCCTTAGATCTCTGCTGCTAATAGAAAATTGGAATCTGACCAGTTCTTTCCATCAAATGGCAAGTTTTCTTTTTCTATATTGTCTCTTTCAAAGTAATGCTTATGTAATTCACGAGGGTGAATAATTTTGGGTATGAAAGGAGGCTTCTCTTACTCATTAAGTATTAACCATCAAGCCTATTACAAATCATTGGGAAGTGAGAAATCTAAATCTGTAATGAAAAGCAAGCAATAATGTCCTTGTTCTGAACTCTTATTAGTTCTTCTCCTGCAGCTTGCATGAAAGGCTGAGGGGAATAAAAACACAAACAAACAACCAAACACTCCAAATCATGAGTTTGATATGTAAAAATAAACAGAATCCATTGCACATTCAATAGCATGTGAAAACCCATAGAAGAAGACTGGGATTTGAAATGATGTAGTAAATTTGATCCCACCTCTAAAAAGCATCCTGGGGCTCACTTCGACATGTTGCAACACCCAGCACGACACATTTCATCTAAATTTAAATATCATGTTTTAGTAGGTCTTGGCAAAAACAGCTTTTAGCTTTATTCCTCAGCACATTTAAGATGGAAATTGTGCAAGCTCTCATTTTGTGTTTAGATAATGCTCAACCCTCTGGACCAAAACAAAATCCTGAGAAAACAAACAAAGTTATAGCAGAGAGACACCAGGCTCTAAAACTTTGCCCTCAAAACATTTAATGAAACATTCACAGGGGAAAATGCCACTCCAATTAGAACAAACATGTTCCTTTATTCCTAAACTTCAACACAAAAGCTTGTATGTTCAGGAAGTGTGCATTTTGCATTCTGGCTCACAGGTAGCTCCTGAGAGATTGGCAATAAATACCAGATTCTAAAAACAGCACTTAGGTATTATCCTATTCCTGCCTACTTAGAAGAATTTTTTTCTGTTGACATTTAATGATTCTGGAGGTTTACTGGTCCTTTCCGCATCCTGGAATTCAATCACATTGAGCTGAAATCATGTCAGGAATTCTTCTGAATGAATGAAACTGATGGGCTGAGGATGGTTTTATTTTTATTGTAATGAATATTGTTATTGTTTAATATTAGAGTCATAACTAGAAGAATTTGGGGAGGTGCTCCAGTTTCATTTGTAATTCTGGTATAAGCTATCTAAAAATTTTCATTTTTGAAGGATTGCTGAAAAAAAAAGATAACTCTGAAGCAGTGGGTGTTTGTGGATTGGAGAGGAAACTCTGAGGCTGCAGAAACTATCTGAGAGAGAAGCTGAGCACACTGGAACAGCCATTTGAGTGATCTATTGAACATGCTGCTGCAAGGCTTGAGTTAGCAGAGGCATCTGCTCACTCCAAGCCACCTGCAGAGGCTCGTGCTCCACTGCGATCACATGTGCCACTGTAGGATCTGTTCACCTCCTCAGCACATGGGTTGTCACCAAATGATTTCTTAGAACATGTAGATTTTTAAAGTGAGGAGTGTTGCCAATATTCCAACTAGTAGTTTAGGGAGAAGGATGTGACAGAAAATAGAAACTGCATTTTAAGAGAAGATTTTGGGGAGCAAATATAGGCAGTCACTTGGTACCAAACTTCATTGAAACTAATTTTTGAATTAGCATTTGTAGATTAACTTGGATTAGAGAATTAGCTTTTTTCTGCTGTGTTTTGCAGGTGTATAGTTCAGTACTTCATGATAATAGAAGGATACCAGCTGTGACATATTTGATTCACTGACAAAATTGTTCTCCTAGACAGCCCCCTTTTATCATCTGTGACCTTAATATAAATATCAATAAAGGAATACTAGGTAACACATAGTGGCAGTGAAGACTGGTATGTGGGGGAGTGGTGTTTCTCTTTCCCTTTCCCTTGCCATCTGACAGGCATGACAGGCTATGTTTAATGATGCACGTCTCATGGCAAACGTGCAGTAACCTGTCATATGAATAACTCAAGGCAAAACCACTTTAAGCCCATACTATTTCATATATGTAAAGACATCTAATCTTCCTGCCTGTCCCTTAAACAACTCCCTTATATGTATAGACAGGCATGCCAGTCCAATTGATTTTGTTTAGATCCAATAGCAACTTATTGTTTGAAAGTAGTTGAAACACAGGAACATTTTCAAGTTCTAAAGTATGCCTGCTTTTCAGCTGCATCAGCTAACTGAGGAACATTGTTGCTTTAAGCTTGGCACTGTCTAATATATACCCCAAATCATCAAAATTATATTAGTATCCTGGAGTTTCACCTTCAGACTGACACCATGCTACATCTGTTTTTAGAAAGCAAAAGTACACCTTTAGAGATAAAGGGTAGGTTGTCTCACTCTGCAGCAAGGAAAAGAACTAATATTCAGAGGCCAGAGGAGCACCAGCAAGGCTGAAACAGGGTCTGAGAGCTTGGTTTCCTGACAGATTTGATTGGTCCACAGCTGACAATGCTGCAAATTAGAAGTCCTGTAGAGACTGACTATGTCACATGATGTAGTATTATGGCTAATTTGTTTATGTGAAAGAAATAAAAAATACAGTCAAAGCTGACAGGAATAGCTGTAGTTGGTTTTTGTTTTTGTTTCTGTTTTTTTCTTTTTTCTTTTTCTTTTTCCTTTTTTTTCTTTTTCTTTTCCTTTCTTTTCTTTTTTTGGGGGGAGGTCAGGCATTTTGCAAACTATTAGTCTTAAGTGGTAGAATTGACTGATGAGGTCATGTGGATATTCTAGCATTGTTCTTTGTTCTTAATGCAGTTTCTTGGTGATATATACTCTCAGAGAAAGCATTGCTTTGTCTTAATACAAAAGGCTATATATTAATTTTAGTATTAACCTTTTTTCCCCATAAGCACTCCATGCACATGGTATTATTATTTACCTCCTTCTCAGTTTGGGAAATGTGCTTCATTGTAGCAGCTATATGGTTTATCAGCTGGCTACTCAGTGTCTTGCTCATCATTATAATAACAAATATACTCCTAGTTAGTTAGGCTGTTTCAGGTATTAATGATCGGATATGTTTCAGATGGTACTAGCTATCTAAATACTGACAACCCCCTATATATCTAGGTCCTATATTCACGAGTTTAGTAAACCATAGAACCACAGACTGAAATATTAAAAAGAAAAATCTTTGCATCTGAACTAAATGTATATAGCCATTTCTTTCTGTTATTATTACACTATTTTCATTGTGTTATGTATTATATAAAATCTAGAGAGAATATAAAAATAATCAAGAGGACAGAGGATATGTACAGAATACACACACACACACACACACACACAAACACACACACACACATACACATACATATACATACACACTTCATTATATGAAAGAGCCTTGAACATTCATGAAATTTAGATTTAAAGTAGTGCTCTTCAGGGCTTATGTGCTCTATTGAAAATAGCTCATATATACTGCCTTCTCTATGTTCATATTTGAGATTGAGCTAGTTACCTTCAAGTTTTTAATCTCTGTATGATTTTTATGTGCAAACTCCCACCATTTGGGATACCATTAGGTAAGTAGATACTCTAAGTCATGTTGGACAAATACGTTTATCAAGTCACTTCAGATGCTTTGGCCATAGGAGAAATGGCTAGCTGTGGAAGAGACCTCTGATTTCCTCTGATAAATCTTTTTAAGTAATTTTCTAGGAACCCTGACATATGAGTACAGCATAACATATTACTTTTAACATATATAGACGTAGAAATCCTGTATCATGAATAGCATATGCCATGACCTTGCTTCAGATCCTGAGTTGAGGTCATTAAACAGATCAAGGATCAAATGTTATCGGCAAGGAAATATGATCGCAAATACTTTATACAAACTATGTTCAAAATGCATAATGTTAGTAGGAGATAGAGCTAGGTTTAAATCTTAATTTCCTTGCTTAGTGTATTATATTGCATCCAAAGTCATTGGGAAGACCAAGTCCAAGAGTATTTGACTACACTTTTAACTACAAGACTCCTAGGTTATAATCCTAAATTCTTTAAAATACAGGATTCATATTCCAGAAACATTTTCTCTGATTAAATAATTGTACTATTCTTTAATATGGAACATAAAATATATGTAAGGAATTAGCAAAGAATTGATAAAGATCCTATTATAATTCTTGGCACAAAATATGCCCTCAGTACCTTATTGTTGATATGGTTAATCTACTACTTGTACATAACTTTCTGCAAAGAATTAAATAATTTGCTAATTTCAAAGGCAAACTTCAAGAGCATCTATTCTTAGGATTCTCCTGTTTTTCTGGGGATCATCATGTTAAATAGAATAAGCAAAACTCAGAGGGGCAAGTATCACATTTTTCTTTTTTGTGGAATATATGTATATATATCATTATATTATATTAATTATATATATATTATATGCATTATATGTTGAATAAAATATAAGGCATATATATGTGTGCATCAAAGCAAAAGGGGAGCTGTTTGGTGGAGGGGGAAACAAGTGGCGAGAAGGAAAATACATGAAAGATATGGGTTAAATATGAGCGAAACCTGGTGATTAGCACACAGAATATCACAATGAAACTTATTCTATACAAACTAAACAAAAAGTAAGAATAATGATAAATACAGTTTAAACCAAATAATTTATTTATTTACTTAGTCATGATACTCATAATTCAGGAGTGGGTAGTGACTAGAGATGTTTCAATGGGGCTTCTAGAATACAAGAAATAATGTATGTTTGCCACACGTGTGTGCTGTATCAAAGAAAGTTCATACAGCAAGCAGAATTTTCTTTTACTTCCATTGGCATTTTCCAAATCATTTATCACTAATCATTTTTCTTTATGTCATTATTTCTTGTCTGGGTGTTTGGTATATATACAGGAAGGTGTATTCATCTCCCTCTGATGATATATCAATGGAATAAAGAAGAAACCTTATTGGGAGAAAATGTTTTATCAATAAGTACATTTTCAAATAGAAATACTAAAACAAGCTGACTATAGAATTAAGAAATAAATTAACTCATTAATTCATCATTAAATATTGATTAGTATCTCCCATATGCTACTTATTGCTCAGAGCACATTAACAAGAAACAGTAATCTGGTGCAGTTGTGTAACATACTATTAGTTATTGATACAAAGATCCTCAATTGGCTTAACTATAGGATGATATATTTGTTAAGTATCATGTGTAGGTCATCAGCTCTGTACATCATCCCAATACAGGACTCATCATAGTAATTTATAAATTGAAAGTTCTACAGCCATATTTACTAGGCATAGCTTCTAGCATTGCTTCTCAGAAAATTATAAACAATGAATATGTTCATGTAAATGCAAAAGTGTAGAAATTAATAACCAGAAAGTGTAGAAAGTGCTAATTTTTGTATTTCTACATTTTACATATTAATAAAAATTATCACCCAAATAAAAAAGTTTACTTTAATGATCTATATTTCGGATTTCAAGGGGTTAGTTTTCTCTTAAATGGATATAGTTAAAGACTAATGACCTAGTCAACACATGTAACCAAGCATTACAAGGTTTTAGTATGCATTAAGAATTTATGAGATTTAGGTTGAAAATATCACAGTACTCATATTTAAAATATGATCTGTTTAAAAAAATCTATAGAAATATTTTTCAAGTTATGATAGCAATTATTTTGCTCATAAGTAAAAGGTTAATCTTGAGTTTGATTTCAAGTTTGAGCTATTTATTCCTTCTCATTAAAATATAAAAAAAGATTCAGATCTCAAGCTATATGAAGTAAACTAATATGTTTCATTTAGCTAGGGCTGAAATTTACATCAGTTAGAACATTGAAAGGAGTGATTTTGATTAGGCCCCAAGAGAAACAGCACTTCAGCATCTGTGTGTGTGCTCACACTTACATTTGCATATGTCTTTACATTAAAATTCATAGGCTTCTTCTGACTCCCTACAGTGCAAGGGATTCAATAATGGTGGGGGCTTTCTTTTTGTAAAAGAATTAGAGACAAATAGGGGAAAACTGTGGTTGGGATGTATTGTATAAGAGTAGCATATATTTTCAATAAATAAAATATGAAAAAAGAAACAAATAGTAAAGGTATATATTAAATTAAACAATTTTCCACTAGAATATTACCTATGATGAATGTACCAGTTGAAATAAAACATACACAGTACTCTATGTTTGCTGATACCCAGAAGATCATTTAAATGTTCAAAGGAATTCTATCAATAATACAGGTCATTGTCCTCTCCCATATCAGTTGGAGAGCTGGATTATATTTGCCACAACAGTTATGGAACATGTGCATACATATACATGCATAATAGGGGGGATATTTTAATTCCCAGAAATTACAACTTGGCTATGGTCAAATGGACATGTTGCTAGTAAGTTCAAGTAGTCTCCATATGCTAAGTAGTATGCGAGTAGCTGGATTTTAAAAATGGCTGGCAACTGGAGGATTCAGGAGATGTTTTCTGTTTGGTTTATAATGTAGATTTCACTAAAAATAGTAAAGGACCCAAAAAGTCTGTTGTGTAAAAGCAAAATGCCTGTGATGACCCACCAAGTTTGAGAAATACAGGCTTATAACACTACACAGTACAAGAAAGTTTGAGACAGAGTGGTAAGAAAAATTATCATTTGTAAAGTAGCATTCGAAGTGCCCCACAAAGTATATATTTAGTTATCTAGGGAGTAAAGAGTAGAAGGAACATTGTGGAATATGATGAAGGAAGGCAGAAAGACTCAAAGGATCGGGAGTTAGAGTGGTTACAACGAGATCAGAGAAATCTCTCTAAAGAGTGGAGAATAAAATGAAAGGATAGATAAAATATGATTTTTGATTTGGACAAATGAAGAAGTTTGCAACCTCCTTTGTAAGAGATGGTTCTTCATTTTTACTTCCTGTATTATACTGGCCAGTTACACAATATCTTCACCACTGACTTATTTCAATTACTTTTTTGAACTAGTGGCAAAATTTTACAAAAACATTTCAAAAAAGTGTTTTGATAAGACAAAGGATTTATGTTAGTTTACATTTTCTAAAATGGGAATGTATGATAAAAATACAAAGACAGACTTTTGGTGTTTTTGCTTAATTATTGTGTCTTTAAAAATTTTTTTGGTTGAACTAATAATAGCTTGAAACTGGAGATGCTGTTATTTATTCCTGGCCCATCCTATATCACATTTAACCTCTGTACCTTTACATATCTTTATAAAGTCTAGCCCCATGAGTCAGCCTGACCTCCCCTTATGCAACATCTCTTGCCTATAAGATCTAACCTAAGCCCACATCCAGTGCCCTGGCCTAATTGGCCACCCCTTTCTGAGCTTTTAGTATCCTGAAGGCTTCCAACAAGACCTACACTGCCTGCCTCACAAGCTCCATTTGACCTCTTCATCCAGCCAAATCTAACACCAATAATACAAGGGTGGACCAGAATGCACATCTGCACAGCAGCCCAGTCTCCATTATCATCCTGAATTTATACTACCCAAACCATTTTCAACCATTAGGTCCATTCCTCTCATACATCCGCTCTCCTGTTCCAACCCTCTGTCTATGTCAGGCATAGATTTTTATAAAAGGAGTCCACATGCTCAGATCTCATTGCAAAAATAAAAACAATACTATGATGATTGGAATAAAAATGGCTCCATATGAGCATAGGTTTTAATGCTTGGTCACCAGGGAGTGGGACTATGAAGATGTGTGGCTTTGTTGGAGGAGGTGTGCCTTTGGAGACAGGCTTTGGGGTTTCAAATGCTCCAAACAGACAATCCTCTCTCTCCTTCCTGTTGCCTGCTGATCCAGATATAGGCCCTAAGACATAAATGAGTAATCAAGCCAGCAGTTCACCTTTAAAAACTACCAGTTCTGTGAAAATTTTTGCCAATGAGAATTATATAGATGAACTGAGAAACAGAATCTAAAGAAATAACCATCAACTTAATCAAACATTCAAGGAGCTTGAAGAAGATACAAAGGCAAAACTCAATGGAAACAAGTAGAAAGAATTTAAGGAGAATAAATGCCAGAATGATATAACCAGGCTTCCAGAAATGACAAAGATGATCTAGGATTTGAAAACAGAATTTACTAAAGAGATAGAAACATTCCATTGGACTCAAGCTGAAATGAAGATGGAATTCTAAGTTCCACAATTCAACTAGAAAGGGAAACCTTACAAATACCAACTCCTAACTGACTCAGCTCCTAACTCTCTGCACTGCTCTAAAATATCTTCTCTTTCTTGTGTTATTCTTGTGAGAGTTGGCTGTATCCTGTCTCTGACTCATTGTATCAAATCTTTCTCCAATTCATCATTTTGTCTGTCCCTCAAGAGATACTGCTCACAGACATGAAGGATTCCTTCTACAAAATAACTTTACCTTCATTGTTAGAAATTAAAGGTGTATATATACTAAGGGTGTGTCTGTATTCTGGCTGGACCATGTTGACGTAGAAGATGTTTGGATGTGATCCCTTGCCAGAGCAACCATGGTGCTGGATTAAATTTGCTCTTTTAAAAAAGAAGAACCTAGAGAGTAGATAAGAATAGATAAGACAATTCAGCAATATTTTCCTTGATAGAAAATGGGCAAAATTATAATGGACTTAGGTGAAACTGCCCTTCTCAGTGGAATGTTACAGACATGTTTCCATGGGTTCAAGAGATTTGGGTAGAAACTCTAGTGTCAAAATCTCATAGTTAAACTTCTTATCTTTTATCAAACATTTTTATTACTTTTCTTAGAGGTATTAATCAGCTTTCCATTGCTGAAGACAAAATACCCAAGAAAAATCACTTTTAGGGAGGAAGAAGTTACAATAAGCTCAGGATTTTAAAGGTTTCAATCTCTGGTAGATAGGTAATGTTGCCTTTGGACTTGTGGCAAGAACAAACATCATGTCAGTAAGCAGGTGACTGACTATCTCATGGAAGCAGAGAAACAAAGAGAAAGGAAGGGACAACTGTTCTAACACACCCTTCAAGGATACAGTTCATCAATGCAACTCTCTTTCTCAAGGGCCCTAATTCCTAATGTTTCCACCAGTTCCATAAAGCACCACAGACTGGTGACCAAGCCTTCACATGAAACTTTGTATAAGGGTCTCCTAAAATTGAAACTATAACATTGAAATTTCAGAGACGACCTCATTGAAAGTTAGCACATTATGATAAAGCAGTGTTCTCCCGTTGATATTTGCATCTTTATTTCCCCTCTTGAGGATCATGTCTATCCAAATCTGTTTTCACCG
This sequence comes from Uromys caudimaculatus, assembly GCA_028551405.1. NCBI lineage: Eukaryota > Metazoa > Chordata > Mammalia > Rodentia > Muridae > Uromys > Uromys caudimaculatus. The sequence continues at coordinate 43,781,627 of CM052716.1, forward strand.
TCCATGGGGGTCAATTTGCAGGCCAGAAGGCTTTGTGTGTTGTACACTTAGTTAACGAAGTTGTAATATGACATAGAAGATCACACCTGTATGCAAGGGTACTGTAGAACCACTAAACTGGACCACTCCATGGACAACTCCATAGTCTAGCTTTGGGGGAAATGGGATCAAACTCCTAAGGATATTTCTTGGGGAGTGGGTAGAGAGAAGAATACAATGGTGAAAAAGCAAATAGATTTTATATGACAACTTGGTAGGCATTTGAACAGGCTATTCAGATTGATCAGGAACTAGATGCCCTTTCCCAAGGTAGTTGGACTTTGGTGGAGGACTAAAGAAGGTTCTTAGTAAGCAGAAGTATAACTTATGACCCATTTGTTTTCCCCGTAAATGTAAACAATTCTGTTTATCTGGCCAGAGTCCTTCTGTGTAAGACACTGTTACTAGTACTGCCATTTGGGGGGTACTTACGACCTAACAATATACTATTCAGTTAAGAAATCGTTTCCTCTGTTTTACAAATTATCAGTGGAGTTGGGAAGGAGGAAGACAGGTCTCAAGGTTGGGATTTACTCTGTGGAGAAGTAGGTTTTGCAAAGATAGACTAAGGAAAAGAAATAAACTAGGGCTTTAATTTGTAGAAGTAATACCTCCTAATTATCTTGTCTTTGTTACTATCTTTTTTTGCTCTGTTATGTATTTATATATTTCTATACAGGTAATCTATAAAATACTTAGGTTCTGGTTTAGTGGTTTATTATTGTTGTAGCACTTTTACTTAAGGTTATTACCAATACTGCAAGCCTTCCTGGCATGTTCAGTAACTCGTACTTTGTAAGAGAGTATTTCACATGCTGTCTTCTGCCTCCCAGTTGGTATCACTATGGCATATGGAGTTCCTGTCTGTGTTCTGTTTGTCTTTCTTGTCTGTTAAAAACAGGCACTAATCTGTGTACAATGTACTTAAACTGGAGTAACATAGAAGTTCATAATTTAAGGTAATTATTGGTGCAAGCAAACTGGAGGACCATAGCTTTAGCATGTACAGATTGTAAGTGGAAGATATCCTGGAAATGGGAGAAAGAAATATATAAGGTTGAATACAAACCTTATCACCAAAGCACAGAGCACAAATACTTATAGAACATGTGAACCATGTCTAAGGTATCTTTGTAGCCTTAAAAAAAATGGACATGTTATATATTCAGTAAGGAATTGTAACAATGAACACATAAAGTATTACTGAGGCACATCTTGCTGTCAGAGCTATCCCAGAGCCCAGCTATATGGAGCTGTGAGAGGGTAGGCAAGAATGATAATTTAAATTCTGTCCTAGCATGAGGTACATAGTTATGACTCCAGGCATCTTAGCTTATTCCTCAAGGACCTCTTGCCCTTGGTGATGATCGGTAAGGACAGATTTACTTGCAGCATTAATCGCTTTATTCCTCTTCATTTGTAGCCATGCTCCAATAATTTCGTCAAATGAGACATTTACACACTGTCTACAGTGGGTGTTATGTCTGGCCAACATCCATTTATACATTAAAACAGAGAGCATTCTAAGTGATGAATAGATTAGGATACAATTAAAATATGCGTTAGAAAGGTCATCTACTTTATTCATTACAGCTTGCTACTTTGCTTGTAGTTTACTAATGTTGTTTAGTGATTCTTGCACCCCAAGGCTATTTTAATGAAGGACACATTTTAGAAATTCAAGAAAACAAACAATCTAATAAATTGTCTTTGTATGGCTCTCCATCAGAATAAATGCTCATTGCTAGAGGTTCAGTTCTTGTAGGAAGCAAATGGAGTGTTCTTACTGCCACTAGTACAACACAAGGGTAGATTTATGTATCATCAGAGTAAAGGAAGCAGAACAGCTGTTTCCTCTATTCAGCTTTTAGTATCTTTTAAGCTAATATTCATTTATTTGCAAAAGAATGACATGATATGGCAGACTGTCCTCCATATTATTAGCACAGTTTTAGATACCAACTTCATTGGGTTTTTGCAGTGAGTTGAAGAGAGTGTGCTCAATTATAAAAACAACAATGAAAAGTTGAATTTGATACCCAAAGATCAGGTTGGTGGAGGTATTGTGTAGAAAATTACAGTATATGTGTATCAAGGAGGGATTCTGGCTAAACAGCTCTAATAGAAACCTTTCTGCTGAGGGCAGGTCAGGCTGGTATGACTTTATTTGGAGCATGAGAGAAGAAGAGGAACCTAGTTATATAAACACTGATAGTCAAATACTAGAGGTGAGAATTTGGATTGAATTGACTTGGCAGGGTTCATACTAAACTTAGATAATGCACAAACTAGTACAAAGGGCAGAAGCCAGAAGCTAGTTGGAAAGAGAGTTAGTTAACTGAAGCTCATGAGGGAGTTTTTCAACAGTGCCTATCTTGGAAAGACAAAATTGCAACATTTTTATTCCAGCCAAATCTTCTAACTATCTTACTACTTAGAAATATGTGTGTGATAACTTTTGCATTAATAGAATTAGTGCATTATTTACAATAATTTCTTTCATATTTTTTCCTCTAGTGTTTTGCACAAAAACCATGAGCAATAAATAGCCTTGCTCACTCAAAGCCATACACGAATGCCAAAAATTTGAATTTGCCTATCTGGTTACTCTTCCACCTAGAAGAATTAATGTAGGAGATGTGCCTCTTCACAAATACTTTATCAAATTTTAATAGGCAGAACTAAATGAGACGAGTAGAAATGAACTGGAAGGAAAAAGTTGTCTGCGAAAATTCCTTAAGCCACCCCGAGTTGATAAGCCCCACAGTGGCAGCCTGTGGGCATATCTGGTTCCATACTTTACTTCCGTGGTTTTATCATTCCCATGTGGCCTTCAAGCTGAATGTCACGTTCACAGGCTTTCACATTGTTCTCTATTTTAGGTTTGAGTTAGTCACGCTGTGACATTCCAATATAGCAGAACAAAATTTTCTCATGTATCTATATAGTTAAGATAGGAAGGAGTAAGATGAAGTTTTAACCCAAACAGAGAAGATTCTGTATTCAGACAGACAGATGGGTTCTATGCTTATTTGTATAGAAACCAATTAAGGTGAGAAGTTCTAAGTCTGCTTCAGATTCTTGAAAGCTTTGCTTAGAGCTATAATTGCCTTCCTTGTGGTTCTCTTTGGCTTCCCTCAGCCTGAATTGTGCACTTCAAGTAGGTCTAGCTCTCATGTGCATCCCTTCAATTCCACTTACTAATCAAACGGTCATTTGGAGAGCATGGCTATTATTTTCTTTAAAATTACTAACTTTTCTAAGTGGGGAATGAATTTGTCGAATAATCCACAGATGCTTAAAATCATTTGTTTTGTGCATAGGTTGTTAATGAAAGCACTGAAACCCTGTACAGAACAAAGTACTTGGCTTCATTTCACTGGCATCAATATGTAAGGCCAAGGACATTGCTCTACAGTCTTTATGCTAGCAATTTGGTTACAATATCAAATAAATGTACTCATTCTAAGTGTTCCTTCTACAGAGAGTGCAAAGACAAGAGCACATGAAGACTCTCTTTAATGTTTAATAATCCTGTTTTAAAGCATAACACCAAAAACCATGCTTTCTGTCTCTCCACAAGGCTGTGTACCTCTTACATTACTTTGTTCTTGGGACAGGATCATGGACTTTGCTAGCCCTGCAGCTTCTGAGATATGACTCAGAAATATATTGACAATTAGTTATTAGATCTAGAATCTCTGACCTTATAGGATGGCTATATTCCAATTTAGAATTGAGAAAGGGGTCACTCGGCAGCCCTGCTTGCTCCTTTGGTTTCTGGGATAATCCTGTAGGTTGAATAAAGGACATCTCAAAGTGTTTCTCTATTTGGTTATATAAGAGGAAAGATGGAACACAACAGGACAGGCATTGTCTGGGAACATTTCTCCTGTTTATAATCTTGCCACTTTGAAGTGTTTATGCCTGGAGAGATAGCACAGTTATACTCAGCTTTATCCCCATGATTTACATTGTGTTCAGTAATTTCTCAGTAAATATTTACTGAACGGAAGAGAAAATTATGATGATGATTATATAGATTCTACCTGTGAAGATCAGTCTTTGTCAAGGATCCTATTGTTTTCTTCCAGGCATGGTAGCACATGTCTATAATCTTAACACTAGGGAGGCAGACATAGAATGGAGAGTTCCAGTGATCTTGAGCTTCCTATGGAGACCTTGTCGCAGAAACAAAAACAATTTGCTAAAGGAACATAGCGTTAAACTGCCCCCTAGGTACTTACATTTATACCCCCAATTCAGTGCAACTCTCAACCCTCAGTAGAAAAAAAAAAGCTTCTTTTTGCTGTAGATAGTCATTAATACAAAGACTTAAGATTGATCAACATGAAGATAATGAGAGACTGGGGATTGATCAGTCCTGAGTGGAATATATATATATCACACCTCTTCCTCCCAAGGCTCAAGCATCATTGTGGAAGGAGAGGCAGCTGGAAAGATTGTAAGAACCAGAGAGGGTAGATGACTGAAGCAAAATAGTGTTTTCTAGACATATAGATGTGAACTTACAAGAGCTGTGAGTGAACTTTGTTGCTATGCACAAAGTCAAGCTAGAGGAAGTTAAAGGGTGGGAAGGACAGAGGGAGTTGTGTTTGTCCCACTCCTAGCTGAGAATCCATTGGCAATTGATGGCTACTGGTGAAGGGAGAGGCAGCTTTGTTCAAGGATGTGGTTCCCGAGAGCCTATCTGTTATCCAGTAGATAACACCCTACATCCATGCACACAGGCAGCCCTCTGTGGAAAGAGTAGTTTTAAAAGGAGTGTACATAAAGTGGGAAGGAAAAATTGCTGAGGGAGAATAGAAGGAGAATTCAGAGAGAGAGAGAGAGAGAGAGAGAGAGAGAGAGAGAGAGAGAGAGAGAGAGAGACAGAGACAGAGAGAGACACAGAGAGAGAGACACAGAGAGAGAGACAGAGAGAAAGGGAAATGAGGGTAGATTAGATCATTTGCTTTTAAAATAAGTAATAGTTAATTAAAATCCAAATTGTTCTGACCCAAATGAACATGTTTTCTCTGATTCCTTGAGAGAAATAGGTTTGTGTAGTTTCTTGGATGTATTTCAAAGAGCAGCAGTACTGGAAGCTCTCATTCCTTACAGTTCACTATACAGAGTTCACTATAGGTCAAATGACCTGCACATACTATATGAAAGCAAAATAACAAGAGTTGAACAAAATTATATTTTAGCCAAGTACATTGACATACATCTGTAATCACAGAGCCCAGGAGACAAAGGCAGGTGGATCTCTGTGGGTTCAAGGACAGTCTGGTCCACATAGTGACTTCCAGAACAGCCATGGCTACATAGAGAAGCCCTGTCTCAAAACAAAAACATAAAACAATAACAAAGTGAAACAAAAAAAGAAAAATTGCATTGTTTACATGTACCATTGCTTACATATACATTCTCTACCTTCTCTATGATCTCATAAAAGAAAATTTCCCTTTCACTTGCATCTCATTTTCTTCTGCTTTTTTTCTTATGGTTTTAATACTCTACAATCTTGGCTCTATCAACTCTGCCTGTTCTTGAAGAACTGTTTCCTTTTCTTCAAAGTATATAGGAGGTTATCATGGTATTGTTCTTTTTAGAGAGAGGAGAAGGCACCATGGAGTAAGAATCTTAAAATAATAGCCATTTGGGTTGAATTATTAGAATTAAAAGCATACCAGATGAAACATGGCAAATTACATAATGGGATTATTGGTTGGTAAATAGACATAATAACATAGAGGATAGATGCCCAGCTCTTCTGCTGATTAAGCTCATTATAAATAGAAAGGATTTATGTCTTTTATCTGGGAACTTAATGTTTAAAGGCAGGGTAGAAACTCAGATTGGGAATATATATTTTCAACAAGGATCACTACAAGCCAGTTGAGACCATTTTCCGTGCTCTAAAGATACTTTCTTTTTATAGTTCAGCACCGCCCTCACTTCTAATCTTAGGCACATGCTGTTTCCTTTCTAAAGACTACTCTTTCTTTTTAGTCAATATAAAGAGAACCACACAACATATAGCTTTTGTGTGTATATAGCTTCTTTAGTTTAGCTTAACATTTGTGAGGTTAAGTGGTACAGTACAGTTCATTTGATTGGCTGAGTAGTAGTATAAAGGAGAATGGATATACTATATTTTGTTTAATCATTTATTAGATGATAGGTAATCAAATTTTTCCAGTTTCTAGCTTTAAAACATAATGTTGCTATTAATATTTGTGATTAAGTTTTTTGTGCAGATGCATGTTTTAATTTCTCTGAGTTTATGTGTGTCTAGAGTAGATTTGTAGATTGCCTGGCAAATCTACGTTTAGCCTTTTAAAATCTACCTATATCAGTTATCCTCCAGTACAAAACACCAACCGAAACATCTGTGGCTTAAACAGTACTCATTTGTGATTTCTTAGCTTTTTGCAGTCTGGAATCTGAGCATGTTTTAGCTGGAATCTCTGCCTCAGGGTCACTCATAAGGCTGCCACCAGTGGGTTGACTGGAACTGGAGCTTATCTTAAGCTCGCTGTGGAAGAATTTTTAGCCATCTTCAGGTCATAGTTAGTAGCATTTAGTTTTTTGTTTGTTTTTATTGAAAATAGATTCTTCTCTCATCGGCTCCCTCCACTCTGCTTGACTTTCCCCAACCTCCACTCAACCTAAGTTCTCTGCCCCACCCATTCTTATATCAGAAAACATCAGGCTTCTAAGAGAGAACAACCAAACACAACAAAACAAAATTTAAAAAAAGATAACACGAGGCAAAAGACCTCAAGCCTAAGCTGGCCAAGACAACCCTACAGGAGGAAAAGTCCCAAAAGCAGGCAACAGAGTGGCTCCCACAGTTAAGAGTCTCACAAAAACACCAAGCTCCCAGTCACAGTACCGCAGGTGCCATGCCTGCCACTTCAGTCTCTGTGAGCCCATACACACCTTGCTTAGTTGATTCTGTGGGTGTTGAAGTCTCTGGTATCCTCAGTTTCCTCTGAATCATACAATATTTCTGCCCCCTCTTTTGAGGGAATTACCAAGCTCTGAGGAGATAGAACCAAGGGAAACTTTCATTTTATTCTCTGTCTCTCTCTGTCTATCTGTCTCTCTCTTTCTCTCTCTCTCTCCTTCTGCATAATGTCTGGGTGTGGATCCATTCACATCTGTTGCTTCAAGAAGCCTCTCTGATGATGACCAGACAAGCCACATATCTATGAGAATAGCAGAATATCATTAGGAATTTCATTGAGTTTTTTTTTTTTTTTTTTTTAGACCAGTCTCATTTTGTTCTACCCTAGGTCTCTGGGTGATACAGTCTCTGGTTCCTGGCTATCTATGCAGTGTCAAACATGGACTCCCTCTTGTGGAGTGGGCCTGAGGTTAAATCAGACATTAGTTGGCCATTCCCATAAATTCTTCACTACCACTGCACCTGCACATCTCTCAGGCAGGACTGAGTGTTGTGGACAAAGGTTTTGTGGCTGGGTTTTTGTCTATATTTCTCTTTTGGTAGCCTTAAGAATACTTTTCTGCACTAAAGAGACTAGAACATAGGGATGAAGGCTTGATGCAGGCTTCTCCATGTTCATTGAGCAGTGTGGATGTTTTCCATAACAGTGGGGTACAATTGTCAGTTTGCTGAGAGCAACACTGTCAAAACACAAGCCTGGAGTTTTAACTCGAGCAAACTTAACCCAGTTCCTCTTCTGGAAGCCTTGCCTAGCTACAAGAGATGGCCAGTTGAGACTCCATACCATTACTAGGAGTCCTCCCTAGGACCTCCCTCATAGATTTCAGGGCATTTCCACTGGACTAGTTTTCCACACTACATTCCAAATACTCTTCAGTTTCGACTGTCTGCCCCTGCACTTTCTCTGACTCCCCCCCACACTTGTTCCCATCTGGGCTTGTCCTCACCTGCTGCCTGTCCACCCTTCCCAGGGAGATCTATGTTTCCCGCCAGACCCTTCCTCTTTACCTAATCTTTCTAGATCTATGGGTTGTACACTGGTTATCATTTAGTTAACGGCTAATATCTCTTATAAGTGAATACATACCATATTTTCTTTTTGGGTCTGGATTACTTCATTCAGGAGAATTTTTATAATTCTATCCATTCTCTTATGAATTTTATGATACCATTTTCTTTTTTTATAAAGCTGAGTAATAATCCATTGGGTAAATGTATCACATTTTGTTTATCCATTGTTCTCTTGAGGTACATTTTGATTGTTTCCAGTTTCTGGCTATTACGATAAAGCAGCAATGAACATAGTTGAGCAAGTGTCCTCATCAGCATGAGCTGTCACTTGTGATATTGATCTTAGCCATCCTGACATGTATAAGATGGAGTCTCATAGTAGTTTAGATTTATATTTCCATTTTGGCTAAGGATGTTGAACATTTTGTTAAAAGTTTCTCAGCCACTTGAGAATCCTCTGTTGAGAAAGCTCTGCTTAGATCTCATTTTAAAAGTTGGATTATTGTTGTTGTTGTTGTTGTTATCTAGTTTCTTTAGTTCTTTATTTATTGTGGATATTAGTTCTATATTGGATGTAAAATTGATAAAAAATCTTTACCCATTCTAGAGTCTGCTACTTTATCTGATTGAAAGTATCCTTTGCCTTATAGAAACTTTCTAGTTTCATGAAGTTCCATTTATTAATTGCTAATCTCAGTGCTATGCATTCCATATTCTGTTCAGAAAGTCATCTCCCATGCCAATGTGTTCAGGTTGTTCTCCACTTTCTCTTCTATCAGGTTCAATGTATCTGGTATATGATGAGGCCTTTAATCCACCTGGACTTGGGTTTTGTTCAAGGTGATGAATATAGATCTATTTGAATTCTTCTACACGCAGACATCCAGTTTGCCCAGCACCATTTGATGAAGATGCTGGTTTTTTCAGTATGTATTCCTGGCTTCTGTATCAAAAGTCAGTTGCCCATTGGTTGTGGATTTATGGATTTATGTCTACCTCTTCAATTTGATTCCATTGATTAACTTGTCAGTTTTTATGCCAATGCCATGCAGTTTTTATTACTATAGTGCTGTAGTACAACTTGAAATTAGAGATGGTGAGAACTCCAGTACTTCTTTTATTGTTTAGGATTCTTTAAGCTATCCAGGGGTTTTTGTTTCTTCATATGAAGTTGAGAATTGTCTTTTCAAGGTTTATAAGGAATTGTATTAGAATTTTGATGGCCACTGCATTAAATTGGTAGATTGCTTTTAGTAGAATGGCCATTTTTACTATGCTAATCCTATCATTCCATGAGCATGGGAGATCTTTCCATCTTCTGTTAGCTTTTTCAATTGCTTTCTTCAACACTTGAAGTTTTTATCATATGAATTTCACTTGCTTGGTTAGAGTTACCCTTACAATATTTGATGTTATTTGAAGCTGTTGTGAAAGATATTATTTTCCTGATTTCTTTTTCAGTCTGTTTGTCATGTGTACATAGGTGTGCTACTGATTTTTTTGAGGTAATATTGTATCCAGCCACTTTGCTGAAGGGTTTTATCAGCTGTTGGAGTTCCCTGGTAGAATTTTTAAGTTTACATATGTTTACTATCATACCATCTGCAAATAATGATACTTAGACTTCTTCCTTTCCAATTTGTATTTTCTTAATCTCCTTCAGTTATATTTTTACTGTAGATAAAGTTTTAAGCATTATATTGAATAGATGTAGAAAGAGTGGACAGTCATATCTTGTTCCTAATTTTAGTGAAATTGCTTTGAATTTCTCTACATTTAATTTGATGTTGACTATAGATTGCTGTAAATTGCCCTTATTATGTTGAGGTATGTCCCTTGTATCCCTAATCTCTCCAGGACTTTTACCATGAAAGGATGTTGAATGTTGTCAAAGGTATTTTCTGCATATAATGAGATTATCATGTGGTTTTTATCTTTCAGTTTGTTAATGTGGTAGGTGAAGCCTGCTAAATCACAGCGGATGATCTTATTGATTTGTTTTTTGAGTTGGTTTCCAAGTATTTTGTTGAGTATTTTTATATCTATGTTCATAAGGGAAATTAGTTGGTCTTTGATTCTCTTTGCTGAGTCGCTATATGGTTTGAATATCAGGGTAACTCTGACCTCATAAAATTAATTGAGAAATGTTCTTTCTGTTTCACTTTTTGTGTAATTATTTGAGGAGTATTGGTATTAACTCTTCTTTGAAAGTCTGGTAGAATTCTGTGCTAAAACCTTTTAAATCTGTTTTGTTTATTTTGGTTTGGTTTGATTTAGTTGGGAGACTTTTAATGACTACTTGTATTTCACTAGGGATTATAGGTCTATTTAAATTTTTAAATTGCTTATATGATTTAGTTTACTTTTGGGTCCTATGGAGAAAATCATCTTTTTTTTTTTATTATTTTCTAATTGGGGGAGTATTGATTTTTTAAAAAGTACCTCTGTTTTATGTTTCTAATTTTGTTAATTTGGATACTGTCTCTCTGCCTCTTTAAAGTTTGGATTAGGGTTTGTCTATCTTGTTGATTTTTCTCAAAGAACCAACTGTTTCTACAAGCTTGTAAACTTTCTCTTGTTTCTGTTGTTATTGATATCTAGCTTTAATCTGTGGTTGTCTGATAGGCTTCAGGGATCTACTTGTATCTTGTGTCTGTTGTGCTGGAGTCCAGCTTCAGTGGGCTTCTAAGACCCCAAGGACAGAGATGTGGCATTAGCACAGTGAAGGAAATGGCCACCAGCTTGCTGTGAAGGAGATGGCCCCAAATAGTTCAAGCATCTCTGTATTTATTTCATTTCAAAGTCAAAAACATACAGTTTCAGTTTTATTTCCTTAAACTTGTTCCAAGAAACTAAATCATAACTCTATGTAGTTTTCTTTATGTTTCTTTATCATATAGTTTATTTTCCCCAGAGAAATATTTAACCTTATGGGATCTTAATTAAGTACATCTCTATGAATAGTATGGTTAGTACTCTGTCTCTTAAGCACCTACCACAAACTTTTTATCTGAGTTTATACTGACAATATCTTTGTTTCTGTCCTGTACAATCATAGCCAACCATTTCTATTTTCTAATACTTGAAGTTGTGGCATCTACATAGATGAGTTTCTTGTTCTTGAACCAATAGCATTCATTAACTTCCATAATCCATTCTTGTAAGGGCTATTCTCTGAGTTCGTGTGCATTATATTCTTTTCTGAGAATAATTATGTTCCCCAAGATACTGTATGATCTCTTTTCTGTTATTTATAGAACTTTCTCTAATTTTTATTTGGTTTATCATTTCAATTCAACCATATATTTTTAATAAATCCATCTTAGAATTAAAATGAAATTTCTATTATACCATTACTGCAGCCAGTACAGATAAGGTGATAGAAAAAGCTACCAAGAGCATATGTAGTGTTATACTAGAGGAAAGGGATCACCCACAGAAAGTCCCAGGAAAGATAGCCAAGGCTACAGATTCTGTCACACCAGTCTATGTCAGGCATACAGGAGTTTCTCCTTGGATGTGTCCTACAAAGAGAGCCATCCACAAAGCACTCAGACTGCTCCCTGGAACAAAGGCATGGTTTCCATATTAATACTTTCTTTGTGTCTGAGTATGTAGACAATTTTTGAAAACATTTCATAAAGTTCTGAAAAGGCAGCATATCTTTTATTTTTGGTTGAAATATTCTGTAAATATCTGTTAGGGCTATTTGGCTTATAACATCTGTTAACTCTATATTTCTATTTAGCTCCTGTCTGGACAACCTGTTCATTGATGAAAGTAGGATATTGAAGTCTCTTGCTCTTAGTGTATGAGGGTGAATATGTTATTTAAGTTGCAGTACTGTTTATTTTACAAACTTGATGCCCTTGAGTTTGTGGCATAGATGTTAAGAATTGAAATGTCATACTGGTTCATTTTTCCTTTGATGAGTGTATAGTGTCCTTCCCTGTCTCTTTAGATTAGTTTTAGTTTAAAGTCTATTTTGTTAGATATTAAAATGGCTAGACCAGCTTGTTTCTTAGGTCCATTTGCTTGAATTATCTTTTTCCAGCCTTTTACCATGAGCTACTGTCTATCCTTGATGTTGAGGTGTGTTGCACACAACAGTAGGATGGATCCTGTTTTCCTATCTATTCTGTTAGCCTGTGTTTTTTAATTGGGGAATTGAAACCATTGACAGTCAAACATATGAGTGACCAATGACTGTTGATTCTTATATTGTTGTTGGTAATGGTGGTGTGTTCACACATGTATTTGCATGTGCACACTTGCATTTTTTGAATTTTTATGGCCAAGCATTACTTATTCCCTGTGTTTTCATGGTGCAATTTACCTCCTTATGTTGGAGTTTTCATCCTGGCACCCTGTGTAGAATGGATTTTTAAAAGAAATGTTGTTTAAATTTTAATTTATCATGGGATGTCTCATTTTCTCCGTGTATAGTAATTGAAAGTTTAACCTAGTATAGTAGTCTGGATTGGAATCTGCAGTCTCTTAGGGTCTGCATCATATCTGTCCAGGTCCTTCTGACTTTAGAGTCTCCATTGAGAAGTCAGGTGTAAATGTAATAGGTCTGCCTTTATATGTTACTTGGTATTTTTCCCTTGCAGCTTTTAATGTGCCTTCTTTGTTCTGCCTGTATAGTATTTTGATTATTATGTGGCAGGGGGGACTTCCCTTTCAGGTAAAATATATTTGGTGTTCTCTAAGCTTCTTGTATGTTTATGGGCATGTCTCTCTTTAGGTTAGAAACATTTTCTTCTATGATCTTGTTGGAAATACTTTCTGGGCCTTTGAACTGGGATTCTTCTCCTTCCTCTATTTCCATTATCCTTACGTTTCATCTTTTCATAAAGTCCAGTTTTCCTGGATCTTTCATGTCAGGAAATTTTTAGATTTAAATTTTTTGACTGATATGTCCATTTATTCTATTATGTCATCAATGCCTGTGATTCTCTCCCATATTCTATTGTATTGATAAATCTTGCCTCTGTAGTTTCTGCTCTACTCCTAGATTTTTCATTTCATGAGATATGTCAGTAAATGTTTTCTTTATTGCTTCTATTTTCATGTTCAAATCTTGAAAAGCTTTATTTATTTTCTTCAATTGTCTTTATTTTCTTGGCCTTTAAAAGGGATTTATTCATTTCCAACTGTTTGTTTGTATTTTCCTGGATTTCAAGAGACCTATTCATTTCCTCTTTAAGGATCTTTATCCTCTTCATATAGTTGGTTTTAAGGTCTTTTTCTTGTACTTTAGCTATGTTGGAATACTCAATGCCTGATGTGGTAGGATAGCTGGGATTTAGTGAAGACATATTGCCCCAGCTGTAACTGATGATATTTTAAAGATGATGTATAGACATCTGGGACAAGCTGATAATGAACAGTACTGTAACATTTCATAGTTACCATCAATGAAGCTTGAGGGTTCCAATTCCTGTTAATTTTCCTAACACTTACTTTAATATATCCCTTTTTATTATAACAATTCCAGTAGGTAATAAGAAGCTCCTTATTTTATTTTTAATAACTAATAATGTTATCTATCTTTTATGTACTTATTAGCCATTAGCGAATGTTCTTGAAAACATAGCTATTAATGTTGCCTCTAAATTTTTAATTGTCTTACATGCTAATAATTTAGTTGTAAGAGTTACTTACGAATTTTAGATATAATTTTTTATTAAATATGTTTGCAAGTATTTTCTACTCCTTGATATTACTTTTCATAATTCTTAAACATGTTTTGAAGTGTAAACTTTTAAATTTTGATGAAACTCATTTTTAGTATTTCTTACTGTGAATAATGCTTCAAGGTTCCATTCAGAAACTTCTTGCTTAATATTCTTAAAAGCTTTTCTTAATATTCTTACTTATTTTATACAGAATGGTTCTATAGTTTAATCTAATATCTCAGTATAGAAGTCATTTTATGTTATTTTTACATATGGGGCAATGCCAAGATCTCAGTTTCATCATGCTATTTTGGTTATGATATCTTCTGTCTATGAGTTCTTTTTTTAATTCATCTGATATTTTCTCCATCTTTTCAGGAGTCTAGGTTTCTCATTAACTGTCTTTTTTCTTCACTTACATTCTTCATTATTATATTGGATCTCTAGTCTCTATTGTTTATTTTTCTTCTTGCTTTTCTTTTTCTTTGCTTCTTATGACATGTCTTAGATTATTTGATTAAAGTTATTCTTTTTTCCTAATCTAGGAGTTTAAAGCTATGAACCCCTATGTGCTCCTGTGTTGGCATCCTACAAATTTTTACCTGCTGTGGTTTCATATCAATTTAACTTAAAAAGTCATTTCTTTGGCTTAAATAATATGATTCTAAGAATTGTACATTGCTTAATGTTGCATGAAGTATAAAAAGAGATCGCCATCCCACGCTATTGCCAGCTACCCTCTGGCCCCAGTGGTCTTGTGGCCTCCATTGGTAGCCCCATCTTGCAGTTCTCTTGCTGTGGATTCTGCTCACATTCCCAGCCATCTAGTTCCTGTGATTAGCTGCCACAAATCCCCGGTAACCCAGTAAAATCAAAACTCTAGAGGCTTGCAATTTATCAGTCAGATTTATATTTGTAAATTCTCAACCCACAAAATGCCCACACAATGAACTCAAAACTCAATTGATATAAACACAAGCTGCATACCTAGATGAGGCAAATGCACCGTACTTATTATTTAATCATCTATCTAAGAAATCTCCAGTACTTGTGGCTCTCAGGACTGTGTGGTTCTGGCTCCTCTCCTCTCCTATAGGTTACATCTTGCCTCCTCCTCTTCTTCCCTTCTTCTCCCTCTCTGTACTCTCTACTCATCTCTAAAATTCTCAGCCCACCTTCCTTTTCCACTGCCCAATCACAGGCTCTCACCTTATCTTGTGCCTGCCCTCGTCTGCATATAGACAGCAACCCACAACTTAGAGTTGTCTTATTTACTTTAAATATTTAACCAATTTATTTCTTTCTATTTTAAAAATAAATTATTTTATTTATTTACACTCCAGTTGTTGCCTCCTTCAGTTCCTCTGCCCCAGACACACAGTTCCTCATTTCATTTCTCCTCCCCCTTGCCTCTGAGAGTATTCCTCCACCACCAGACCTCCCCCTTTTCTGGGGCCTCAAGTCTCTGAAAGATTAAGTTCATATTCTCCCTCTGAGCCCAGATCAGACAGACCTCTGCTATATATGTGCCAGGGTCTCTGACTGGCCAAGCCCATGTGTGCTCCTGGTTGGTGGCTCAGTCTCTGGGAGCTCCCTGGGGTCTGGATTAGTTGAGACTACTGGTCTTCCTATGGGATCACCCTCCCCTTCAGCTTCTTCAAATCCTTCCCCTAAATCAACCATAAGGGTCTCCAACTTCAGTCCAATGGTTGGGTATAAGTATCTGTGTCAGTTTCAGTCAGCTGCTGGTAGGGCCTTTCAGAGGACAGCCGTGCCAGGCTCCTGTCTGGTACATCATAGCATCAGAAATATTGTCAGGCCTTGGTGCCTATCCTTGAGATGGATCCCAAGTTGGGACTTCATTTCCCTCAATGACTTCTCCATTTTTGTCCCTGCAGTTCTATTAGACAGGAACAATTCTGGGTCAGAAATTTTGATTATGGATTTGTAACCATGTCCCTCCACTTGAGGCCTGTCCATCTACTGGAGGTGGACTCTTTGAGTTTCCTCTCCCCACTGTTGAGCATTTTGGCAAAAGTCACCCCAAATGAGTCCTGAGAGTATCTCACCTCCCAGGTCCTGGTACTTTTTAGAGGATCCCCCAACCTCCCACACTCTGAGGCTGCTTATGTCCATTCATTCTCTTGGCCCTCTAGAATTCTCTCCTGTCCCTCATATCTGATCCTGTTCCCCTTTGCCCTTCCAGCTCCCCTCTCCTACCCTCTGCCTCCCATGATTATTTTCTTCTTCCTTCTAAATGGAATTGAAGCCTCCTTTCTGCTTGTTACACTTCTTAAGGTTGTATCGTAGGAATTCTGTACTTTTTGGCTAATATCCACTTATGAGTGAGTACATACCATGCATGTTCTTTTGGTTCTGAGTTACCTCACTCAGGATGATATTTTCTAGTTTCATCTATTTGCCTGCAAAATAAATGATGTCCACATTTTAAAATAGCTGAATAGTATTCCATTGTGTAAATAAACCACAATTTCCGTATCCATTCTTTGGCTGAGAGACATCTGGGTTGTTTCCAGCTTCTGGCTAGTACAGATAAGGCTGCTACGAACATGGTAAAACATGTGTCCTTGTGGTATGGTGGGGCATCTTTTGGGTATATGCCCAAGAGCGGTATAGCTGAGTCTTTAGGTAGAACTATTTCCAATTTTCTGAGGAACTGCCAGACTAATTTCCAGAGTGGTTTCACAAGTTGACAATCTCACCAGCAGTGGGGAAATGGTCCTCTTTCTCCATATATGCATCAGCATGTGCTGTCACTTGGGTTTTTGATTTTAGCCATTCTGATTGGTGTGGTGTGCTGTCACTTGAGGTTTTGGTCTTAGCCATTTTGATTGGTGTGATGTTTAATCTCCAGGTTGTTTTGATTGGCATTTCTCTGATGACTAAGGACTTTGAACATTTCTTTAAGTGGATCTCAACCATTTGATATTCTTCTGTTGCAAATTCTCTGTTTATCTGTGTACCCCATTTTTTAATTGGGTTATTTGTTTTTTTGGAGATTAACTTCTTGAGTTCTTTTGGATATTAGCCCTTTATCAGATATAGGGTTAGTGAAGATTTTTTCCCATTCTGTAAGTTGCTGATTTGTCCTATTGATGGTGTCTTTTGCTTTACAGAAGCTTTTCCATTTCATGAGGTTCCATTTATCCATTGTTGATCTTAGAGCCTGAGCCATGGTATTCTGTTCAGGAAACTTACCCCTGTGCCAATGAGTTCCAGGCTCTTTCTCACATTCTCTTCTATTAGATTTAGTGTATCTGGTTTCATGATGAGGTCTTTGATTCACTTGGACTTGAGCTTTGTGCAAGGTGATAAATATGGATCTATTTTCATTCTCCTACATACAGACCACCACCATTTATTGAAGATGCCTTTTTTCCACTGTATGGTTTTGGCTTCCTTGTCAAAGATCAAGTGTATATAAGTGTATGGGTTTACTTCTTGGTCTTCTATTCTATTCCACTGATCGACCAGCTCTAACTCAGGTCACAAAGCTCTACCTGCCTCTAAGGGGGCTGGCTTCAATCAGAGACACCCAGGCCAGTTAACATCACAGAGAATCAAATGGGCAGATGCAAGTGCAAGGTCATAAGCAATAGAACCCAATGCCATTTGGTACCATTCTAACCTAGTTCTCCCACCACAGCAAGCTATAGATACACTAACATGCCTGCAAAGCAAGATAATGACCTAAAATCTCATCTCATGATGGTGATAGAGGCCTTTAAGGAGGATATAAAGAACTCCCTTTAAGAAATACAGGAAAACATAGGCAAACAAAAGTCCTTAAAGAAGAAACAAATAAATCCCTTAAAGAAATACAGGAAAATATAATCAAGAAGGTAAAAGAATTGAACAAAATGGACCGATTTACTTCTATTTATATTTTTACTTAATTCTTTTGTGGTTAGAGAATATATTTCAAAACAGGTTATTAAGTTTCAAATGTAAATGTTTTGTCTTGGAAAAGGTGTCCTTTTCATTTAAGAAGAATGTAGTGTTCACATTTGTTGTGAATCATATCTTGTAGATTTTGTTTAGTAGTACTTATCAAATTTCTTCATCTATTATTTTCTTCCTTGTGGTTATATCATTAATTGAATGTCAAGTATTACAATAAAAATACTATGGTTGTAAATTATCTTGTTTTTGCCTATCAAGTCACTTTGTATTCTAGTGTTCTTTTGTTCTGTTTTGTTACATGCAATGATATCATTGGGCATTTCCCCGATCAAATAGCCCCAAGTCACTGTGAATGTTCTTGCTTGTCTTTGGTTTTATTTGTTATGAATCAAGGGCTATTATATTTAACATTCAGATTTTTATGGTTACAGTTTGTGTAGTTTTTCTCATCCTTCTACTTTCAAACTACTTGACAACTTCCAACACCCACTCATGATAAAAAAGTACTTGATAAACTAGAAATAGAATAAAACTTCCTCAAGCTGCTAGAGAATATCTACAAAAGCTCATAGCTAACATCACGATTTATGATGAAACCCTGATGCTTCTCCCAAAGATGCTTATTTTCTCCATCTCTGTTTAAGACCATATTGAAGGTTCCAGCAACGGCAAGATTAAAAGGCATCAGGAAAGGAAGAAGTAAGTACAATTATTGCTATGGTTGATGTGATCTTTTCTTCATTTGAAGTAGGTATTAGTCTCTAACACAGACTAGCTTATAGCTCACTATGTAGGCTAAGTTGTCTTTGAACTTGGCAATGAATCATGCTTTAGCCTTCTAAGTGCTGGGATTTCAATGTGAGCTACCATATCAAGTGATGTTGTTGTATCATATGTTAAAAATATTAGTCTAACTTTCATTAACAATAATCTAAAAATAAAGTAGTAACGAATGTACTTAACAAGATGAATATAAAATTCATTCTCTGAAAACTTATAAAACACCATTGTAGGGAATTCATGATCAAAGTAATTGTGAACACATCCCAGGTTCATGGATCTGAAGTTAGATTTTGTTACAGTTGCAATACTATTAAAATCGAGCTACAGATCCAATAAGTTTTCCAAAAGAACTTCAAGTCAACTCCTTTAGAAATTAATGAGCTGATCAGACGTTATATGGCATAACCAAAGATCTCAAATTTATTTTTAACAAAGAAAACACAGTTGGGACACTCAAAATTCTTGGTGTCACATTTATTATGAAAGAATAACATGAAGACATTGTGGTAGCTGCAAGTGTAACAAAGCTGAGAGACCAGAAAGAAGGTAACAAATTTTTGGTCGGTGTTCTCAGTAAAGATTTTCAGAACACTGACAGCATTTAAACAAAATGATTTGGAACAGCTAAGCATCTACAATAAAAACTACCAATCCTGTATTTTACACCATGGATAAAAATTGACTCAAATCATCAAATTTCTAAATACAGTATTTAAAACTATACAGCACTTAAAGAAAAAAATAGAGGTAAACTGCTTTTTATTTACTCTTTTAAAAAATTTTTTTAACTTACTTTATTTACATTTCAAATGTTTTCCCCTTTGGAAACCCCCTATCCCATCTCCCCTCCCCCTGCCTCTGTGAGGGTGCTCCTCCACCCATCTACCCACTCCTGTCTTCTCTCCCTAGCATTCCCCTCAGGGCATCAAACACCCTCAGGTCCAAGGGCCTCTCCTCCTACTGATGTCCGACAAGGCCCTCCTTTGCCACATATGCGACTAGCACCATGGGTTCCTCCATGTGTATTCTTTGGTTGGTGGTCCAGTCTCCAGGATTTCCGGGAGGTCTGGCCAGTTGACACAGTTGCTCCCTCCATGGGGCTGTAAACCCCCATAGCTCCTTCAGTCCCTTCTCCAACTCTCCCATCTGAGACTCCATGCTCAGTCCAATGGTTGGCTATGAGTATCCACTTCTGTATTTGTTAGACTCTGGCAGAACCTCTCAGGAGACAGCTTATGCTTTCTATAGCAAACACTTCCCAGTATCCACAATAACGTCCGGGTTTGATGACTGTTATTTGGGATGTATCCCCAGGTGGGGCAGTCTCTGGATGGTCTTTCCTTGAGTCTCTGCTCCACACTTTGTCTCAATATTTCCTCCTGTGAGTATTTTGTTCACCCTTCTAAGAAACACTGAAGCATACACATTTTGGTCTTCCTTCATCTTTGGACTATAGATTTGACAATGAATCCCCTTTCAGTTGTGATATTAAGTCCTTTTGGCTATATTTATACTACCTAGATTTTCCATGCCTTTTGATTTTGTGTGTGTGTGTGTTTGTGTGTGTGTGTGTGTATGTGTATGTATTGAAGTTATTGACCACTTTTGCAAATAAAGCATATTCTTCAATTGGTATCTAACCCACTAATCCATTACATTATCTTTGGATTTATTAATTGTGGACCCATAATCTTTAGGCAGAGTCAGGTAGCAGTGATTTTTTCAAGTTTCTTCTTATTTGTACATATGATGGTATAGATGTCTCTTCCGGTTTTATTCATAAGTATTCTAAGTAATCCCCCTAAGTCAGAGAAGAGAAAACAATCAATGCAACAGCACTGAACCAAACAAGATACAGAAATACACTTCAGATTCATTAAACCAACTAATATCCCAATGACTATAGAAAAGAGGATGGAGAAAAAAATCATATAAACTATGAAGGTAAAATTTATTTAAGCTAATAGTAGAAATAATAGCAGACTAATTCAAAGAAAGAGATTAGGGAGAGGAAAGAGAAAGGACAATCTGGGTTAAATAAAGAGGGATATAAACAGATGATCAAAAAGAATGTTAGGAAGCTGGAGAGAAACGAGGAATAGATAAAAAGTAAAAAAACTCTTACAGTAGAGGAAAACTTATAAATTATATAAATATTATAAAATGAATACTAATTAAAATCTATAAAGTTAATTTTTAAAATAAAATAGAAATAATAGAATTAGTCAAGAGAAAAACACAAGGAATCTAAAACATAAATAAACATGCAAACCCACTGAAATTTGCATGAAAACATGCAAATATATTGAAACCATTTAGTGTCCTTTCTATTTCCCTCATATTGAAGTCTAATGGGTTTCTAGTTGAGGACTATTCCATTTTATTTTGTTTAAGCAAGTGTTGCATCTGGAGTGGTTCAGGATCATTTGCTCTTCAGATGTAAAATTCCCTTTAAGTCCTTCCCTTTTGGTACCAGGAGGGAGCTGTTTCTGACCAACAGTAGCTTGACAACCTACACCAGTTACTTTTGTGTTGTGATAAAATAGCATGACTAAGGCAACTTACAAAATTAGCGTTTAATTTGACTTATGGTTTCAGAAGTTTTAAGTCTATGACAGCAGAGTGAAACACACATACACATACACACACAGACACACAGACACACAGACACACACAGACACACACACACACACACACACACACAGAGAGAGAGAGAGAGAGAGAGAGAGAGAGAGAGAGAGAGAGCGCTTGGAATGACAGGAAGAAGTCTTTTGAAATCTCAAAGCCTGAACCCAGGTACACCTCTACACATCTCACTCAAAAAGGCCACATTTCCTAATCCTTCCCATAATAGTTTCATAAAAGGGGAGACAAACATTTAGATATATAATCCTATAAGGGGTTATTATTGAAACTATAACACAATCTAAGCATCCACTCCTGGATATTTGTCCAGGTAATCTGAAACTGGGGTTTTACCCCAGTTTTTCTTCTGGATTTAAGATTATTTCATTTACCATCAATGGCACAACCATTAGCATCTTGACAGTGAACTTAAGTAAAGAGGTTTGCTTTGAATGTCATTTAGCATATTGAAGTGGAAAAAGCTTTTGGATTTCACCATTTCCCACTCTGGTGTTTTACTCAACCTGCAAACAGAAGAAAGTTCAATCTAGAGATAAATCATCCTGGGTTATTTCTTACATATCCTCCTGAATGGGCCTCACATCTGTAACTAGAAGCAGCTATGATACAGCTTTGTTATAACAAACTTTACTCTGCTGGGGAACAGTTTTCAGGTTACAATAAAACTATAATGAATACCAAGAACATATTTAATGGTTTCTGTTATATTCCTTCAACTATCTCTTAAATTATGAAAAATTAGAAATTGGACCTAAAGTTAGAACTAAACATTTTAAATCATTTAATAGGATAAATAATACTTTCATCTGGCCAGGAAGTTCTCTTTTACGTCTCTCTCTCTCTCTCTCTCACACACACACACACACACACACACACACACACACACACACAGGCCTCAAATTATGCAAATTCATTTTTGTTACATGTGAGAGTTGACTAGATGACCTTTTGGTCTAGGTTAGGACACTTGATCTCACCTGCAGTGGTTCACATAAATGTACCTGGTATGTTAGCTGGTTGGTCTAACATAGTATTATATTTTATGGGATTGGCTATTGTCCAATCTAGGATTATCTAAACAGTAGATGATCATATATTTCAACATTTAGGATACTAACCTGACTCATTCAAGATTGTCTAGTCATAGTTTAGAGTCTGCAGAAGGGCTAAATGCCTTCTAAGATATAGGCTTGGGAATGAAAGTTGAATTTTGGGACACTCAACTACCCCAAGAAAATTACAAGGTAGTCTAGAGTCTAAAAGTGGGAATATTCACCTTCAATTTAGAATATCTACAAAGATCAAATGACAAGTATTGTAGATAGAAGATGGGAATAATTTTGTTTATATAATTTGCAAATAACTGTTACAACCAGAGATACAGTCAGTACTCTATTTTGTTAACATAACCCCCTTTTGGGTGGCCAGATCTAGTCAAGTACGTGACCTTCAAATCTTTGCTATCTAATTTCTTATAATATTACCAACATTTTTCTTTTTATCTCTAATGATTTGGAATGTGTTAAATTTTGAGAAACTAAGCTGCAGGTACTTTGGAAGAAACTTATTCCCATGAGTAATGGCTAATGATTCTAAAATTAATTATGTTCAGAAGCTTTCTCCAAATATTCTACCAGTATTAATTAGTAATGTCTCTATGTTGATATTTCTAGAAAGAGTATAAAATGTGCTTGTATGTTCCTTCTGTATTTCTTCATTGTCTTTGAGATGCTGTCACTGGTGGGCTTGACGAATTCTTAGCAAAAGCAGAAGTGCAAAATAGAGGAATTCAATCCGGATTTTGTCCTGAGTGGAGACTCCTGGAAGCCCCTGATTTTAGTTATCGACACTCCCTTTGGCTTTCAAGTATAATGTGGGAAATAGTTTAGTCTTAGTACTACAATTTGTTTTTCTCTGCCCTTTGGACAGTTCATTAAAAATCTCCATATACCAGTTGATAAATCAAGATACATTGGTAGGAATAATCAAAATTATTTCTGGTACTCTTGGAATTGTAGATGGAGTTTCCTGAGAATTGGGATCCACAGATTATTTAAAGAATGTTACAAAATCCTTGAAACTTCTGCTTTTTCATTGTTTCTATTATTGATATTATCACTCTGAATAAGGATAATGAAATCTAAGTTTGATGATCTTCTCCTGTCGTATAATGAAACTTTAACATATTAAAGAAATGTTATGTCACCAAGTGTCCAAAGAAAAGGATGTCTTAAAATTTGATTTCTATTCCCATAAAATAATAGAGATTTCAGTGCATGCTATTCAATTTGTAAGTGATGAATTTAGAACCCATCCAACTTAATATTACCTTAAATCCCTCAAAGTCTTTTGTTTAAAGCATCAATTTGCCAACACCTCCTCACTCATTAGCAATTCAATATTTCCTATTTGTGCTTCCAAACTAGATTCTGTAGGTTTTTCCCCTTCAAACAAACAATGGCTTATAACTAAAAATATCCTCAGAATGTATAAGACAGCCTATTTTATGTCTTTTCTTTAAAGCAGAGGGAAGCATGGTAATTATTATTGATGTGAGCTAAGATAATTTTTCCTCTACAAACTATACAACATAAAATGAAGCTTAAAAGTTCTCAGTTCCAAGACTAAAGTTTGTAATGATTTAGAATATACATGGAATATCTTTAGATATTTTTAAAAAGCATTTGTCTGGAGATGCTAAGAAAGAAAAACTTGCGGGAATAAAAACGTGCCTGGTAATTCTGCTGTTTCTCAGTGTCAGAAGCAGCCATTGCATCTTCCTCATGTTCTTTGTCTAGGATCATTTAAACTCCGCCACAAGCTTATTCTTCACTCTTCTTCCTCCCTCACAGTGCAGTGGAATATTGGAATTTACTTCATAGCAAATATTTAAACATAAATAAGGTTAGAAGTTCTAAGGTAAAAATCATCATAATAAAAATTATTTCCAAAAATTAAAGTAGACTGTTAAGTTTGTGGTATTTGATATATCTGTTCTACATACACTTTTTTTGCTTCATATAGCCCAGGGCTTGGTTTTTCTTACATAATCCAAATTAGAAAAAATAACTAGTAATAATCTCTATTCTAAGATCTATTTCTGTCAATAGAGAAAGAAAAATATTATCTATTACCCTAAATCACATAAAGAGGAAAAGCTTAAATGACTATATTTTTAAATGTAGTTTTATTAGCATTATGTATCTATATTTTTATTAGAGTTTGTAGAACTATGTAATGTATTTATCATGTCTCAAATGAATGACGGTAGCCACCATTCAAATTTTTCAGCTAGAAGAGGTGTTTTCCTTTTGTTCTTGTTCTTTTATATTGACTTACTTTTTAAATTACTCAGAAAATAACACAACGAAGTGATATGAAGATAACAGAATCAAGGAATAAACCTCAAAGATTCTTTAGCAAGACATGGCAAATGCTCAAAATAATCAAACCAATCACAAGGTAGCACTGTTGAGAGTGACGTCAGAGAAAGAGGGTGGAGACATTTGGTTAGAGAGAATATCAGTGTTGAGATGAAGAGGCATCCACGGACAAAAATGAAATAAATATTGTGACAAAGATTACTTTTTTAACAGTTACCACATGAAACCCAACAATTCATTATAGTATTATAAATTTGTGCATCTATACTTTGCTCTTATTTATTCTCATAACTTTCTGCCCTTCTTCTCTTTGGCTGTTCCTATTCCTTCCTACAAATAGCCTTCTTCCCGACTCCTTTGAGATCTTTTCCTACGTTCATAGTTGCCTTTCTACTCTCACAGCCTATGAACACATGCATATGTATATATATACATATACACACACACACACACACATATATATATATATATCTGTAATTTGCATATGTGAGACAATAAACAATATTTCCTGGGTCTGGCTTATTTTGGTGGACTTAATGATCTCCATAGTTTTCCTGCAAAAATCATTGTTTTTTTCCTTTTTTTTTTTTTTTTTCCGAGACAGGGTTTCTCTGTGTAGGCCTGGCTGTCCTGGAATTCACTCTGTAGACCAGGCTGGCCTCAAACTCAGAAATCCACCTGCCTCTGCCTCCCAAGTGCTGGGATTAAAGGCATACGCTACCACTGCCTGGCCAGCTTATGACCAAAAATGAAATGGATAGCATTTTGAACCTGTTCTTTGGTGACAGATGTCTAGGCCATTTCAATCTCCTAGTTACTATGATTACTGCCACAGTTTACATGAATGTGGTATGTTAACTCAGAAACCTATGATCCTACACCCAGAGGTCATGTAGCAGAGTCATATGCTCTAGATTTCAATTTTGAGGAATTCATACACTAACCTCCATGGGCTGGACCAGACTACACTGTTCAGAGCATGTTGGAAGAGTTTCTTCTTTACTCACGTCTTTGCTAGCATTTATTATCATGTTTCATCCTTTATGGCAGCCATTCTTATTGGAGTAAGATGGGATGATTTCTCCTGGTAACTGTTCAACATGTTTTCAAATATGAAGTGGTCATTTGTGTTTCTTCTTTTGAGAACTTTCTATTCAGTTCATTTGTGGATTGGATGACCTTGTTTCTATTGGCTGTGGTTCATTTCTGAAGTTGTTTATTATGGATATTGCCCTTGTCTAAAGTATAAGTTAGCAACAGTCCTCTCACTTTGTATACCATACTTTACTTTGGGTATTCTTTTCTTTGCAATGCAAGAACATTTACATTTTATAATCACATTTGCCATTTTGAAGAATTTTTATGTTTTACATGTATAGATGTTTTATATGCATGTCTGCATGCCATGTGAATTCCTATTATCCATAGAGGCAAGAATAGGGCACAAGTTACAGAGGATATTGAGTCATTGTACAGAGCTTGACAATAGATCCTGGGGCCTATGGGAAAACAGTCCAGTGCTCTTAGCCACAGAGCCATCACTATAATGCTCACTTGCCAAATTTAGGTATTTATTTGATGTTATTTGGGCTCTATGTCTGTATCTTAAAATGTTAACATTCTTTTCTCGAGCAATTTCAAATTGATCTTGTATTTACTTGCTTTTCTTTCTGTCACTGTCTATCTCTCTGCCTCTGTTTCCCCACTCTCACTCTCATTTTTTCTCATTTTTCATGATAGACATGATATATAAAAATTGTAAAGAAAATAAGAACCACAGTAGATGATTACTTCAGTTTTGGTATCAGGAGTGGCAAGCATAATTCTATGGTCAAATCCAGTGCTTTGGTTTTGTTTTTATTTATGATTTATTTTTAGGTACATTGGTGGTTTTGTCTGCATATGTGTCTGTGTAAGAGTGTCAAATCCCCTGGAACTGGAGTTACACACAGTTGTGAGCTGCTATGTTGGTGCTAGAAATTGAACCCAGGTCCTCTGAGAGAGTAGCCAGTGCTCTTAACTGCTGAGCCATGTCTCCACCCCAAGTGCTGTGAATTTTTTTTAATAAATAAAGCTTAATTGGAATATAGCTTTCATGCATTTTCTGTGACTATTTTTAATTAGTACAAGAAAATAGAGAAACAGTACAGTTGAGGGAGAGATAACATATTTACCACCCCATCCTTGAGATTAAAAAGCATGTTGACTCATGATATTAACTGTAATATTCAGAATGAAGGTTTTCATAACAAAGACTATTTTCTATTTTTATTTGTTTTATACATTTATTTTCTATTTTATACTATTTTTTTTAAATCTTAATTTTTACAGGTATTGCATTATTTATTTTAAAATAATACGGGAAGAGGATGGATCCTGTTATGTATGCCCAATATACTATCTTTTATCAATGATCATCTACCAATTCTGTGATATGTGGTAACTCTTCCATCTAACTAATTTAGACAGAAGGGGCATAATTTCAATTTCAATTTAACCAATATTAAGTTATAACCTACAAGAGAAAAACAGAATACTATGAGAAATGTAGACTGGACCAACAAAATAGCAAATACAAGGTGGCTGTAAATGTGGAAATACATTCATTCAAATGTAAAATATTTTTTATTAGTCCACTTAATTATTTTCATATTCTCACCTATTACTTCAAATTTTTTGAGATTATAGTACAATTATACTATTTCTCTGTGCCTTTTACTCTTTCCAACCCTTCCCATAGAACTTTCTTTGTTCTTTTTCAAATTCATAGCCATTTTTCATTATATGTTATCACATGCATATATGTATATGTAAACAGTTAGTTTGCTCTTCCCTGGGGAAGACTATTTCTCCTGCTGTCCCCATCTCTTAGTTGCCTGTAGTTGTTTCTGTAAGGTTGAGGCCTCAAGGACTTTTTAACATCCGCTTTGTCCTATCTAGCTATGACACATGAAGCACACGGGCACACATACCTCAGTGGTGACTGTGATGGCTCTCCTGTTGGACCTAAGAGCCTCTCAGCAAGAGGAAAAGCATGCCTGTTAGGAAACCTAATAACTGCATAGTGTGAATGAAGTCATGGATATTAGAGGAGAACCTACCACCACCTCTTTACTAAATCAGCTGAATTTCCAACAACAATCTAAACATTTGTCCTAATACCCACAGATAAGTAGTCTTCACTCCTCACCAAAGAAACTTCTTTTTGTAACAGAGACCATTGCCAAAAGTCAAAACCAACCAGAATGCAGCATTGTGGGCCTAGTCCTAGTCAATACATCTACAAAACACTCTTGAACATAAGGCTCAGGGAACATTGTAGAAGAAAGGACAGATTGTAAGATCTAGAGGATCAAGGTGTTTTCTGTGAAATTAAGATATGTACTCACTGATAAGTGGATATTAGCCCAAAAGTTCAGAGTGCCCAAGTTGCACTTTACAGTAACTGCTGGACTGAGAGTGAGGTCCCAGATGGAGGAGTTGGAGAAAGGACTGAAGGAGCTGAGGGAGTTTGCAGCCCCATGGAGGGAGCAGCAGTGTTAATGGGCCTGACCCCCACCCCAGTCATCCTGGAGTTTGGACCACTAACCAAAGAATACACATCAAGGGACCCATGGTTCAGACCACATATGTGGCAGAGGATGGCCTTGTTGGCCATCAGGGGGAGGAGAGGCCCTTGGGCCTGAGGGTGTTAGAGGCCCCAGTAAAGGGGAATATCAAGGTGGGAATACGGGAATGGATGGGCAGGTGGGTGGGAGGTGGAATTCCCTCATAGAGGCGGGGAGGGGGAGGGAATAAGGGGTTTCCAAAGAGGAGACCTAGAAAAGGGGAAACATTGGAAATGTAAATAAAGTATCAAATAAATAAATAAATAAATAAATTAATTAAAAAAAAGAGTCTCCTAGTAATGTCAGAATCTATACACCTAAACATTCATCAACATTGCTGGCTAAAATTAGCTGGACAAGGATGATACCAATAGACATGTCAAATATAACATAAATTTAAACATGATCTCATAAATGTTGAAGAGAACAGTGATTAGTTACTAGAAACTGAAAAGAACGTGAGACCAGGAGAAAAGAGAAAGTCTAATCTTCTGGTATTAAATCATGGTAAGTTATGTGGGAGAAACATTTTGTAGAAAAAAGAGGGCTTCTCATGCCTAATATTACATTTACTTTGCCTTTTGGAGGGAGAATTAGCCCAGATGGGAAATTCTCATTTAAACTATATATTTATAGTTATACACTGACTTACTTGTATTCTTGGTATTTTTAGGTAGTTAATAGTGTGATTCCTTAGGTTTTTCAGACATCATTATTGTTATTTTACCTCTTCTATCTTTCTATACTTATTTTTCCCCTTCCTTTCTCCTCTCTAGCTAGAGCCCCCATATCCCATCCCCCCCAGATCACTTGGGCTCTGCTATTTCCCTCTTTATTGTTTTGCAACTCCCCAATCCTGCCATGGTCTCTTTTCCTTTGTTTCCATAGTTCCCCAAGTTATAGATTCACATCTGAAGATTTGGAGCTAGGAGTCTCAGAGGAGAGATAATATGCAACATTTGTCTTTCTGGGTCCAATTACTTCATTCAATATATTCTTTTCTAGTTCTGTCTATTTACCTAAAATTTCACGTCTGTGCCCTGAAATCCATAAAATAAAGCGCAATTTACTCTGAGGCCAGCACACGGATGTTTTATCATTAGGTGCCAGCAGATATAGGGAAAGGGATGCCCAAGTGAGAAAACATAGGGCCTACAAAATAAATATAACACGACTCATCACCCTTTGGTTCTTAAGAACACTGAAAAGACTTTATCTTCTGGGCCAGCATATATTTCATCAGCTATGCTCAGTGTTTCCCTGTTGCTTAGAGGACAATGCAGACAATGACCAGTGTACGTCCAGAAGTGAGAGGTCAAATGAATTGTGCAGACAGGGAGACTTGTGACCCTTGGGTTTCCTTGTCATTTGTTGTCATTGAATCCTACTTTTCAGTGGTAAGAATACTTTTGCCACACCATACTATGTGAAATGAATGAAAATATCTGAGGTTTTAAAAAAAAATCTGTTTATATAACCTAAGTATATAGCTAAAAATTGGTGGTCATGAGGAGTGGGGTTTGGGGTGGATATCTTGCAGAAGTGGTTGAGTGGTTAAGAGCACATATTGCTCTCGAGAGATCCAAGTTTGGTTCCCAGCATCCATGCCAGGTGGCTCACAAATTCCTGACTCCATACCCAGTGCACATCCATTTGCACACACATATATGATCCCACCCTGGACTCATATAACTAAAAATAATGAAAGTTAATTGTTAAAAATTGTGAGAACATCAGAAGGTTTTGAGGAAGTAATGGCATTATTCATTTGAAACATTCTTCACGCTTTCCCAACTCTGATAGAGTTAGCAGACTGTGGGAGACCACAAAAGCAAACGCATCTTATCCAATGACTTTAAGGCTCCCTGGATGAATAGTTATCTTTTAGCAGGATATATGCTTTCTATCATTTAAAACCAAGTCTGTGAACCTTATCAAGTCAGTAAATTGAAATCGATAGTGGCTAGGGAGATTCACAGTTGGATAGATCTATGCACATTTCTATGCTGAAAATAAATATAAACCACAGAGGGTAGGAAATTGTATTCCATCTCTGGAGGATAGATATGCTCTATAAATTCCCTTTCTCTGGAGCATGTACTATGTTTTTAGCATACATTTATTCAGGCCTTCTGGACTATTGACTGTGGTTTACTTGTTAAGTGAACTACAGGGGTAAAGCCTGTGATTTTTGTGTGAACTAACCATGGACTGGCAGAAAGAAACTTTACAATAAGGTAGAATGGTAAACATAACAATAGATATTGAGGTTGAGGGTCTATCTTCTACATCCATCTATAAAATTACAGTTAAAAAACTGGGTGATACATTCAAATCTTCTTATGTGAAACTTAAGTCAAAAGCATTGGCTTAAGTGATACATGTTTTCTGTAGTTACAACTTAAAGCAAAGACTGTTTAAGTATTAAGTGAACAATGAGTTTAAATAATTATACACAGTGCTATGATAGATACTAAGCAGTTTTCGTAGTTTTCTTTTTCTCTCTTAATAGGTAAGTTATATTCCACTGTGTGAATGTACCACATTTTCCTTTTGTATTCAACAGTTGATAGATATACAAGCTGTTTTAATTTTTTCTATTATGACTAGAGCAGAAATAGATATGCATGGTTAGGTTTCCTTTTTAAAATTTTATTTATTTTTAGTTCATGTGTATTGGTATTTTGCCTACATGTATGTCAAGTTGAGGTGTCAGATCCTCTGGAACTGGAGTTGTGAGCTGCTGTGTGGGTGCTAGGAATTGAACCCGGGTCCTCTGGAAGAGCATCCATTGCTCTTAACTGCTAAGCCATCTCTCCAGCCCTGGTTAGGTTTCTTTACAATTCATCACAAAACAAAGCATCCTTGTTTTCTATTTAAATTTTAGTTCTTTGAGAAATTCTTAGAATTTATGTTGATCATATTCATCCCTTACCCTACTCCTCTCAGATTCACTTTCCATTTTGTAGCCATTCAACTTTGAATCATTTATTTTTTTTAAAACTCATCAGGTACTGTTGATGCTACCCATACTTGAATGTATAACCTTCCAATGGAGAGTGGTCAACTGAGCAGGGTTTGTCCGAGACTATAGTATAACTGGATTGTATAGTATATCAGTTTCTAGGTTTCTGAGGAACCTCCACACAGACCTCAATAATAGCTGTACCAGTGTAAATTAAAGCTACTCCAGGAGAATGGCTATGATAACAGACAGATGATGACAAATGCTGGCACGCATGTGGAAAAATTGGGACTCTTCTTTACTAACTGGATTTTACTTGGGTTCTGGGAATCAGAACTCCAGTCTTCATGCTTTGGCAGCAAGTGCTTTATACAATGTGCCATCTTTCCAGGATATTTTTATTATTTTAAATGCTGCCTTTTTATTGGGCTTATTCCAAGCACTTAATTTAAAATTGTAATTTTCATTGCTTTCATTTTAATACCAGCATTTCTGGTAGACCTTAACTAGCTTTACTTTTTTTCTCTTATAAAATAAATGTATATACTTATTTTGTTTTATAATTAATCTACCACAACTTTTCTCCCATTATTTTATTTATAGGTCTACTTCAGATATATAGAAGAAATAAGTATTATTGAATAAAAATGCATTATTCTCCAGTGTTTCATAGGAGACAGACTTATTCAAGCTTTACTTGAACATATGGCTATCAGTGTTTTGAAGATCCATGAACATTATTTAGTCATTAACTCACTTAAGTGTTGTCTTTATAATATTGTTCAGGATATGTTTAAAAGGTGATATTTGGCTAGAAAATGCAATGCAAGGAAACAGCCTATATATATATTTAAGTGCACACATACCTGTCAACCTCCAAAGTTATAGTGTGTTATAATGGTAGAAATAGGATTAGTGGTGCTGGCTTAGTTGGTAAAGTGCTGTAGAATGAGGGCAAGAACACAGCTCTATAGAACCTATGCTTATGCTGCTTATGTGTGGCTGCCTCTGTAATTGCAGCACCTGGAAGGTATAAACAAAAAAAATCCCAGGAACAAGCAAGCTTTCAGCCATATGGACATCAACATAGCACTCTGGATTCAGAGAGAGACTCTGTCTAAATATATACAGTATAGAATGATAAAGGAAGATGTTTGATATCAACCTTCAGGTTACACACACATCCACACACCCCCACACACTCCCCAATACATGAATCTACAACAGTGTGCCAGTACACATTGGAATAAGACAAAAACAAACAAACAGAAGGAAAAGTGTTCAAGAAAAGGCACAAGAAACAGATAGAGATGCAGAGACCCACTTCTGTGAACACTAAGCAATTCCATAAAAACACTAAAATGGAAGCCATGTTATATATGCAAAGGACCTACAGGGCAAATGAGAGAAAAAGTATGTGTAAATAAAAATTTTAAAGTACAAATTAAAAAGAAAAAGAGAAGCCCTGACCTGCCATGACATTATAAGACAAGGTACCTCCAAAAATAGCATTGGGTTCATTTTCAGTTGCCCATCTACTGCTGGGCACACTGTCCCTTAAGAGTAGTTTGTTTGCCCCAGTGAAACTCCCTTGGAGAAAAGTAAATTTTCATTTGCAAATGTTATCAATTGAAGACAGTTTCTAGGTTAGACATAGGGGTGTGTGTCTGCCTTTCCTTTCAGCTCTAGGACCATATTTGGTGCAGACCTTTGAAGGCCCTGTGCATGCTGCCTCAGTTTCTCTGAGTTTCTATGTACTTTGATTCTGCTGATTTAGAGGATGTGGTTTCTTTAGTGTCCTCTGTCCCCTCTGGCTTTTATACTCTTTCTGTTTCCTCTTTTGCAGGATTACCTAAGTCCATAGTCAAGAGATTTGGTGGAGATATTCCCTTTAGGGCTGAGTGTGCCAAGGTTTCTCAGTCTCTGCATAAAATCTGGCTGTGGGTCTCTGTAGTCATTCCTATCTACTGCAGGAGGAAGCTTCTCTGATGATGTCTTTGTATACTGACCCATGAGTATAGCAAAATGTAAATAGGGCTGTTTTATTTCCCTCCTAGAGGTGGCTATATATTCCAGCATCTTTGGCATATCTAATAATTAGATCCAAGAAATAATAAATATTAAGTCACCAGCAACTGGAGTGTGCTATATTATTATTCATTTTTCTTTTAATTTTTGAGTTATTATTTAATAATCTTGGTGATATTTGTTTGAATCCAGGGCATTTCCATGAAAACTTCCAGTACAATTTGAGTCTCAGAAAAATGGAGATAATACTCCCTGAGGACCCAGTTATACCTCTCCTGGGCATATACCCAGAAGATGCTCCAACATGTAATAAAGATACATGCTCCACTATGTTCATAGCAGCCATATTTATAATAGTCAGAAGCTGGAAACAACCCAGATGTCCCT
>CM052716.1:43815560-43850009 GCA_028551405.1 Uromys caudimaculatus
CCTGACTCCCCAAGTGCTCCTAGAGGCTGGACCACCAACCAAAGAATACACATTGAGGGACCTGTGGCTCAGACCACATATGTGGCAGAGGAGGGCCTTGTTGGCCATCAGGGGGAGGAGAGGCCCTTGGGCCTGAGGGTGTTAGAGGCCCCAGTAAAGGTGAATGTCAAGGTGGGAGGGGGAATTCCCTCATAGAGGTGGGGAGGGGGAAGGGGATAGGGGGTTTCCAAAGAGGAGACCTGGAAAGGGAGAAACATTGGAAATGTAAATAAAGTATCAAAATAAATAAATTAATTAATTAAAAAAAGATCTTCAGACGACTCCCTGAAAGTTGGAAAGATATCTTTTAATACATGTGATTGCGCTATTTACAGTAGTTATCATGGACATTTTTTGTAGCAGTTCTAGTGTTCCCGCACTTTCCAAAAAAAAAAAAAAATTGAGTCAAGTAAGAGTCAGAGCACCAATTAAATCAGAGACTGGGCTTCAGTTTTTGTGCATATTAACCCATTTCTTGGTTTAGTGTTTCCATGGCATGTGTAAGGCAGAATTCTATATCTTTAGCTCCATGAAGTTTATAAGTCTCCTCTTACCTTGTTGGCCATTCTTCAGAGACTCCCACAGCTATAAATGCCTCAACAGGAACAAATGAACTACACATCTGGAATGCATAGATTTCAGATTTTTCCCTCCCTTGGGATTTCATCCACTCACATTCTTGTTGCCATGGTAATTGTCCATGTGCTTAGACGGATCTAGTTATTTTAGTTTTCCTCTCCAGAAAGAAATTTGTCTGTAGATTCCAGAAGTGTAGGAGGACCAGAGGTGGCCTCCTCTACATAAATGCTGGGGGTAGTGCAAAGGCATCTCCTGCAGGAGGACCTAATTGAAGACTGCCTGAGAGACCAAGGATTGCTGATGCAGACAATGCGAGCCAATTGGGAACTGCCATTAGAAGAGATGCTTTCTTGGGACCAATGGAGCACGGGTGGAGGGTATTAAAGGAGCTTGGAGCAGCATTCAGATCATTTCTCACCTGCTCTCAGAGTCTGTGTCATTGATTCCACAGCACCTTACCTCCAACCCCCAAGGGCAGGTAGGGTCTGGTGGTGAGTAGTCCAGGGTACAGCAGCACAGAAGCACCCATTGAGATTTCCAATTTTATTGTTAGATTTTCTTTTGCTTGTTAAGTATAGTTATATGTGGTTGCATGTAAATGTTACCTGGTCAAATTTAGTAGTTTTATGCATGTCTTTATATGAAACGGGTTTTTTTTGTTTGTTTTGGTTTTGTTTTGTTTTATTTTTAATGTTATTGGTGAACCCATTTTCTAGTCCTTATGTATTGATTTTGATGTCTGGTACCACTATTTAGATTTTAGACAATCTTATTCATGATGACTTGTTTTTTCTTTTGTGTATTTTTAAATGTGAGCTTATGGTTTGTGACAGAAAATTTCAGCCTGGCTTCAAGCCACCTCAGCATACTTTTAAGCTGAGTAGTGTCTTCAGAAGACCTTACATTTCTATTTTCTTTTCTCCTTGCTCTCCATCTTTAGATAAGACTGAGACGTAGAACCCTGCTTTTAGCATCATTTTTCCAGTGTGTCATCCTTTAGTAGCTCTAACTTTGTCTGAGTGTCTTCAGTCATTCTTAGTGCTCATGTGATCATTCATCCTCCAAACTAGACCACAGAGGATCTCAAACCTTCCTAGGGACCCCAAAAGTCTAGGTCTTCCATGAACCCTCCATGAAGTCCTGAACTTATATCTTATTCCATTTAACGCCCCTCTTTCCTACTTAAAGCTACTTGTTGTGCTGTATGTTTCTGATGTTCATGATAGTTCTTTTCTTCATTAATCCTGACATATTTCTAAATACATGCATTTTAGTACTGTCAAATTAATTCTCATAGATTTCATGTTGAATTACTAGATGTATTTTTTGAACAGGTGATGCAGCATTAAATGTGCTCTCATGGAGAATTATCTAAAAACAGCAGTCTTAGTCTTCATCTTGGCAAGTAAATTGAGCATATTAAGTAAAATATAGGAAGTTTATATTTAGCTAGTGTCTCTATGCTATGGTTTGAGGAGTTGAAGAAGGTAGTTCATATTCAAAATGCTTACATGGATTAATCACATGACAACAGCATGAACTGAAATATATACAGTGATCTAGCAGATGATGGGTGAGCATCTGAGATATAGAGGGAAGAAAAGTTATTCCAAATTCTATAATAAGTAATCACTATAAATTATCCACTCTGCTTTTGAATTTTATTTGAAGATTCTAGATCAAATCCTCACTGTCCTTATGATCTGGTACTTTCTGTCTTTGCCAGTTCTTGGATGCAGTGTGAATACATAACTGATAAATTATGCAGAGAAAAGAGGATCAAACAGATTTTTGTGATTTAAAAAGTCATTTGGAATAACATTGCAATTAATATCTTGCCTAATACAAAATAAAATAAGAAACTTGATTTCTATCCAGAAAACTTGTAATGCAGAAATCCAACTATCTTCAGTTTTCTTTAAATCCTCTTCAAAGCCAGATGCTAATAAATACTGATAAAATTTCAAGAAAAATTGTATCCCAAGAGTGCTATGTCCATTGTTAGAATTTGATAGTACTTGTAGAATAAAGTATACATGTGCAGTTGACCCCTTAACATAGACTGAACAAAAGCAATTTAAGAAGGGAAGAGCTTATTTTGGCTCACAGTTGCAGAGAATACCACCCATCATGCTGGGAAAGGTGTGGTGGCAGGGACAGCAGATGGTTGTTCGCAGTCTTTAGAGAAGTGGAGAGGGATGCATGCTGCTGCTCTGTGCGGTTCTTTCCAGCCCACAGGACTTGTGCTGCCCATATTTAGAGTGGCTTTTCCTATCTCACATAACCTAATCTGGAAAATCCCTCCTAGGTGTGCCCAGAGATTGTTTCCACAGTGATTCTAAATTCTATGGTTGACAACTGAGATTAATCATCACAAGGGGGAACAGCATGTGCCTCATGTCAGTAATAAGCTGTCACCATGGCAATTGTAATAATGTCCCTTTCTCTACCGTACTTGGAAGCACATTAGCTCCTGCAGTCCAAATCATGCTTTATTTACACGCTCTCAAATTGCTCCTTTAACAGTACTTTTAAACACAAACTTGTAACGTTTGGAAAAATTACATGTTTCCAGATAGCAACAGTTTTGCCATTTTTAGTATTAAGGGATATAATTAATCAAGTTCTTTAATTATGTTCATTTAGAAAATAGGTAGTGCTAAAAAGTCAAATGTAAATAAAGCAGAATCCACTGACATCCAAAAATTAAAAATTTGTAAGATCACCCTGATCTTAAGTGGCACATCCTGCTCCTTGATACTCTGTAAGTTATGTCAGAGTTCACTGGTCATGGGTTGATTATATGTCACATGCAAAGAGAGTTTCTTAAAGGTTGACTTTTACTGTTATGCAATTGAGCTAACGTAATTCTAAATCTCTCTTCTAGTTTAAGAGGAACAGGGGCAGTTCTCACAAGGATCTCTTTTTTATGTAATACATATCATAACTCTATGGAAGAGATTTCTCTGAGTGACTTTAAAATCACCTGTTTGGAACAGGCCTAATTTGTGAACTTATTCTAACTACTGACAGCTCTTGCTGCTCACCTTCAATATTTGGTGGAAATAAGTGTATGGTGAAAATTTGAGATGAAAACCTGTTTAAAGTTATGAAGAATTAAGATTCAGACTGTGTTTTAAAAAACGCTCTTTATTCTCCTGTGTCTTCTGTGAAATGGCATAAAGTTTTTTTTCCAATGGTTTTAATTGAAGCAAGTGATGTCTTAAAATCAGTACTCTAGGAATTTCTGATAGCTTTTTTTTTTCACATAGAAAACTAAAAAAGAAATTGTCAGAAAAACCTATATTTTGTGGTGAATGAAGTTTAAATTATGGACAGCCCAAGCAATGTTGTCCATGGTCCATTGACAGTGACTGATTATGTATATGAGACTTATGGAGAGTGTGATTATTTCCTGGAATTACATTCAAGCTGAGAATTCTGCATCTGACCAGGTTAAGGCTTTTTCATTTCATTGTACTTTATATGATTATTGAAAAAAAGTTATTCTAGTAGAATGTTAATATAGTAACACACATAGAATACATGAAAAATACAAATAATTTATAATTTAGTGCTATGGAATATGTAAAAGGAACATTTTAAAAGCATCTGTAGAATGCTTAAATATCTGAGATATTAAAGGTGACATCAAAGGTAAAATTCCATCAGGCAGGAACTGGTTCATGCAATGGAAATGTAGATGAAGACATAAATTCTAGTAAAAAGTCTGAGCACTCATTTCTAGATGAAACAAAAGAAGCATCTTTCCAGGGCTACATGTTGGCATGTGTTCTTATCCTTAAATATTTCAAAGTATGTATTTGAATATACATTTACCATTTACTTAGTTTCATTCCTTCCATGAACTCTTTATCAACTTTGAAAAATGTCATTCATGTGATATTTTGATGTAAAAGAAAACAATAGGATATGAAAAAAGACGACTTCAATATTAAGATAGCACAATGAAGACAGACAAAGGGAATGAGCTTGAAAGTGCTAACAGAAATAGGAAAGGGTAATTAGGGAACTCAGTACCTCATAAGTGTTCCTCACATCAAACACAAGAATCTTAGAAAGAAGAGGAAGGAAGGGAGGAAGGAGGAAGGGAGGGGAAGCCAAGGAGAAAAGAGGCAAGCCCTATGGAAGCTCAACACCATGACTTTTCCATCAAATCAAAGCCTGAAGTCACCTGATTAGAGATGGACTAATAAATCTTTATAATGGGCAGAGTTGCAAAGACGCTATAATAGACTAGATGCAGAAAAGAGAAGAAATGGACCTCACTAACTGGCTGAACAGTGTGATTGAATAGCGTACAATAAATTGAATCTGGGATGTGGACCATAGACTTAATCTCTGAATGCTTGTTCCTCAATGGTGACGCTGTTTTGAGAGGTACAGCAGTTCTAGGAGGTGGTGTTTAACTGGTAGAAGTAGGTCTTTAGGTGGGATTTTGAAAGTGAGACTTGACCCCTCTTCCTGCCTTCTTCTTGCTTCCCCCTTCTCTGGTCCACCATACATTATATACCATGATAAACTAAAATTCTCTCAATCTATGATCTCACACAAATGTTCAAACCTTTATTTTGTTTTTGTTAGGTATTACAGTGGTAACAATGTGCAAGTAACAAATAAGAAGATGTCTTTTTAAAATTACAGCTAAGTGGCTATGTGTTTTTTAACCCTCATGATTTTCAAGACATTGCTTTGTCTTTAAAGTATCTGTCTTTTTTTTCTTTTTGCCTTTGTGCGTCTGGAATAACACATCTTTCTTCTTGGACAAATCCTGCTCAGATTGCAGTGAACATCTTGAGTAGTTGGCAATGATTATTTTGTCATTTCTGTAATTGTTTTGAGATAGTTCTCTTAACATTCTCTCACAACTGATTCATTTTCTGCATAGATTACTCTTTGTACTGATAAATTACTTTTTGGTTTGCTCTGAAACTGCAAAATAGTTTGATGTTTAAAGATCTTCACTTGGTTTTTAGTTGAATGTCTGTCTACGTATTATGGTTTATATGAAGATGACCACTTATTCTTCATTGTAGTTATTTTCTATTTCTTTTAATTTTAAAAAATTGAGAGTTGAAACTGATCAGATACTGACTCAATAGGCTAAAATTATTATAAATATCAGCAATATACACAGTAATATATGTTTCTTAGATATGTTTTTTCCAGATAATCCTGGGAAAGCAGTTCTCTGGTACACTGCTATGTCATGTAAGAACTGGGGAAAAAAGTAAGAGAGGAAGGTGAGTTTGTGCATTGAGGCTTGTGGATTGTAAATAATCCATTTGATGTCAGCTGAGCGTCAAGGAGAATGAGGTTGTTCTCCTTGGAAGGAATCAGCCCGTTGAAGCTGCCACTGCTGCAGAACTCAGAGGCTGCCTCCAATTGGCTTGATGTTTTCTAGTTCTACTTAGGTCTAAGAACATCCAGAATCAGGTGTCTCAGTGACCCCATGCTAACAGACAACAGAAACAGCACTGCTGCAGGGGGGCAGCCCAGAGTGTTAAAGCTAAGTCACTAGATTGTCTGCACTCCGATCACAATATAGAAAGAGTAGACTAAGAGATTTAAAAGCCCAAAAGTCCGGAATACCCAAGTTTCACTTTACAATAACTGCTGGACTGAGAATGAGGTCCCAGATGGAGGAGTTGGAGAAGGGACTGAAGGAGCTGAGGGAGTGGCAGCCCCATGGAGGGAGCAACAGTGTCAACTGGCCTGACTCCCCCAGTGCTCCTGGAGGCTGGACCACCAACCAAAGAATGCACATCGGGGGACCCATAGCTCGGACCACATATGTGGCAGAGGAGGGCCTTGTTGGCCATCAGGGGGAGGAGAGGCCCTTGGGCCTGAGGGTGTTAGAGGCCCCAGTATAGGGAAATGTCAAGGTGGGAATACGGGAGTGGGTGGGCAGGTGGGTGGGAGGGGGAATACCCTCATAGAGGTGGGGGAGGGGGAGGGGATAGGGGTTTTACAAAGAGGAGACCTAGAAAGGGGGAAACATTGGAAATGTAAATAAAGTATCAAAAAAAAAAAAAAAAGAAAAAAGAGATTTAAAAGTACATTGTGTATGAAAACCCAGTAGTGTGTGCATGCTCAGTACTTCAAATTAGACCCAGGTTAGCCATACTATTTTGGCAATTATCTACAGTCCATTTTATGATGTCATTAATTCCAAATTCTGAGAATAGCTGTGTATATGACCATAATCACCATACAGGTTTAATTCATTGTACTGAAATTTACTTCTTGCTAATAGACTTATACTTGGTTTTAAAAGTGCAATTATGGATTTTGAAAAATGGATATAGATTTGATGGAATCCCTAGAACTGAAACTTGGGTTTTTCTCTATTGACCTGTTCTACAGAAAAAGCCACTGTCTCTGCTGTGGTCTACCAACAGTATTAGCTTCAAGGAAAACTCTGCCATTAACCTCCCAACAATATTAATTTCATGGGGACATAGCTTCAAGACCACCTCTTAATAGTGAAGAGTATTTTTATGGTGGTGAGTGTGACTCAATGCCTTGGTAATATTTATGTGTACTTGAGCTCTTAAGAGTCCTGAAGGTCTGGTAGAAAACCACTAAAGTGACCTGATCTTAAGAAGTTGGGTAAATAACACATATAACAATGAGAGTCAGCTCAGTTCACTGTTACTTGAAGAACATTAAGAATTTTTCTAAATCGTGATTAGTATAAGGAGTTTGGAGGGACAAATTTTGAACTTCAACGTTATATAATTTAAATTTATGAAAAATTATTTTGTTTTATGCTTTAACTCAAAAGCAAATTTAATTTTTGGACTTTAATTTCTAGCAATTTCATAGAGGAGATATACATTCAGCCTTAGGGCTTGATATTTTGACAATTAAATTTTTAATTTATTAATGTTGAAATGTCATCTTTTTGTGGGCTGCATTGGGAATCATGGCAGATATATATTGGAATGGAAAGGAAGAGAATTTAGCCACTAATAAAGAATGAGAGAATGACATGGGATTGATTTAACTAATGTTTTAAGATGTAAAATAACAAAATGTTCATTGCCAGTTGGTGGTGTCTGAAGAATATAATGAGAGGACTATGGTAGATATTGATCATGTGACATCCAAAAGTGAGTGTGCATGTCTCTGTGTGTTTGTGTGTGTCTCTCTTTCTGTACAGATTCTTCATCACTTAATGGAACACAGATGTGCCTCTGGATGAGGGAAATTAGCACAAAATTGCATGTAAATTTTGAAAACCTGAGGAGACAAAGTTGGGTTGGTGGGAAAGGGGCCGTAAATGTAAGAGTAGCAGGGGGAGGGTCAATATGATCAGAATACATTGTATGAAATTCTCAATGAGTTAATGCAAATATTTTTGTTGTATTTTGTTGAAAATAGAGTTTTCATACAATATATTCTGATTATAGATCTCTCTCACCCAACTCCTCTAAGATTGCCCCATCTAAATCCACACCCTTTATTTCTCTCCTTATAAAAGAAACAAACTTCTAAGTAAATAGTAATAAAGTGAGATAAAACAAAGCCAAACAAGTCAGAATAGGACAAAACTAACAAACAAACAAACAGAAAAAATAAGAAAAAGAGCCAAAGAAAAAGCTTAAGAAACATATTTAGACATAGAAATACAAACATTCGTTCACATAGAAGCACCATAAAAATGCAAAACTGGAAACCATAATATATGCACAAATATATACACAATGTATATTATGTATACATAATATACACATATATATATATAAGGTAAGCATAAACAAACAAACAAACAAACAAATGCCCTTACTAAACATTATGCAACAAAGATCCTCCAAAGATGCCATTGAGTTTACTATGGGTTTTCCATGTACTGTTGGACAAAATATATTTTTAAAAGCTCCTTTAAATCTAATATATTATTAGAATAAAATCTGGAAAAATGTTTGCTAGAAATTCCTACTGCCTTCTAGCATAATACTTTGAAAGCTACCCTGTTACTCATTGGTGTCTCTTGACTGTGAGGGAACATGCTGAGAAGACTGGCTTACATGGCCAGGACACTTCCTCCTCTGAGCATGGCTGCAGAGAACTGGTGCTTTCCCCTGTTATTTGAATGTCTGTGTGTTTTTTCAGAAGTTTACCGGTCTCTATCCTACTTTTTACTCTAGGTGGATGGGCTACTGGAGTCCATTGTAAGCCAACATTTGTTGCTACTTTCCAGGTGGATCTGGCCAGGATGAGAGGCTATTTCACACACACTTGCCATAGGATCTAGGAGAATGAGGTCAAGAAAATTTTTCCTTGAGATCAATCCTCGTTAGACTGCAGTGGACCTTGTGATCCCTTGAGCAGAGTCTTCCTAAGGGAGCTGTCTCAACAAGCAACTTTCTGACCTTTGGTGATTATCAACTACTTCCTTTCTCCTTCTGGTCACAAGGTGATTCAGATACAGCCCTCCTTGCTCCATATTGTGGTCTTATTTTTTTTTTTTTTGGTATCCCTACATGGTAACCACACCCACATATACATTCTGCAGGAACTTGATAAAGCACTTTTTAAAGTTACAAAATTCAGAAAAAGTCTGCTTAGTTAAATTTTATGTTATTTATTCTAAACTAAGCTTTCAAAAGACTCCACCATTATATTGACCTATTTACTTATACAGATAGGAAAAAGGGAGATAAAATTCCTAAGTTAAGAAAGTATTTGGGGCTGGAGAGATGGCTCAGTGGTTAAGAGCACAGACTGCTCTACCAGAGGTCCTGAGTTCAGTTTACAGCAACCGCATGGTGGCTCACAACCATCTGTAATGGGATCCAATGCACTATTCTAGTGTGTGTCTGAAGACAGGTGCAGTGTACTCATATAAATAAGAAATAAATAAATCTTTAAAAAAAAGAAAGAAACAAAGTATTTGACATTGAAGCTCACATTGTAATTGTGGAGAAAAGAAAGAAAGAATTGTAAGGAATATTTAGAGTATTTTCATATGCACTTTACAGTATTCCTTTGTGTTGCCTGATGCCTGCCCCCTCTTTTCCTGTAATGAGTGTGGGATTGTCTGAACTGTCTGCTGTGAGTGATATCTGTATGCATTGATATAACTTGCAGATAAAGGTGTGAGTGTACAGCAGCAGCAGGTGTGTGGCTCACTCAGGTGACTCTTGCAGGGAAAATTCTGATTTTGATGCTGTTAAAAAGTCTTCCCTTTCTCTATCAGAAATATGTCCACTAATTGAAAAAAAAATAGACAGTGACAGACTAAATGGGTCAACTTTAATCTGAAGCTCTTTCATGTGTCATAATGCATTATAGCTTCTAGCTGAAAATACTTTAGCAATAAATTATCTTCTTTCCTTCTTCTCTCTCTCCCTCCCTCCATTTCTTCTTCCCTCTCTATCTCCCTCCCTCCTTCCCTCCCTCCCTTCCTCTGTCCCTCCTTCTCATTCTTTCTCTTTTTCTTTCTCTCCTCCCCATCTCTCTCCTCTCTCTTCCTCCCTTCCCCTTCCTCCCTCCCTCCCTCCCTCCCTATTCCTCCCTCCCTCCCTATTCCTCCCTCCCTCCCTCCCTTCTTCCTTCCTTCCTTCCTTCCTTCCTTCCTTCCTTCCTTCCTTCCTTCCTTCCTTCCTTCCTTCCTTCCTTCCTTCTTTCTTTCTTTCTTTCTTTCTTTCTTTCTTTCTTTCTTTCTTTCTTTCTTCTTACTCTGTAGCTCTTGTTGACTGAAATTCACTATGAAGCCAAGGCTAGCCTCTAACTCTTGGGAGCTCTCCCTCTTGCTCTCTGCCTCTCAGACGCCAGGATTACAAGTCCAGGCCTCAACACTCAGCTCATTCTCTGCTTGTTACATTTGTAGAGAATATCTAACAAAGAAAACTTCATCACCAGAGAAGAAAATATGCTCATCTGCTTCTGATCCAAAGCATTTAAATAGTTCATTTAATGTTCAGTATATTGTCAAGTCCCACAAATTACTTTCTCATTTTCAATAGAATAATTATCAATAATTACTGTCATATTTCTATTGCAAGTAAATACCATTTAATAAACTGTAGTCATTTTCTAAAAACCAATATAAAAAATTAGAAGTTTATGTTTTCTAAAATGACATACACTTGGTAATTTTACTTTTTCAAAACCCAAACTGTTTTTATAAACATGAATTGGCAAACATACTGTT
This sequence comes from Uromys caudimaculatus, assembly GCA_028551405.1. Classification (NCBI taxonomy): domain Eukaryota; kingdom Metazoa; phylum Chordata; class Mammalia; order Rodentia; family Muridae; genus Uromys; species Uromys caudimaculatus. The sequence goes on from CM052716.1 coordinate 43,826,362, forward strand.
TTCTATGATAATGGCATAATTAATATAACAGAGCCAAAAAATGAAGCTATTAACAAATTAAATTTTAAAATGATAAAAGTATATCATTTGTTTTTAGGATAGGACATATATATCAGTCTGAGATTTGTTGGCATAATTCCCCAAGAGAGCTATTTATTGTCACCTCTTCTGCTTCTGAAAAAGTATACTCTGGGCCAGGACTATTAGAGATCAGTGAAAGTCTATCCTGGTACCTGGATTATCTTCAGTGACTAACCCTGAGACTGTCATATACACCCTTCTGCTTCCAAGGTCATTTACTTCCTGAATATGACTGTTACTCACATATTATTGTCTACAATTGTGCAGCTTGAGTTTTCTGTGGTTCTTAATGTAATGGAAGTCTGTACTTCCATTTTGTAAATGTCTCTCTGATATGTATATCCTGATTTGTTCAAGTGAGGATTGATTCGGTTGGTGTTCTCTGATAGTAGCGTCTGGTAGTATAATTGTCACAAGGTCTTTATGTGTTAACATGAATTAAGACTTTAAACTGATGGTACTCTTAGCTATTTTAAAGTGTTACTTTATGAGCTGTAACACATGTTCAATGCACTAGAAGTACCACATATTTTGCATTTCATAAAAAATAAAGATTCATGGGCCTCTCTACAACACTGTCATTGTAAATCTTTTTAATTTATGTGTTATCTACTGATGTTTGAGGCACACTGACTTTTTTCTTCATGGCTAAATCCCATTTACAAAACTCATTGCAAAATGATTGTAAAGAATCTAAAATCTTTGAAGCTTTAACCACAGATAAAATATATTTTATCCATGAATTTATTTTGTTTTTCTTTTTGTCTCTTTATGGGTTCCTGATGATTTTCTTACCTTAGAAAGCCAATCATTTGTCTATATTTATTTGAATATTTGAGTTTTGCGGTACAGCAGATAATAGGCTAGACAAAAAGTTGTCCCAATTTTACAAAAAATATTTTTTAAAAAATACTCTGAAAAATCGAGTATTTTCCTGAATTTGCTGATGATGAACTGAGGTTGCAAGAAAAAGAACTGACCTGGCATCTAAAGGAAGGCCCTCCTCCAAGGAGAGAAAACAGAGGCACATCATCACCAGGAGCCAAACCTTGGCACTCAAACTCACAGGATGCTTTGGAAATATTGTAGGTGAGTTTATTAAACTCTTAGTTAAATTACTTAGTTGAAATAGCAGCATGCTTAGAATGCTTGCACAAAAGTTGTGCATAATCATGGAAACACTCTACATGTTCTTTATTGTTCTACTTCTCCTGTAACATCTTCGATAAGCACTGCACCATTTTATTATCACCAAGTCTATAAAAATAGTTTTGGCATAATTGTTAACTGACTATAGACTTTATTTAGATTCTATCAGCTTCTCCTACACATATCCTTTTTGTTGCATTGGATAGTACATTTCGTTCTATATTTCCTTAATTACCATTTTATTTTAGTCCCCCAGTCCTTCCCAGTTTTTCATGGTTTACAATTTGTTGATGAGTACTGTTATTCAGCAAAATGTCCCTCAGTTGGCCACATTCTCAAAAGTGCAAGGAGATGACGCAATTTTTCAAGAATCACAGATAATATCATATACGTATATATTTTTTATATTCGGGTATCACAATGCCATGAGTCTTATTAGGTCATTGCTGGAGCATCCCTTTAGTTGTTGATATTTGAGTTATTTCACTGAAAATTTACCATGTTTTTTCTTTAAATAATGGAAATATTTGAATGTCTTGGAAGAAGTGTTTAGTGATTTTGCAATTTGTTTATCACTAATTTTGCTTGTGGGTTTTAGCAATCCTTGTAGGTCATGGGGCCAGCAATTTTGTTTGGTATCTGACCAATGCTGATTCTTATTTTACTCTCTCTTTCTGCATGTAATTTAATCACTGTTTCAAAGGACTGTTTTTATTCATCCAATCATTTGTCTATATTTAAAGTTATTTATTTTAACTTGTAGATAAAACACTTCCCTACATTTTCATTTTAGATCACCTTCATATATGCACATATTCTAGAAGGCTTCTACTGTATTTGGTTTTTATATTACTCCTTAAATGGCTCTTAATTTTATAACTACTTATTTTATTTCCCTTTCCTAGGGAAATCTATTTTCCTCCCTCTAGTGTATTAATCTATATCTAATCTCTGCGAGTCTACAGATTGTAGTCTGTTTTCATTACTTATAGCTAATACCCACATAAAACTGAACACATACCATACTTGTCTCTGGGTCTGAGTTATCTCACTCAGGACGATTTTTTTTTTTTTTTTAGTTTCTTCCCATTTATCTGAGAATTTCATTAGTTCATGTTCCATAACAGCTGAGTAATAATCCATTGTGTAAATGTACATTTTCTTTATACATTCATCTGTTGAGGGATTGTTTCCAGTTTCTGGCTATTATTAATAGAACAGTGATAAACATGATTGAGCAAGTGTCTCTGTGGCAGGATAAAGCATCCTTTGGGTATATGCTCAAAAGTGGGATAGCTAAATCTCGAGATAGATCAATTCTCATTTTCTTGAGGAACCACCACATTGATTTCAATAATAGCTGTACAAGTTTGCAGTCCCACCAGAAATAGATGAGTGTTTCCTTACTCCATATATGAAAGTAATTTAAATAAAATCACCACGAATGGAGGAGCTAAAGCCTCAGTTGTACATCTTTTGTCCAGTACTGGGACTGATTACATCTAATTGAGATGTTGGCCAAAGGAGTCTCATGGGAACCTTCAAAGAACCAAGGCTGATGCCAAGACTATAAAGTTTTCCACAAACTGAGAATAAGGCCTCATTGCTGAAGACAACACATATACAACTTATTTAAAATGGAGATATTCTCTAACATGTGGTACTGAAAGATACTCTACATGATACCAAAAGATAATTACAAACACCAACCCAACCACAAAACCTCTGAAGTACAATAGACTCATGTCTGCAGGATATCCTGGTGCAATGGTGGCACAAAGCTTTGGGAGTAACTAATCAATATGTGATTTGACTTATGGTCCACTGTACAAGACTGAATCTGCTTGGGTGACCAAGAACCTGAGACTAGATAGTCAATGGACCCAAGGTAAAAAAAAATCCTACTTTTTTTAAAGTAACAATAAAGTGACATTCTACTATACCCATGGGTCAGTATGCTGCTCATCTTCAGAAAAGTGTCCTCTTGCAGAAGATGGGACTCACAGCCAGATATATAGAGAATGAGAGACATTAAAACATCCAGCTCTAAAGAGGATATCTCCATCAAACTCCTCCCATAAGAACTCAGGGAACCCTATTAAAAAAGAGGAGACAGAAAGAGTGTCAGAGCCAGAGGGGATGGAGGACACCAAGGAAATAAAGCTCTATAAATCAATATAATCAATGCACATCTGAGCTCATAGAGGCTGATGCAGCTCACACAGGCTGCACAGGTCTGTACCTGATAGGGTCCTAGAGCTGAATGAAATGCACACATGCCCTTATCCATAACCCAGAAGCTATCTTCAATTGGTAAACCTTGCAAAAGAAAATTTAGTTTTTTCAAGGAGAATTGCATTGGGGAAGCACACTTTTCTTATGGGCAGGCTGCATGTACAGCAGTAGATAGCCAATAGAAAATGAACTCAGTGACATCTCTGGGGGTTTCTTGTTTCATAGTCTTGTGGCAGGGTTTCATTTCCTGTCCTCTCCTGTCCTCTCCTTTCCTTTCCTTTTCCAGTTTAGTATTTTTATGGGATTCCTGGGTGTGTGACTAGTGTGTCTCTGTGTCTGTGTTTTGTGCTTTATCTTGGACCCTTTTCCTTTTGTTTGTTTGTTTTGTCATATTCCAATGTGCTACTTCTTATTTTATTATTATCACTTAGAAGGCTATTTTCTAATAAGAGATAGAAAGGGGGTGGATGCCGATGGAAAATAGTGTAGTGGAGAAATGGAACGGTAGAGGGAAGGGAAATCATAATCAGAATATATTTTGTGAGAAAAAAATCTAGTTTCAGTAAAAGGAGAAAAAAGCACAAGATATTTTATTTTTATTCATGTCTCTGTGTATCTATTCTCCTGTGTGCATGCAGGTGTATGTGCTTGTGTGTGTGTGTATGTGTGTGTGTGTGTGTGTGTGTGTGTGTGTGTGTGTGTGTGTGTGTGTGTGTGTGAAGGACACTCCTGGAGCTGCACTTATAAGCTGCTGTGCTCTATAAGAGCAGCCCATATTCTTAACTGCTGAAATATCTCTCTTGTCCCATGATAAAATAGTTAATAATTGCTTCTCAGTTCTTTTCAAATTTTCTTATTATTAGCATATCCTTAGGTTTTGTACAATGGAGATGTATAAAACTCACCTTGTATTTTCCCTGCTTCAGGCATGAAATCTCCAGATTCTCCACAGATCCTTGCTTCATCTTCTTTTTTTCATAAATGATATTTAGATACACACAGGCTTTGGGTCATTGCTTCTAAGTCATCTGGCAGATAGGACAGAGGACATGTGCACTAATACACATTTTTTATTGGTCTCCACACCAAAAGTCCCAAGTTCGTACTTATACTCAGATTCCTTTCTGACATCACAGGGATCTTTTCCCTTCCATGATTTGATTCATAACAGCTTTCTCCCATAATATGGAATGAGAATTTTATTATTGATACTATATCCTTTATTGATTCAATAGGCCCCTGTACTCCTGGCGGGAAACACTTTAAGCACCATTACATATTTAAGGTGCAACGTTTGTCTACTGGTTTTATTCAGCCAAGATACCATTCTCCCAATTGCTTATGGTGATTATTTGCTCAATATACCCACAATGTGAGTGTGGGTGTATTAATCAGCCTGGACTATCCAGGTTGATTAGTCACTGCTTGCATGCTGCTTTTGATCTTTCTCTTTAGGCCTAGATGAACACCTTTGGGTGGGTGAAGGTACAAGAATTATCACAGTGATTTCTAAGTCAAAGAAACAAGAAACCTATTGAAAGAAAAGGGTTATTCTCTCCAGATACTCTAGTCCTTTCTCTCTCGTATCCATCAACTCCCCACCTGCTACACGCAGCATACCAATCTAATTTCCAGTTTTCTTCCTCATATTTCTATTGTACAAGTGTATTGAGTCTGTGCAGCTTCATCTGTTTTATGTATCTCCATATTACAAGGATTTGCTTATAATAGTTATGTGAGCTGTGATTTCTCACATAAATGATAAAAATCTCACTCTTTTAAATAATACCCTATAGTTATTATACATAGTTAATTCTAATAGGTTATATATGGACATGCAATTGTTTTATAATATATTTCAAAGTTGTAAACTGTGCTGCATAGTTATTTACAGGACTGATTCTGGTAACTTGATGGTTGGGATTAAATGAATGAATATGTAATTTTATTATTAGGTATCATTAAATTTCTACCATAGTGTACTGAGTTGGCTTCCTACTAATAATATTTCAGTATTTGCTTTCTATTGCTTCAGAAAGATAATTCATTTCATATTTTTTTAATTTTACAACCTTATGACAATTAACTGTTTATAAAATTGATGTTTATGTGATTATATATGTTTGAATATTTTTATATATTTGAGGGCCATCTAAGTCTCAAAAGAATTAACTATTCATGTGTTTTACCTCTTGTATTTTCAGGTTTTCCTATCAGGTGTTTCATTATTTGTTGCTTTGTATATAAAATTCCTTAGACAAATGTAATATTAATAATTTTGTGCCATTTTGTACAAATATTTTCTACTGTGTTGTAGTTTTGTATACTCTGAAATAAAAATAATTTGTTGACATAAAAATTACACAGCTAAATCTATTGATATTTTTTAATCATTGGATTTTTAAATGTAGATTTTTATTAGGAAGCCTTAAATATAGTTTAAAGAGGAAGTCAAGAGGAAGTTTTTTTCTTCAAATTATATGGCTTGAAATTTTTGTATTTTTATCACTAATCCATTTTGAGTGCATTCTGTGAGACGTGGATCTAATTTTGTATTTCCCAGATGGCTACCTAGTTTCATGAGCATCACTTATTAAAAGTCCCCTGCCTTGTGGTTTGGGATGCTGCTTTTGTCACACACACAAAATTTGCACATGAGTTTGAGTCTGCTTTTGGGTTCTATTCAGTAGATTCAATTGTCGTTCATGGCAGTGTAATGCTTAATTTTATGGCTTCTTCTGTAGGACTTGCAAGTTTTGCTTTATGAAATACTTTTACAGCTATCCTTAAACATTGTTTTTTATGAAATTTAGACTATCTTCTGTATGTTCACAGTATGGTTTGCTTATATTGAGATGTCAATGACTATAACTCAAAAATATCTGACATATATGTTATATTAACTTGTCCTCTATAAGAAAGAGAGATCTTTTTTTGTATAAGTTTATCATTTCTCATATACATTTTACTGATAGGCACATGATCTCCTGTGTAGTTTTAAGTGAGGTTTACATTTTCAAATGTCTATTGTCTGTGAGAGGGTATTGATTTTCAATGTAGAATTTTTAGTGACCAATTATTTTATGGCTGGATGTTTGTAGTTAGAGTTTCTGTTGTTGTGACCAAAATCAACTTGAGAAAGAAAGGCTTTATTTCATCTTACTATTTGTAGTCCATTATTAAGGGAAGTCAGAGCAGGAACTCAAGGCAGGTACTTGGAGATTGAAACTGATGCTGAAGCCATGGAGGAGTGTTACTTTTTGGCTTGCTCCTCATGGCTTTCTTAGCCTGCTTTCTTATAATATCCAAGGCCACCTACCCAGGGGTAGTACTGCCCTCAGTGAGCTGTGTCCACCCATATCAACCATTAATCAATAAAGCGCTCTATAGACTTGCCTGTAAGCATTTGTCATAGGAACATTTTCTCAATAGGAGACCCTATTCCCAAATGACTCTGACTTGTGTCAATGACACAAAATGAATCAGCACATTAATATTAACTTTAATAAACTTTTAAATTAGTTTCTAGCTAGACTATCATACTATTCTCAAATACAGATAGTTATACTAAATTCTTTTTAACTAATTTTTATTCTGTTGGGATGTTTGATGTAAATAACCGTTTTTCAATATTTGTAAGACTGGCAATACCTGGCATAATTCAATGCCTATAGCAATAAGCACTGTTCTGTTGCTTTTAGTCTATGTTGATGCATGTGGTAGGAGTTATTATTTTTAAAATAATATGTACTTGGAAACACATACACAAAGGATAGTTAGTAGCCATATAAATAGAGCTCTATACAAATAATGGGATATATTAGAATTGTTTTAAATATTGGAGAGAGAATGGCTGTTGTAGCCAATACTTAGTTCCTAGATGTGGAGCTTCTTGTGCTGGTTTGAATGAGATTGGTCCCCATAGACTTATTTGTTTTAATTTTGGTCTTCAGTTGATGTAGTTGTTTGGGAAGACTTAGAAGGTGTGGTCTTTTTAGAGGAGGTATATCATGGGGATGGGCTTTGATGTTTCAGAAGCCTACCCATTCCAAGTTAGCCTTGTGTCACAGTTGTGGTCTGAACGTGGAAGCTCTCAGCTACTGTTCCATGCCATCCTTGCCTATTTTCCTGGTCTCCACCATAATAGTCATGGATCCTTTTTTCCTAAAACTTTAGGCCCAATAAATTCATTTTTCTCCAAGTTGCCTTGCTCAGGTGTCTTAATACAACAATAAAAATGTAAATAAGGTACTTCCTATCTATTTTTAATTTCTATATTAGTTATTTCTTTATATTTGGCTTTACATGCAAAAAAGACATGTATGTAAGCCCTAGCAGAACTACTGTGTGATAGAAAAGCAACCTAAAGGAATCTAGAGAAATCTTTGTAGAATTTATACAATTTTACTTCATGCAAAATATTTTATTAGAGGGGATATTCAAGAACAGCGGCAGTCCAAATGAAGGCATGACACTACTGTGATGGTAATATTCTTCGAGGATTTACAAAAATTAGAGCAATATGACTTATTTAGTGAGATTTTGGTTTCAGGTTCTGTAACAGCTTGATAAAAGTATCACTAATATTTTTCTCATAGAATCCAGGTGTCCAAAGTGCAAATTAAAATTTAGTTGATGCCCTTGTATCTGCCATAACACAATCAATCATAAGGCGTCATGAAACCATTATCCATTTTCTTGCTTTAAGTTTAGACTCTCTGACCTCTACCCTGTCAGGGCCATCCATTTTTCTGTTCTGAGGATACTTCTTCCTGGGTTCCTTTAAGATTATTGAGAAGTTTCTAGCTTGGTTATTCATTGACTCCAAACCTTACAGATTTTAGAGCTAGCTCCCTGTTTAGTCAAGTTGTATTCTGTAGGATTCTCTATATTAATTAGCTTAAGATAAAAAGGAAAGTTTATCTGTGAATGCAAGTAATCTGATAGGAATTAAAGGGCACCACTCACTTTAGGGATAATAGAAACCAAGGACTTCAGTAATCAGAGCTCTTTCTTACCTCCATATGTCTCTGTTTTATTTTCATCTTCTATATAGTAAAGTACATCATGTGATAAATGGCATGGTGCTAGATTCCTTTATAGTCATGTTCACCAGTGTCATCTCCAATAGGGAAGAATTTATATATTTCTTGTCCATTCTAGTAGACAATAGCTAAATGATGTGCTTTTGTCAGGAGACATTCCACAGACAATCAGTCGTGTCAGAGGGATGGACTACTAGATTTGGGGCTTCCATTAGAACTACCCATTAGAAATAGTAGAAATATATTCAAAATAAAGCAGTACATTACTGAGACATACAACAACAACAACAAATGCTTTTTGAGGTTTTGTCTTTTGCTATGTGTTGTAAAGCTAAGTTTGGCCCCCCAAGACCTGGTTGCCCTAGAGACAAAAGAGTCCTTACATAGAACCAAGTATTGCTATGTACCCTTGTCCTCCAAGTTATTTCTGATTGGTGAATGAAGAGACATGGGCGTGGTTTAAGATTCCTAGATGTGGGATCAGAGGAGAACCACAAAGGGAAGGAGAAGAAAGGAATGAGGGGGAGATGCCATGGGGTAAGAGTCTTAAAATAATGGCCATGTGGGTTGTCTAATTGGAATTAAGAGCAGCCCCGATGAAACATGACAAATTGTATAATTGGGGTTATTGGCTGTGAAATAGGCATAATAGTATAGATGATAGATATCTGCCCAGATCTTGTGCTGATTAAGGCTTATTATAAATATAAAGGTTGTATGTGTATTTTATCTGGGAACTAAATGGTTAATGGTTGAGTTGAAACCCTGGATTGGGATTGAATAATTATACAACAAATGCTTAACTTCTCTCTAACCCCACAATAACATTCTTTAAACACACCCAACACTCCCCATATGCAGTCTGACTCTTCTCTCATAGAAATCACATCTATTGCCAATGGATTACTCCAATTCTCAAAATTGTTGATTGGCTAATTTGGGGGTTCATACTAGGCTTTCTGATTTATTAGTAAGGTGATCTTAGTAAATTTATTGTCTTTAACTTTCAATTGTTATCCATAATCTTGGGATACTAGTTTGAATACAATAAGACCAGTCAATATATAAGAAGCACAACAGAGGTCTTATTTAATTACAAACTTAGTAACAGTGGAAAGATAATGGATAAAGGAAAATAGTAGAACAACTGAGACAGAATTTCTAACTCAATTGTTGTGTTTCCTTGGGTAAAAATGCCCCACTGGAAGTCTCATTCTCTTGACGATCCATGTCAACAAGTCTCAAGATTTAGCTGAATTCTGTTTATCTGACCCTGACTCTTAATTCTTATTGCTTTATTTTGTTCCTATTTTCTAAATATCTTAGTGGGAGAGTTTGTTTTCATGTAAGCAAAATGATATAACAACATGGGTTATATTTTATTTTTTATTAACAATGACAAATGTCTGGGCAGGTAGGGTATGAAGATGGTTTGGGATAATCTGGAGGAAGAAGTTTAATAAGATCAAAATGTGTTGCTTAAAATCTTAAAATAATTAATAAAACATTCATAAGTTAAAAACAAGGAAAACAACAATAATCAAAGAATGATGATTCTTTTAAGTTTGAGTACAACATTTACTACTTCTACTTTTCTCCATATTTGGGTTCACATTTTCTTGTTCTCTGTCATGATTATTTATAGCTTGAAAATTGCATGTTGCGTTCAAATAAAAAAATAGGTAGCTCAACCTGATACTGTCCTTCTTAAAGAGTATGAATACAAGAAGGCAACAAACAAACAAACAAAAACCAAAACAAATGTAAAAACAAGCAAATAAACTGATAAGTTCTTTAGCAGAGGTTTTAGAAAGCATTCATTTTTCTCTGTCTTCACATTTTCTCAGAAAGCAGCATCTCTGATGTTCTTGGTGTAATAGGCTCTGGACACTGGAAAATATCAGAGCTCTCACCTGGACATTTTAGAAAATTTTCTAATGTATTCCACTGGATTTGTTAGCAACAATCTGATTTTTCAGGTATAGTGTTTAAAGATTTCATAAAAATGACTGCTCCCTCAAGGTGAAAAGAATCATTAGCTTTATCTAGACAGATTGCCAGTTACAACCTAAGGACCCCTTGTTTCAGATCAACAACCAAACATGAATTGGACATGTACTCAGCAGCCTAAAGTTAGTCCAGAAGTCAATAATGGTGGCAAGTAAGTAAGTACTTAACTGGATTAAGTAATTAAGTAAATTACGTAAGTAGAGTGTGTAGATAAGAAGTGGGTAGTTCTCAGTTCTTGAGTAGGATTTAAAACTCCAAATGTTATATGACATACCATTTGAGAAAATTCTCTGTAACTAGCACACTGTTCAAGCTCCATTAGCCTGTTTTGGGAAAGGCAGGAACTAGTGACTTGAGTCTTAAAATAGCCAGGATAGAAGAAGATTGAGTGAGGTCGAAGGCTTTGGAGAGACATTAAAACATGAATCTGACTCGATCTTTTTGCACTTTCAATTTTCATGAATTTACTTGAAATACCTCTCCTTCCTTCTCTCCCAGCAGCTCTGATCTCTGGCATTTTCCATTTAAAGCTTCACTGTCTCAGATTTCAAGTTGGTTTCATTACATGTGGGATAGGCATTGCTCTAAGTTTACTGCCAACATCCTTTTTACCTGGTAATCTTGCTCAGCATAATTTCAGAGCCTTTGTTGTGGATGGAGCCCATTTAAATAGCTGAGAAATACAATATGATGAAGATGATGGCACAATTACTAACAACATTGTTGGGTTGGACTTCTTATGAGGTATGAGATTCTATTGATGGTTTTCAGAATAAGATTTCATGTTCCTAAAGGAACGTTTGTCTAGATCCCCAGGGCGGGATCTTCTTTCTCCTGACAGAAGCCTCCAGTTCCTGAGCCAACACAGAACAGAAACCTTAGTTTCTTACCTACAGTTCTGCAGTAACCTGATTGAGTCTGAGAGAGAAATTTGAGTTCTCACTGCTCATGCAACCTGTGTAAACTTTGATTTCTTCTTCATTAACCTGAGCATAAAACTGTCTAGGCTAGACCCACACAAGTACTTTCTAAAACATCTCTGTTTAAGCTAATTTTGTGGCAATTTCTTATTGCAATATTAAAAACTAACATCTTTTTTCAATATATTAATCTGGAATTAGGTGTTTTTCCTCAATTTCTTTATACTTGTCAAGACAATAATTTAGTTTCTTGAACAAAGCAAGCATGCAATTAAGATTTTTTTGGTATACTAATTCACTGATCAATATGATCACTTTGAAAATGTCCTCCTAATATTTCTTTTCACCAAATAAAAGTCTTTAAATTTTTTTTTACCCTACTGTTTTTGTTTACTTTCTTGAAAATCCATTCATTTATTAGCTTGGCAATCACAATCATACTGCCCCTGAACAACTAAACAATCAACACCTATTTAAAATTAATTTAATGAGGGGAGACTGGATTAGGATATTTTGGAGGAATTGAATTATGTCACCACAATCAACATTTTCTTTACTTAAAGTATTAAATTATGGAATTATGTCATGTGGAATTATATGCAAGGTATAATTTTAAATGGTTTTACTTGCAGTTTTCCAATGAGAATAAAAAAATGGTAGTAGTAACTAATTCTTGTTAACCACTTGGAATGAATTTGACAGTTCTTCAAGAGTTTAATAATTTGTTCAGGATTAAATTTTATTTATTTTAAATAACAGTAATTGTGTTCAAGGTATATATAGATGATCTTTTAAAATTGAAAGTATCACCACTGATAAGTGGATATTAGCCGAAACATTTGTAATACCCAAGTTTCACTTTACAGTAACTGCTGGACTGAAGGTGAGGTCTCAGATGGAGGAGTTGGAGAAGGGACTGAAGGAGCTGAGGGGGTCTGCAGCCCTATGGAGGGAGCAACAGTGTCAACTGGCCTGACACCCTGCCCCCCGGTCTTCCTGGAGGCTGGACCACCAACCAAAGAATACACATGGAGGGATCCATGGTTCGGACCACATATGTGGCAGAGGAGAGCCTTGTTGACCATCAGGGGGAGGAGAGGCCCCAGTAAAGGGAAATGTCAAGGTGGGAATATGGGAGTGGGTGGGCGGGTGGGTGGGAGGTGGAATTCCCTCATAGAGATGGGAGAGGGGGAAGGGATAGGTGGTCTCCAAAGAGGAGACCTAGAAAGGGGAAACATTGGAAATGTAAATAAAGTTTCAAAAAATAAAAAAAAAATAAATTAAAAAAAAACAAAAAAAAATTGAAAGCAGATTTTTCTCTCATACAATAAATCCACGACCAGTTTGCCCTCTCTTCAGTCCTCCCAGCTTTCTCCATTTACTCCCTCCCCCAGATCTACTTCCCTTCTGTTTCTCTTTGGAAAAGAGCCAGCCAACAAGAGACAACAACCAAACACAACAAAACAAGATACAATAAGACAAGGCAAAAGCTCTCAAATGGAGGCTGGACAAAGCAACCCAACAGGATGAAGAGAGTATAAAAAGCAGGCAAAAGATTCACAAAGACAACTAAGTGCACTCTTAGGAGTTCCATTAAACCACCAAACTAATAGTCACAACATCCATGGTTTTGTTGTTGTTGTTTGTTTGTTTTCCCACTCATGAGCTATCCAGTTGCCAGTTCTTGGCCATCCAGGAAGTGTAGGATATGCACACCCTCTCGTGGCATGAGCCTCATGTTAAACCAAACATTGGTTGGTCACATCCACAAGTTCCATGCCACCATTGCCCCAGCACATCTTGCAGGCAGGGCAGATTTTAGGTCAAGAGTTTTGTGACTGGGTTGGTGTCCAGATTTCTCTTCCCTAAATAATTTCTATTCTAAATGACGTATTAATTGTATTCATGGGGTTTACAGATGCTTTTGTACATACAAACATTGTGTTGTCAATCTTATCCCATCAATTCTAAGTACTTTACTGTTATAAGTTAATTAACCAAGTTTAAAAGTTTTGATTTACATAATGAGGTATTATTATCTCGAAAATTGTTTTCACAAATTAAAATCAGCTCATTCCTGCCAATTTAATCTTCCCTTGAGCTACCTGCTGACTGAGCATGTTAGTCATTCACTAAAAAATGTTCAATGACTCATCTTGCTAACTGCAGAAGTTCCAAATTATAATGTCCATTTCAGGGTTATCATGGATTCATTCTACCTGTACTTTCTGTCTCATAAGGGCAGTAGACTTTGTGAAATTAGTATAGGTAATGCTCACTCTACCTACGCATTTATGTCTCTGTGTTTTCAACTTAATGCTGGACTCCTAAAGGTCCTCTTCACCTCTATTTATCAGAATAACATTTCCACCTCAATTTCATGTGCCAATTTCCTTAGGAAGGATTTATTCAACTCTGTAATTACACATGTTGCTTCTGCAAATATTGTATAGAACATATCGCATTTAAATTTATATCATGGTACTTTGCCATACTCATACTATTGTCTGTCTTACTTCATGGGGAAAATCATTACTCATGTGGAAATTATAGATATGTATATATTTGTTACAAAAGTGAATTTCTTATAATCTTTGTAGGAATTTTACATTTCTTTCAAAATTTGTTTGTTGAAAATGATTAAGTATAGTTACTATTTTTTTAGGTTAGAATATATATGTTTTCATTTATCTTAGATGTCCATGGGAGTGATCGTCTACATGTTGATGATAGAACTAAAGCTATGTAAATAAATAAATAGTTACATTTTTGTTGGGATAGGTAATTTCTGTTATTGATTCTTTCTATGTAACAGGCACAATCTCTTGCCCTTATAGAGTTCAGATTTCAGTTGAAAAAAATGAACAATAAACACAATGAGTTTATTATACTTAGGGAGGATATATGATAAATGTTACAAATACATAGATATTATATCATATTTTGAAGGTGCTATGATGATAAATGTCAATATATATTATTATATTAGTCAAGGCATAAGGCTATGATAAGTAACTTGAAGACACAATCATATCATACTTAGGGCAGAGCTATGATAATTGCTATTATGAGGACATAGATCAATTTTTCATATACAGGATGGGCTATATTAAACTCCATTAACACAAAGAATAAGAAATCAGGGTTGATCAAAAATATAGTATTTAAGTTCGAATTGCTGTCCTAAAGGGTTTCTTTGGTCCTTGAATCTGATTTGCACATTTTAAAGAACAAGGTAGAACTTTACTATAGATAAGGTGGCAACTTTCTCTAAACTCTGGTTTAATTGGGCATACTAACTATTTTTTTGACATTTGTGACATTCTTTGTCACTCAAGGAGATAGAATTAGATCTTATATACTTTTTGAAATGTTAATACAGATACATGATTATTATGTACTAAATAGTGTGTTCCCAAAACTCATATGTTGAAATTCTAACTCCTAGTGACTATTTTGAGAGAGAGCATATAAAAGGGAAATGAGATGAACTCAGGTTTGGGAAGTGTGCGCTACTGCAGTATGACTGGTATCTTTATGAGAGGATGAAGTCATTGACAATATACAGTTCAAAGAAATACCATATAAGGACACAGCAAGAAGATAACATTAAGAAGCAAAACCTGTCAAATAACTTTATACTTCAATCCTCAAGAACTATAAGAAAATATTCCTTTATTATTCTAGATGATTAGTTTATGGCATTTGGTTATTGAATCCTGAACAGACTAAAACATTGATTATATACAAGTAGGAAAACAAATGTCATAACAACCTCAAAGAGATAAAATAAGTTGCCAAGACCAATTTCAAGGTTTAGTTTGTGCTTTGATATATGCCTGGAAATTGACAAATTTGAGCTGTGTATGGTAGCTCTCCTTAAAGCCAACCCACTTGGGTTTTGTATTCATGTTTTACATAGCTTTTAATTATTTAAGTCCTCTTGGACCATAGACTCTGTGGGAAGCTGGACTCCAGGTTGTACTAGATCTATATATAAGTCTACAGTGAAGACCCCTGCCAACAGCCAGCACCAACTTACCTACTACTTGGATAAACTATTATGACAACTTGATGAACTATGATAGCAATGCCTACCTCTATTCAAGCTTTCTGATGACAGCAGATCTAAATAGTATGTTGATCTGAAACTTACCTGGGATGCCTAGCCAGAGCTCTCAGGTTTATATTAACTCCCAAATATTTAAGCCATATATGTTGATGTTTTAACTTACCAGTGTGTATGGGAAGATTGTTTGTGTTTAGTGCTAGGGATATCCACGCCATGTGGCACTCTACAATTGAAAGATAGCCAAATTTCTTAATTTACTTTGAGATAATTTGTTGCACATCAACAGACAGCTAAGAAAAAGCTTGCAATCTTTTTTCCCTGAAAACAGCAACTTCTTATGAGTTAATTTGTTTAAGCATCTGTAGATATATTTATATATGCCCAGCCATTGATATTAATCATCTATCATTACACACATACCAAAATCACCCTTCAATATACATATCTATTAATCTGGCTATGTGACAATATTAATATGTATATAATCCCCACATCATCTGGTAATCTTGCTTCTTTTGGTGAAATTTTGTAGGCCTATTTGCTGGAGGCTTTCCACAGGGATCTCTGGCCCGGCCAAGTAAGAGGGTTCAGGCAAAGGAGGGAGAGTGTGAGCAGGGACAGGAGTCACTTCTACCTTAGTCTCTGTAGTTGCTGCCTCAGTTGCTCCAAGATGCTGCACCCGCTGCCCTGCACTGAGTCGGGCTGGGGGTGAGCCCACAAGAGGCTGACTAGTCAGCGAGGAGTGTGGGAGGCTTCTGGTGGCTGTTTCAGGAGAGCAGACCTCTTCCCAAGCAGCAGTGTTACAGCTCTTATGAAAGAAGCTCTCAGATGACAGAGTAGTTCTCACACCTTTATTCCTTCTGGATAGGATCCCTCATATACAGTTTGGGATGGGTCAGGGTCTGACAACAGGTACTTCCCATTGGCTTGGTCTGAGAGCTTAGGGGTACCTTATGTATGTGTGGAGGGCTTGGTGTGCTGCTCCTACATGATTGATGGTCACAGACCTCTCTACAGAGGGCTGTGGGGATTGTAGCTACTAGATAGGAGCCAGGGGTCAAGGAGCATGGCAAAACCGTCCCTTGTAGGGTTACCACCTATGGGGTTGCCAGGGTTTAAGCCTGTGCTTGACCAGGAACCAGGCAGCCTGTCACAGCCCACCACCCCACAAAATTTGAATAATATAAAGTTATTTCCTAAAAGAAACACTTTTTCTAAGATTGTATAAATTATGGTTTGAGCAGATGAACCAATCACATTTCATTAATTACAGTACACTTCCTAACAGTTAATTTGTTATATATGTATACATCAGCTAACAGTTTCATAAAACTTAAATTAATAACTTTAATTAATAATAAATATCTAGCATGTTAAACACTCTGACAGGGAAGGATTCTACAAAGATTCAAAATTTTTTCTTAAAAACAAACAAAAAAGAATTTGAATCCAAAAATTAGCAATTGTTTTCTTTAAAAATACATAGTTTCATTATTCAACAATTCCTCTCACAAATAGGCTTATATCCTCCAATCTTCTTCAAACCTCATTTCATATCTCTTGTTCTTTCTAGCTATTCAATCTAATTTTCCATGTTTTATCCATTCTTCAGCCATTAATACTCTTCTCATGTTCTCTCAGTTGTACGGGAATGATCTGTGATAGTCTGCTATCAATCACAGTTGTGCATAATAATTACATCTTTTTTTTTTTTATGCTTCCCTGGCTCATAATAATTTGGTCATATGTTAGCCTATTCAGTCTGAGGTTTGTATGGTTCTATCTTCTCTGTTATATAATACTACCTCCACAAGTGGCTTCAGTGTCCAGCAGGAGGTCAGTGACTCTCAAAGGTGGATCACCATTTGTGCTATCACTTTTCAACCATTTCTTCAAAGTGTTTCCTCAGTGTGCAGAAAGACCTCTAAAGCAGAGTCTGAAATGCAATCACTGATTTTTTTCTCAAACTTTCAACTTTCCATATGCCCATGTTAGCAAAGAATGTAATAACTCATTTGCATAAAAGCTCTAAGAATATTCTTTAGAAATGTATTTGCTTCACAATCTTACATCCAGCAACTCAATGCACCACAAGAAGACAGGAAAATATTCTATCTTTGCTTTGGGTGAATCATAGTTACAGCTAGAGTTTATGTAATTGTCAGGCAGCTTTTAAAGTGATCCACATTGCAAGTTTTTTTTTTCAAGTGAATATCTCATGAAAGTCATTCAATAATTGCTAATTAACTTATGTTCTAAAATACAATCTTATATATATTTCTGCTTTACATACTTCAGAATTTTAAAAAAGTTGTGCCAATAAGCTAAAGATGAATACCAACAGTGATTAGTTTATGTATAAGAAAAATTTCTTTATTAAATAAAACGTAAAAATATCTGATTCTATATACAGTTTTAAGTATCCTAAAATTTAAGGTATCAACTGGCTGTTTATTAAGTTTATATATAGTTGTTATAATGTATATATAATATATTCATATATATTTATGATATATTGCATGTAATATATAATATATTATACATATTATTATATATCTATCATGTATTATGTATCATGTTCATGTCTCATATATTATATTACATATATGATATACAAAACATAAAATACATATAATATATAATATACAATGTATAATGTATAATGCATAATATGTGATAGGTTTATATATGATATTTGATATATGATATCTTATACATGATACATAATATATATTATGTATAGTATATATAATTTATAATAACATATAAAATTAAATAATAATATATAATATATAAGATGCAATATACAACATATAACTTATAATATGTAATGTATAATATCTTTTATTAAATATTATAGTATATATTATATATTATATTAGCATATATTTCAAATTATGTATTATATGCTTTATATGTATAGCATATATTATATATTGTATTATATAATATGTATTACATATTGTATATTATATATTATATGTTATACATTATATATTATACATTGTACATTATATATTACATATTATATATTCTATGTAAGTATAATAAATAAATATATATTATATAATACATAACTTTGTCAAAACTTTTTATATAATCATATATTAATAATTATATAAGTCATATATAACATATGTTCATGCTATATATAATTTGATAATAAATTAAGCATATTCATAATTGTGTGATTCTTCAAAATTTTCATATACTTATTCATATAGTATCATATTCTAATAATATCAACATATTTTAAAGCTGAGATTTTTTTATCATTTCCATTAACAGAATCTCAATAATCTTTATCATCTCTATGTCTTTTCTCTCTCTTTTATCTTTGATAATAGATAAGATTTTGGAAAACTAGTTCTTAGCCTGATGACACCTGCTACAAGTCTGATCTTTAATCTCTTGAGAATAACAGTTTTGTTTCTCTACAGTAAGATTCTGGCAAGGATTGTGGCTGTTAGTTGGTCCAGGTCATATTCTGTGGGCAGAATTGCCTGTTTGTCTGTCTTTGTCTGTTTCTGTTTCTGTATTTGTGTGAGTGCATGTGTGTGTGTGCATGAATAGGTGTGTGTGTGTGTGTGTGTGTGTGTGTGTGTTGTGTGTGTATGTGTTTGTGTGTGTGTGCAAGTGTTAGAGAAAGAGGGATTGAGAGGAAGAGAGAGCAGTAACAGGTCCAAGCATGTAGTCTCTGGCATGAGAAGAAGCTAGCTGTAGGGTATCCATATAGGTGACTTGCATGGTGGAAGTCAAAATGGATAAGAGGTACTCTATGAAAATATGAATTTCATGTATAGGCTCAGAACTATCTCTTTATGGCCGAGAGCACTCACCAGTTTTCAGCTCTGCAAGCTCATAAGCAAGAAGGCTCTCGTGCCTCCGGGATGCTGACTTTTAGTGCCAGGAAGTTTCCTTCATTGCTAATGTTCCACTTTGTAATAACAGGAGCACACAGGAAATTAGCAAATTTCTTTTGAACTGATCTAGGATGAAGTACTTAGAAACTGTAAGGAGTAAGGCCTACAAATTTCATGCAAAAATGAGGAGATATGACAAAGAAGTATATGGTCCTTGATTCTAAAAGATAACAGTGTCATAAGGAAGGAGAACACTACCAACTCAGGAGCTACACATCTATAAGAGCATGCCATCTCTGCAATTTCCAAAGTTTGCCTAAGATTACTTTTATAAATGTAAAGTATTGTAAAAATATTCTAGGTTTCTTCACAGCAACACTATTGTCTTCATTTCCCAATTTTAATTTTTATCTTTTCTTTAATTTTTTTCATACAAAATATTTTTTCTCATAGTCCCTTTTCTCTGGTAACTCATGTTTTGTTCTCTCTCTCATAAAAAAAAAACCAGAAGAAACAACAACAACAAAATAGAAAAATCAATAAGACAAAAAATATTAAAACAAAACAAAAAGTACAGGACCTAACATGTAGTCCACTTGTGTTGTGTAAGTACTGGACATGGGGCCTGCCCTGCAGTGAGGTTGATACAACTAATAATACTCCATTTGTAAAAGATAATTTTCTTTTTCCTATCAATTATCAATTGCTAACATTTTCATGGTTAGGAGTGGGACTTTGTAGCCACTTCTCCATCTCAGTTCTGGAATTTTGTCTGCTTTGAACCTAAGTCGGTCTTGTGTGTGCTGTCACAATCCCTGTGAGTTCTTATGTGTATCAACTTGGAGTCATCTATCACCCCTGGCTCTTACACTCTTTCTGGTTCCTTCACATAGATTCCAAAGTCTTGAGAGGAGAGCTTTGATGAAGACATCCCATTTAAGAGTGAGTGCTCCAAAGTCTCACTCTGCCCCTTGTCCAGTTGTAGATCTCTGGATTTATTCCAAACCACTCTGAGAAGAAGAAGCTTCTCTGATGAGGGTTGAGTTGAGTGAGGCCCTGATCTATGGGTATAAGAGTGTGTCATTAGGAATCATTTTATTTCTGTGTCCCTTTAACGGATAATAATGATAGATTTTCCCCTGGGCTCATGGTCTATTTTGTCTTAGGTTCTTGACCACATTTGTAGTTGTTGGTTGCTCCGCTCACATTTATGCCATGTGAAACCATTTATCACAGTTAACCCACAATCATTAGTATTCAAGATTTCACCTTTTCTGTTACATCATAATTTCCATGTAATTTACTATTAACTTCCCCTGCCATGAGCTAAGAATATTATCTTGATTAGCATGAAGAACAAGGACTGGACTGCTGTATATTACCTATAGGGTAAATGTATAAATGAAGCATTGATATTAGAGGTATCACTTTTAAAGACAATTCAATGGAATGAGTATCATATATTAGTTAAAATGTAGGCAAATAAACTCTCCTTGACAATGCTATCAAATTATCACTTTGATTATTTATCACCATCTATATCAGTGTTGTGTTGACACAATTTAAATTATATGAAATTCAAAGTCTGACTCTAACTGCTGGATCAAATCAGAATCACAGTCTCTGTGAACTGAGACCAGCAGGTCAGTACTCACTTCAGTATCCTTGACCACATACTAAAGATGCTTTATTTATCTTTTCATTTTCTAGTTCATTCCATGTATTATAGTATTTTGGTTTGCTTTATGTCACACTCTGCCCTTGCAGAATAGGGGTGCTTATTATAGTTTCCTCAAGAATGTTGGAATCAGAAGTCTTAGGAAGACTAACCAAGCCAAGAGAAAAATTATTAGTGTGGAATCACCTCTAGCAAGAGAGAAAGATGAGTTGGATGGCTGATAAGATTGAATTTCTCACTGACCTCCTTTCTTTCTGACACTCGAAATGCTCCCAGTGGCGTTAGTGTTTCATTGACAGAATGGTATTTGAGGCAAATTTTGAATTGACCTTTTTCATACCACACTCATGTGGCAGGCTGTGATTGTTAAGCACATACATCCACATAGAAATCCCTTTGTCAGGAAATGGTCTGATGTAAAGTAACGCCAACAATTTCTGGACTTATTTCTGATGCAGATTTTATGACCAGCCTCTGATTTTTTGCTACTGTGCATGTCCTTGGTGGGGGAAATTGTACCATCATTGAGAATTTACTTGGTTATGGCTTCTTTCTTTATAGTCTGTTCATCATATCAATACTTCTATATTTAAACCACAATATTGGATACTTTATGAAATTCATTATACATAGAAGACATAACTACTGATCTAGAAGATTATTTTGGCTCTAAACAGCTATGAAGAAATTCAAGAAGTGTTAAGTATTGGGAGAAGAAAGAAAATAAGGTGATAAATTCATTTTGTTTCAGTTTATATTTTCAATAACTATTAGCACAGTTATAAACAGCTATCCATTTCATCCCACATGTGCATAGTCAGTATTCTTTAAAGCTGTTTTATTGGAGAATGTTATCCTAAGATGATGTTATATGTATAGTTAGGGTTATTTTTATACAGCAGTGTCTGAAAGATGTTAAGTTACATTAAGGAGACCACTTATGCTGCACAGCCTATCCTACCAGCATATATTGCTATAGCAGGCCAGGCCACTTATTCACCCATCAAAATGTATTTAAATCAGAGGCTGTATTGCAGTTATTATGAAATATCTCTTTCCCCTTTACCATCTATGGCTCTCATTCTATTTTTCCTTGATTCACGTATTTTCTATGAATTCATTGAATCAGCTTGATTGGATGTTTTGTTCACTATTGCAAAAGACAAATAGATAAAGCAACAGTGTGTTTGTGAGGGAAAGATGGAGGGGGCAATAAGGGTCACAGATATAGACAGAGAAACAAAGAACCCCACTTGTTTGTGACTCTAGCATAAAGTTGCACATTATTCTTTAATTCACTGTTTCTCATGGTGTTTTGGCTATGGTCAAGGGTATTTTTCAACTCATTAATAAACTGATTCTTTAGTTTTCATCCTGACCCTTGTGTCTATGGTCTACTAGTTACCAGAGGGCGAGAAATCATAAAATTAATTGATACTTCAGTCTCAAATAGATTGGTTCATTTAAATAGTTTGCTTTGTTCTTAAAAATGTTTGGTATATTAGAGCTGTGTATATGAGTGAGGTAGATATTGTATATTGATTTTGAAGAAAATTGTTACAACTTTAGAAAATGAAGAAATTTACACTGAAATTTAGCTATCAAGTATAGTAAAACAAATACAAAACTCCCTCTCAAATACAAGCCTGGGTTCTCCTTTCCTCCTAGAACTGTTGATATGGTGGATACTATCTAAGACCAGAGGCAAAAATGCAAATAAAGAAAAGAACGTTTTTACTGTTTCCATGCTCCTGTTAAAATCTAGACACAAGCAAGAAGATAGAACCAAGTCCTACTTTCAATAGATTATTTTAAAGAGATAATGATTTAGATCGAATGATGTATCTACAGAAAAGGCGCAAATACACAACTATACTTTTGCACACTGGCACCTGACTCCATTTCTGATATTTACTTGTATTTTGAAAATCCCTTAATATTTTTATGTCCCTGCCCCAATATTTATAAAAGGAAAAAAAATGATTCCCCCTAACAAATATTGTGGGTAGATAAATGTACTAACCCATCTGCGCCAATGAAAGCAGTTAGCTTTGTTCTGTCTCACTGAACATCAAGGACAGTAACTATTGTACTTTGTAAGACAAAGGGAATGAAAACATCATGATCAGCACTCACACAGGATCCTAAAGTCTTTCACAGCTTTCCAGAGCAGAACTAGCTTAAATAATGAGTCCCATTACAGAGGGAGGATTAACACAGACCAGATAACAGCAAAGAGCCCAAATGGAAGATACATATTTCATCAAACTTCTTTGCAATAACAGCTACTATGTAAAATGTAAAATAATACTGATAACTGGAATTGAGATGAGTGCTTTCAAGAAGGTTTGAGCTTTCCCTGTCAGGGTACTGCCCTTCCCATATTCTTTTTTTTTTTTTTTTTTTTTTTTTTTAATCTTTCTTTCTTTCTTTCTTTCTTTCTTTCTTTCTTTTTTTTTTGATACTTTATTTACATTTCCAATGTCTCCTCTTTGGAAACCCCCTACCCCTTCCCCATCCCCGCCTCTATGAGGGAATTCCACCTCCCACACACCCGCCCACCCATTCCCATATTCCCACCTTGACATTCCCTTT
>CM052716.1:43850509-43870259 GCA_028551405.1 Uromys caudimaculatus
CCAAAGAATACACATTGATGGACTTATGGTTTGGACCACATATGTGGCAGAGGATGACCTCGATGGCCATCAGGGAGAGAGGAAAGGCCCTTGGGCCTGAGGATGTTACAGGCCCCAGTAAAGGGGAATGTCAAGGCGGGAATATGGGGATGGGTGGATGGGGGTGGGGTGGGGTGGGATGTGGAATTCCTTCCTAGAGGCGGGTTGGGGAGGGGACAGGGGGTATCCAAAGAGGAGACCCAGAAAAGGGGAAACATTGGAAATGTACATAAAGTATCAAAAATAAAAAAGGAAAAAAAAATAATAGAGTATTCTCCCTAAGTTCTGGAAAACAGCCAAGAACAATGAAAATAGCCTATCGTATTTTGCTGGGGTCTGTGGGAAAACTTTGACTATGACTTGAGACATTATCTCTGGGTTTTTTGTGGCAACTTAAGGCTTCTGGGAGGAGCTTAATTGCCAGTGTTACTCCTGTTGAAATCATTTATGTGAATATAGTTAGGAAGCATACAAGTAAGATTCTACATGGCTTTTAAAATATCCTAGAGTTAGCTGTCCTTATACCACCTTCTAGTCCCTCCTCCAACTTAAATCTCTCTCCCCATTATTTCCCTTTATATCATCTGTGTCCTATTATTTACCCATTCTTGATATCTTTCTTCCCTCTTTCCCGAGTGTAGCCTTCCTAGTGTCTTGGCTTCTATAGGTATCCCACATTATGATCCACATTAAGAGGGGAAACATGTGACCATTGTCTTCCTGGCTCAGTGTTATTGAGTATGTTTTCCAGTTACATCCATTTACCTGTAAATCTCATAAACTCAGTTTTATTTACCATTGAATATAATTCTGTTGTTTATAACTACCACATTATCAGAACAACTACTGAACTATTTTTGACTTGCCAAAGAGATGATGCTTTAAAGTGTTTCCATGAGTTTATAGCAGAGTAAGATAGTTTTGTAATCTTTATTGTATAATTGATAAGCATATATTTATATCTGTATCTGTATCTATATCTGTATCTATATCATCTATATCTATATAAATAGGCAAATGATGCAATTATACATACCCACAGCAGAGAGGACAGTAAAACATATTTCCATGATTTAACCAGAAAAAGTAAAATGACTCATAGGTAGGCATTTTTTAAACTATTGAAACTTTTAGAAATATTCATAATATTATATACATTGCCTTTTCTCACAGATAGTAAATGTTTCATAAATGTTGGTTGAATGGTTTAAATTTCAGATCTTGGTCAAAAACATACATCATTTTTTATTCCTTACTTACCATGCATAGTTAAGTGGACACCAGTAATATGTTTACCTTATGATCACAGTCTGTTTGAGTAAGGTCTCCAAAAGTAAATAGATATTAATATCTTCATTAATTCTGATTGAGATTAATTTCATGGCATTGAGTTTATGATAATAATTATGGTGTGCTCAGGCTCAGCTAGGAAAAGCATCCTGTTTAGTTATAGATGTGGATCTAGTAAAAGACAGGAGCACATAATCTGTGGCTGAAATAGTCCACTTGGAGTTAGAAATTCCTGTCTATTTCATGCATGGACTAATTCCCCTCTTTCAGAAGAATCTTCTATCTATAGCTTTGGGCTTAGACAGATCTTCTTTCTGTCTTTTTGAGGTTATAATTGCAACATTTTTCCCTTCCTTTCCTCCCTCCTGACTTGCTGTTTAAACCTCACTGCTCTCCTTCAATTCATGGTGCCATTTTCTTCAGTATATGTTATTGCTTGCACATGTATATACTTACACGTTCCTAAATATAACCTGTTCCATTCATATAATGCTACTTGTATATATGTTTTGTGGTCTGACTGCTTGGCACAGTTCTCTGGGGGAAGACCACTTCTCCCACCCAGTGTTTTCCTCAATCGCTTGTCTTTTTTATATGACTACTCTTTCCAAGGTAATTTCTATTCATTCCATCTGCTGAAATATTCAGTTCTGTAAACATCAGCTGCTATACCTCTTTTACTAAAGGTAAAAATCAACAAAAGAAAGAAAGAAGAAAAGAAAGAAAAGAAAAGAGTCTCAAGAGCATGCAGAAAGAAAATAAGATAGGTGTGGCAGCTTCTTAGCTCACCAATGCTCAAAATTTTCTGCCACCTCAGCATTATAAATTCAAAATAAAAAGAAGCAAACAAAGGCTTAATGACCATTTGCTAGATGTGCTGGAGTCCTCAGTGGCTCAAAGAAATAACATTTGATTATTATCAGATTATATTTATTCATTATACATTTTATTCAGTATGTATTTTATTATAAATTAACTAATCATACATGTGACTATGCGAATCACAATTTTAAACTTTTGAGACAGTTCAGTTAAGAATAGCACATTTTGCATCAGAACTTCATAGTATTTTGGAGTTCATGGAAATATAAAATGCACAATTTAATCCATCCCATATTTCCATCCATTGAGGATTGTCACATACTATATTTTTAACTGCTCTGTTTACTGTGCTTACCCCAATTCTGGAAATGCAATAAGTGCCCAAGAAAGAAAAAATAAGGCTACTCTTTAATGAATGGAGCAGCAAGGATTTTAGTCATCTACTGCTGCATTTTAAATATGAAAATACATCTTCACTAAAGAGAAGAGGAGGAGAGCATGCCATTGTCTTTCATTCTTCTCCTGCTAGGTTCAGTTACTGTCTGGATTGAAAACAGGTTTTTCCTTCTAAGTTTAAGGAAGGTACACTTCCATTTTAGACCTTGTTTAACAAATCTGAGGTGTAGTGTACTATCATTACAATCCACTAACAATTTCTCTTCTCCGCTATCTCATCATGATTCTTTAAACGATAGGGATGTGTTTACAAGCTCCCACTTTTAAATATTAAGTTAATTGATGGCAAAAAGTATCATTCATTCTTTAAATCACTTTTAGAAAAATAGTGAGTGTTATTTGTCAACAAAGGAGGAGGCATAAATCATAGCCATGATCCAATCAGGACTCAGTTAAGTTAGAAACTAAGAAAACATAAGACAAGAAAGTGAAATGTTTGCAGTAAGCAGCTGTGGCAAATAAAACATTTGGCTCTCAGACTTTGAAACAGTTTCATTCAAACCTTAGTAACAAAATAAAGGCAGAAGGACAACACATTTGATACCTGGTTTAGAGTTTCACTTCTGGGAATAAAGTATGGATTGTTCTTATGACCTACCTAATGAAAAATGGATACTGTTTGAACTGTACATTATACACTGATATTCAAAATGATTAAATACTAATTCCAACATTAAGCATAGAGAATGATTAAATTTTAAAGTCAAAATGGACCCTGGAGAGCATCTAAGTCAATTTAGTGATTTTTTTAAAGTGGAAAACAATGTCCTTAAAGGTTTAAAGATTTGCCTGAAAAGAGAAATTAATAGCAATCCATTTATAAGAAGTAGACTTACATCCTCATGGGAGGTTTCTTTTAAGTTAGATGTTCTTAGACATGATGGATAAGCTTAACGTTCTAAGAGGAAAAAATACGTTCAAAGGACATTGAAATCATTTAAATACACAGGTGCAAGCACTCAGGAATGAACTGAAATATGTCTTGAAAATAGTGACTTCAGTTGCAAATGTGACTTCAAGATAGCTGCTGGGTAGCAAAGGACAATGCAGGTTCTACATTGGTTTCTTTGTGTCAGGGAGGCTCCTTGTGTATGTGAGCACACACTGATACTAAACATGAAATTTAGGGTTTACTAAATATTCTTTATCTCCTGATTTTCTTTCTTCCCTTCTCTTTACTTCACAATAACCATAGAGAAATGCTGGGATGTGTGTTTTAGTCTCTATTTCATAAATAATTTTTATTTACACATCTCCTTTTAATATGTTTCAAATTAAAGTAGAATTACCTCACTTTATTCCTTCCACGTCTTCTCAGCTACCCTCCATTAAACCATTCCCACCCCTGTCTCAAATTGATAGCCTCTTTTTCATTGATTATTGCTGTTACACACACACACACACACACACACACACACACACACACACACATCTGCATCTATATACATATAGATGATATAAGTGTATTGAAATATAACTTGCTGAGTCCATTTCTTTTGGGTGGTTTGAATATAATTCCGAGGCCAAGCACTTTTCACTGACCATCCCATAATGGGACTCATCTCTAGGAGCGGATAGTTCTTCTCATGCCAATTAGTCGCTTGTAGTCCTTCCTAATTAAAAAAGTGAGAGAAACAATTGTCTGAGAATTTTTTTTTCTTAAGCATCTTTAAGTTAAGGTTGTTTTGACTTTAACATATGTCTATTTTTGTCCTTATGTGTGTCAGAACACTGGCAGCCAAAATTCTTCAAAAGGCATTTTAAAATAGAACAGCTATGTGATTAATTGCAGGTTGTTTGTGATTCCTGTGAAGTCTAATATCCAGCTTTATTTCATTTATTGGGACCATATGATAAATTGGCAACACTGTGAGAAATTGTCTGAAGATACAGGAATCTAGGAGTCACAAATACTGCAGAGATAAGCTAGTCCTAAGCTCACAGAGTGTAACAGACTTCCTTTGTGATTGAAGCTTCCACCAGAAATTGTTAGCTTATAGACTGTGGTGCAATGGAATCTATCTAAAGGGCTTTATCCTTTGAGAAACAAGAACAACTTCAGTAAAAAGACTTCATCACTTATAACAAGCTCCTTGGCTCAATTGCACTCTTTTTCTCATAGCTTTGTACTCTCTTCGTTGGGGATTGAACATTAAATGAAGTGTAAATTTGTCATTGTTTGCACTCTTTTTAGTTCTACTGTATATCACAGAAATATTGTACCACAGCGAATCTGTGTTTTCACACTATGGGTTGAAAGATAGCTTTGAGAATTTTCCCTAGTTGAATTTTAACTGTCAGTTAAATAGTTTTCTAGACTAAATAATGCAAAAGTCAGATTATCCTCTGCCTTAAATATGGCTTATTATGGGTTTGTATTCCCTGCCGGTGCTCATTGCTCATGCTATAATTGCACTTCTTGTGAAAGTTATGAGTTTGAATCATGAACATATATAACATTATTTACAGAGAAAATGAAGACAAAGGAGGTGAGCCTAATCATCCAAACAGAGAAACCAGTAATTAGGCTGAGGAAAATCTGGAATTGTTTGTAGAGGAATAAGAACTCAAAATCTATTTATCTTTAAGTTTTTACTTGTTTTAAAAAGAAAGAGGAAACAGAACAGCCAACAAGGAATACTAACTCTTTACAGATGTATGCTATTTCAATGCTTTATTTTACAAAGCCCTAATAATATTTATAGAAGGTGCTTGCTGTATTGTTGTAACTGAATTAATCAATCTGTGTAATCAATGATTAAAAACAATATCTCATATTAGGCTTTAGAGTCAGTGAGGGTGAGGGAATGCAACAATGAAAGAGACAATATTGTATTTTAAATGAGGTACAATCTACTTCTTTTTTTTTTTTTTTTTTTTTTTTTTTTGGTGTTTTCGAGACAGGGTTTCTCTGTATAGCCCTGGCTGTCCTGGAACTCATTCTGTAGACCAGGCTAGCCTCGAACTCAGAAATCCACCTGCCTCTGCCTCCCAAGTGCTGGGATTAAAAGCGTGTGCCACCACTGCCTGGCCAATCTACTTCTTCTATGAACTATTGTCTATACTGAGAACTTAAGACAAAAGTCAGCTATCTGGAGAATATATGATGTAGAAAAAAATATTTAAGTATAAATGGAATTGCCATTGTTTCCATAGTACAAAATAAGCAAAGAGTAAAAGCTTTTTGGTTGAACCCTTGACCATTTGATATCACAATGGAAAGATGACAGTGTTGATAAAAGAATAAGTAATACAGGGTAATTAGGAGAACTTAATAACTAGATTTCCTAGACATGAATAATGCTGAGCCTCTGGGACCACAGGAAAGAGGATACTTCTCCATTTTTTTTTTTTTTTTTTGTGGCCTTCCTTGTGTCATCCTTGAGTAGGAGGCAGTTGGGGAAGTGAGCTACACAAAGGCTTCCATTACTGTAATGCCTTCCTAATTTACCCTAACCATATTAATATGCAACCCTTGTTTTGAAAGAAACAATGATTAACAATATCCAGTTGTTTTTCCCTTTGTGTTACCTTCCCTAGTCTGCAAGTTTAAGCATCTGTGGACTTTAACACCTGAACCTTCCATGCGATGTCGGTTAACAGTGTCCTTGATGCTGAATGGTAACATATGAGTTGAGCAAATGGATGGGTAGTAGCACATGGTGCAAGACACTATTGCCTAACGACAAATGAAAGGTGTGGGGGTCTGACACTCCAGGCCATGAAGTCATTACTGCCTACAACAGGTCTTTGCTGAAGAAAGGAAGAACAATCAAGCAAAATGAGGGTGTGGTAATGGCCTCTGGTACAGCCCCATAAAAAAGAGAATGGACAGTGGCAGCCATGGGAAGCCAGCCTCCTTGCTGGTGGAACATAGTTAAACAGTGCCTAGAGAGAGAAGCCATAGGGAGCTTATTCCTGGTAGGATTTGTTACAGTATGGTTTCAAGTGAAGAAAAAGTCTAGCTAAGCACCTGTATTTTATATGCCAAAGGGTTTAGTGCAGGAGTGATTCATTCATTTTCAAATTAAACAGTTACTAAATCATTAATTTGAAATATTAATTAAAACAATTAATTGTTACAAATAATTAGATAAAACAACCTAGAACTGTAGCCATCAGTTAACTTTTTACAGGTTTATACACAAAAGATTATGTGGTAAATAATAGTTATATGTACATATATATGTATATATGACAATAATACCTAAAACTAATGGTTCCTCCATTCTTTTATTTATATATATTCTATTTATTATTTATCTATCTATCTAATTATCTATCTATTATCTATCTTACTGCCATCTACCTTCCAATTTTTTTTCTATTGGTTTGTTTTAAAGAATTAACACATGCAATTATGAGGGTTATATTTAATGATATGCATTCAACAATCCAGAAAACTAGGAATCATACACATTATTTAAGTTGAAAAGCAGGAAATAGCTCAATCTTTGTAAGAGTAAATGAGCACTTCTACTTTTATATTTGTTCCTATCCCGACTTCCAGTGGAGCAAGTGAGGCTTATTCTACTCACTGAGTCTACCAATTCAATTACTTTAAGAGAAATAAACTAGACAGAAAGACTAATATGTAGACCCCAAAACAGATCATCTCAAAAGTGTGGAGACTAGAGTGGTGGTTTCCAGAGAATTGGAAGAGTACAGGGGCAAGAAGGACCTAGAAAGTTTATCAGCAAGTAAGAACTTAGATGGAAGCAAAAGTTCAGATGTGCCATTCCAAGTAGGATCATTATAGATACTAACAACGTATCATTATGTCAGAAACCTGGAAGGACAATTTGGGAGACTTTCACCAGGAAGAGGTGAAATGTTTGAGGAGATAGGTTTAACCTGATTTAAAACCAGTAAGCAATGTTCATATGTATCTAATCAGGTTATGCAATTGATTTGGGAAAAATTGACTGTATCAAGTTAAAACAAATTTAAGAATGTTACTCTTGTCTAAGGAAACTGTCACTAGTAAGTGAAAATACTATTTAAGCAAATGTCTGAGCACTCTTGGTTCAGGCACATTGACATAAAAGTTTAAGCAATACCACTTTATGTGTAAGAATAGAAGGGAATGACTAAGATCCTGTCAAATTATACCTTTTTTAAAAGAACATCATTTTGCAGCTTTGAAATGGATTTGGATCCTTTAGTGCTAGTGAACAAGGATGCTGTAAAACATTGATCTGTACTCAATACAAGCTAAGTAAGGTGATGCAGCCAACTAACATTTTTATAGCTGTGACATCTACAAGAGATGATATTTCATGATTTAGCCAGCCTTTAAGAAATAAGAGAGACTTAAACTATTTTCGGATCAGTGAGCAATATAAGCCAAAAGTTTATAATAATTAAATTTGTGAAGTTTGTACATCAATGACTATCACAGTAAAATGAAGTGACTTCATTACTCCAAAGAATTGAGACATATTTTAAAAAGTGTTTCATAACTTAGTTACATTCAAATGATATAATCCCATTCAAAGAAATCCTTTTGGGGAAAAAGTACCCAACTGAGCAATTCAATTCTGGTATTGTTCCCAGGAAAGTATTTCCATATATTTAATATTTTTCTCATTTCTATGCCAGGCAAATTTTCTCTATGTAATTATTTTGCTTGTCTTTACTTCGGTAACTTTTGAATTTTACTTGACCTAAACTTCAATAACACAGATCTCTTGCTTTTACTTATATAATATGAAAATAATGGACCAGAACTTTAAAGACAATTAAAGAGAAGAGTCTGAAGACATGTTTGAAACATAAGCATCAGTTAGATTCTGGCCCTTTAACATATCCCTGGCAACAGGAAATTGAAGGATGAGAAAGGAAGGCTGCATGGGAATCTGAAAATGCCCCGGCCAAGTGCACCACCTGTTTTCTGCAAGCATGGATGACAACACCCAAAACTCTAGCACACACAGACCTTTCTTTTTTAATAATTTAACACTATTGTGATTTGAGTTGAATTAACATAACCCTACCTCAAAAAATACTCAAACTATTTAGATAATTCCAACTTCTCTTGTCAAGCACTACCATTTAAATAAGCACTGATAGCATGGATCCACAACCAATGTGTACATATACTATTTGGGCCACTTTAAATACAATCTAAAAGGAGGAACAGTCACTTAAAACATGGGGAAAATGTTCCCATCATGACTTTTTCCCATTTCAAATCTAAGGAGGTGCAGTTGCTACACTGAGACTGGTTACTTGGCACAGAGTGAAGAGAAGAAATGTAAGTAGCTAGTTATTTTTATCATGGAAAAAATTCCATTTCACTTTGCTAAGAATGATTTTTGTAATGAAAATAAACTATGAAAAGTGCTGGCAATGATGTGGGAATAGGAGACCCGTTACACATATGTTCTCTCTCATATGGGGTTCTGATGTTAAATATCAAGGCTTAAGTTAGAGAGTCACTCGAAGGCTTGTAGGAAGAAAGAAGCCATAAGAGATAACTGAATGAGGTAAAATATCTGAAGGGGGGAAGGGATGGTAAACGTCCAGGTATGTGGAAGTGGGATGGTGTGTGTGCGGGCATGAGGAAGTAGGAGTGAGGGGTATAGGTAAGGGGCAGTTTGGAGAGGCAAACAGGGAGGAGATCCAGGAAAGGAGAAAGAGTGAGGATAGGCCAATCTAAACTAAAAAGTGAAGGAAACAACCCACATAGGAGCCTACATCTTTATAAGCCAACTAAAACATAATTTTAAGTAAATACCTTCAATCTAAATACTCTGCATGTTCCCTAAAGTCATAGGTGTTCAAACTAAAGTCCTAGTTACAGTTGTACAATACTTAGACACACCCAAAGGCTCCCAGGACAATTCAGCATATTGCTACTGTACTTGGAGGCTCACTGGAACTAGATAATTAGGCTTTATCGTTAAAGATACCACATACCCTAGATAAAGGACACCTAGAAATCAAGCAGACAGTGCTAGAACTTTCTTCCCTAATGACTAGTATCCACAGTACTAAAAGGTGTTTTGTAGGATGCCAGGCAAGAAAAGTCATCAATGAACATACCCAAATGTGGTCCCTGAGTGTAACAATATCAAAATATTTTCTAGCTATGATTGTGGTGCAATAATGGGATGTATATGCTGGGATAACCAACTGCTTTAATGACTAGATTTAAGGCTTGTTCCATAAGAGGCAGTAAATACATGTTTGGCATTGAAGAACTGGTCAAAAGTTTATGGTTAGTGAGGTCCCAGGCACTGTGGCCTCTATACTCCTGGTATGGTATTAAGTGGGTAGGTAGTTAAGTTATAATCTAAATTTATATGTGTATAACCATAGACTACTACAACTCTCAGCCTTGGTCAGAAAAGTACTTTTCAACAGTAGGCAATGGTCAAAACTAAGACCCATAACAGGTCAAAGGCCTGAGAATATATGACTCTGGGTTGCTTGGCGATTGCAAAAGGATATCTATGTTACCAACTCTGAAGGCCGTAATAGAAGAAGGCAAGAAAGGACTGTGGACACTGCATGATGGGTAATACCACCTTCTGTATATTACATGGTATTGTAATCATGAACACAATCCAGATGTGATTGCCTGAGTAGACTCTGAAAAGTAAATGAATGTGAAGAGGTATAAGAGAGTATGGGAAGGGCTACCTGGGAAGAAGAAAGAGATCAGCATAACTGGAAGTTGGGAATGCCTTCATAGTGCATTATATACAGCTGTTTTGCCAACAAATTAAACAACTAAGACAAAATAAATGCCTAAGATCATTAACTTCCAAAGAGGAAAACGACTATTTTGTCTCAAAAATTTGGAGACTTTATCTGATAGCCAATTGACTCCATTCTTTTGGGTATTTGGCTTGGCAGTACAGCACAAGGTGTATATGGAAGAGCAAAAGTGTGCAGTTCTTTGCCAGGAAGCAAAAGGAAGGGGCAGACATTAAGCACATAGGATGGTTATATAATTGTAGTGTGAAACCGGAACTGCACATTGAAAACCAGCAAGTATAGTTAACTGTTTCCATTTGAACTCCCAAAGTCTCTCAGAGGATAAAAGTTTAAAAAGTATCTCACATGAAATGTTATCTAGGTGTGCTTCAGATGAGTTCAATGCAGTTTCAGTTTACTGGAACTTAAAAGCAAGCTTTGAAAAGAACAGTCATGTTGAGGCAATAAACCATATCATCCTGCTGGGGACAGAACTCTGTGGCATAGTTACTGTTTTAAGAATGGATTTCCAGGTTTGAGCATGGCTGTAAGTCAATTATTATTTTGCTGTTTGTAACCCATCCTGATTTATACTCAACCTTTGCAGAAAATAAAATAGAGATATTGGTTTCAATCTTTTAATTAATCTGAGGGGACGTGATTTTATAAACTACATATACAAATAATAAAGAACTTTAATATCTTTGCGTATGCAATTGTTTTAGGATTTAGGAGATTAATACCTGCCAGTCAGGTATTAGTAGACATTTGTTACTACTAGACATCTGTATTCATTGTTGAAGAATGTTAAGATTCAAGTAGGTAAAAATACAGATGTGTAGCTCATCAATCAGCAATAGGTAAACGTGACTGTGGCAGGTGGAAATGCTAATGAATCTGAAAAATACTTAAGGCACTAAATTATCTTAATTAAAAGCTCACAGTAGAACTTCCTTTTATGGGTATGTGAACATTAATATTTTCTTCATTTAAGTATTTTAAATAATTGTGCATTATTTCTATAGGCAGAGAATACATTGCAATGACAATTTTCTTTATACTGCATGCAACCCTCAGTAATACTTGAGAACAGGTTAGAAATTGAAAAAAGAGTAATCCTACTGAATCATACTCTCTGAGAATAGATGCCAACCTGTGTGTGTTGATAAGACTTTGATACAACACATACATCATATGAGAGACTTTAGAGGGAAGTTTCATTCTGAGAATGAAGTAAATTTAATTCAGACCATGCTATTTACCTTTACATAGAAATAAAAAAAGACAGTGTATTCCATTCTGTCAAGGCATTCATGTAAGTAAAATGTTAGGTTTGGACATAACAAAGAGAAATGGAATGAGATTAGCAAGGAAGTTCTAATGACACAAATCTGGTAAGACTTGAGAACTAAGACATAGTCGACAGCCAAGAAGGTTTATTAGCTTGGCTGTTTACCCACTCTGTTATTCATAAAAGGCAGGGGACTTCTGATTTAAGTGTATTTTGTAATGAATGCTAATTTTACTGATGTATATTATTTATATAAACCCATTGGCTTATTCATTTATTTTTGTTTTTTTGAGACCAGATCTCATGTAGCCTAGGCTTCCCAGCCTCCAACCCAACGCATAGTCAGCGGCGAACTTGGACTTTTAATCTTCCTCTTTCACCTCCTAAGTGTTGGGATCACACATGTTGAGTCAGCCAAAGGCCATGAACTGAAAACTAAGTAAATCTAAGGAAATGTCACTAGCATAAAGTATTATTTGAAACATACCAGAAAAGTCTTAGCTTAAAATTTTAATCTAAACAAGCCAGATGTGCTTCCAAAATTTTTGTGCAAAGCTGTGAAATTCCCATAAAGAATCATCTTCTAGTGACAAAAAAAATCAAAACAAAGTCTTGTGAAAGAGATAGAAAACTAAGCATGTACAATTATTTCCAATTATAAAATATGAAAAAATCAATATATAATATATTTAAATTGTCTAATTTTTGAGTTTAACATCAATACTGTAATATCTCTCAAAATATATTGCAAAATATTTTCAAATCACAATACATATTTATTTAGATTTTTTTTTTAGTTACAACAAAGACCTTTTCCATACCAAATATACAGAGTGCTTTGCTGTTTTCTGCCCTTGTCTCTGTATGAATTAGCATCCCAGAATGGTTTCCTCACATGTAACACTAACTTCTGTCTCAAATGTCTTGATAAGAAGTCTCTTTCTCCACATCCTCGCCAGCATCTGCTGTCACCTGAGTTTTTGATCTTACTCATTCTGACTAGTGTGATGTGGAATCTCAGGATTGTTTTGATTTGCATTTCCCTGATGACTAAGGATGTTGAACATTTCTTTAGGTGCTTCTCAGCTATTCAATATTCCTCAGCTGAAAATTCCTTGTTTATCTCTGTACCCCATTTTTTAATAGGGTTATTTGGTTCTCTGGAGTCTAACTTCTTGAGTTCTTTGTATATATTGGATATTAGCCCTCTATCGGATGTAAGATTGTTAAAGATCTTTTCCCAATCTGTTGGTTGCCATTTTATCCTATTGACAGTGTTCTTTGCCTTACAGAAGCTTTGCAATTTTATGAGGTCTCATTTGTAGATTCTTGATCTTAGAGCATAAGTCATTGGTGATCTATTCAGGAAATTCTCCCCTGTGCCCATGTGTTTGAGGCTCCTTCCCACTTTCTTCTCTATAAGTTTCAGTGTATCTGGTTTTATGTGGACGTCCTTGATCCACTTGGACTTGAGCTTTGTACAAGGAGATAAGAATGGGTTGATTTGCATTCCTCTACATGCTGACCTCCAGTTTAACCAGCATCATTTGTTAAAAATGCTTTTTTACACTGGATGGTTTTAGCTCCTTTGTCAAATATCAAGTGACCATAGGTGTGTGGGTTCATTTCTGGGTCCTCAATTCTATTCTCTTGATCTTCCTGCCTGACTCTGTACCAATATCATACTGCCAGAGCATGACAAATACAGAGGCAACAAATACAGCCAACCATTGGATTGAGCATGGGGTCCCCAATGGAGGAGTTAGGGAAAGGACTGAAGGTGCTGAAGGGGTTTGCAACCCCATAGGAAGAACAACAGTATCAATCACCCAGAGCTCCCAGAGACTAAGCCACCAATCAAGGAGTACACATGGAGGAACCCATGGCTCCAGTCACATATGTAGCAGAGGGTAGCATTGTCAGGCATCAATGAGAGCAGAGGCCCTTGGTCCTGTGAAGGCTGGATGGATGCCCCAGTGTAGAGGAATTCGAGGTTGGGGAGGTGTGTGTGTGGGGGTGGGTGGGTGGGTAAACACTTAGATAGAAGCATGAGGAGGGGGATGGGAAAGGGGTTTGGAGGGGGAGACCAGGAAAGGAGATAACATTTGAAATGTAAATAAGGAAAATATCCAATAATAAAAAAAGTCTCTATTTTGCAATTCTCCTTCTCAAACAGCATATTTTAGGCTAATTATCAGCATGACTGGAAGGGTGGTTTTATTGAGCTCTGAGACATTGCTTGGCTTTGTGAAATCTACAATATTTTTCACCAGCTTCTTTTTTTTTTTTTTTTGCCTTTGACTTTGTGAATGCCACCTGGTATAGATGTAGTATGAGATATCTTTATAATTTCTACCGTAGAATGCTATTACAGGCAGCCAGGTTCAAAGGCAAAGTCAGAAGACATGGTAGATTTAAACAACAAGAACAGACAGCACAGCTTCTGTCAAAGTTTTATCTTAATTTTGAATCTAAGCTTTATTATTGTAATGCAGATTATTCCTTTATTTTTTTCAAAAGTCTGGGAAAAATGCTGTTCTCGTTTATGCTGATTTTTAAAAACTAAATGTTAAATCCAAAACCTTTCAGCAACTTCAGAGGGTAACAGTTGTTTTCTCTAATGTGGAAATGAATGATCATTATAAAACATCATTATTAGGAAAGTCTAAAAATACATTCTATTTAAAGCATACAGTCCTTAAAGAGAGTAATGTTGTCTCTCTCTTATTGATGAGATTCTTTAAGACAAAAGAAAAAAAATAACATGTTCTATATATATAAAGTATTTTTTATAAAATAAGAACCTATAGTGATGTGCAAACCTATCAGTCAGGTAAAGTATTGACAGTATTTATGAATGCAATGCTGCTATTTTTCTATGACTATTGTGATTTA
Organism: Uromys caudimaculatus; assembly: GCA_028551405.1. Lineage (NCBI taxonomy): Eukaryota > Metazoa > Chordata > Mammalia > Rodentia > Muridae > Uromys > Uromys caudimaculatus. Next base: position 43,865,007 of record CM052716.1, read on the forward strand.
TGGGTGATTGCTATATTAAAATAAGTCAGAAAAGGTGGGATTACTATTTTATATGTTACTATGGTCTTAATCACTCATTGCTTCATGCTAAAAAGACTCAGTACTATATCTTTAGCAAGTTTTGCTCAGTTTTCATGTATTTTTCTTTTAAAAAATCTCAGGAAAGGAAGTGTTTTCAAATAGTTTTGTATACTCTTTGTATAATACACTACTGGGTTTTTTTTTGTCAGCTAGATTGCCTATATTTAATAGGTATTATAGAATGTATATGTCTTCCTACTCTGGCTCTAAAACATTCAAACAAGTTATGGTTATTACCTTTGCTAGCTGCAAACACATTTTTGTGGAATCCTTATTTATTGTGAAATACAAATGTAAGCATTCTGACAATTCATGATTAATAGCTGAGTAATCGCATTTTACATTATTTGAGGGTACAGAAGGTTCAACAATATTTGAACTTTTATTTGTAAAACCAAGGGCACAATAGTTACATTACCTGACCACTTTATAGCTAGTGATTTGGATATACTTTATTAAGTTTTTATGGCATGCCATTCCAAGAATTCATTTCTTTCTTTAGCATTATTTGTTTGGTGTAAAAATACAAGAATAGAATAACATTATTTAATAAAAAGTCCTATTGTATGAATAGCAAGTATCTTTTGAACAAAAGTTCACTCCTAGTTTCCCACAAACTTAGGGAAGTCTTTGAAAGGACTCCAAAAACACAAAGTCTCCTAGAAACCAGGAAATTATTCTTAGTTACATTCTCTGCTGACATCTTTAATATTGGGAATTCCAGCCTCCTACATAAAGGTAGCCAAGTTTAGTATGTTTAGTATGAGGGTATAATCTTGGTTGTCAACTGTACTACATCTACAATCAACTAAAACTAAAGCAGCTTGGCATGCCAGTGAGGGATAATCACATGAGGTGAGAAGACTCACCCTAGATCTGTGCTAAACCTTCTTGTGACAGCTCATATAATTTAGGAATATATATATGAATGTACATATATGTGTGTGGCAACAATTAATGAAAAGTAATAGGTCAAGAATTTAGAAGAGAATAAGGAGGGGTATATGGAAGAATTTAAAGAAGAAAGAAAATGGGAAATTAATGTATTTATATTATAATCAAATAAATAAAAGAAATTTAATAAAACCAATCTTAATCAATGTAAAGGAGGTGACATGAAAGAAGATGGAAGAAGGATGCTTTCCTCTTTTGCCTGCTTGACTATGTTTTCATTAGCAAGTTCATCTATCTGTTGCTGAGGCATTCATTTGTTGGCATTAGAAACTACTTCCTTGGTATTTAAATATATGTAGAAGACCAGCAATTCTGTGAGAATTTTCCAGGACTCTAGCACTGGATTGGGACTGTTAATACATCCACTCTTAGACTCAAAAACTACGAGACTATTGGCCTTTCCATTGGGGGACAGCCATTGTTGGACAATCTGGATCATAGCCTAAAATCCACTCTAATATCCATGTATACATATTAATATGTATCTAATAATCCATATATATGTACATATACATATATGGGCTTATTATATATGAATATACACACATATTCATTTCTATTCCTTCAGAGAATGAATAATACAGTGGGATAAGAAATGTGTTTTCTGAATATAGTAATTTTACTTTGCCAGACTTGTTTTAAGATAAAGTGATAAATATTTAGTAACCAGCTAAAGTAATGTTTCAATTTGTGTTCCAATAATGGGTCCTATTGTGATAGCTTTAAATGTTAACTGGAACCAGGCAGTGGTGGTGCACGCCTTTAATCCCAGCACTTGGGAGGCAGAGGCAGGCGGATTTCTGAGTTCGAAGCCAGCCTGGTCCACAGAGTGAGTTCCAGAACAGCTGGGGCTACACAGAGAAACCCTGTCTCAAAATAACCAAAAAAAAAAAAAAATTAACTGGAAATTTGTACAGTACCATAAAAATGACTATGCATTATATCTACACTATGCAAGTGTCCTACATATAATAGTTGGTGTACCATCTTGTAAGTTGTTTTTGTAGACAAATAAAATAACATTAATAAAGTGCATATTGTGTATATTTTCCTATACAGGCAGGTTTTAGTTCGTTCTCTCAAAATAAATACCATTAACATGTTTGTTCAATTCCTATTTTTACGTTGAAAATATAATTTTAACTGGTAATTCTTCATGTTCTGCTGGAACTTTCACATTCTTTATAAACTCCAGAAGTTACAAAGTAAGTGAGGAAAATTTGGATGGTCTATAGTATATGTTACCTGCCGAGGTCTTGCTTAGTATTGGGTTATCCAGGTGGATTTATGTCAGTGGTTGTGGCCAAAAGCTAATGATTTCTGGAAACCAACCCTTTCTTGCTATTCAGGGCCACAAAACTGATGGCTTCTGGCAATTTAACTCTCTTTTGCTATTCAGAGGTCAAAAGCTGCTGACTTCTGGCAGTTTAACTCTTTCTTGCTATTGGGGATATAAAGCTGTTGGCTTGTGGAAGTTAACCCCTACTGATAGCAACAGGAGAAAATAAACTTGGTTATTTAGTTTTGTTTTGTTTTTTTTTTCTCTTTGACTCAGGTCCCCCTCACTGGCCAGGTGAGTTCATTAACTCTGAGTTCATGAACTCTTTGTGAACCAGAGAGAAAAGAAAAGAAAAAGAATAAAAAGAGAGAAAGAAAATCAGGCAGGCACATTGGATGAAGCTGAAAAAGACTGCACTACCACTTTATTGTTCTTAGTTTTTATACCTTCTCAGGATAATTGATCACATGGTTTCTAAGCATTTTTACATTTCATAAGTTCATAGTAAGTTTAGGGCAATAGTTTATGTTATAGGTCAATAAGACTTAAGGAGTTGCAGCAGAATTGTTTACATGTCATTCCATCAAGACCAGTACCTTACTAAACATTCATTATCTGTTTCTAGTTCCATACGTTCATTGTAAGTTTAAAGCAATAATTTTTATGTCATAAGTTTGCACTGTTTTATGAAGAGACAAATCATCTCCTTTGTGTATTATTATTTTGAAGTCTTGTATAGATAAACTAGTCCATAATCTATTTTCTGTCCTCACAACTACAACAAATTGCCCATTACCAGATTAATACCTTTAGTTACCAGCTAGTGGCTGTGTTCCTAATCTAGAAGGAATGCTTTCATTGATCACAAATTTGTTCCAAGCCTGGTTTCTTTTCTTAGTGCAATTATCCTGTGACACATGAAGATTTACAGTTCTCTACTTGTAGCTTTTATTCTGTAGGGAGCTTCAATTTAATAATTCTATAAAATCATTATCAGGAATTATGAAATCATCAATTCCGCTACACAACATTGCTAGATAAAGTACATTTTCATATTGATTCTGTAGAAAATTTACCCTATAGGGTGGGCTGATGCCTAGGAATCATTAGGCCTTATAAAGGGGACAGGAAAGGTATATTAGCAGTGAGAAGCAATCCTTAGATGAAGTCTCTGAGGACCCTACATCATGGAGCACACCCATCACAGCCATGTAAAACAGTGGGCTGTTTCCAGATAACTCACTTGCTTGCTAGAGTCCATGCTAGATGGCTTCTGACAGTTACCTTACACAGCAGCAACATGCCTAGTATTTACATAATTATAAAAGGCAACATTTATGGCTTAAAAATAATCAGAAATTCAGTCTTAAAACAAGTGGGAAAAGATGGTTTTTCCAGGGAAGAAAATATTTACATTTACATATCTATGAAAAATACTGTTATTTAGTCTGCTTTTAATGTGTTACTATTTTGTTTTGTAGATTATTCAAATTATATTTATTTGTCAATTTAACATCACATTTTAAAATTAATCAATAAATCATTTTTAAACTGGTAATTCCTGTTTTTCCTGGTAATTCCTGTTTTTCTCAAAATATTTTTCTATTATATTGTGTATGCATGTGTGCATGTGTGTGTATATGTATGTGTTAGTGTGTGTGTGTGTGTGCATGTGTGTGTAGGGTGTGTATATGTGTGAATGTGTGAGTGTGTACATGTATGGCACCCCAATATCTTTATATTATGACACAGGTGAAATACCTGCTCTTTTATTGTTAGATATTTGAATTGTTTCCATATTCCTGTAATAACTAATATTCATGGATGCTCTTATATAAGTATTTTACATGATGTGTGAGATATTCTGCATGTGTGAGTATGATTAATAATGGAATTGCTGAACTATAAAATATGTTTATAAACAACTTTGCAGATTTTTTCCTTGAAAGCTATTGACTCACATTCTTGCTTGCTGTGTATAAGTTAGACACTCTCATGCCCTTTTAGCTATTGGCAGTCATAGCTTTTACTAATATAATGGTTTAAAATAATTTTTCATTTTATTTGTATTTATTAACTAACCAATTTTGTTCTAATTCTAATTTGTTTAATTGTTACATCCTTCTTCTATTACCAGCCCACAACTTTTGCCCAGTGTCTATTGGATAGTTTATACTAATTGACTTATAATAAGTTTAAATGTACTTTTAAAATTTCTTTCTTTTATAGGATATTTTGTTTATTTACATTTCAAATGTTATCCTCTTTCCCAGTCATGTGCTATATTTACTGACTTTATTTTTTAGATATTCTTTTCTTAACAAGACAGTTTAAATATGTACAATTTAAGTATTATTTTGGAGCTACTATTTGTTTTTCTTCAAGAAAAAGCACTCTTGTACAATTTATAGTAATATGTATTTTAAATATAGTTTTAGAGCTTTTCTTTGTTCATGTTTAGTCTATGTTATATGCATAGAAATTTTGTGTATAGTTTTAATAATGGAAATATGTGGGGCAGTGATCTGTGATGCCCGGTTGAACATGGGCTGGAAGCTCTGGGAGACCCGGTGGTACACTAGGGACTAGAATTTATGCTTCTGGCCAACGCTCCTGGGAAATTCTTCATATCACAACCCCTGTATGGAAAGAGGCCTGGCGTGTGAAACTTGTGTATAGGCAAATGAGGCAACGATTAGGGCTCCCAAGCTGGCCAATGGAAAGTATCAACTACCAAGCCCCGCCCCCTCTCTCAGAACTATAAGTAGACCACCTTGACCCAGCTCTCTCTCTCTCCCCTCCTTCTCCACCCGCCTGCCCTGGGAGCGCTGCCCGCCATCTTGAACAAATAAAGATAGAAACTACTTTGGCATCCGAGAGCTTTGTCTAAGGGAGCTGTGACTCTTGGGGCGCAGGACGGCGAGTGCTCTGAGCACAAC
>CM052716.1:43878136-43898458 GCA_028551405.1 Uromys caudimaculatus
AAATAAAAAAAAATAAAAAAAAATAAAAAATAATTTTATCATTAGGATCACCACAATATGATGGGACTGCATTAAAGGGTCACAGCATTAGGAAGGTTGAGAACTGCTAGTCTAGAGAATTCTGGATTATGTATACTCCTGGGATTGGTTTTGAATCTGAAAATGGATAAAACTGGAATGATATTTCAGATCTGTAGTTGCTTCAAGAAAAATAGCTTTATTTTAACTGTCTTTAAATATCAAGGTTTCATATAAGATTCATTTTAAAAATCCGAAAAGTGAATCCTATATATTGTTTCAGAGGAATGAAGAGGGGATATCATAAACCTATGACTTTTTTTCTTAAAACTGCCTCCATCTCTTTAGTTCCCAATCACCAAAATATATCGTCCATATTCAGATCCTGTCTACTTGGTGAATTATAGAATTAGATAGTCATTAATCAAATGGCAAATAGCAAACCCATTGATTATGCTAGAATCTTGGTAATAAAAGAACTTTTGATGTGTTTATTAACTATGCAACCCTGAGAAGTTTATTGTCTTCTATGAGCATCCAGTCTCTTCACTGTGCACTCGAAATGACAGTGTTGCTTTTGTCCAAGGGCTACTTTAGGGGTTAGATAAGCATGAAACAGATGTTTCTCAGTCATGCTAAGTACTGGTAACTGTTCTTTACAGTGATTAACTGTTTGCCCTTACCTCTTAACTTCTGGTGTCATCTTCAGTATTGCCAAATTCCCCCTCTAAGACATGAAGGGGAAGGCATCCTCAATAAGCTTCAGCATATCTGTTTCAGATATAACATTGAGTGTCTTTACTCTCTAGTCAAATGATGAGTGGCTTAATGTGCATCACTTAGAAGTATGATTTGCTCGTTCTGTTAGTGAATGTGTTTTGTAGCTGGCGACTCAGGTAATGGTGAGGCTGGGGGTTCTTATGGAAGAATTGGGGGAAGGATTGAAAGCCCTGAAAGGAATAGGAACACCACCGGAAAACCAAAAGAATCAACTAACCTGGGCTCCTGGGAGCTCTTAAAACCTGAGCTAGTAACCATAGAATATAAACAGGCTGGAACGAGGCCCCCAACACATATGTAGCAGACATGCAGCTCAGTGTCCATGGCTACCTTGTCTGGCCTCAGTGGGAGAGGATGTGCCTACTCTGGCAGAGTCTTGATGCACCAGGGTTGGGGCATACCCAGGGAGGCACCATCTCAGGGGAGACAGAGAGGGGAAGGGGGCACAAGGAGGGGAGCGGCATTTGGGATGTAAATAATGAAGAATAATAATGACTTTTCTGAACTTTTATTTTTCTGTACTTCTGATGCAATACAGGGTATGATTTTTATTCTTCTGATTCAACTCCTCTTTGACTTCCTAATATATTAATAAGCATTATGCAGACAGCATAGACAGCAGAGTCTTCAAGTTATACCCAACTTCCAGAGCAGAGGGCATATGACCCTGTACTGCAGTTGGTATGCTGGCAAGCTGGTGCAACATCAGCTTGGTTCCTTTTGGCAGTATTTTCACTCACTTTTCCTAAGCACATTCTTCTCTTGGAAATATTGGCCTCCAAACAGATATTGCTAGGAATGAGTTAGATTTCTGAAAATTAATCAATAATTTAGTCGAAGTTCTCTACCCAAGAGAACAGCTCATTGAGGTCTTAGCCGGCATCAGGAAAGGAAGGAAGATTCCTTATTTTGTAATGTTTTGGTCTTTCCCCAGCTTTCTTGTATGTGCCAGGTGTGTTATGATGGACTTCTGTTTAAAAAATGATAAACCTTTTAGAAACACTTCTTTTAATTTTTGCTTCTAAATAGTTGATCAAATTGATGGAAACAAACTATGATATTATTTCACAGACAAGGCTATCTCAGTTTTCATGCTTATCAAATCATCAGAAAATCAAGGGTTGTTTTCCCTGATGGGAGAGTATGTATCAAACTCATTTTATAGCTGAGAATGACTTTCATTGCCTGATGGACCTGCTTCTACCTTTCAAGTGGCAGAGTTACAGGTATGCAAATAATCCAAGATGACATTTTTGTCAAGAAAATATGTACACCCACTAAATTTCAGTATTAAAATAACCAAATTATTTCTGGAAATTATTGAATTTATATAATATTTCTTATAATTTTATTATAGTTCTTTTGATTTACCTTAATAAACATGCTTTTGCTATCATTAATGATATTATTTGGGGGGTATAATTGCTATTTTATGTATAACACTACTGGCTTGCATTCATGTGGACCCTTTACCCCTGAATCTTTCATATATACAGAATGTTGTTGATATCATAAGCTGTCAATGCTATAATTATATATCTTCCCCTATAGGTAACATTATTATATTCTAGGACATTTATTTCAAACAGTAATGGAGACGTCAAGAGAGCAGAGTACACTGCCTCACCCACACCTGGAACAGAACACATTCTTAATCAAGAAATTGTACAGAGCCTGCTATTGAGGCAAAGCACAGAGGGAAAAAGAAAAAATGTTTAGCATGAATATAAGAGAAACCAATAATAGAATGTGTCACGAAGTACATTGTTTCTCATATGCCAGGACATTTCAAAAGCTAAAATCCATGAAAATAACTGAAATTGGACAAGAGAACATGATTACATATCAGGAGTCACTTGTTTTGGTCTGAACCGTAAGGCAGATCATTATGGTATATATAGTGGGGTTTTTTGTTTCCCTAGGGACATTTCAATTTGCTTTTTGCTGACGTTAGTGGTATTAACTGCCATGTCTTAAGAGTAGCCCTCAATACAGAGTGATAGCTTTTCCTGCTTATTTCAGAATGGTAACTTTTGTTTCTTCCTCCACTAATCTATTACTGGCCAGTCCTCTTCAGAAATGAAAACATTCGTTCGCATAATTCCACCGCCGAGTTTTCTTTATAATCCACCCAGCACTGGGTGTGTGTGTGTGTGTGTGTGTGTGTGTGTGTGTGTGTGTGTGTGTGTGTGTGTTCTTACATTGTTACAACACACGCAAAGTTTCATTTCACTTTTGCCTGACCTTAAATCTGCGTCCTGTGGAGCAGTGGATATAGATGCCCATGTAAACTTGGAGGGCCATTGACTGCATTACATTTCAGAATCAATCACTGGCCAGCAATCTATTTTAGTCTACGTTCACATGACTAATTCCTAAATGTTTTACGCATAATGTAGATAATACTGAGTTTTTAAAATTTAATTTAATTTGCCTTACTTATCACTTTACATCCTGTTCACTGCCCTCCTCCCAGTCACCACAGCCCACAACCCTTCCTCTATCCTCCATCGTTTTATCCTCTGAACAAGTAGGGGCCCCTGTATATGCCCCCCACCATGGCACTTCAAGTCTTTGTGAGGCTAAGTGCTTTTTCTCTCGCTTAGGGCAGACAAGGCAGCCCAGTTAAAAGCATATTTCTTTTGACATTACCAAGTTAAAAGTGGAAAGAGATTTCATAATCATATAATATCAATTTTAATGAATAATATGAAATTCTCAGAGAACTGGTATATTATCAGCTTGTCAATACTCTACTTTCAATGCAGTGACTGCAGACAAATACAATGAAAGTTTTAGCAAACCAGACAAAATTCAGTGAAATCATTTTTAAAAGTTCTACCATCTGCAGGGTCATGTGCCTTTGAACATTTGAATCTCACACTGCTTTTTTTCCAGAATTGAGTAACTGCTGAGACAGGAACTTTGAGTTAAATCTCCAGCCTCTGAAATTAATTCACAAATACTTTTTTTTTTAGAAGATAACTAAGACAAACACAAATTAAAAGATATATTTTTGGAATAGATTAGGGAATAGCACAAAGAGATTATTTGTATTGGACTTTCTGTCTTCCAGGTGAGAGTATTCTTATGTAAGCATTATTCATTCATGATATTATTAAATTATTATGTACCAATGAATTTATAGGCTTTATATGGGATGCTAGTGATACAAGAAGTGCTTGCTATTCTCAATGGACTTAAATGAAATTACATGATATGTTGACAATAGAATCATTTTTATATTGGATTATGGATATGAAATAGTTATAATAGGAATCTTATCTAATCTAACCTGGTGTATGTCTCTCTTTTATGCTATTATGACAAAAAATTTTAGATTTGGTATTAGAAATGATAGAGCCTATTACCATCATCATCATCATCATCATCATCATCATCATCATCAAAGAATTTGGCAAGGTGGGAAGTACACAGTTGATGGCCCCTCATATGGCGAGCGCCTGCTCACTACTTCAACTATTATGGCAGAATAAGACTACATATCCCAGAGTAGTCAAGAGAGGGCTGAATTCACTTGTAATTTTACTGTAACAAACTCACTCCCAGGGTAACACCATTAATCCATTGATAGTGCAGAACCCTCATGAACTCAAAGCAAAATGCTACAGACTTCAGCAGTCAATCTTTAACTGGGAACTAAGTTTCCAATGGATGCTTTGGAAACACACTCAAGCCACAGTAGATGAGATAGAGTAGCCCATCCTCTGGATGAGAACGTGGACAGAGATCTAGGTTGTGAAGAATGAATAGGGCCATCTACAAACATGCAGGGTTGTATGTATGATGATCACTTACATAAGAAAAGCTAGATAGAAGGTTGGCATGCTGGAAACATCCAGAAACTGTTGAATCTAAAAGAAAATATAATGGTAAAGTGTCCGAGGTAGGGTTGAGGAGGATATAATATTCTGTCTTTTGTTGGCCTGCGTGCTGGGAACCTTCCTCAGGGATCTCTAGCCCGCCAAATGCGAGGGTTCTGGCAAAGGGGAGAGCGTGAGCGGGGACGGAGGTGGATTTTAAGTTGTTTTAGTATCATTTTCAAAATTTATTAAGGCCTTCTGTAGCCCATGGAAAGGCCACAAAAAATATATGATCTAGTATTTTGGAAAATGGTGTCTTTCAGTCCTGGCATATTTCATTGCTTTAGAGTCTCATTTAAATATTTTTGCATGTGTTTATATGTATGTCATATATGTGTCTTCACATATGTGTGCATGTATGGATATGTGTCAATATACATGAGCATGTGTACATGCTTGATGTCAGGTGCCTTCCCCCATTGTTGTCCGTTTTATTTATTGAAGCCATTTTATTTATCTCTCGTGAACATAGAGCTTACCAGTTCCAGTTTGTCCTAGGTGTCCTTTGTCTCTCATGTGCTGGGAGTATAGGCAGGCACCACACTGGCCCAGTTCACTGTGGGTTTGTGGATTCTGAGAGTTCAATCTCCAGCCCTCTCACTGGCACCACAAGAGCTTTGTCCACTGAGCCATTTTCCAAGCCCCTCACTTGAATATTAAGTGTTATAACTCACAAGTAACTTTGTTAAAGTATAAACCAGTCTTACATTTTCAATTCTTTTCTGCTTGAAACTGAAAAGGATTTTTGTGGAAGGTACCAAAGGCAGGAATATAAAACATTATATATTTGTGTTTTCACAAAGAAAATGAAAGCAGGAAGTATAATGACAATAATGCAAAATACTCAGAAATAAAATAGCAACAAAAGGAGTAATCGTTTCGTGGAAACGTACAAAGACTTATTTAAAAGGGCAGTATTTATAACAAAATTGGGGAAGTTTGAAGGCTAAATGTTGGAACCAAAACATAATTTTACTTTCTGAGCAGAGAGCCTTTAAGACTAGTTTTCATGTCAGATGGCTATATAAAACATAAATCACATCCTATGGCTGTGTTCTATAAAGCCAGAGAGAAATGATGGGTACAAGGAGAGTTAATTTAATCACTCAGTGAGCAAGTTTTTGATGTTCCTCTATATCAGAGACAATTTTTTATTTTTATTTTCAAACGAATGAAAATAAGCATGGAAACTGGTGAAATAAATTAGTTTTTTTTTTTTACTTTAAGTTAGTATTTTCTTACATAAAAGACTATCTAATAATATAAAAGCCATCAAAAAGTAAGACTATTAGATATTTCTCTTAAGTTGGTCTCTATCAATCTTCACATTAGAGTAATAGCTGGCATATAAATAAGTTATTTATGAAACTCCAAAATTTGTAACTTTGAGATGAACATCTCTATAGATTCAATAACTTTGAGAAAGATCTTGTAAAATAATGTGCATTAAAATAAATTTAAGTAATAACTAGAAGTCAAATTTATCTTCAAACCTGAAAAAATCATACCATATAAAAAGATCTTTCCTAAAAATTATGAATGTTATTCTCTTCCTAACCACAATAGTTATATGAAAGATATAGTCACAAGACTGTTCACTAAAAATTGTCTTGACAGGCTGTGAGTCATGATACCATTTGAAAATACACAATAGTCTCATGTGTTTGTACCTACCACAAAATTAGCATTCTGAATACACATGCTAACTGTGCATACACGCAAATTCATAGATGTAAATCTCCAAGTCTTGAGCAAGAAATAAAAATTGTGAATAACCTGTAAATGATCTATAGTGTTCAGATCCTGTAGAGAAATTAGCATTCATTGATGTCCCTTTACCCATGAACTATGCATATGGCAGAGTTCCTTTATGTTCTGTTAGAAGGTAGAATAATACTGTGACAAAATTTTCCTCAGAGGATTTTGACTCAATTACTTCTTCACTTTAACATATCCTACTTTAAGAACAGATTTTAAGATTACAGTAAAATTGAATGTAAAGTAAGACATTTATCATATATTTTCTATCCCACCTTCATGCATAGCCTGTCTCATCATTAGTGACTGACTCAGAAGAGCATGTTGATTTTAACTGATAAACCTACAATGAGGTATCAATATTATTCAAAGTACATTAGTTACAGGAGTGTTTTGCACTCTATGGTTTGGGACAAAAACAAAGTGATATCTGTCCACTATTGTAGTATGCTAAAGAGTAGTTTACTGCTGTAAGAATCTTCCATGGTCCATTTGTTAATTCTTCCATCCATAAAGCCTGACACCTATGAATGTATTTTATTTTATTTATTGTTTTGGCTTTTTTCAGAGTGTCATATACTAGAATTGAATAGTTTACAGTCTTTTTATATTATGTCCTTTCACTTAGTAATATGAGTCTGACTTCAGTTTGAATAGCATTATGCTTTAATATTCCATTGTCTGGATGGACTAATTTGGTTACATACCTAATAAAAGTATATTTGTCATGTTTGAAGAGTCTTTTGTGATTATAACATAATTACAAAATTTCTCTATTCCATGCCTCCCTCAAAACCCTCCCTTACACCGCCACCGAGCTTTCTTTGATTTTGTGTCTTCTTTTTCGTTGGGTAATGGTGATATCAACACAAGCGCAGGTGAGTAGAAATACATTTTTGTCTACTTTGGGGAAGTACCAAAGAGTGTAGTAGCTAAATAGCTTGGTAAGAGTATATTTCAACATGGCTATACAGTTTCTCATTTCCATCAGCAATGAATGAGTCTCTTAACCCAAATCCTTGTGAATATTTGCTAGCCTTCTATATCCAGACAATGGAATATTAGAGCATAAAAATGCTATTCAAAGAGAAAAAGTCAGATTCATATTACTAAGTGAAAGGAAGCAATATAAAAAGACTCTATACTATTCAATTCTAGTATATGACACACTGAAAAAGCCAAAACAATAAAGAAAATAAAATACATCCATGGATGTCAAGCTTTATTGATGGAAGAATTAATAAATGGACCATGGAAGATTCTTACAGCAATAAAACTAGTCTTTAGTATGCTACAGTAGTGGATAGATATCATTTTGTTTTTGTCCAAACCATAGAGTGCAAATGAGGTTTTCGCTATTCTGAAACATCACTCACTGTTGGCTTAATTTTCATTTTGGATAATATATGATGGAGAACATATTTACACATTCTAGGTTGGCATTTGTACATCTTCTTCAGTAAAGAGTTTCTTAATTGTCTTAGACAATTTTTTCTTTTTTAAAAATTATTTATTTATTTATTTATTTATTTATTTATTTATTTATTTATTTATTTATTTATTTATTTAAAACTCTAGATTTATTTCCCTCCAGGTCTGCCCTCCGACTGTTCCACATACCATACCTCCTTCTCGACCGCTGTCTCCACGAGGATGTTCCCACCCCCCACCCCCCACCCTACCAGACTTCTAAATTCCCCGGGGGTCTCCAGTCTCTTGAGAGTAAGATACACCTCTCTGACTAAACCCAGACCTAGCAGTCCTCTGCTGTATATGTGTTGGGGGCCCCACATCAGCTGGCGCATGCTGCCTGGTTGGTGATCCAGTGTCCCAGAGTTCTCAGGGTCCAGGTTAATTGAGACTGCTAGTCCTCCCACAGGGTTGCCTTCCTCAGCTTCTTCCAGCTTTTCCCCAGTTCAACCACAGGGACAGCTTCTGTCCATTGGTTGGGTGCAAACATCTGCATCTGATTCTTTCAGTGGCTTGACGGGTCTCTATAGGAACAGTCATGATTGGTCCCTTTTTGTGAGTGTTCCTTAGCCTCAGTAATAGTGGTAGGTCTTGGGACCTCCCCTTGAGCTGGATCCCACTTTGGACCTGTTGCTAGACCTTCTTTTCCTCAGGCTCCTCTCTATTTCCATCCATGCAGTTCTTTCAGACAGGAACAATTATGGGTCAGAGATTGACTGTGGGATGGCAACCCCATCCCTCAACTGATGCCCTGTCTTTCTGCGAGAGGTGGGCTCTACAAGTTCCCTCTCCCTAACCTAGGGCTTTTCATCCAAGGTCCAGTCCTTTGAGTACTGAGACTTTCTCACCTCCCAGGTCTCTGATGCATTCTGGAAGGTCCCTTCCCCTTCCCCTGACCTCTTACCTCCAGAGGTTGCCTATTTCCATTCTTTCTGCTGGCCCTCAGGGCTTCAGTCCTTTTCTGCCACCCAATAACAGATCACGTTCCCCTCTCCCCCCATCCTCTTTCCCTTCAAGGTCCCTCCCTCCCTCCCTCCCTCCCCACTTGTGATTTCTGTCTTCTCTCTCCCAGGTGGGACCGAGGCATCCTCACTTGGGCCCTTCAGCTTGTTGAACTTTTTGAATTCTGTAGACTGTATCTTGAGTATTCTGTACTTTTTTGTCTAATATCCACTAATTAGTGAGTGCATACCATGCATGTCTTTTTGGGTCTGAGTTACTTCACTCAGTATATTTTCTAGTTCCATCCATTTGCCTTCAAAACTCAGGATGTCTTCATTCTTAATAGCTGAGTAGTATTCCGTTGTGTAAATGAACCTCATTTTCTGTGTTCATTTTGTCATGGGACATCTGGGTTGTTTCCAGCTTCTGGCTATCACAAACAATTATGTAATTCACTATGTAAACAAACTCAAAGAAAAAAATCAAACAAACATCTTCTTAGATGCAGAAAAAACATTTGACAAAATACAACACCCCTTCATGTTAAAAGTATTGGAGAGATCAGGAATTTAAGGCCCATACCTAAACATAATAAAAACAATATACAGCAAATCAACAGCCAGTATCAAATTAAATGGAGAGATAGGGGCAAGGAAAGGATGCCCATTCTCTCCATATCTATTCAATATAGTACTCAAAGTGCTAACTAGAACAACAAGCCAATAAAAGGAGATCAAGAGGATACAAATTGTCAAAGAAGAAATAAAGGCATCACTATTTGCAGATGATATGATAGTGTACATAAGCGGCCCCAAAAACTCTGTCAGAGAACTTCTCCAGCTGATAAAGAACTTCAGCAAAGTGGCCAAATATAAAATTAACTCAAATAAATCAGTAGTCTTCCTGTATACAAATGATAAACAGGCTGAGAAAGAAATTAGGGAAACAACTCCCTTCAAAATAGCTACAAATAAAATAAAATATCTTGGGAGTAATTCTAACCATACAAGAGAAAGATTTGTATGACAATAACTTCAAGTCTCTCAAGAAAGAAATCGAAGATCTCAGAAAATGGAGGGATCTCCGATGCTCATGGATTGAAAAGTTTTTTAAAAATTGAGTTTCACCCTTAGTTTTAAGGTTTATGGATTTTCTGAATATTTTTGTGTCTGTTGTACATTTCATTCACCTTAAATCACCTTTTCCAATGCTCTTTTGTTTTTGGAGATCTGATTTCCCAACCTTCTCACTTTCTTTCTCTCTTTAACATTGCTTGTTAGAGCATTGGAAACCAATGTCTCTCAAGTTTGTTTGTCCACAGTAGTTATTTTTCACTTTTAAAAGATGACTTCAGATTAGAGAATTCCTGTTTGCTGTTTTGTCTTTCCTTAAAACCAAGTGTTTACTCCTTTCTTGTATGTGTGGCACCTGTAGAGAAGTGAGCTATGATTATTTGTTTCTGTATGGATAAATTTTGTGTCCTTCTCTTTCTGTTCCAGATTTTTTTTTATGTGTTTGAGTTTCTATAATTTGAAAACAATATAACTACGTGTAGGCTTTCTGAAATTTATTCTGCTTATTCTGAACTTGTTAAAATATGTAATTTGGAGCCTGACATTAACTTGAAGTTATTCTTAGTTATTATCCCTCAAATGTGCATTCTCTTCTCTCTCTCTCTCTCTCTCTCTCTCTCTCTCTCTCTCTCTCTCTCTCCCCTCCTTATGCTTACACCATACCCTCTCTACTTGACTTAAAGATAGTCTCCTTTATTAATTTTCTGTCTGCCTTTTTAGGTTTTGTACTTCCTTGACTGGACCCCATCCTTGTGGGGTTCTTACAACCTTCTTAAAGCTGTTCTTCCCACATTCCTTACTGTTTTTCTTGTAAGTGCATTTTTTTTTGCATTCTTATTATAACATTTGCATCTCATATTGATTTTATCTCCCACAAGATTCCAGCCCAGTAAGTCAGCTTGGAAAACTGAAAGGTGAGAAATATAAATATGTTTTCCATCAGCACACATTGCATCAATGTTATGAGGCCTAACTACTCATCATAATATTTTGATTATTTAGATGGTCCATGCACTTTTCTACTTAAAGACCTGACCTGTGTTGAGTTTTATACTTTGCAGCAAATTCACTTAACTTTTCTGAGTCTGTTTGTTCACCTGTCTACTGAATGGTAATACCATTTTCCCAGACTGTTTGCTTTGTAATTTATTATCTCTATTTTTTCTACAATATTTGTCTTCTCATTTATTCATTTCAAGCCTCCCTCCCTCCCTTCTCCCTTCTGCCATTCCTCCCTCCATCCCCATCTCTCCCTTCCCCCAACCACCCCTCCATTCTTTCCTTCCTTCTTTTTATCCTTGTTGAATACAGTGACCTTTTACTGGTGTATTGAAAAGAGGAGGACTCTTAGCTTCTCACCTTCCCCTGAGGGTCTGGGATGGACACAGTAAGGAAGAGGCTCAGTGTGGTAGCTGAATCAATGCTAACATTGCCCACAGCCTGAGGGTCTTCCTCAATATTTTGGATGCTCTTGCTAGGATGACTGCTCTAGCCTTCCTACTCCTTGTAAGCCATTGGTGGTGCCAAATGTGTTCTTATCCCAGAAAATGAACATGACAAAATGGTCACTGAAGACAATGCCAGTCCCAGCACCAACAGTGGAAGAGTCAGTGTCTCTTTTGAAGTTGCAGGAGACAACCTGGTCCCTGTTGCGCTCAGGACACTGTAATACATGCTCTACCACCTTACTGAGACCTTATTTGGCACTTTTCTCCAGGCCACAGGTCAGATCCACTAGAGACACATTATGGGCAGGAGTGCCCCTAGAAAATCCCAGTGAGCTCTGGGATGACCTTGCCCACAGCTGTGACCTTCATATAATGTTCTGGGTAGGCCCATGGCTGTCACAACAGTTTCCCAATGGGCTATCTGTAGTTTTCTGGGTGGGGTTTTCATCTTGTAATATTAATAGAAGAAAAAATATCTCACAACTGAGATTTGCAATTGAAATTAAACTAAGCAATCTTTCAAAGGCTTATGAAAAAGTTTCATTTGTAGACAGAGTTTTTAAAAGTGTAAAAAATTACAGATTCTGTTCATATTTCATAACTCAAATCATATTGTCCAGAGGTCTCATTTGAAAAAAAATATTACAACAAATATTTCAGATTAAACAGTTTAATATTAAAAATAAATTTTAAAAGAATACCTTAAAATAAATATTTTGCACACTACACAGCATTAACATCTCTCTCCTATTTAGGAGAGAATACATGTTTTATTTAAAAAGTTCATTCAGCTGCAGTCATGAATCCCAGGAGAGAACCTGCCTGTCATTCACAAGACCCTGAATCCCTTCCTGTGCCACAAACAAATAAATGCCACTTAAAAAATTCTGGAGCTTAAATATAACTTTGCCCATAAAAATTAGAATTTACAGATTCCTATAAACATTTTATTGGGATAGCAGTTAATTTCTCAATTTTGAATACACTAATGCCCTATAAAATTGAGCTTCCTGAGACATAGATACCTTGTATCATCACAAAAGGACTCAGACTTCTCCAGCACACTGTGTACCGTCCCTTAGAGAAAGGCACAGTACAGTGTGTGAGAAGGTATACTGGAATCAAGGACTGGGATTCAGTTGAATGATTTTAGTGAAATCGACTACATATACCCTTTATTGTCTCATGTGTAAGAACAGATCAATAATTACTTCTCTACAAAGTTCTTGTAAGTGTCAAGAGATAAGGTTAAAAGTTGTCATTTCTATTTGTTGGAATCAAAGTTTTGAAGGACATTGCAGATATGCATTTTAACATATCACTGACACTGTATCATCCTTAAGTAGGGCCTTTACAGTTGTTAATCTTGACTTAAACATTTTTGACAGTAATTTATTATTCTGTACATATATAATTACCAATATTTAAAAATTGTCATATGTAAATATATTAATAATTATATTACTATATGCATACATACATTTTTAAAAAATGAATATCTAAAACTCAATTGAGGCATTTTAAATAAATGCAGAATGCTGTTTAAAATGTAAAGAGGTTAAGGAATTTAGTAGCAAAGAGAACATCTCTTTGTGACATTATTTACTCTTCCCATTGACAGAAAGGCCAATGAATGCCTGGGGGTTTATTGGTGATGTCTCTAGAGCAGAAAGCAATTTCTAACCCCCTCCTCATCCTGGGCAACAGTGTGTCCAAAAGGAAAGCAAAGGCTTCTTTTGTACAGGTTTGTCTTTTATACATCCACATGCTCATTTATGTAGCCCTTAATGCTATTTAAGTAAGAATCAGAAGAGAGTGAAACAAAATGAAGCCTCTCTACTGATTGATACTTTCTGTAGTAGGAAGTTTCTCTTTTGTCTGTTTGCTTTTTGTATCTTATTTTGCATTTCCTATAGAATCCTGTTGATATCTGATATCTTGTTTTGGAAGCTTTCTCCTGCCATTGTAATTTCTGTGTATGTCATATAATCACACACACATATACATATATATGTGTGTGTATATATATATATGTATATATATGAATATGTGCCTCTATTGTTTATGCAATATATCCACCAGCATATATATCTTGCTTATTCTGAAAAATAATTTTCAAGTAATAAAAAATTAATAATTGTATAGATATCTAAATATTAGATAATATTCTAGCCAGTTTAAAAAAAGATTGAATTTGATATTTTCATGGTAGAATATATATATATATATATATATATATATATATATATATATACACACACTCTCTATATGTATTGTTCATATATTCTTTCTATATATTATATATATTCATTTATCAAAGTCTACTTTCTTTAAACCTATATTTATAGAACTACACAATAGCATTTAAACTCATTTATCAATATCATAAATTTTTTGAGCATTTGCTCTAACAAGTCCTCTGTTAAATATTTAGAATGAAGTAGCAGAAATGTAAACAATGCACATTCTTTAGGCGTTGTGGGATACATTCTAGAGTTATGGTATATTTAGATGTCTGTTTTCCAGAATCACACAAAGAGCTTAACTTGGGCCACTGTTTTAATGACTCTTCTTTGAACATATACCCTTTTATGATAATTCTTATGTTTAGGGAACCTCTAATGATATTTTTCTAGTCAACTTGATATTATATTAATTCATGACCCAGAAAATGTTTGCTACCAAGAATAAAAATGAAATAATTTATCTTTTTCACTCTGCAAACTCTACTGAATTCAAAACCAAATGTGGTTGTAGTGGATAAACTATGCTGTTGTCTTGTCCCCCATTCTGGGTAAATGAGCTCTGATGAGTTGTAGATTAGAACACAGCATATTGGGTGTTTATAAGACATATTTTGCTAAGGAAACAATGGGATCATAATGGATTAGTACAAAGAATTTGAAACACAAAGATAAATCATTTCTAAAACATTTCTTAATAGTTTATAAAGTAAGAAGCTGTTAGTGATGGTGAGGAGGAGTTTGCAAAATGACAAGTCCAATAACAAGTCGCACACACACACACACACACACAGACACACACACACACCATTATGCAAGGTTGAAGATCTGAAATTGGCATAAGGAAGTGGGAACATGAGGATATACTGAAATCGACCTGGAACCTGAGGGCCAATAAAACATGAACTTGTGACCTGATTTCACCACGTATCCACCCACCCCCTAGTTTTTTTGGTTTAAATCTCTAAGCCTTTGTTGCTTCATTTATTTATGATGGTGTAACATTGTTCACTATGCACTATCTCATGATGTTACTATAAGTTCAAGGGGAGAAACCGGATATGATCATGTTCTGGGAAATTTTGCAGAACTAATAATTATATTTACTTTCAAGAAGCTTTGCATTAATTAGAAAGTAAAAACAGACACAGCAGTTCAAAGAATAGAACTATTTTGTCCTTCTAAAATTCATATATTACAGTTGCTAATTCGAAATTAGAGACCGAGTTCTTCAAAATAGTAAGGCTAACTGAGACATAAGAAATCTGGTCAGAAATAAAGGACCAGTTCTCAGGACAAATGTCCTGAGGCAGCAGCAGTGTGACCAAGCAGCAGTTAGAAACAGTCAGTTCTGAAATATTTTAGCATTTTATAATAAGAATGTGGAGGGGAAAAAAAAGCATACCGTACTTATTAGAACTTATTAACATTAAAGAGTGGAGAAAATATAACAACACAAAGCTTTAGAATAATAGTTCTGTTCCTAAACAATTGCCTGCTGCTGTTTGACTGACTGGGGTCTGTAAGCAACAAGCTATGACACCTGACCAGAGGCTAAGGACTTCATATAGACTTAGGAATATAGAACTGTCTCTATGTTGTTTGGGTGGGTTTGGCCCAAAGTAGTTAGCTAAAATTTCTCCTTTCCTTGACCTATAATGAAAATTAAGACATCACAGAACTTTCTCCTTTTTCCTCCTTTTTTGGTTTTAGGCAGCATCTCACGACATAGCCCAGGCTTCCTTAAACGTGCAACCTTCCATATTCAGCCTCCTGAGTGCTGAGATAGTTACACTCCCCCCCCCCCCCACATACACACACACTCTGCTTCAGAACCTTTTCTTACCAAAATCCTAAAAGCCAATACTTCAAAATGGAGCCTGATTTTCAAATAAGGTAATTTCACATCTAATTAATTATGATGAGGTTGTATAAGAGTGTTGTAGGTCTTACTCCAATATGGCAATTGGTTTCAATAGAAGACATTTAGACAGAGAGATGGACTCATACAGAGATAAACAGTACGAGGAAATACTATAGAATGTGACCATCATTCACTGCTTCGCAAGCCAAAGAAGGAGTCGTAGAACGCGCCATTCTCACAGTGTGCAGAAGGAAACAATTATACCAATTTCATAGGTTTTATTTTCCAAAACTGAGAGATAATAAATGTCTTGTGCAAATCGTTCCATTTATAGTGCTTTGTAATAACAACCCAAGGAACTAAGAGAGATCAAGATCAAGTCTAACTATAGGCTAAGAAAGTAACTAAGGGACTGGAGAAATTGAAGTAGTGTGTATGTGTGTGTGTGTGTGTGTGTGTGTATCCAGTATGTTCTAATAGATAAAGCAGTTGGAAACAAAATACAGAGACCTGCCAGACATTAAGTAGAGATAGGGGGCTTGGAACACAGTTCTAAATGAGATGATTTTATCAAATTCATCTCCCTCAGAGCTCAGAGAACACTGTAGAAGAGCAGAGAGAAATTATGAGACAGAGGTAATGGAGAATACCAGAAAAATAAGGCCCCCTAAAACAACTGATCAAAGCTAATATGAACTCATGGAGACTGAAGCAGCAAGTACAGAGCCTACACAAGTCTTAACCAGGTCTTCTGCATGTATACTATAGCATTCAGTTTTGCACTTTTATGAGACTCTTTGATGTGTAAATGAGAGGCACTCTGATTTCGTGCCTTCTCTTTGGGCTCTTTTATTTTTCTGTTGCCTTGTCTTCCCCAACTTCCATATGTATATGCTAGTTTTGTTTTACCTTATATTTTATTTTGTTATATTTTGTTGTTACCCCACAGATGCCCATAGTTTTATAGTGAGAGATAGAAAGTGAGTGGATCTGGGTGGGAGAGGAGTTGGGAGGAGAACTAGGAGGAGTAGAGGGAAAGGAAACTGCATTTAGATGATATTGTATGATAAAATTATCTATGATTAATAAAAGTTAAAAAATAAAATGGGAGTTTAAACATTTTTATCCTTGTGAATTTTACATATGTATACACAAAATATGATCATATTTACCAGTTCCCTTCTATATACTCCTCAACATACTCCCCTCACAAACTCATGTCCTTTCTTTTTTTTTAAAAAAATAGCCCATTAAATGCAATAGGTATATGGATGTGGGCCCATCCACTAAAGCATGGGAAACCTACCAGTGACAACATATTTAAAAAAAAGAGATTTTTTTCCACCTTCTCTACAACCCTGCAACTATGACTTGCCAATAGTGCCTCAAAAATGAGTGTGGTCAATGAGCATTTGATCTCTTGTTTAGAAACCATGGCTGCTCTGACTTTATGAGAGTGATAGACATCTCTAGGTGACACCCATTGCACAGCACTCCTCCCTCCCCCAGCTCTTACTCTCCTTCTGCCTCCTCTTCTGCAATGCTTCCCAAGCCTCAGTGCTGTGCTCAAGCTCTTATGCTCAGCATTTTGACCAGTTACTTATCTCACTGTTAACTGTTTCACATTGTAAGTCACCCCTGGGACCAAGGTTATTAGCTGCACAGGTATATAAACACAAATATCTATGAAGTACATTGACAGCATTATAATTCAATATGTTAACAATAACATGTTCTACCCTTAAGGCTATGACTTCCCAAGCCAAGGACTTTTGATCAGGAATTCAGTGCTAGGCATGAGATTCTTTCTTGTGGGTCTGGCCTCAAAGCTAATTGGGAAATGATAAATTACCCAAGAACAATCAAGTGTAGGATTAGAGATATTTATATACCTTATAAAAGAAAAGCTTCTTCCTCAAATTTAAGTTGAGGAAATAAAGGAGCCAAATGATTATGAAGGAGTCAAAACTACAAATGCCCACTCCAATCTTCTGCTATCTCTTTTAAGTGATTAATCTTCTGAGAATGTTTTTAAACTTTATTTCATTGTCTTATCATTTTCATTTCCATATTGTCCTTGAACAAGAGGCCATGATGAATAATTTTGACTAAATAAAGTATTGTAAATATGACACATTGAAAGAAATTTAGTGTAAACTTCTCCTTAAAGTATATAATACCTGTGTTCAAAACCAAAAGTAACAAAAAGAATTGGCCATACTGTAATAAAAATAATATAAGAAAAATTCACAAATATGAATAATTTTAAGTTTTATATACATTGATATAGTTTATAGAAAAATGAAGACAATGTTATAAGCAATGATTTCTGGCTAGTATGAATTCATTTGCCCAGTTAATGTATGATGTTTTCCATGCTACTTTAGTTGCCTCTACATCTGTTCTCCTTTTATTGCTCTATGCACTTAATTATTTACTTTTGTGGTATTGGGAATTGAACACCAAGCCTTGTGCATACGGGGCCATCACTGATGAGTGCTGAGCTGTAGAAAATTTATTGAGCTATTCTCTTCTCCTTCTCTTTACTTTCTATTTCGAGATAAGTTCATGATATATATATATATATATATATATATATATATATATATATATATATATATATATATATATATATATCCCCAACACACTATTATTATTTTTAAAGATGATTACTTCTAGCAGATGGCTACAGTATTTAATGATTGCTGGTTCATTCAAATTTATATTTTACAAATAGTAATAAACATAGTCACAAGTGTCATCGTTTTTTTCTATGAGAACATTCACTGCACTGATTAGAGGGTCATCTCAATACTTTCTGACTGTCACCAGTAATGATAAGTAACTGTTCTGGTTGTGTATAGTAATTTCAACCTAAAGAGTCTATTGGAAAATACATTTGCTTCCCATCAAGGCAGCTGGCACAGCACTTCAGGAAGTTAGAGTGGGTTATTCCCTCATAGATCAAAGTCTGCTTGCCAGTGTTATATATATTGACCTGTCCAACTTCCTTTTTGTGATTGATCACTTTGCCACCCAGAGGATTTCCTTGCTGCTCTAGTCTAGCAAAGCTCTCCATAAAGCTTTAGATAATTAAAGGTCCTCCTTATTTTTTGCCTTGGAAATCCATAATTTTCCAGGAACAAGGAAGGCCCTGCACTCTGGAAGTTGTTATTTTTGCTACAGAACATTGATTTTCCTTTATTACCAAAGGAAGCCCCTATATAGCATAGGATTGCAATGTACCTACCTTTAGGTTTTGTAACTTTGCAGATTGACTGACAAAGACAATATCAGCAGTGCTCTGTTGACTAGAGCATATGGAGAACTGTTTGTCTGTTTGTTTTTAAAGGATGGGACAAATCATTCATCATTCCCTGCCATGAGATGTGCTTACATTCTGACATGTGACCATGACATATGAAAATGGAGTTGTCATAATTGTGTGAACAGAAAGAAGAAAGGGCCCCCAAAGCTTCCTGATGCCTGTATACCTGTGGTACTTTTAGAAGCCAAATTATCAAATATTACAATTATTATTAAAAGCCAAATATGACTTTCTAAAATAAAATTGTTCCCAGCATTTAGTCTTGGTGTTTAAAAAAGATTAATACAATACCAAAATGCTTTATGAATCCAGATTGTAGGTTCAACCATTCCAGAATAGGTTTGCAATGGTATATTTATCAAGATGAGCAGTGACTCTTTGTATTAGTCAATTTTAATATTACTGTATTTTTACACACATTTTACTACCTTTGTATTATTGAAAACTGTATGGATGGGTAAAGAAGTGAGATTTATTCTTTCCTTCCTTTTGTGGTTTAACACATCACAGAAATGATCTTAAATTTTTATTACACTGTTATTTTTAGGGCATCTCTCTTTCAATATTATACTAATTCAGTGGGTTTGTTTGGGCCACTGTAGTGGCTATTTCTGATTGTCAACTTGACTATATCTGGAGCGAATTACAATCCAGAATTAGAAGGCTCACCTGTGATCTAGATCTTAAGTCTGGAAGACAGAAGTTTCAGGTGTAGTGGTACGCACACCTCTAATCTGGGCCACACCTGCTGCTGGAGATCTACTTAAGGACATTGGAAGGAGGAAGATTCAATCTTCTTCGCCTGTGAGCCTTGTGGGACTAAGCGACTGCTAGATCCTCGGGTTTTCATTCACAGCTACTGCTGACCGTTGTTGGGGAGTTTGACTACAGACTGTAAGTCATTAAGAAATTCCCTTACTATAGAGACTGCCTATAAGTTCTGTGACTCTAGAGAACCCTGACTAATACAGAAGTTGGTACTGGGAGTGGCTCTAGAGGAGCAGAAAGCAGTATAAGGATGAATCTTTTAAGAATCTGGAGTTGGTTTAATAATTCATCCACACCTTCAACTGCTGAAACCTCTCCAGATACGTTCTTTTCTGGGAGTTTGGAGAATATTGAAGACCCGTGGTTGGAAATATATTTTAAACTTAAAGAAGCTAATGCCATTGAGCATCTTGATGAATTGGGTGATTGTGTGCTCAAAACTTTTTGCAATGTGAGAAAAATTTGAAAATGACTTTGCTGGCCTGTTGCTCTTAGGATCTCTGGAAAAGATGATGAAGGAAAAGAAGGAGTTGTATAATAAAATTGAACGGATCCAGATGCAAGTGACCAATCTAAAAGTTGCTAAGTGTGTCCTTGAAGAAAATCTTCTCTCCAGCAGCCATAGAGCTCAAGTTGCAAAAAATCAAACTGAAGCCCTCATTATAAGGTTGGCTGAACTGCAGCAAAAGTTCAGGTCTCAGCCTCAGAGGGTGTTAGCAGTTAAAGTAAGGGCATTAATTGGCAAA
>CM052716.1:43898958-43939916 GCA_028551405.1 Uromys caudimaculatus
AAGGCTCTTCATCAAGTCCAGGCTGCTGTGCAGGCTGGTCTACCACTTGGACCATATGATCCAGCAGACATGATGGTACTTGAGGTGTCAGTGGCAGATAGAGATGCTGTTTGGAGCCTCTGGCAGGCTCCTGTAGGTGAATCACAGAAAAGACCTTTGGGATTTTGGAGCAAATCTCTACCATCATCTGCAGACGACTATTCTTCCTTTGAAAAACAGCTCTTGGCTTGCTATTGGGCCTTAGTGGAAACTGAACATTTGACAATAGGACACCAAGTTACCATTTGACCTGAACTGCCCATCATGATCTGGGTGTTATCAGACCCTCCAAGTCATAAAGTAGGATGTGCACAGCAGCAGTCTATTATCAAATGGAAGTGGTACATCCGTGATCAAGCCCGAGCAGGTCCTGAAGGCACAAGCAAGTTACATGAAGAAGTATGTGGATAGATCTCTCCAAGTGGGCAAAGGATGTGAAGATATTTGTGTCCCATGTAAATGCTCACCAAAAGGTGCCTTCAGCCAAGAAGGAGTTCAATAATCAAGTGGATAAGATGACCCGTTCTGTGGACAGTCAGCCTCTTTTCTCAGCCATCCCTGTCATTGCTCAGTGGGCACATGAACAAAGTGGCCATGGTGGCCAGGATGGAGGTTATGCTTGGGCTCAACAACATGGACTTCCACTCACCAAGGCTGACCTGTCTACAGCTGCTGCTGAATGCCAGATCTGCCAACAGCAGAGACCAACACTGAGCCCCAGATATGGCACCATTCCTCGAGGTGACAGTCAGCAACCTGGTGGCAGGTTGACTACATCGGACCACTTCCTCCTTGGAAAGGACAATGTTTTGTTCTTACTGGGGTAGATACTTATTATGGTTATGGATTTGCCTTTCCTGTAAGTAATGCTTCTGCCAAAACCACCATCCGTGGACTTACAGAATGCCTTATTCATCGTCATGATATTCCATACAATATTGCTTCTGACCAAGGAACTCATTTCACAGCCAGAGAAGTGTGACAGTGGGCCCAGGATCATGGAATTCACTGGTCTTACCATGTTCCCCATCATCCTGAAGCAGCTGGTCTGATAGAAAGATGGAATAGCCTTTTGAAGACACAGTTACAGCACAAATTAGGTGGCAGCAGCATGGAGGGTTGGAGCAGAGTTCTTCAGGGGGCAGTATATGCTTTGAATCAGCATCCAATATATGGTACAGTTTCTCCCATAGCCAGAATCCATGGGTCCAGGAATCAAGGGGTGAAAAAGGGAATAGTTCCACTCACTATCACTCCTTGTGACCCTCTAGGAAAAATTTTGCTTCCTGTCTCCACAACTCTAGGTTCTGCTGGTCTAGAAGTTTTGGTTCCAGAAGGGGGGAGTGCTCCTACCAGGAGCTACAACAAACATTTCATTGAACTGGAAGGTCAGACTTCCCCCTGGTCATTTTGGACTTCTAATGCCCTTAAACCAACAGGCTAAGAAAGGAATAACAGAGTTAGGAGGGGTGATAGATCCAGATTACCATGGGGAAATTGGATTGCCTCTCCATAATGAAGGTAAGAAGGATTATGTCTGGAGTGCAGGAGATCCCTTAGGGCGTCTCTTAGTACTACCATGTCCTGTGATTCAAGTCAATGGGAAACTACAAGAGCCTAATTCAAGTAGGATGACAAAGGATGCAGACACATCAGGAATGAAGGTATGGGTTACTCCTCCAGGAAAAGAGCCAAGACCTGCTGAGGTGCTTACGGAGGGTGGAGGAAATACTGAATAGGTAGTAAAGGAAGGTAGTTATAAATACCAGCTAAAACCACATAACCAGCTGCAGAAACAAGGATTATAAAGTAATATGAATGCTTCTGTTGTATTTTGTTAAGAATATATTTGTCTTCCAATTTCTTTAACATCAGTTGGTATTTAAGTTGAGATACTAAAGGAATGTTCCCAAGGGACACTGCCCCATTGTAAGTTTATAAATGTGTTTGCGATTGTACGAGGAATAGTTATATCATGTGAAGCATACTTATGACCTTGTTATTGTTTCATGTGGATATGAGATATTATTTGTGTCAAGTTGACAAGGGGTGGATTGTAGTGGCTATTTCTGATTGTCAACTTGACTATATCTGGAGTGAATTACAATCCAGAATTAGAAGGCTCACCTGTGATCTAGATCTTGCATCTGGAAGACACAAGTTTCAGGTGTGGTGGTGTGCACACCTCTAATCTGGGCCACACCTGCTGCTGGAGATCTGCATAAGGACACTGGAAGGAGGAAGATTCAATCTTCTTCGCCTGCGAGCCTTGTGGGACTAAGGGACTGCTAGATCCTCAGGTTTTCATTCACAGCTACTGCTGACCATTGTTGGGGAGTTTGATTACAGACTATAAGTCATCAGCCAATTCCCTTACTATATAGAGACTACCTTTAAATTCTGTGACTCTCGAGAACCTTGACTAATACAGCCACTTTCCCTGTAGAACCAAACTTCTCTTGCAATAACTGAATCCTCAGTGAGGTCCATCTAACGAATTCCAGATAGTCAAGCAAAGAGACTGTAGGGAACATAAAAGAGAAAAACCAGATAGTAGAACAATGGCTTTCCCAGTTTCAAGGGATGAAGTGAATTACTCTCAGAAACATGCTTATTTATTATTGAATTGCATCATTGAAGGTAAATGTAGTTGTAGTGTGGATCATTCGAGTTTGAGGATCATTAGATGTCTCAGTATAATTCAGGAATGATCATGTTCATGAAATTTTTTAAAGAATTATGAGACAATGATTTTTATTTAAAGAGAATGATGTACCTAAAAGATACTAGAAAATGATAGATGTATTAATGATGAAGAAGTACATACAAAGAAATAAATCAGACTCGTTGTATGACCATCTCCTGGTCACATGCAAACCCTAAGCACTTAAAGTCTCAATTATTATTATCAGCTACAGGCACCCAAATAGATACAAGTAAAAGCAACTCTAAACAAATAAAGTATTTTATGGTGGAAAGATAGAATTTTATGATCTACAGTAAAATAATCTGTTGATTCTTTTATGTCTATCTAAAAGTTTTGTTTTATTGTGGCTATTGAACATGGACACACTGTGAAGAAAATTACAAGGTAGGAAAATTTGCATTGTCATTGTTACTTCCTCCTGTATTTGGTGCTATAGAATCATTTTCTGCCTACACTCATATTCAAAGCCTGTGGTCTAATGTGTCTAAAACTCATTTCTAATACCTACTCTCACTTCCTTTTCTTCCAACTAAGTTAAATGTCATTGATAGTATTAAGGATACTTGGGTTTAAGGATGACAAAATGGACAGACAGAAGATTCTGATGTTAAGACAGGCACCCTGGAGACTACAATGGGCTGAGCCCAGAGCTCACCAGCTGCCATGATAAGAATATGTAGCTATAGCATCTTTTCCATGCCAGCATTACCAGCTCAGGGACAGCCCAGGGATGCAGTGTAGTGTGACCAAGCTTCCTCTATAACCTGGGAGACTGTCTCATAGGTGTACCCACTTCATAATTAGAATAATGTATTCTAGCCAAAGATCCCAAATAGCTCCACTCTGTTACAGATTTAAATAATCAGTTTAAAAACTGAAAACGATAATGAAGGACAACTGTATCCTTTGCCAGGAAAATTACACAATACTAAACTCGGAGAGAAATAAAGACAGATTTTACTTGATGTCCAAGTGAATACTTATCACCAGTCCCAAGTATTAACTGATGCATAACAAACTGCCTTCTGATGAAAATATTTCATGTTAAAGAAATTTTTAAGATTCTATGTTGTGCTCTTGTATATGTGTTTTATAAATTGTCACATGGTTGTCAGATGGAGACTAGGCTGCTTGTCAAAAGGTGTCACTAAGTATGCTGCTCCTGGATGCTGGCTGCACATTGGGAGCCCATGTGGGTTGCTGAATGAAGAACCTGCATGTACCCTTTTTGTTTGTCAATTTCCTTAGCAGGGTGCCTTAGCTTCTGATGATAGATCATAAGAATGAATATTCCAGGAAATTGAAAGTTGTACAGCTTCTCAGGGCCTCGCCCCAGGAGCCACCGAGTACCACTTCTGTCACGTTCTACTGATCCAGTAGCTGATATACAAGACAGGACATTAAAATCTATCTTGTGATACAGAGGTAGAAAAATGACTGGAAAAAATAACATGAGGAGCTATATTTTAGCCTGCATGAAAATCAAAATTTCTACAGATTTAATGGGGTGCTTAGTTTTTGTTATATGCATTCTCTCTGTCTTTTAAAGAATGTATTTTCAGAGTTATTACTGGTTATATAGCTAATTCACCAGACAATGATTTATTTAGTATTCTATTATATTTCTCTTCTTCTTTCATTTGTTCCTTCCTTCTTTCCCTTTTTTTCCTTCTATTTTTTCTCACTTCCTCTCTCCTTATTCCTCCCTACTCATCTCATTTTCTCATTAGTAATTTCTGGATGATTTTATGTATAAGACTGAGTTCCAACAATGTATATGAGTAGAAGCAACACGTGAGCCTTCCAGACACTTTGATATGTATTTAACTTATATTATTTTCACTAGCTTGGAAATGATAGCAACCAGAGAAACCATGAAAGCTGCATTGTCTTTCTTAACAATTTCAAGATTTGTATCTTAAAATATTCCAATTTTTCCATAATCTGTATATGCCCACCTTAACCAGTCTTTCTTAAGTATGATATTTGTATTGATTGAGCCATTGTATTTATTGATCTCTTATTTTTACATACTTCTGACATGTTTGCACAGCACATTTTGGTATATAACTCATCTTCTAATACATAAAATATTCCATTTTTATTGGATTAAACAAAGACTTTAGATACAAGGTTGGCTAAACTGTAGCAAACTTTAAGTCTACCTTAGTGACCATATACAATAAGTATTCCCTGTAGCTACAGTGAAGCTTTTCATGTATAAGAGCTGACAAAATACTCAACTTCCAAAGTCCTGACTGAGTACAAAAGTCAGCTTGCCTGATAACTTCTCTACATGACAATAGGGGCTAGAAGATGGTAGACTTGTATATAGTGCTGTCAAAGTAAACTTTTCCAACAATGAACATTTTCTTTAGCAGATACCAGGAATAGGAAAATAATTACCAATAATGATATCTAAGAAAGGATAAAAAAGAAAATAAATATTTAAAATTTTCTGATAAATTCAATAAGAAGTGACATATATATATATATATATATATATATATATATATAGCCAAATTTTACAAAAAATCATAGTATAAACTTCAATTAATTATTCTTTTTCAAGTTGAATGGACAAAAAAATTGAAAGAGGAAATTTTACTGAAGAGATTTGGGGCTTCTAGAGACCTTTAAGACATACCTTATACCCCACGTGCATGTATAGATATTTATACATGTGGCCTCTATAGATAGTTACAGATGTCTGAGGCTGCAAACATAAAAAATACTATAGTGGAAGGAAATGGCCATCAAAAAAGACAGCAATTCCTTAGGAATTATTGGATTTAGAAAAAGAGAATGATTCTTTTCTCTTCTTCTCTAAGATAATATCAAGCTCCAAATTTCCAAAACGAAGAAATGTCCTGTGGCAGTGGAGAAGGAGAAGAAACAGGTCTACAGTTCAAGATTCTCAAATTAGCACATCAATGGGAAAAGAAGGAACAGGAACGTGGTCAAACTATTCTTACAAAGTCAGTAGTACCTGTATTCTCAAACCAGATAAACACACAATAACAAAAGGTATGACAATCATAAATGATGACTATAGCTACAAAAAATTTTCAACAAAACACTAGCAAACCAGATACCAAAAGACACCAAGAAGATCATTCACTATGATCAACTTGGCATTATTTCAGAAATGTGGAAATTAAGCTTGGATTGACCTAAAAGCTTCTTCTCTACTAACTAGCTTTCATAGTGATAGCAAGTGCTATGTAGAATGCTATAAGAGAAAAGAAATCGATAGTCTTATCTAGCTGTGGACTCTGCATGCTGCAGTTCACACCTGCTATGATGAGCCCACCAGCAGAGTAACAATATAACTATTACAGGGGTAACCAACAATTTTCTTATAGGATTTGATTTCACAGGATGGAATCCACACCTAGAACTGTAAGACTGGTCAAAAACTTATGACACAATGTGTGTGTATATCATAAGCCCAAGGGTTCTACTATTGATATTTGGAAAATGAGCATGTTGTCCAACTCCCATATATATGTATGTATATAGATGTAGATGCATATAGACATAGATATAGATAGATAGATATCCATAAATTAGCACTGCTCATAGATTGCCAATAGAAGTTGCTATTGGAATCTATTTTCAGTGGAAAGAAGTAAATGCAGACACTCAAAGTGGGTACAGGAGATGAGGATACATGACTGTGGAGTTCTCATCCCTAATTGTGACATCTATACCATTCCTGCCAAGGCTCAGGGTCCATTGTAGAAAAGCATGTGAAAAAAATGTAAGAGCCAAAGGAGAAAAATAGGACTGCTGTGGGATGTAGGCTTTGATTTTTTAAAACCTACTTTTAGTAAGTGTTCTCAAATGCCTCTACCGCCCCCTTTTACCTCACCATCTAAAGGAAGGGGAGAAAAGATGGTAAATATGACAAGAGGATGTGGACCTGTTTAGAAGTAGTTCTTTTGGGAAGATTCCTGTCTCCATTTGTCAGGATACTGGCAATTCAGTTCAGTAGTATCAGGATACAAAATGCAAGTCAGCAGAGGTGGTACAATCCAACAGAAACAGCTAGGTCTCTGACGAATTGGCAAGAGTCAGAGGAGAAACCAGAACCAGCCAGGACACCAGAGGAAGTTCTCTGCCATGCCTCTCTCAATGAAGTGAAGATTAGTGAAGACTGGAGACCAACAAACACTGCATAGCTAACTATGCAAGAACCTTGTCACTCTTTGTTGAGTCCTATTTATACTCTCTCCAAACATCATGTGACCTCCCACAGGTCTTGCCTCAGCAAAACAACAAGTGAGTCTGCATCCCATGACACAAGCAGAAACTTCCACTTCAGTGGGATGCTGTCATTTTCATAAAACATGGCTATTGCACACATATGCACAAAGCAACTTAAAGTCACCTGCACCAAGAACCACATAAACCAGGGCCCTACAATGATCCATTATGGATGGAAAAGGGATCACAAGGCAACAGCCCTTCTTGAGGCACTCTTGGTAATCAGTGTTTGCTAGGGTGGTATGGTCATATTCCTCTGTGCTGTAGCCACTGGTGAGTTGCCCTTACTCAAGGAAATAAGACCTCACCCCTGCTCTTGCAACCAATGGCAGTTAGATGCAGTGGGGCACCAAGAAATTAGTGGGAAGAAGGGGTTCAGTAGGAGAATAAAAAAGATAAAGGATAATGGTGCTTGTGATCAAAATGCAATATATATAATAAAATTTTAGTAAAAAGTACATTATAATTATGAAAGAATACTTGTTCAAAGAATATTAAAGGGGAGGGATGCTTCTAAAAGTTATTCTTGTTCCTGTGATAGCCTTCATTTAAATGGGAACTGCAGTAGAACAGAAAGGAATACTGTGGTTGAACCAGGGCTTTGAGCTGTTTTGCAGTTTTCTACTGCTTTTCCTTTTTGAATCAGAAAGCTAAATATTTCCTTTCTAAATGCTCTGAAAAACACTCCAGGTAAAAATCAGTTTAAAATTTGAAAAATAGATCTTTGACCTTGAGTGTATTTTATTAAAAATACTAAACCAAAGTGACAACCCCCACAAATATTTAAGGCATGTGGTTATAATGGGTAGAAAATAATTTCCAAATTCCCCTCTAATTCCACAGTTTAGCGTTTATACATCCTGCTTCTGTGATAGCATGAACTGGATCCAGTCTGCTCACTCCAGGGTTCCTTGAAACTCCCACAAACAGCCTGTATCCTGACCTGAAATACTTAAAGCCAGATGTACTTATTAGAACCATATTGATTGATTAAGAATGAATGTTTCTTCATCTAGGATCTCTGAATGTTAGGACATCATGTGGAAGTCTCTATGGGCAAGGAAGCTTCTTTTGCAGTAGCATGGGTGACTACAGACTCTAACAGAGAAGAAGAGACATTCAAGGCTTCTTTGCTCCCCCGCCCCACCCAAAAAAGAAAGAAATAGTCCAGATAGGAAGAGATTAGCCTTTAAAAAGCGGGATAAGCACTTTAAAAAGTGCTAAAGTGTAGCTCTTCACAGATAATGGCTTCTGGCCAGGGTTGGGGAAGGACTAAGTTTTTATTAAGGGGCTGACCACTGTGAGTTTTAGTATATGGGTGACACAAATTGGACTTGGTGTTTGTTTGTTTGGTGGGTGGGAGGTTGGCTGAGTGAGTGAATGTCTCAAGGGACCTGGGAAGAGTAGGAAATGTGATCAAGGTGCCTTGTACAAAATTTTCAAATAATTAATAAAAATATTATGTTGGGGAAAAAAGAAAGAGAAAGGAAAAAAATGTTCTCCATGAATTTTCCAAAATGAGTACATTTTCCACACACCCATCTTGACAGAATTAGCAGAGGACCAGCCTTGATGACACCAGAAATAAAGCCATGTCTTTTCTTGTTACCATGACAGAAAACCTAAAGAAAGCAATTTAAAGCAGGAAGGGTGTAATTTGATTCAACGTTTGATGATAAAGTGTACCACGATCACTAGGGAGTTATGGCAGCAGGAATATGAGGCAGCTGGTTAAGCTACACCAGCATTAAGAACAGAGAGATGAATTCCCTTCTGGTGCCAGCTCGCTTTCCCCTGTTGTGCTGCCTAGGACTCCTGCCCATGGGATTGCAGGCCCCATATTTGGAGTATCTCATCTCACCTAAGCCTTTTTAGAAAAGCTCCCGTAGATATATTCAGAGACGAGTTTCTATTTGGTTCTAAATTTTGTAAAATGAGACTTTATAGTATATTTACATTGTAGTTGGGTCAATCAGTTCCACTTCTTTAAATTAGAATCAGAATATTATATGCCCAAAGGATCTTCTTATTTAATGTTTGTGCAGAGATGGGAAAAATGAGTAAATATATAGATAGATGATAGATATATAGATAGATGATAGATTGATCATAGGGAGAAAGATGATAGAGAGATAGAGGATAGATAGATGGTTAATAAATAAATAGATGATTGATAGATGATATATAGATTATAGATAGATAAATAAATAGATAGATAGATAGATAGATAGATAGATAGATAGATAGATAGATAGATAGATAGAAGGATAAATAGGACAGGTAAATAAAGTAGGTGGATCAGGAGACAGACAGGAAAAACTATTCATAGGCAAAGTGCAACACAGAATATCTACTTTCTTCGCTTCTTTATAGTTATGTGTACTCAAAAGTCCCTTGAAATGCTCGGTTTTTAATCCCAACTTTATAACGATGTATTAACAGTTTACATAACCCATATTAAAATCTAAGCTTTAAGTTCTGTAAGCACCAGTGCTTACTTACTAAACCAATATTTCCTGATATGGTCAGTGGAAATGACAACCAGGCCTGGATTGAAGGGTTCTCAGCAAGCCAATATATATATATATATATATATTTTACACATTGTGAGAAACAGAATACAATGGCTGTTGCCAGGAAACTACAATTGTTGTCAGAATACAATGAAGTTTGCAATCTAAACAGGGTACACAGGTCAATGTCTAAAACTAATTGTCCAGCCTAGCTTCTATAAGTCTTTCTGAGTCCAGAGAATGCAGAGACGCACAGGTGAGCTGAATGTTCTACTGCTTGAAGCAGTGCCTTGGTTTCTCAGGAACTGAAAGGCGTACAGTGCCCAGCAGCCACATACTCTAACAGGAAAGACTAAAACATGTTGGTGAAGGTGGGTGGGCCAGGCCAACCCCATGGCTCCCTGCAATTCCCCCTTATTTATGTATATTTTTAAATTTCAGGGTATGCAAGCCATTCTTCAAAGCAGACATGCAGTAGCAAGTGATTATAAAGGCTATTATACTTCTTAGTATAACCAATAACAAAATTCACAGAGACTTTCCTATGGACCACAGTTTGGGAGTCCAATTACAGACAGAAAAATAATGACCAAAAATCTTTGCTAGGTTTTGCACAGCATCGGAATAGGGTAATTGATCTAACTTTGAGTGCTCAATAGTTAATATTTCATCATGCAAAGCCTAAACATCAATACCCAAATTGCCATGTGGCCATATTCCTGTAAGGTGATTATTAATCTGACTCTAATTAAGTTGAGAATCATTAGCATAGACATGAATGTTATTCTCTTTATAGTTAACAAAGCAAAACACAGGAAGATCAGGTACATGAGCTTGAAATGTTTCAGCAGTACAGATGCATTCAACAGAGACAACATAGCCAGGAAGAATTCTGCAGTCACACCCTTCCTTCCCCTGAGAGCTCAGTAATTCTTTTCCCTCAATCACTGATTCCTTTATCGGAGTCATTGTTGGTAGAGGGATTCTGTTATTCTTGGTTCAATGACTTCATCACACTGTTCTTTTCCATTGCTTCAGATGTATCCTCTGTAGATGCTTTTGAATCTATCTTCCACAGGTTGAGTCAGTCTTTCAGGTATTCCCACTGGCTTTTCAGCACCTGGAGAAGAAACACAAACATAGACTAGGCTCCACTGAAATACTAAATTCAGGCTTTCTTTCTTAGTTACGCTTTTACACTGTGAACAGACACAATGACCAAGGCAACTCTTATAAGGACAATATTCAGTTGGGGCTGACTCACAGGTTCAGCGTTTCTGTCCAATATCATCAAGGTGGGACATGGCAGCATCCAGGCAGACATGGTGCCGGGAGAGTTAAGAGATCTATATCTTGTTCTGAAGGCAAATAGAAAACTGGCTCAGTTGACTAGGAGGGAGGGTCTCAAAGTCCATCATAGTGACACTTCCTCCAATAAAGCCACACCTACTCCAACAAGGCCACACTTCTTAGTAGTGCCATTCCCTGGGCCAAGCATATTCAAACCACCACACTGTCCAAGTGACCTGACATAACATCTCTCAAAGGACCCGGACCCAGAATTTTTGGAGGGAATCAAATATGTTCTGCAGGAGTAAGACCATTCTTACCAAATGTTATAAATTTAAAGTATATAAAATAGAAGACAAAATAATATGAAGAGTAACTGTATTGCCCTTCTCCCCCTCTTTTAATTTTCAATAACATTTAAGTGATCTGTTAGCTCTTTCCACAAGAGATTGACCTTGGGGTTATATAGATTGCCTGTGATGTTGGTTACAGCATACGCCTAGAAAAATTCCTGATAAGACTTGGTAGTAGGTGCTGGCCAATTACAAGTTTTTGATATTTTATAGTGTTCCCAAATAACAAAGGCTCTGAGAGGAAAAGAAAATGAAGAAGGTGGTAACATCGTTATACGTTTCCATTAGTAGGGGAACAGTGAAAATGAGCAATGAATAGGTATCCATAATGACAGGAATGTGTAATAACTTCCCACAGGTTGGGACATGAGTAACATTTATGTGCCAATGTGATTTGGCAATCCTCTGGGAGTTATAGCCTAAGGAGGAAGGGACATTATATTAAGTTTTACACATGAATGGCATCCCTTAACTTTCAAGTGAGCCTGATCCTGATGAAAATTGACTTTCAGTGCAGAAGCAATTTGATGAAAGTGTGTGACAGTCTCCTGTTTCCTTTAGGCTGCTAGTTCCTAGGAAAAGAGGCAGCATTAAAAGCCTTTGCATTTTCCTCAGACAAAGGTCCTGCAAGATAAGAATGTGACCTAATATGGCCAAAATAAACTGCGTGTTATTCCCATTGACTTAATTGTAATCAATCATGAATAGAGGTATCTTGTGGAGTGATAAATGTTGGCTCTAGACACAGCCATGCCAGCACTATGTATTACGAATCAGAACATAAGTTTAGAGGTTGAAGGTTACATGATGTTTCAAGGTGTAAATCATGCATAATTCCATCTGTTGTGCATCCATTTTTCTGAATGATTAAAAATCAGTGAAGAATCTCTAGAAATATTTAAGAAAATTGTGACATCTGCAAAAACTACTTTTGCAGAGGATACTTGCTTAAGCCCAGTGCTTTTAGGAAATAGAATAGCATGTTTTGATAAAAAAAATCAGTAAGGTTATTGGAAGGAAAGTGCTTATCAATTTGAAAGGTACGTACAGCAAAAACCATTGCTAACTCATCAAAGGAACAAAAATTACAACCATTTTTTTAATCATATGAAATACAAATTTTTATTGACTGTTGTCGGAATAATTGTATTGTAATTCCTGCAGCTAGTACTGGGTGTGGTAGGAGTAGAAGGACAGCTGTGACTAATATGGATCAGACAAATAATGGTGTTTGATATTGAGTTATATTTGGTGGTTTTATATTGATAATGGTAGTAATAAAATTGATAGCTCCTAGAATAGATGATACGCCACCTAAATGTAGGGAGAAAATTGTTAGGTCTACTAATGCTCTGGCAAGTAAGTGCTAAGTTACCTGCTAAAGGAGGGTGTACGGTCCACCCTGTTCCTGCTCCTGCTTCTACTGTTGAAGATGCCAAAAGAAGAAGGAAGGATGGTGGAAGGAGTCAGAAGCTTATGTTATTTATTCGTGGGATTGCTATATCTGGGGCTCCAATTGTTAGTGGTACAAGTCAGTTTCCAAGGCCTCCGATTATTATTGGTATAACTATGAAGAAAATTATAACGAATGTGTGGGCTGTTACAATTACATTGTAAAT
The DNA here is from genome assembly GCA_028551405.1 of Uromys caudimaculatus. Taxonomy (NCBI): domain Eukaryota; kingdom Metazoa; phylum Chordata; class Mammalia; order Rodentia; family Muridae; genus Uromys; species Uromys caudimaculatus. Next base: position 43,911,749 of record CM052716.1, read on the forward strand.
TTCATCGCCTAGGGGGGGCGCCTGGTTGTCCTAATTCAGCTCGAATTAGGATATTAAGTGCTGTTCCAACTGCTGGTCCTGCTCAAGCTCCGAATAGTAGGTATAGAGTTCCAATATCTTTATGGTTAGTTGAAAATAGTCAACGGTTTACGAACATAGGTAAAATGGCTGAGTAAGCATTAGACTGTAAATCTAAACACAGGGTTTAATCCTCTTTTAACCAGAGCCTTAAGGTGATTTTCATGCTGAATTGCAAATTCGAAGGTGTAGAGAAAGGACTCTACTAAGACTTCTCCCGCCTCGTTTCTGATAGGCAGAAGTAGATTGAAGCCAGAAATAAGATATTTAGCTGTTAACTAAAATTTCATAGGTTTAAGTCTTGCCAATCTAGAGGATGTCTTAGCTTAATTAAAGCAATTGATTTGCATTCAATAGATGTAGGATAGAGGCTTACAGTCCTTATCAGAAGTTAAACTATGCGTTTTCTTAGGGCTTTGAAGACTCTTGGACTAAAATATCCTAAACTTCTACATGATTAGTTGCCTTGAATTATCAATTCAGCAAGCATAAGCCAATATGAAAACATAATTTTTTGAACTGATATGGAAATTTGTCCATTCTATTGACCCCCTCATCTCTAAGAAATTTTGCGGGGATGTTGGAAGAAGGGATAACTAACCATGCAGGAACAGCATGGGGATTTGAAATACCCTGGGACTGGGTGTTTGTAAGCACATTTTCCACCCGCTATAGTCCATTCTCTAGAAGGAGGAGGAGGAGGAGGGGAGGAGGAGGAGGAACAGGAGGAGGAGGAGGAGGAGGAGGAACAGGAGGAGGAGGAGGAGGAGGAGGAGGAGGAGGAGGAGGAGGAGGAGGAGGAGGAGGAGGAGGAGGAAGAGGATCAAGATTACTTGTAAAGACACCAACTAAAGGTTGCAGAAATTTTTAGTTGTTGTGGGAAATTTTAACATTGGTATGATTCAATTTATGTCCCCTAGCAGTTTCTGAAGATCATGTATTCTTTAAGGTGTTGTCCTAATTTCCACCTTTGGAGAAATGATTGCTGAAGGCCTTATCAACTTTCCTAAATATACAATTAGAATAGTACATTGTATTTTCTCAGGAGCTATAACCATTCCACAATGGGTTATTCCAATTTTTCCCTCAGCAAACAAATCTTCAATCATTCTATTATTTTCACCAGGAAGGAAAATATCATTCATATAATGTACAATAAAACTGAGAGGAAATAATTCTCTAGTTCCATTTAAAGCAGACCCAAATTTTGTCTATTTGCCACTTCTTGAGGCAAAACTTTCAAATGATACTTTTTCATGTAAGTCCACATAAGTTAAAAGAAGGTACACTGAAATCAAATATTTTACAACCTTTAGGATGCAAAGGTATAGTATAGAAACTGTCCTTTAAATATAATAGGCCACTCCTTAGATGAGAAGCTTCCTTAACAACCTCAGTAGGAGAGGACACAGAGCAGTGGAGAAACATCTCCATGATGTCAGTCTCCACACACTGGGTGGATGGGTGTTAGGAATGGAGGGCATCAGAGCAAGAGGGAGGCAAAATCATCACATGGACGAGGAAGCCAGTCAGCTCCATCACCCACAGAGACACTAGATAATATATCTTCATGTTCTAATTCTTCTTCTATGCCTAGTGTTAGGATTTTTTTCTGATCATTTTTACTTTTTAATTGTGTCACTTTTATTGACAGCATCATTGGGAATTTTCTTGGACCCATGTTAGGATTACCTTTATAGATTCCAGGAAGTTTCCACTGCACTAGGTTTCCACACCATCTCCAAATGTTCCCAACCCCAATTCCAGCCATCTCTCCCTGCACTGACTCCCTCCACTCGATTTGAAACCCTCCCCTGCTCCTGTTCCCACCTGCCTCAAATCCACCCATAAAATCCATTCAATTTCCCCCTCCCAGAGAAATCCATTCATTCCCCTAAACTCCTTCCAGAATGTCTCTGGGTCTACAGATTATAGCTTGGTTATCAAGTGGGGGTGAGATGGGGTGGAGGGATAGAGTGTAGGGGGAGATAGTTGGAATTGTAAGAGGAGGGGTGGTATTGGCATGGAAACATAGTGTAGTGGAAACATCCTATAGAATCTATAAAGGTGGTGCTAATGAGGCTTCCTAGTAATAGGAGATACCAAGTTTAAACTGGACATCTTTTGTAGCCAGACAAGGCTTCCAGTGTGAGACTAGGGTGCATATAATTGAGTGTTGCCCAAGGCGTTCCCATGGAAATCCTCAAGCCTCCCAGGCTGTTGCTAGGACAAAAGGTTGCTCTTTGTAAACTGACAATGGGGCCCAATTGTCAACAACAACACCTACATAAGTCATTAAACATGGAGAAGTTGAACTGGTGCCTACATGGAGCCTTCACCTCTATGTACTAGTCTCTTTGATGTAGGAGGGCTCTCTGGAAGCTGATGAAAGAGAAATGTAGACACCAACCCAGCCACAAAACCTCTGACTTACAATCTGTCTTGATAAAAATCTCTGACCTACAATTTATCTTGCCTATAAAATATGCTAGGTCAATGGTGGCACAGAATTTGTAGAAGTAATATCTGAGTTGACTTAAGGCCCACCCCATGAGAAGAAGCCTGTGCTCTTTACTACTTGAGTAACGATGAACCAGATGCTATATAGTTCAGAAACCTAGTGTAAAACCTAAGTAAAACAAACAAAGAAACAAACAAACCTAAAAACAACAACAACAAAAAACAATAAAATGATTCCTAATGACACTCTGCTATACTCATTGATCAATAGCTCACTCACTAATCATCAGAGAGGCTTCCTCAGGTGTCAGATGGGAACATATGTAGAATCCTGGAGGAAGATATTATGCAGGGAGACAGCAAAATTCGATGTCTCCACCAAATACCTCCACTCAGAGCTCAGGGAATCTCATGGAGGAGGAGGCAGAAATATTGTAAGAGTAATGTATGGAGTAGATTGGGAGAATAAGAACTTCTGAATCAACTAAGCGCGGTACATAGGAGTTCACAGAGGCCAAAGGAAAGCATATATGGGTCTGCATGAGGTTCTCTACATATATATTATAGCTATTAGTGTTGTATTTTTATGGGCCTTCTGACTGGGAGAACTTGTGGGTCTCTGTCACTTTCACCTGCTATTGTCATTTTTTCCCTGTTGGATTGGCATGTCCAACTTCAATATGATAGTTTTGTTTCATCTTATTATATTTTATTTTATCATGTTTGGTTGTTATCTCTATGAAGCCAGTTCTTTTCTAAGGAGAGACAGAAAAGGGATGAATCTGGAATCAAGGGGAGGTGGAGAGGAACTGGGGAAAGTAGAGGGAGGGGATACTGTCATTAGGATATATTGTATGAGAAAAGGATTTATTTTCAATAAAAGAAAAAAAGAAAGGAAAAGAGGAAAAGAGAAAGAGCAGCAATAATGTATTTTAGTTAAAAACAAACAACAACAATACACACACAGCCACACATAAAAAATATCCCCAAAACTCTGCTTTAATTCATAAAATTAAATTTAATTCATAAAATCTGCTATCAAATTGAAATACTACGTGGAAAAATGTCCAATTTCATCTCTCTATCTTCCATACTCTCCTAAATCCCCTGGAAAATTGTATGAGTAACATATTTTCAAAATTATTAGTGACTGGTTAAAAAAGAAAGATTAATCATGACTCATCAACCATAATAGCTATAAATGTTATTACTTTAGAGTCTTAACATTATTTATTTCTACCATATCTCTATCTCCTAAATTTCTGGATTCCAACAAAAATTGAAGAAACTTTCATATGAAAACATATAATTCATTTAGAGATTTTGGAAAGAATTTGAGTATTTTATCTGCTTTGCACATAAAAATCTTTACTGTAGCTACAGGGTAAACCTTTCCTATGTGATCAACAATCTAGACAAAGTTTTCTACTGATTAGCCAACTCTCTGTCTAAAAAGGATTATTTATCCACATAAAAACAGAACACTTACTATGTTATAAAAAGAATCATTTTAGTTAAAGTCAAAATTGGAAATAAAGTGCTCACTTAAAGTGCTACCCTTAATGAGTTTTACTATTTTTTCTTCTTCTTTTTTTTTTTTTTTTTTTTTTTTTTGGTTTTTCGAGACAGGGTTTCTCTGTGTAGCCCTGGCTGTCCTGGAACTCACTCTGTAGACCAGACTGGCCTCGAACTCAGAAATCCACCTGTCTCTGCCTCCCAAGTGCTAGGATTAAAGGCGTGCGCCACCACTGCCTGACCCTTAATGAGTTTTAAAGACAGATTATTTTTCTTGCCTGGCCCTTGCTTTTAGAATTGTTATTGGAAACTATTTTCACATGTATTTTATTTGTGTGTTTGTTTGTGTGTGTGTGTGTGTGTGTGTGTGTGTGTGTGTGTGTGTGTGTGTGTGTGTGTGAACGCCTGTGTGAAAATGTGCCACACACCTCATGCATGTAACAGTCAGGACAACTTGAGTGAGTCAGTTCTCTCCTTCCACAGTGTGGGTTTAAACATCAGACTTGGTTGCAAACTCCTTCAACTACTGAGCCATTTCATAGTTACTTAGGATTGTTATTAAACCAAATGCATGGGAGTCCCTTTATTAGGACATAGGTAATAATACAGTTATACAACCTCCAGGCATATGTTTATTATTTTTAATTTTTTAAAAAATTATCTATCTATCTATCTATCTATCTATCTATCTATCTATCTATCTATCTATCTATCTATCTATCTCCCAAAGGCTGCTCCCTCCTCGTCCCCTCTCAGAGAGTTCCTCTCCCATTCTCTCTCCCATTCGCCTCTAGGAGGACAGCACCCCTCATCCCCCCATCCTGGTCCATCAAGTCTCTGGAAAATTAGGTGCATCCTCTCCCACTGAAGCCAGGCATGGCAACCCTCTGCTACTTACGTGCCAGGGGCCTCAAAGCAGCCTGTGTATGCTCTTTGGTTGGTGGCTCAGTCTCTGGGAGCTCCCAGGGCTTCAGGTTAGTTGACACTGTTGGTCTTTCTGTGGGGCTGTCATCTCCTTGAGGGATTTCAATCTTTCCCCTAACTCTTCCATAGGGGTCTTCGACTTCTGTCCAGTGTTTGTCTGTCTCAGCTAGCTGCTAGGTAAAGCCTCTCAGAGGCTGATAAGCTAGATTGTTCTGTGTAAGCACAACATAACATCATTAATAGTATGATAAATTGGTTCCTGCCCAAGGGATAGGTCTAAAAATGGCTCTAGGTGTATTTTTAAGAGTTTACTTTATGATTACAAAGTGAATTTTTAATTCAATGTGTCAGAAACATTAAAAATAAGTGTATCAATGTAAAAAAATACTCATAGTAAGTGCTGTAAGTCTACTAATCTGGGGAGATAGACAGTGACTTGATGGAATTGTGTCTTATTTTCTGACCTCACTGTCTGGAATTTTAATTATTGTTATGAGTTATAGTATGAGTTAATGACCTATGCCCTGTTATAGAAGTCAGTCTGGTATTTTCTTGTGCTACTGTTAAAAGAAAAATCTCATATCCCTATCCAATTCAAGTGGTGAGGACAGCTCAGCTCAGTACTGGGCAATGAAGCGGGGAACATTCTCTGTAACAGCAGCAGTGGGGATGCTTGCATTTTGCAAAGCTAAAAGAATAGCGGCAATAATAAAGCATCATGCTGCATTATTACCCATTATCCCCAGCACCAGGGATAATGCCAGGCATTTTCTTGCCAATTATTCTCAGGCAGGAACTGAGGATTCGGCTTTCATTTTTGATAGAACAGAGATTCATATTTTATCCATTTATATCCTCTAACATCTACTCACAAAATAAATGGTCTTGAAGTGTCAAATGGTCGTTTCAAGCATGAAAGAGACACGAGATCCAGGAAAAATAAAATTACGGCTTTTGGACATGCAGTTTTCCGTTGGTATCTGTGTGGAGAGTGCTTCTACTAACCCATGTGAGCAGCATACTCTGTGGCTAAATAAGTTCCTTATGCAAGATGTATCGCATTTACTTATAACCTTTATCTATCCACTTGTAGATTTTAAACCATCACTAAATTACTTATAATACATAATGAAATATATATGTGTCAACTTTTCCATAGTGTATTGTTTAGGAAATAATGACAAGGAAGAAAGGTCACACTGTTCGGTTCACATGCATTCTTTTTCAAATACCTTTGATTTAGGCTTGTTTGAATTCTCACATGAGGAATGATAGCTGAGCTTGTTGTAGTACTGCAGGAACCATAGGAAAGAACTAGTTTCTGTTCATGAGAGCGACTCTGAAGCACGGGACTCATCCCATATGTATATCACTCTTCCAAAGCTGAATATCTACCCAAATTTGAATGGCTATCAATGCTAGAAACATCTGAAAATGGTGGCATAAATTGATATTTCCTCTTAATTAAGTGTTCTGTGAGCAGGATTACAAAATACTATACTACTAAAGTAAAATGTCATCAGAACAAAGCCATTTCACATTCTTCTGGGACAACAGAATTCAATACAGTTATGTTTTTAAATGAACTTCCAGGTTGTCTCAGCATGAGGCAAATATTGAAGCTGTAATTGTAGATATATTTGTTTGGTTACAGAATCAAGTAAATTAATATATTTTAAAAGTTGGTGGCAATCCTGGCATATGTTAAACTATCTTATTTGTTAGGTAAAGGAAATTTTGCCTTGTGATTTCTAAATGTTACTGAATATTATGGAAAAAGCAGTGATTTGGAATGGGGAAACAGATAAAATTCAAGTGGGGACTTTAATTGGGGTAGTTAGAGAGGACACAATAAAGAAGGATAGGGAAGGAAGATGGTAATATAACACTAATGATGTCAGAAAAAACATACAGAATCATTATTCACTGAGGTAAATCTCATATAAAGCGCATGTGACTATGTATATACATATGCATACAAATGCACATATACACATGCATGCATACACATACCCACCCCCCCTTAACTCCCCCCACAGATCCATACCCCTACCCATACCCATAACCTTATGGATATACATTTATAGTTCAAATGAAGTTTTCCCACCTTGGGCTAACAATACCACCCCTAAGAATTGTCTAACAAAATTATCATTACCAGGCATGAAAATCTACCATTTGAGTTGTTGGTCATGGAGGGCCAAAGACTCTCCAGAGAATATAGGTTATTGCTGTTGACCTTGCATGTCTCCTGAAGTTTGAAGGTAAGTCCCTATTGCCCTATACATTATGAAGTTTGGACACAAGACCCAGAGGATTTGACCTGGAAGCCTTTCTGATGAGAGCTATCTTCCATAGCACTGGAAGATGCTCTGAAAGCTTCCAAGTGAAGTATGCAACCAATAGTCCTACCCAACTGTAATCCCCATGAACCACAGTGATGATCAGCAGGGCACATTAATATTAAGGGTATAACAGTGGTACTCATATATTGGTTGAAACATACACATTATGGCAGTAGGTGATACATAGTTATTCTCTGAGAGCTCTGAGGGACAAATGCCTTTTTATTTTCTGGATTTATTGAAACTATTGTAATCAAAACTATCTCAGAGCACAAGAAGGATAAAACATAATTTTAGGATAATACTTAAAGCTTTATAATTCAACTCTTGTTGAGGATATTCTTTCAAACCTGCATATTGGTGTTTGGCTAAGATAAAACTCCCAGTGGCATATGTGGGTGTTTCTAAATTCAGTTTCTGAATGCATTTTCAAAAGGTGGCTATAGACATTATGGTTGCATTGTTAAAAAGCAGTCTAAAAACCACTCTGGAAACAATGTAAATAATACTAAGTAGAGTAGAGTTTTAAGGTTCACTTACATAATATATGACACCTTGAGGGAAAGTGACAATATTGAATATTTAACATAAAAGTCTCTTAGGCTGGCAATGTAGATTAGGCATAAAATACATGACTCTTTTATGTGTGGCCTTGAGGTCAACCTAGAAAGGAAAAGAAAAACAACTACTTGCCCATCCCCACAAAATATAAGGCTTGAAAATATTAAGCCTTTAGCATCATATATAAATAAAACTTCATTTTAAAAAATTTTCACACGGGAAGTTTTTGAAATAATATTCTCTTTCTATACATTTTTTCCTCATGAATTCTAATTATACCAGTGAATTCTGTGGAACCAGTTCACAATTTACCCTGTCTCCTAAAAATTGTAGAATTTGTCAAGCCAGAGGGAAAGAAATCTACTCAAAAGAGAGAAGTAAATATAGAAGACAATTAGGGCAAAGATATATATTTTTTTAAATGTAGGTTTCTCATTATGTTTCTTTCCAGCATTAAAAGGGAAGGATGACAAAGTCAAATTATGCTCGAAATATGGTTATAATTAGCTATAACTTCAGTGTGCAAATTTTAAATTAGGGTGAATTTATTTAAATTCTAACAGGTATATATGCCTCCCCACAAGGATAAAATATGATTAAATTCTAGAGATAATTTGATTATCAGAACTGGGTTGAGAACATGTCTCTTTAGTAGCCTAACTGGGAGACAGGTAAGCTTAGTTGTTATAGATATATACCTGTTCTGTCCTAGCTGAGCTAAGATGGGGTAGGATACAGATGTTGAAGGTTGAGAGAGAAAGACAGTTTTCATTTCAAGCCACTAAAAACATTTTGACATCGGAGTCAAGTGATGTTGTTTGTAAGATTTAATGAGAGAGTTCTTTGTTGAACATTTAGTTTAAAAAACCATGTACTTCTTTCACATTAAAAAGTGCTCTGTTACTGAGAATGTATGTCAGCATAAGTCTGGGTCTATAACAAGTATGGATACATTCTGGAAGCCCTCTTCTCCACTGTTTCCTCACAGTAGTGATGATATTGGCCTAAAAGGCCAGTGGAACTCTGCTACTAAAGTTTGCACCTTCCTGCAAGTCTCAGTATTTCAGTTATTGCTATGGTGCCATCACCCCTCTTTGAATATAGCATCAATAACATGATTATGAAGAAATATGTACTCATGTGATGTTAAATTATTTTCAAGTCTTGAGGAAACCTTTATTACCAGGATATTGATGAACTTTTTTTCATGAGAAACTGACCTTTAAATGGTATCATATGGGTTACAGCTAATACCTTACTGAACCCTGGTATTAGAACTCCGTAGAAGAGTACTAGGTGTGTAGTTCAGGGATATATCATGTCTCTTACATTTATGTGCAAAACTCTGTGTTTATTTTTCACACTTTCAATTGTGGCTTCCAGTTGAACTTAGAATATTACCACCATATCCTCCTAAACTTTATCAAATGTATCCTAAACACAGTTTCTGTAAGTGTTTTGATTTTTGAACAGGTATTTTAGATAATTTGAGTGGATTTTGTTGGCCTCATCTTCCTTTGATTCAGAAATATATAATACAGAAGAGCCAAAGAAATGAATCAGGGCATTGCTCAACCAGAGGTCACAGAAAGATAGGAACTAGACATGAAATCTCATTTGTGTTCTGTTTGTTTCATTTTCTTGTTCTACGGATTCTTGCTAAGATTCAGTGACAGACTCCAACAAAATGTGGATGCTAAGACTAGGTATCATTATAACCCAAACATGTTTCATACTTCCTCACTATGAGCTGCTGCTGTCTTTGTAGTAGATTCTACTTTAGTGAATATAGTCCACACATCTGCTCAACCAACTTCTTGGGCTTCCCAAGTTTTTGCACACTGAAGCATGTGTTTTTGATAAAGCCTTCCACTGATAAACCATTTAAAGCTACAAGCTACTTGCCTTTATTTGGAGACATGTTTTTCAGACTACTAAGCTACATTTAATAAGTCATGGAACTCTCATATAACCATATCTGGTTATGATTTATTTCCTTATCTGAAATATCAGTTCCACAATGACAGAACTATTTTGTCTATTTTGTGCCCTATTATGCTTGCTACATATTAAGTGCTTATGTAGAAAGAGTACTGAACACCCAACAATCCATTTAAAGAAGGAATAACAGATAAAATGCCCAACATATCAAATTATTGCTATCATTTGATAATCAACCACAGAAAAATTTTTAAATTCAAATGGCAAATGAACAAAGGAACAAAATTTACATTTATAATACATGTATTTTAGTTATCTTCTATTTATTTGTTTGATCTTCTTATTTTAAGTAGCTTTGTTAAGGATCCACTCAATCTTCATACATACAAAAACTGGTGGAGAATAGAGTTTGTAGTTTGCAGTTTGGTGGGAAGAATGCATATTTCTTTAAAGCAGATATTGTTAGAAGTCTTAATAAGTTGGCCATACAGTAGATTCAGGTACACTGTCTGCTGTGGTTTAGAATGTTATTCCTTTGCTGGGATATTCATTGATTCATTTCTACCTACCACTGAAATTCTTGTTTTTTCAGCACACAGTCTGAGGTCATTCATCATGCAAGCAAAAACTTTTAGAGATGGCAGTTAGAGAATTAATTCTTTACAGGTTTACATTTTAGAGCTCTGAACTACTTGGTAAATAACCTAACCTCCAAGTGGCAAGAAGTGATGCTTTAGATGGATATTTCCCAGAAGAAAAATTATATAAAGAGGAGGTGGCTATCAATAACCTTCAGACTTGTAATTTGACTTTTGGATTATTGGCTTTAGTTTAGTGATTCAAAGTCATGTTTTCATTGCAGGAAAAATAACAAAGTGATTAATTTACTCAGGATAAGAATGTAGATTTAAGAGGGAGAAAAGGGCCTGTGCACGTATTTAATTTATTATAATATTGAGCACAAATTGTATAAGTGAAAGGGTTACATTCTCTCACCTGCTTGTAACTTTCTTAAGAATAGAATATGGTATTAGCAGTAGTGTAGACACAATTGTAGTATCATCAAAGTCCAAGAAATGAAGTAATTCAGGCAGCAAGTATGAGACTCTGTAGTGTTAGTGGTCAGGACATCAGAATAATACGTTCCAAGAGAATGATTCTAACACTCATGAGCATTATTGGTGTTTTGATTCAGCTTATGAAGCTATGGTTTGCCTCTCTTTTTTTTTTTTTTTTTTTTTTTTTTTTTTTTTTTTTGGTGAAATGAGATCAACAGAGTTTCCTCATTCACAATAAATGATTCTTCTACCTCAAAGGAAGATGTTTACTTTCCTCCTCTTTAGGACACAGACATGTAGGAAACTATTAGTTTTATGCTGCCTAAGCTTCCTTTCTGAATGTAAGTTTAAGTTCTTAGATCATGCATTGGACTGTTACCTTTGGTGCAGTTTGCAGTTCTCCAGATAATTTTCTTTCCCCTGTGTTCTGGTGTTTGTTGACACTTCTGATGTTCATCTCCCATTAGGCTTTAGAATCATGGCCTACCTGAATGCATGCCATTCAGGCTAAGCAATTATGCTTCACTCACCAAAATGCTCAAAGTATGACCCATGGAAGTCTGCATCTCAATGAAACCACAGCCCTCCTGATTAAATGCATTATTTCTGTGACCTTCCCATTGACCTTTACACCCACTATTATGTGTTCTACTTGTGTGTTGCACAAAAATTCTATCATTTTGTGAGCTTTTACTATTTTGCATCCTCCATATGTCAATAGGCAGGATCTAATACATTTTCTAGGCTTGGTCCTAGGTAGCAGTTAGTAGCAGGAGTAAATAAAACATAGAACAAGCATAAGTAAAATAACATCCAGTACAATTAAATTTCCTAAATGAGCTATACCTGGTTGATTGTTAGACACTTAGTGATTAAAGAATCTATCAAGATAAAGAAGAGTCACATGAAACACAATTGATATCCATCTGACTAAATTTGCTAAGGTTTTGCTAGGGCATAGCTTGTGTTCATCTCTGCTTTCCAGCAAAACAAACAAACAAACACCATAGCTCTCATCTTAAAGAGAATAAGGGATAGTTTATTCTGGACTCATTTTGAGTGACCATGGTCTAGGAACAGAGATTTAGGTGATCTCAAATTTCATGTTCCAACAAAGAAACAGTTTTATAGTTTTTAAGAACAAAGTAATAAATCAAGGCAAGTTTAAAATACATTGGTGGCAAATAACCCAATCAAAAATTGGGTACAGAATTAAACAGAGAATTCTCAACAGAAATCTCCAATGGCCAAGAAGCACTTAAATGCTCAACATCCTTAGTCATCAGGGAAATGCACATCACAATGACCCTGAGATTCTACCTCACACCAATCAAAATTGCTAGGATCAAAAATCTTTAGTGACATCACATGATGGCAGGGATGTAGAGCAAGGCAAACACTCCTCCATTGCTGGTGAGAGTGCAAACTTATACAACCACTAAGGAAATCAATCTGGTGGATCCTCAGAAAATTTGAAATTGTTCTACCTGAAGACCTTGCTATGCTGCCCCTGGGCAAATACCCAAAATATGCTCCAACATACCCCAAGGACACATGCTTCACTATGTTCATAAAAGCTTTATTCCTAATAGCTAGAAACTGGAAACAACCCATATATTCCTCACCTGGAGAATGGATACAGAAAATGTATATTTACACAATGAAATTCTACTCAACTATTAAAAACAAGGACATCACGAATTGCACAGGCATATGGATGGAACAAGAAAATATCATCCTGAGTGGGGTAACCCAGCCCCAAAAGGACATGTATGGTATGTACTCACTGATAAGAGGATATTAGTAAAAAGATTCTGTATACCCATGATGCAAAAGTAAGCCCTAAGTGACCATGCTTGAATCCCATTTAGAAGGGGAAACAAAATAGTCATGGTGGACAGAGGGAGGGAGGGACCTGGATGGCTAAGGGGAGAGTTAGGAGAATAGGGAGGCATGATCAGGCATGGGGAGAAACAGAAGGGAGGCCAGAGAGCCAGGTTAATGAATGGAAATTTACAGAGGCTGGGGGTCAGGGGTGGGGGAATTCTCTAGGAAGTCCCAGAGACCCAGGATGAGGGAAGTTCCCAGGAGTCAATGCAGAGACTGAAAGAATGCTGACTAGAGACTGACCCATTTTGAGAACCATCCCATGGGCAGGAACCAATCATTCATACTATTAATGATGTTATGTTGTTCTTGTAGACAGGAGCCTTGCATAGCTGTCCTCTGAGAAGCTCGACCAGCAGCTGACTGAAACAGATGCAGATATCCACAGACAGACATTGTATGGAGGTTGGGAACCCCTATAGATGAAGTAGGGGAAGGATTGAAGGCCCCTATGGAGATGGCAACCCCACAGGAAGACCAACAGTGTGAACTAACCTGGATGCATGGGGAGCTCTCAGAGATTGAGCTACTAACCAAAAGCACACATGGGCTGGTCTGAGGCTCCGGCACATATGTAGCAGAGGTCTACTATGACTGGCTTTAATGGGAGAGGATGCATCTAATTCTGTAGAGACATGATGTCCCTCCCAGGTTTGGGGGACATGGGAGTGCCCTCTCAGAGGTGAAGGGGAAGGGGAATGGTAAAGGAACTCTATGAGAGGGGATCAGGAGGGGCAGCAGCATTTGAGATGTAATTAATTAATTAAAAATTAAAACATTATTTAGTAGCTTAAAAATATATTTGTGGCTACAGCAAAGAAATGTAGGTGCATTAAGATGGGAAAGATGGAAGATGCTATCTGAACTTTTGCGTAGGTGAAAGCAAGTTGTTTGCTAAGTTAATAGATACCTATTAGTATGTTAGTTCTATCTCAGAGGTGGGCAAGGAATAGCTGTTCCTGAGGGGTAGAACTAGCCCAAGATAAGTTTACTAGCATTTGAACTTGCAATCTTCTAAACTCTTTACAATAGTGAAATTTTAGTCAACTGTTCAGTCTCTGATGTCACAGTTTCTTTTCATGAGTTTTCATTCACAAAAGAGACTTCAACACCAAGGCAGAAAATCCAAAATGATACTTTTCAAATTTAACAATTTAAAGATATTCTTTTACATATCTGTTAATATACAACTGTATGTATTTACAAAATCAAATGTGATTATTTGAGTATTGAGTATAAATGATATTTAATTTCATGTAATAAATATGCATATAATTAATTATAATATGCTATTCACATCATGCTTTTGGATCTTAAGCTTGTCTTGGTCCTCTCTACCCCTTCTGGACAACAGAACCTTTACATAAAGAACTACTCATTATTTATCAAAGCAAAATAAAACTATGGATTCACACACACAATAAACATTACTGTTTAATCTCAGCATTATAAGATAGATATTGTGTTTTATGGTTTTCTTCTGTTGCCTTGTACTTTGTGTCCTGGATTAGAGGCTTCAATATTCACCCCTGCCTTTCCTCTCATCCTTCTCCCACCCCTGTCCTGCCTCCATTCCCACTTCCTGATCCAGGTCCTTCCTGTGTTTCTTGTTTTGCCAACTCTGGCAACCAACATTTTCCCTTGACAGAGAAATACCATTACCAGAATTGGAAGAACATGCACCATCTCATACAATTTCTAATTTAACTTTTTAAGTAGTAATAATGACATTTTGATATCCATATGACATTTTCAAGTGTCTAGTTGTCCACTGGGTCCATATCAAACTATGAGATGGAGAAATGGAACCATTATTCCAAAATTTCAATGGTAGAATGTAACAGCCCTGGATTCAGAGGAATGCTGCTGAAGATGACAGCACAAAGAATGTTTTGTACTTGAGCTTCCACTGCCAAGACCTGTCTTACTCCTTCACTAACTGTTTTTCCTTCCAAACTGTCATTTCCTCTTTTCACCAGTCATAGAGATTTGCTTGATTGTTGAGTTAGAGAATGAGGAAGAATGGGACCCATCAATTGGTGATGAGTTTAAAGGGCAGTAGTATGATTATGGGATTGTAGGATTGCATTTAGTTAATTATATGATAATTATAGGATTGCGTTTCTCTGAGATATTTGGTACTTTGAAAATGGTTTATAAAACTTTTGATATAGGTAACAATTACCTCATCTTAAAAACATTATATATTCTCTAAGTATGGAGGAAATCTTTTTTTATGAATAAATTACAATGCAATAAACATAGACCATGGAAGGTCTATTTGTCATTGGTTCATCTATAAAATGACACTAATTTAAGGCACTCTATCCCATTTTGTTAACTAATCAAATACATAAATCATTGTGGGGTGCATTCACTCATTCTGGGTTACTAAGTTGTGTTCCTTTTCAATACTGGACAGTTTACAGTTGTATGGCAATATATAAAATTTTAGAGCTTGGGTTTTTCTCTAAGGGGGAGGAGCAAACATTAGTGTCTGGAGGTAAGAGCCAGAGATCCCTTCTCACTAAAGCTGGACTCAAGAATCAGCTGATTCTTAGAACATCAAGAAAAACAAAACAAAACAAAAGATACAAAATCAAATCAATAACACCACCCTGTAACTTTCTATAAAAGAATTTTGGAGTCACTATTTCAACCTACAGCACCCTTTATGCCTTTCTTCCTCAAAGTAGAGGAAAATAACAGCTTCTGCAATGGATTAAGCCACAGTAAAATCATTCTTTAGAATAATATGCTTATTTGTGCTGATTAGAATCTGCCTGGACTTTTATGATAGTAGACGGGAAGATCCCCTCTACTCATCACCCAGCCTCCTCCAACAGTTATTTCTCCCCTTGTCCTGCCGCTGTCCCCCACTTTCCCATCAAGGTCCTTCCTGGATTTCTTATTTTGCTAACTCTGCCAACCTAAATTTTTCCTTGACAGGGAAATAGCATTGCCATAATTGGATGAAAATGCATCATCTCATATAATTTCTAATTTAGCTTTCTAAGTAGTAATAATGACATTTTGATATCCATATGTCATTTCAAGTGTCTAGTTGTCTATGGTGTCCTAACTCCCACTCCTGTTCAGTCCCCATGCCCTACCTCCCCATCAAGGTCCTTCCTGTGTTTCTTGTTTTGCTAACTCTGCCATCCTAAATTTTCCCTTGACAGAGAAATACTATTGCCAAAGTTGGAAGAAACTGTCTAGCTGATTTTACCATGTAATTTTAACTTACATAGTAAATTAAATCTTAATGACAATAGCTAAAGATGACTATATTTTGCATTACAGTGTAGATTTCTGACTGAAACTTAGAAAAAAGCAACCCCCGAATAAACTAACAAACAACAATGACAAACCCTGGGCCTCTGTTTTTGCATGTTAGACTGGAACTGAACGTAAACACTCCACACATTCTGTCTGCTGTTCTATTTTTTTAGCTGCTCTCTGTCTCCTCAACAGCTAACCTATTTTATATATTGCTTGCTTATAACCATCCTTCCTGAAACTCTTGGGAAAATCTCAAATACCTCGTTTAGCATATTTGTACCCCAGTCTACTATGTCCTGTCACTCACACACCAGAGGGCACTCCATCCCTGCCTCTGTTCAATTTAAACCTAGATGCCTGAGAGCCCCATTAGACCTCCAAATGGTGGGCAACTGGAATCCAGAGACATGCAAACCAACATTTCCAAAGCAGAATAGTGTCATCAGATGAAAGAGAATGAAATTGTGGAATGTCAAAAGAATGAGGCTTTATTTCCAATCATAAGTTTTTCTCTGTGAACCACATAGTCTATTAGCTACTTGACACTTCTGCTGGGGTCCAGCCTCAACACAGGATCGGAGTTCTCAACTGGAAGCAGAGATATCTGGACGGTGCATAATAAACAAACACAGACTACTTTTTTGGGTACAAGCTGACAGGCAGTTTTTCAAGGCTTAAAGTTTCTCTCTCTTCTCTCTCATTCTCTGCTCTCTCGTTCACTCACAGCTTGAGGCTGCACACACTCTGCGTTCTCCTGCACACTCTGCTTTTCTCCTGTGCACTTTTCTTTTCTCTAACTCTCACACTCCTACAAACCTCTGTGCGTTCCCCTTTCCCTCTCACACACACTCTTCACACATCTCTCTCTCACACACACCATATGCACTCTCCTTTCACTCACACACACGCTCTCCATGAATACCTCACATTCTCTCTTCTCTCACTCTTCACATTCTCTCCTCACTCACCCTTCACATTCTCTCTTCTCTCACTCTTCACATTCCCTTCTGCTCTCTCTCTCTCTCTCTCTCTCTCTCTCTCTCTCTCTCTCTCTTTTCATTTGCTCTCCACATTCACCTCATATACTCCTCACTCGCTCTCCACATGCTCTCTAGCCTTTTTCTTGCCCCAGTCTTTTCTTGATACTCCATATGCAGGTAGAAAAAAAAAAGACATTCTATAATCATTGCCAAATCAAATTCAAAAGAATAACTATGTCCCACAAAGAATCAAGAATTACAATTGTTCCCCAAAGTTTCAAGCTTCCCTATTTCCAGGTCTGTAGCCATAATAATAATAATTGCAAACTTATCATTATTTAAACTTTAACTTTAAATTATTATACCTCAGAGCTCAGAGCTCTTAGGTCAGCTGCTTGCATTTTCTTGTGAAGCTCTAATGATAAATGACATGGGCAAAGTTGCCAGGCAGTGGCCAGAAAAAATCAAGTTAACCCTTAACTCAGTAGTTCCACTAGTTTTCTGCTTCTGCACATTGCACACAATGACTTTCCTAAGAGTCCCAGTGTTTTGACTTAGTAGATAATGTTATGTATTCTATACTTTCTTATCCAGGAACCACTCTCCAATGTTGTGCAAATTATATTTCATAATTTCAATAGTTTTTTCCTTTCTTAGGGTTCCAATGTTGGCTCTAATTCATTTTCTAATAATTTATTCAAACATTCTTTGTAAGTCAAGCATTAATCTAGAACTGCCATTACGCAGTTATTGCATCGTTTCCAAGATGGAACGCACAGAATGCACCTGGGCCATTAGGACTGTGCTGTGCTGTGCTGTGCTCCTATGCCTCAGTTTTTAATTGTTTAAGAATCATTACATCAAGGAACATCTAGTTTCAGAGAATTCACCAGAGCAGAAGGAGAAAGAAGTAGGAAAGTCAGATAGAATAGAATTATTATGGACACCAAGGCCAACTGAAAAGTAGTCATACACAAGTGAAATCTATACAGCTGTTGTCCAGGGCTAAGGTTAGGAGAAATGGGAACAACTATTTTGTACAAAGAGCTGTTGCAGGCTTCTGAGATGTCTCTATCCCAACCTACTGCAGGCAGTCCTTGTCATTGTATGTTGTCCCCAGCACAGCTCCACTTGGAGACTGAACTTACCTGGAACTTCTTTCTGAATCTGACCCTCTTAGAGTCTCCATCTTAATGACATGTTCCATAAAGAAGGAAACCTGTTGCTAACAGAACAGCCTGAAAATAGTCCTTAATTCATCTCTGTACCTCAAGCCACCATTATCCTGCCCCATCAAATTCACCCACCCAGTTGGCTATGCCCTCAAAATATAACATTAAGCTACTTAACATCAAAGCCAAACCACCAGGATGTCACAGCTTGAATAATCCATAATTTTCCTAAGTGACTGGTGAATTTGTTTCCATTTTTGTCTCTTAAGATTCATTCTATATATCTAGACAGCAATTTTAAAGGCATAAACCACAGCCTAAAATGCTTTATGCAATTTAGCACATGTCTTCTCTGGGGTACTATTTTAAAAGTTTGTTTACACTTAATTCTGTTGTGCTTTATTTTTCCTGTTTTACAAAAGCACCACTATTATTTTTGTCTTGAAAATGTTTTCTTGATTCTTCTCTTCTTGGTTATTTGATAGGATCACATATGATCATTTAGCCCTCATTACAGAAGCTTTTGCTCATCATACTAGATAAAGTGGTACTCGCCCCACTCATCTACTCTTCTACTCTTTTACTGCATATATCATATAAGGTATTGTTGAATTTATGGGATACCTATATCCCACTGGTAGAATGTAAACTTCAAGTGATCAGAGACTTGATATTTGTTTACCCGTGAATTGTATAAATATAAAATATTGTTGAAGATATCATTCATGTTCTTTAAATACCTCTGTAATATAGATTAAAGAAGAGATTTAAATGATGCTCGAATTTAGAAAACATTATGACAGCCTTATATAATTTCTCCAATGTTTAGTTTCTTTAAACAATTTGATATCAATCAGCACTGTAATTACATATTCATTTAAAATGATAACACACCAGATTTTCTAGTTTCAACTGTGATGTACAAACAACATAGTTTTGCCATTTTAACTGGGAGAAATAAATAAAGAACTATATAAAGATGATGATTTATCAGACATTAGAGAATAATCAGACTAAGACAGTGAGAGTCAGGAGAAGAAAATCTTTTGTGGATATCTCTGAGAAGGCTCTAGAAACATTATAAAAACCAGAAAGGTAAAGAAATTGCCAAGCTTATAATATGAAACCAATATTAATCTAATACAAAAACAGGATAATGCAACATGAAAGAAGACAATGATTTTCCCAATCAACATGATGCAAAAAAATAATCTCAATAATAATCTGGCCAGCAGAATTCAAGATCATGTTAAGAAGATCGTACATAATACTGGGTTGGCTGTATTAAAAATGCTCAATGTCTGATTCAACATATACCTGTGTTCATTGCACCACTATAAGCAAGTGACAAGAAATGAAAACAGCTGAAATTAAAAGAAATAGGTGCACATTACAGTTAAAGCAGACAGCACAGACCACGGACATCAAAATGGCCTCCTAAAAGACTCATTTATCTTAAAGGTGATGTCACTGGGAGTTTGACTATGCTTCAATGAGTATATGGGAAATAAAAATCGGACTTGGCATATTTGAACAGGATTGCAAGGGTAGGAGAGTGGACCTGGGAGGGACGGCAAGCTAGTGTGATTGTAGCATTGTATAAACATCTCTCCAAATTACTAAAAGTATTATGTTGGGGAAAAATTTTAAAGGGGATTGACTAAATGGGGTGGAAAGGGTCAAATGGGAGGAAGTAGAAGACAACAAGAGAAGATGGCAACAGACAATTGTTTAATTTTTATTGAAAAAAGTAGAGGTGCTCAGAAGAAATTACCTAAACTTTTAATTTAACAACCAAGAAAAAACAAGCATAGATTAAATCTAAAGTGACTAGGAACGATCAGTATAAGAGAAGCAAATTACTCTCAAGGAATGAGGAGTAGCAAGGAGGACAGATAAACAACAGAGATCGATGAAACCAAAAGCTACTTCTCCTTGAAGAATCTATAAATATGATTATCTTGTATACAGGACATTGAGGGGAAAAAAAGATATCAATATTGAGATGAGAAAGGATTCCTGCAGATTTTACAGACTTCGTGTTGGTAATGAGGGGATTTGACTACTAAATCTTGCAGGCAATACTCTAAACCCTGAAATCATATGGAAAAGGTCCTTGAATGACACAAACTGCCAATACTAAACAGATATATATGAATTATAAGCAGAACATTTGTGGCAAAATATGCTTATGATAGAAATTCTTGCCACAAAGCTTTACTGGGAAATTCAGTGAAAAAGTTAAGGTAGGAAATAAATATTACATCACATTGACCTCCCTGGCAAACAGAAGATGATATTAATTACTGAATATTCTTTTGTGAAACCTGTATTCACTTGACAAAAAATCTGAAAAAACAGTTTTAATGAGGTAAGGAGATCCAGTGACCAGTCAAATTGAGACCCAGATAATGGGGAGGTCTGACACTATTAGTGATGCTATGGTGTGCTTACAGAGAGAAGCCTAGCGTGGCTACCCTCTAAGCAGCCCAACAAGCAGCTGAAAGAGTCAGATGCAGATGCAATGCATCCAATGGACAGAAGCTGGTGACCCATGTAGCTGAATTATGGAAAAGCTGGAAGAAGCTGAGGAGGAGAGCAACCCCATAGGAAGACCAACAGTCTCAACTAACCTGGACCCCAAAGATCTCTCAGACACTAAGCTACCAACCAGACAGCATACTTCAGCTGATATGAGGCCCCTGACACATATACAGCAGAGTACTGCCTGGTTTGGCCTCAGTGAAATAAGATGCACCTAACCCTTGAAAGACTTGAGGCCCCATGGAGTAGGGAGGTCTAATGGGATCGGGGTTGGGAGTGGGGACATCCTCTTGGAACAGGGGAGTAGGTATGAGATGAAGAACAGTCAGAGGACAGACCAGGAGGGGAATAATGAATGGATTGTAAAAAAAGATTAAAGAATAATAATTAAAAAAAAAAAAAAAGAAAATTAGAACTATTTCTGTTCATGAAATAAGTACCAAAAATAACAAATTTTTAAGAGATTTCATGTAGCAATACATAAAAGAAGTAATATAATAAATAACATATTCTAACCCAGAAAAATTAATCACACCAAAATTTAATTTGATTAAAATTTAAAAGTCATTCACTTTAAGCACACGTATAGATTTAAAAAATAAATATGATCATCTTACCATATTTAGAAAGAAAAATTTGATATGCACATAGAAAATCTTAGTTAATTCATAAAAGCATGATACAAAAACACACAAATTTTGAGCAAGTATGAAATCAACTTTGTATTATAAATCAATATAATTCCATGTGTGAAAAAGAGATTAAAAATAGTAAAATAAAATAAGCTATTCTTGGAGATCCATACTTGTAGACTAAGTATTTAGAACAACTAAATTAAGAAATTCAAGAGTTTAAGACTAGTTGGAGTCATATAGTGCAACTCTGTTTGTAAAACCACAAAAATCAAAGAAAAAACTAAACTAAAACAAAACTAACACACCAATCTCTATTTCAGCCTGTGTAAAATTGTCAGAAATGAATTTGATTGAAAGCTTTCAAGACTTAATTGTTGAAAACTACAAAAAATTGGTTAGAGAAAAACAATGAGATGTGACGATCATGAATTAGAAGACTCAAGACTGTTATGTTTTCTATTCTTCTCATTCTGATTTATAGATGCAAAATAAATTCAGGCATATGACAGGATGTTCTTGCAATGAATATTGATAAACTAATTCTAATATTAGAATACAAATTAAGATCTATAATGTTTAAGAATACCTTCATATATTAAAACAAAATTGGCTTTCACAACCTGATTTCAAGCCTCAATAACTAATATTTCACACTCATATTGGCATAATGACAGGTAAATAGAAGAGAGTTATTCACACACATATATCGTCAATTTATTTTTTGCAGAATTTCTAAGGACAGTCAATAAAAAGTGAGTATTGCATATGTATGCGTGTATACATTAATATACCACACACACACACACACACACAAATATACATCATACTGGAAAAAAAACTGCAAAGGCAAAGCAAACCAAGGCTCTTAACTTTTCCTTCTGGATGTCTCTACACATTTACTCAGAATGATTGAAGCATTGGAGAGTAAAACAATGTGAAGTAACACTAGTAAAGATCTTGGTAGCAATGGATTTGGACCCATAATCTAGAGTAAAACAATGTGAAGTAACACTAGTAAAGATCTTGGTAGCAATGGATTTGGACCCATAATCTAGAATAAAACATACTTTCAAAAGATTAAAATTAGAAATATTGTCTCCACAATATAATTCTCTCTCTCTCTCTCTCTCTCTCTCTCTCTCTCTCTGTCTCTCTGTCTCTCTCTCTCCTTCTTTCTTTCTCTCTAATGAAAATGCAAGGCACACACTAGAGAGAATATTTCTAAAACACAGTGGCAGAATATTCATACCACATTATCTTAAAACTATGTAAACCCAGTAATAAACAAACAGTAGAACAATGTGTGTGCAGATACTAAGCCATGTTGCTATAACCGCTACATGTATAAAGCCTCCTCGACAAGAACTGAGAGGCTATGGGTTAACTTTAATTTGTACAGATTTCTGAAGGGACTGAACATAGTAAAATCTTGGCACTTTGTTACTGTTTATAAAGTTACACATTGTAAAGCATAGGTATTTAACTCTTCTTTATTTAGCCAAAAATAGTGTAAGAATATTTTCATATGGAGAAATGTGAATAAAGGAAGATAAGCAAAAAGTATTTCATTCCATGAAATTCTGTGAAATTCAAACTAGTAATTGTGAGACTTAACTGTGATTGGTACATACTATGCCTTGTCCAAGAAGAATCATATTATAGAGGAGTTAAGCAACACCTTTAGAAGTAATAGATATGCTTACTTCCCTAATAGGAGTGAGCAGTTAGAGAAGAACATATATGCTAAATTCATGGATTTGATTTATTTTTTCATTTTATTAATTGCTTACTTAAATTTTATGCAATATATTTTTATTTTGCTTCCCTTTTGCCAATTCCTCCCAGAGCCTCCCACCTCCCTACACCCAATCTTATGTTCTTCTTCTCTCTGTAAAAAAGCAAAAAAACAAAGAGGGAGAGAAAATGAAGAAAGAAAGAAAGAAAGAAAGAAAGAAAGAAAGAAAGAAAGAAAGAAAGAAAGAAAGAGGAAGGAAGGAAGAAAAAGGAAGGAAGGAAGGAAGGAAGGAAGGAAGGAAGGAAGGAAGGAAGGAAGGAAGGAAAAATTTCATTGTGTGTTAGACAATTATTTCTGGGTATAAGGACAGTCCTGGCATGGGGTTCATATACCCAATGACATTCAAGCTGAATAAAAAATTTCCTTTTTACCTACAGGATTTAGTTGTGGGAGTTTGAGTGAGATAATTCTCCATTGGTATATTTTAATACTTAGTCTCTACCTGGTGGAAGTGTTTGGGAAGGATCAAAATATATGCTCATTTTTCAGGAAGTGTGCAATTATAGTAGGTAAGCTCTGAGATGTCAAAAGTTGCTCATACCATTCTCAGTTAGCTCTCTGTCTCTGTGGATACAAATGTAAGCTCTCTGTTACTGCTTCAGTGCCATTCCTGCCTGCCCACTACCATATTCCTCTCCATTATGGCCATGGACTCACCTGCAACTGTAAGTCCTCAATACATATTTTTTCCTATAAATTTCTTTGTCATAATGCCACTTCAGAGCAATTGAAAAACAACTGATACATATTGCATGTAGCATCTTGGTAAGGGGTAGGACCCATATTTACTTTCACTTCTCAGTGCTGTGACCCCATCTGGCTTAAATCTTTGAGGATCTTGTGTGTGCTAACACAGTCTCTGAATTTACACTTTTTTCTTAGAATCATGCATCACCTGTGGTAGATTGTTTCCTTACACGTGGGTATTATTCTTTTAACTTTCAATATGTCGTGCTATAATCTGAACTTTGCACTATATATAATACCTATCTATCTTATGTATCTATCTATCGTGTGTGTGTGTGTGTGTGTGTGTGTGAGAGAGAGAGAGAGAGAGAAATAAAGGTGTGCAATGTTGTAAACAAAGGACACATATTTGAAACAAATTGTCTTGCTCTTAAATTTCTTCTTCTTCAAATAGTTTTGTCATCAGCCAACCAAATACATGAACTATGTCTAATTAGCATACTGCGAGCTCTTAGTGAATGTCAGGAGCTGTTTATATAGATGCCTGCACAAGCTAATAAGGTAAATTCTATCATTAATATGTTACATGTTACTATTGAACTTGATAATCAAGCATAATATTGTTTTTAAGAATCTGTTCAAAACCATGGATATGATTGGAAAGAAACTTAGCATTTAATACAAGTCCCTGAAATATAAGCACACTCCTCAAAAGCAGTATTTTACTGCTTTGGATAGGGAGTAAATACTAGACTCCAAATAATGTATTGGTGAAGACAGCATGCCACAAAATAGCTGTCATATCAGAATCCTTTAAAAGAGCAGAAGACAATGATTCTGTTGAAATGGAAAAATGATTTCTTTACAATGATGACAGCTCTGGAGCCATGTAAAGGCAAGGACCAGATTCTGCACTTTGCCAGTAAGAAATGATGAACAAGCAAAGCTAACTCTTTTTAGAAATTGCTAATAGAGTCCCAGCTGTTAACCTGAGGTCTTTCCTGCCAATCATTTTGTCAGTAGAGTTCAGAGAAAGAAACAAAATGTAACAAGGCAAAGTTTGGCATCTGAAGATATGTTCTGACAAACATTGCATTTGCTCAAATGCTATAGTCTACTTCTTATTTTCTAAAGAGGCATCAAGGAAGGCAATAATTGGGAGTAGATCGGTCCTTCCTTTCATTGAACTCATGTTTTCTGTTGAGTTGTAATTCTATGATTTGGTGCATTTGTTTCTACCATCTGTTTAAGATGAGGTGTGGTTATTCTGTCTATCCTCTGGTAAAATTGCATGAAAATATTTGCTTCTAATGACACTGCCTTCAAGGTGATTTGGACTCCATCCATTTTGGAGGTAGTGGACTTCTCTGTGATTTATTAGATGAAAATGTTCAACATCATGTGTGTATAGGTGTCATCAAACCTCACTACTCTAATGTGTTAACCACAGATCGAGCTTGGGGATAAGCATTCTCATCTGTCTTTTTAGTATCACACTTTATTGTTTCAGAGAGTTTCAATATCTCTTAATTATAGTCACTCAAAGGCTCCTAGATACACAATGTATACCTTCTCACTTTGTGCTCTATTTTATTTTAGTTTAGTTTAGGGGAAAAGACTGTCATTCTGAGGTCCTCTGCCTCTAACAATCTTTCGACCTCCTCTTCCGCAATGTTTCTTAAGGAGTAGGAGCTGTGATGTCAGTGTTTTAGTTGAGGACAGGAACCCCTTGCTCAGTTGATCTCTGAAATTAAACCAGTTTGGTTTATTTTTAAAGTAATTTTATCCCATTACCCTGTTTTAAGAAGACTCACGTTAGAAAGACAGGTGAATTATCAGCACTCAGCACAGACTACGATGACTTCAAAGCATCAGACATTTCAGCTGTTCATTGTATTGAAAGCATGAAGACCAGAAATCACTTACATGAGTGTCCTCATTCATCAGGTCCACACACACACACACACACACACACACACACACACGCACGCACACACACACACACACACAGAGAGAGAGAGAGAGAGAGAGAGAGAGAGAGAGAGAGAGAGAGATTCTAACCAATAGCACCCAATAGCACTAGAGCACCAGTCTTAGGACACTTTCAAGGACAACAGGACCAATTTTACTGTCCAGTTTTGAAATGCTGGCAATCTTCTGCCTTAAGATACTTAGTATTATAGAACCCAAGAAAAGGTTTAGAGATGTGGTAAACATGACTTTGAGATGGTATGTCATTCACCTCAAGTTACCTCAGCAAAAGCTTACTGCAAGCCAACCCATTTCTGGATGGAGTAGTGGAATTTTTTCAAATATTCTTCAACTTCTTTTTGCTTGCTCTTAGATTTCTTTGCATTTTTGCTCATGGATCTTTATTTGTCCATTTTCAAATTTTGCTGAGAGTTAATTCTTCAACTGCTTCTCGACAAGGAGGAATGCTGATGGGTGCTATTTATGTTCCTTAATGGTGTTGTCATCTGGCTCTCAGCCTTCCAGCTCAGTGAAGCTGGAGGAACTCTTGACCAAGTCAAGCTCAGTCTCATTGAGGCATTGGGTGAGGCTGTCCTGGACCATCAGCTCTAGGATGCAGGCATAGCTCTCTAGGATAGACAAGCACTCAAGGCAGGTAGCAGTAGTCTTTGTGATTGAGCTGCTGGGCCAGAAGTATCAATGGACAACTGCAGCCTCAGCCTTCCATCTGCTTGTTTGAGAATGCACATATTAAGACTTTTAACAATTTCCTTCACTTCAGCATACCAAAAGGCTGATAAATACCTGTAATCTTTTGTCATTTGCTCACTGAAGTAATAATGATCAATATTAAGGAAGTTAACCACACATGCAATAGTGGTAGCATCATGTAAGCAAATTACAGTACAGTAGGGAAATTCTTCTACAGGTTTCAAGTGACTTGATGGTATTAGCTTTTGGGTTGGTAGAAGCCTGTAATCTCTTAAGCTAATATATCCCTAAAAGATTCAGGTAACCATCACAGTAAGAGGTCAGAGACAGAATTTGGCAACGAATGGCTAGAAAAGTGCTAAGGATAAGATAAAATAGTTTGGTCCTGGGTCTGCAATATTCCAATCCTCCAAAATCACTGGAGTATCAACCAATCAGCTTTTGCCTATTACTCAGTACAGGTGTGGCTTCTTTGCAGAAGCTTTAGCTCATTGAGTTTAGATGTGCCAGAAGCAGGACTCATTGACCCTTGGAAACCTGAAGAATATATTCAAATCTAAGGAAAGTGGAGAAGGGAGGACTGGTGTATTTTTCTTTTTAAAAAAAGCATTGTTGAGCTCTCTATCATCTAGAAACTATAAAATCAAATATTCTTAGTATACCTATAAGTTTTGCAAACATTACCACTAATTTCAGAACATGTTAATCTATCAAAACTGAATGACACCCCTTAAGAGTCACCCCAAGTAATTTCTATCAATCTGTAACAACCAATCTTCTACTTTTTACTTCTATGATTTTGTCATTTTTATACATTTAATATAAATGGGATCAATATATGATTTTTATGTTCAAATCTGTCAGAATAATATATTTTAGTTTCATTCAGAGTCTAGCATGTACTCATGCATGCAATGTATTCATTTATGTGAATGAATCATACTGTACTGGTGAATGTTGTACATATTCTTATTCATTCTTCAATTAATAGATGTCTGTATTGTCTCTATTGGGATATTTTACAAATGATACTGCTATAACCATGAGGTCAAATATTTAGTATATACATATGGTTTCTTGGTACTGATTCTGTACCAAATAATCAAATGCTGGGTCATAGGATAACTGTGTGTTTACTGGTTTGAGAGATTGATCATTTCCAAGGTAGCCTTATATTCCCAAGCTCTATCAGTGTATAAGGCTAACAATCTCTTCCCATCATCACTAACATGACAGTAGTCCCTGTCTTGTTGATGACAGGCATCTCCTTGAGTGTGCAGGTACATGTCAGTGCAGAGTTTGAATTCCATTTTCTTCTTTTTTTTTTTTTTTTTACATTTTTCGATACTTTATTTACATTTCCAATGTTTCCCCCTTTCTAAGTCTCCTCTTTGGAAACCACCTATCCCTTCCCCCTCCCCCACCTCTATGAGGGAATTCCATCTCCCACCCACCCACCTGCCCACTCCCATATTCCCACCTTGACATTCCCCTTTACTGGGGCGTCTCCTCCCCCTGATGGCCAACAAGGCCCTCCTCTGCCACATATGTGGTCTGAACCATGGGTCCCTCCATGTGTATTCTTTGGTTGTCCAGCCTCCATAAGGACCGGGGGGGGGGGG
>CM052716.1:43940416-43975416 GCA_028551405.1 Uromys caudimaculatus
TTATAAATATGGCTGCTATGAACATGGTGGAACATGTGTCTTTATTACATGTTGGAGCATCTTCTGGGTATATGCCCAGGAGAGGTATAGCTGGGTCCTCAGGTAGTATTATGTCCATTTTTCTGAGGGTCCGCCAAACTGATTATAATACATATGCATGATAGCAGAGCAAATTAAATGCAGACACAAACATGAGAATCCTTTGAGTTCAGCTTAAGCCCAGCATTAGAAATTCTAAAATGCATAAAAAAATATGCTTCCTCTCTCATAAAAAGATTGTATTGAAAAGTGTTATTGCTTTTCAAAAAACTTGTAATGGGTTTGTTACTGTGAAATGAACTAATATGTATTTACTTCTGTTGTATTTTATGAGAGAGTAAGTCTGTTATACAATCCTTACCCAAAGAAAGGTTCTATGTGGTCTCCAATAATTTCAAAGTATTTCAATGGGTCCTAAGATCAAAGACTTTAGGAACAGTGATATATGTGAGGGTGAGCAGAGTACTCACACAGAGATGCCTCAATACCCTTTTATACAGTGCCTCCATCTAGAACAGAAGTAAGAGTCCCAGGTAATCCTTCCAGGTGTGCTCTCTTCCTGGAACCTGTCCAGATAGTAAAAATGCACAGAAGAGGTGAAGTATTTCAGAAATAGCATGTGGGGACTTAAAAGGGATCACAATGCTTTTCTATCCAGTATTGGTATTTCTATATTTGCTGATATAATGATGGGCTACAATAGTGTCCTTACTGAACTGATATTTCTAATTTAATGTACCTGAGTTTCTCACATGTGATCACCATTCCTGTAGAAGCTATTTATCCTAAGCATTTGATCTGTAGAAATAATGTGTATGATTACTGAGTGTTAGTTATGCCTGTGTGACAGCTATATGAACATTTATTGTTCTCTCTTTCTGTGAAATGATTTGTGTATATTTATGGTGATAGTGGTAAAGAGCCTGGATTCCAGAGCCAGACTGCAGTGTAAAAATCCCATGCCTGACACCTACTACATACCATTAATACATTCTTCTTAACCTCCATGTTCCTTCAATTCCTATCTGTAAAAATGAGCACAATGATTTTATTAGCACAATGATTTTAATATTTTATTAGCTTATTTCTATCTGCACAATGTTGTTGTGGCAATTTGTATACCTGTAACTATAAATATTTAGGGGCTTAAGTATAAAAGGTCTTGTGTTGACAACTTGGTTACTGATGAGATATTCAGAAGTGGGAATTTTTGTAAATGATTGGCTCAAGGGAGCTTTGACCTAATCAAAAGATTGATTTTTGATTTATTTGTAATTTGATTGTATTGAGAGCTGACAGAAACCAAGAGGAAGCCATTCACTGGAGTCTTCCATTTAGAATAAAGTCTGGGTTTCATTTACATTCTAGTAGGCAATAATACTTGTAATTTGTATTCAGTTATATAAACAAGTAACACTATATATGTTAGATATTACATATATTCTTATCTATATGTTAATGGACATTTATATTATTTCTTTTGGGGAGCTAGGGAGCTCTTATAAATAATTCAACCATGACTATGGTTGTACTCTTGAAAGGAATACCTTGTCTCTGGCTCCTGTTTTCCCTCTCTCTCTCTCTCTCTCTCTCTGTATGTGTGTGTGTATGAGTGTGTGTACTCCATAATGCTAAGACTGGAGCAGCAGTTTTTCTCTGCTGTGTTCTTCAAACATGAAGAACTGCCTCAGTTCGACTGCAGTGGTGCTAGCTGTGGACTGAAAGCCCTGAAATAGTGAGCCCTAATAAACCTTCAGTCCTAGATTCTTCTCAAATATTGGGTGCCAGTGAAGAAAGGTTCACATATTGAACCATTTTTTCCTATACATATGTATTGTTACAACTGTAGAATAATACCAGACACTAAGTATTAGTAACTCTTTTATTTTATAATTTTTGTACCTCAATTTTTAACTCTATAATGAGGAGACTAATACTTTGTACTTCTTCAGGGAAGTACAACAGAAAGTGTATTGAAACACATTGAAGTACTTGGTAGAGATTCGGTTGCAGAATGAATTCTTGGAAAAAATGTTAAGTACTGTTCTTACTGATACATACTTGAGGTAATTAATTATTCTGACTTTGCTCTAATGGCAAAAGTCCTCCAAGTTAAATCATTGTTTCCTGTAATTCTCATTCTGCAAAGAGTGCTAAAGTGCCACTTATCCAGTCTAGCAATTCACAATTTAACATTAAATTTGAATGGCCCACACTCTACCTTGATTTTTAATAAATAATAATCTCCACAGCTTAGGTCTTAGCATTTGTATGTTCAAAAACCCTGCAGGGGTTTCTTGCATATAGCTCAGTTTTGGAGTCACCAAGATAGCTTCACATGCTTATGTCTCCTAAGGAAGAGACACCTAGAAGAGCAAAAGGTTGATTTGGTGAGTCATCTCAAAACTAGATGAAGAGTATCCAAATCTACATTTTGAACCAATTGTAACTTGTCAGACATTCAGGCTTGTCTGTGAAAGAGCTTTGGAGCCTGCCCTACAATAATGTTTTCTGCAGAGAAGACATGGAGATTCTGAAAGCTGGAGCTACAAAAGATATTTCTCTACACAAACTTTTTGCATTTGACTCTTTGTCAAAGGATTGGACTTATCTTGGTTGCTGGTCCATACACATACTCCAGATTTACCAGCCTTTGTGTGGTATGATCACTGCCAATAAAAACTAGTCACACATTCTTAAACTGGAGAGATATCTTTCACACTGCAGAGAGTAACATAATAGATCAGTTAAGAAGAAAGGTACTTGGTACTAAGTTCTTCTGCGAACCACAGTTTACCAGCATAGATTTTGATTTCTGTTTTGGTGACCACCTTGTTTTCATTTTTGTTGCAATGATGAAATATCCTGAAAGAGGACAACTTTTTATTTCAGTTTACAGTTCCAGGTTACAGTCTGGAATTGCAGGGATTATAGGGAATAGATTGTAGGGAAGTCAGGCTAGAAATTTTCAAGACCTAGTCCAGTCATTCCCATAGTTGAAAATAGAGGAAGGAATGCGCACACACTCAGTTGTTTGCTACGTTCAGCTTGATTTGATTTCTCTATTCTTATGTCACCAAGACTCCCTGCCTAGGGAATGCCACTCCTCATGGTGAACTGAATATTCCCATAACAATTAATTTACTTAAGACAATGCCTCACAGACAATCTCACAACCTAACACAATAGAGAAAATCTCTCATTGTGACTCTCTATCCAGGTCATTCTAGTTTCTATCAAGTTGACAGTTAAAGCTAACTGTTACAGTAACTAAGGCAAAATTCCCAACAAAGGTAGATAGATTTTTAAAGAAAAGGAAGGAGATAGTGGCCAATTCTCCACAGAGAAGCTATTGACCAGCTCTTGAGAATAAAGTGCATGTTGTCTCTCTGATATCTTTTAGGTTCATTTAATCTGTAACTGCACCTGATGCTGTCATTAGCATTTAGCAGAGTAGTACTATTTCTGTCTGATCATACCATCTTCATTATTTTTAAGCAACAGTAATAATTCCATAATGTGTAAAGTGTTTTATAAACACTACCTAACATAATTATCTAATTAGTTTGTTTTAGAGTTGAACATATTAAAAAATTCAAGAAGATGAAGTGATTTGCCATTACTTATATGTGTTAATTGGCAGGCCCAACATATTATTTGCTGTGGTTTTAAAATAAAATTCTTAAACTTAATTTCAAATCCCTTGCTCTTTCCAAAATGCCAAATTTGTAATCCCATATTAATCCTACAATATTAAATTTTGAAATCACTCTTTATGTTTTTATTCCCAGTGAGTTAGGCAGTAAGTGCCCTGCTTTGAGAGCTTTCGTGACTAAGTCCTGTAGTTTCATTGTTTGCTTTCATGGACCATTCTTAGCATCTATCATTATTTGGCAATGCATTTTGCTTCTTTGCTTACTTAGATACCTTTCCTTTCTTCTACTAAATTCCGTGATAATTTGAATCTGTTGCTATCTCTCTCTTCACCACATCTCTAGTGCCTGTCCCAGTGCTGCAAGTCCTTCAGTATTTTAAATGATTGTAGAGGTCTGAGGATTTTCATAGTTACTTTACTAAAAGGGACAGCTTCTAACTGGGCAGTGCCAAAAGAAGGCAGTTGGAATTGAGAAGCATCCTTCGTGCCTCTGGAGAATGATGGTGCTGTCAGACGCTGTAAGAGGTTGGTGATTTTGGCGAGCTTTCCAAGCTCCATGGCAGCAGTCATACCGATCCCTCAGGCAGTCTGACTCACCGGCCCTTGAAATTCAATATTCTGATCTCTGTCAGATGAAATATTTTAAATCAAATTACACCCCCCTGAAAAAGCTATCAAATTCAGAATTTTGCTAAGCTGTATTATTCCCTACTAAGAAATGTATTCCTAATTGAATTGTATTAGTAATGTTTGGCTTGTGCTTAGGAAGATACACTTGACACATTCTCAGAGAGCATTCTTCTTTCTAAATGTGCTCTAAAAATGAAAAGTTGCCAATTACACCTGTGTTTGTGAACTTGCCCTTTTTTTCTTTGAATCTCTCACTTTAGCTCTCACATAATGTGAAGTACTAAATTGAAAAGTAATTTTCTACTCTTACTTTATAACTCATCACACACACACACACACACACACACACACACACACACACACACCACACACATATACACACATGCGTGCATGCGTGCATGTGCACATGGGTTCTTGGATCTGGAGCTAAAGATTTTGCGCTGCCCAACACTGACAGCTTCTGGGAGCTAAGCTCCAGGCCTCCACTGCTTGGTAGTCCTCTCCCTCTTACTTGAATAATATATATTCATATTTCTGCCTATTTATTCTCAACTTCTACTAATAAAACTCTGAACCAACTAGTGTGTTAAGCACAGTTCCTATTCAGTTTGTATCACCATTTAGTCACTGCTTTTGTTAACTTTTTGGCAGACACTGACCATTTCCGCAGAAATCACATAATTACCAGAATCTGATCCCATTCAGTTAAGTGATTGGATGAATCTCAGAAAAGGCTTTGACTTTTGGACTTTTAACATTGTTGAGTCTGCTATAGACTATGGGGACTTTTGAAGTTGGACTAAATGTATTTTGCATTGTGTTATGTTTAGGTATGGCCCCCATAAACTCATATGTTTGAACAAGCCTATGGGGGCCAGGAAATGAGATGTGGTAGTTTGAATATGCTTGGCCAAGGGAGTGATACTATTAGGAGGTGTGGCCTTGGAGTAGGTGTGGCCTTATTGGAAGAGGTGATTCTCTGTGGGTGTGGGATTTAAGACCCACATCCTAGCTGCCTGGAAGCAGTTTTCTCTTACAGGCCTTTACATAAAGACTTTGAACTTTCAGTTCTTCTAGCTCCATATCAGCCTGTATGCTGCCATGTTCATGCTTTGGTGATAATAGAGTGAACCTTTGAACCTGTAAGCCAGCCCCAATTAAATGTATTCCTTCATAAGAGTTGTCTTGGTCATGGTATCTGTTCACTGCAGTAAAACCCTAACTATGACACTATCTGATTGGTGTGCTCTTCCAAATTAGCATGTCTATTAGTGGTGTCCTTTTCCTTTTTTTCTTTTAATTCTTTTTTCTTAATTGGATATTATTTTTATTTACATTTCAAATGTTATCCCCTTTGCCGGTTTCCCCCCTCTCAGAAATCCCCTATCCTATCCCCCTCTCCCTGCTTCTATGTGGGTGTTCTTCCATCCATCCACCCACTCCCGCCTCCCTGCCCTCAATCCCCTACATTGGGGCATACATCAAGTCTTCATAGGACCAAGGACCTCTCCTCCCATTGATACCTGACAAGGCCATCCTCTGTCCTTTTTCAAATCATGTTTAGGGAGCCATGTTGATGAGAGTTCAAGAGCACAGCTTCTGGCATTTCTAGGAGACATCTCAGATAAAACTCCAAGATCCTATGGTTCTTACAGTATTTTTTTTACTTCATCCCCTTTTCTGCAATGTTTCCTGAGCCTTAGGTGCAAGAATTGTTTTGTAGATGTATCCTGTGGAAATAAGCTGCACAATTCTGCACTTTGATTGTTTGTGGTTTTCTGTAAGGGTCTTCAGAAACTTTCTTGACTAGGGTTAAAGGCTACACATATGTGTGGATGTAAGAACAAATATTTATAATGCAGTTAAAGATTATGCTGGTTTGGTAAAGTGGTAGTTGTAGGTTCTCCTCCAATATCTATGACTTCACTAGTCCTGGGTAATTGCCTAGGCTTTTAGTAGCAGCCATGGTTTCTCCCTTATTTAGCAGATCTTAAATCCAATTAGAGAGCTGATGGTTACCATCAAGTTATGTGTGTCCCTAGTGTACCCTTAGGGTTATTGTGCATGCTAGTTAATTCCAGCACAGGAGAGGTAGAGGTGGATCTCAGTGATTTCAAGGCCAGCTTGGTTACATAGTGTGTTCTGGGTGATACTGGACTCAATAATGAGAAAGACCCTATCTCAGAAAATATGAAAATGAAGTATTTAGTTTACATGAATATGGCTATAAATTTTATTTTTAACCTAGTATATGTACTCTTCAAAAATATAAATTAAATTAATACAGGAACATTTTCATTTAAAAGTTTCTATAACCTTTCAGGGAACAGCTATAAAAGGCTCCTGTCAGCAAGTGCTTCTTGGCATCAGCAATAGTTTGGGGGTTTGGTATCTGCAGATGAGATTGATCCCTAGGTCGGGCAGTCTCTGTTGTCAGGTGGCCTTTCCTTCAGTCTCTGTTCCAGTTTTTGTCCTTATCTTTCCTTTGGACAGGAACATTTCTGAGTTTAAAATTTTGAGATGAGTGGGTGGCCCCATCCCTCAACTAGGGACCATACCTATCTACTGGAGGTGGTCTCTACAGGTTGTATCTACCCTTTGTTGGATATTTTGGTTAAAGTCATCACCATTGTCTCCTGGGAGCTTCCCCACTTCCCTGGAGTCTAGGACTTTCTAGTGGCTACCCCGGTTCCCCACCCCCCTCTGCTACATGTTTCTATTCAATTTCCTGATCTTCTGTACTTCTCTCCAGTTCCTTCCAATACCTGTTCTTGCCCCTTTTATTACCCTCCTCCTCTCTCCCTCCCAGGTCCCTCCCTCTAGCTCCTGTTATTATTTTGTTCCCCTTCTATGTAGGATTGAAGCATCTACACTTTGGTCTTCCTTCTTCTTAAACTGCATTTGGTTTGTGGATTGTATCATGAGTATTCTGAGCTTTTAGGCTAGTTCTCTGAGAGGTTCTACCAGCACCTGACCAATACAGATGCAGATACTTTCAGCCAACCACCAGACTGAGCCTAGGGTCCCCAATAGAAGAGCTAGGGGAAGGACTGAAGGAGCTGAAGGGGATTGCAACCCCATAAGAAGAACAATATCAACCAACTGGACTGCCCAGAGCTCCCAGGGACTAAACCAGCAACCAAAGGGTATACATGGAAAGAGCCAGGACTCCAGATACATATGTAGCAGAAATGGCCTTATATGACATCAATGGAAGGGGAGGGAGACTTGATGCCCCAGGGTAGGAGGATGCTAGAGGGGTGAGGCAGGAGTGGGTGAAGAGATGGAGGAGCAATCTCATAGAGGCAAAGGGAAGGTGGAATGGGGATGGAATGGGGAGGGTTGGTGGAGTGGTAAACAGGAAGAGGTTAACAATTGAAATGTAAATAAATAAAATGATTAATAAAAAAGTTCCTATAAGACGTCAATGTCAGTGACTTTTTTCTTGATGAGATATTTTGAAATCTTCTAACAGAATCATTAAGATTAATTTATATTTTATTACATTTTAGTTGTCGAATATAATCTGTTTTATAGTTGTAATTCAGATTATAGATGATACAATATCATTAAAACAGATGGTTAACTGTTTTGGTGTTTCAATTTTTAGGTATGCATTTGGCAACAGTTTCAGTGCTGTCTTATTTCTTGTATGTGTGTTTAAATATTATTTGTTCTGTCTTTATTTTTTAATATTTATGTATCTTGTGTGTGTCATCCAAGTTAAGAAAGAAAAGCAGAAATACAATGTAATGGTGCTTGTACCTCATGATAATGAGTATTTGTAGGAACTGTCGTCCAGCAACTATCCTTGGCATAGTTGAGTAAGCTTTTCAGATTTCACTGCCCAGTTGAAGAAAATATGCAAGATAGTTGGTGTAGATATTTATGGAAAGTGTTGACTCTTCATGGAGTCTACTCTGAATTCACAGAAAGCAGATTATTTTTTTAATTTTTAATTTTTTTATAAATTAATCATTCCATTCTTTTACATCTCAAATGAAATTCCACTTCCCAGGATACCCCTCCACCAACCTCCCCATCCCGCATCTGCTCTCCCCCTCCCTTTTGCCTGTATGAGAGTGCTCCCCCACCCACCCATACTCTTCTGCTCCACTGCTCTAGCATCCCCCTACTCTGGAGCATCAAAGCTACCCAGGACCAAGGGCCTCCCCTCCCTTTGCTGTCAAGCAAGGCCATCTTCTACTACATATGTATCTGGAGCCATGGATCCCTCCCTGCACACTCCTTAGTTGGTGGTCTAGACTTTGGGAGGAGTGGGTAATCAGGCCAGCCTATGTTGTTCTTCCAATGGAGTTGCAACTCCCCTCCGCTCCTCCAGTCGTTCTGCCAGCACTCCCACCAGTTTCCCTGAGTTCAGTCTGATGGTTGACTCTAAACATCTGCATCTGCGTTGGTCAGTGTCTAGCTGGACCTCCCCAGGAACTGCCACACTTGGTTCCTGTCCACGAGCGCCTCTTGACCACAGCAACAGTGTTGGGTTTGGTGTCTGCAAACATGAAGTATCCCCCAGGTGGGGCTGTTCCCTGGTTGGCCCTTCCTTCACTCTCTGTTTCATTTTTTTGTCCCTGTTCTTCCTTTGGACAGAAACATTTCTGCGTTTAAAAATCTTTGAGATGGGTGGGTGGCCCCATCTCTCAACCAGGGGCTGAGCCTATCTACTGGAGGTGGTCTCCACAGGTTGTATCTCCTCATTCTCTGAGCATTATAGCTAAAGTCAATCCCATTGGGTCCTAGGAACCTCACGTTTCTCTGGTGTCTGTAACCCTCCAGTGGCTATCCCCAGTTCCTCATCCCCCTGCTACCTATTTTTATTTGGTTTCCTGACACTCTGTACCCCTCTCACATCTCCTCCAGTTTCTGATACTGTCACACTTATTTCCTCCTCCTCCTTTCTCCCTCCCCTGTCCCCCTCTCCTTCCTCCTCCCACAATCATCCTGTTCCCCCCTCAACACAGGACTGAAGCATCCACCCCCTGGTCTTCCTTCTATGTTCCATATTGTCTGTAGGTTGTATCATAGGCATTGTGGACTTTTGGGCTAGTATCCACTTATTATTGAGTGTATCAGAAAACAGTTTTTGTAGGGCCATAGTCACAGGTTTTAGAGAAGACTAGCAGAATGGAAATAAACCTTAGAACAATGAAAAGGGAAAGTCAGAACAACTGGAACTTCTGATAACTCTGTGACATTCCTGTTACTTATGAGACCTTCAGAGGGCAGTAGTTAATGCTGCAGTCACTCTCTGCCTACAGCTCTGTTTTTGTTACAAAGTTCCTGGGGCTTAGTGAATATTAAGAAATCCAGGTTATATGGCTTACACTTTGGTAGGTTGGGAAGCATAAAAATATGATGCTGGTATCAGTTTGGCTTCTAGTGAGGGTTCTGTGGAACATGATAACTCGTCAGTCAAGCAGAAGGGCAATTGCCACAAATGCATGCAGAAAGGATTCCAAAGCACAAGGAGAGTCTTGCTTATAACAGCTCTCTTATGGTAATCTCATCCAATCTAGTGGGAAGTCTTTGCTTCTAGGAAACCTACCCTAGTTCTCTGAGAGAAGTATCAAACACTCTGACCTATTCACCTCTAAAAGGTCACTTGACCACAGTGTGATGATGGCAATCAAGTTTCAGCACATGTTATGGAGAGACAAGCTGTATTTGATCTATAGCATCTATTCATATTCAAAGCTACACAAAATATTATGGCTGTGCTTAGCCTAGGAGAAAATAGTTAAAGATGAGTTCAGGTAGTATAGGACAGTCATTGCCATTCTACTTAGCCTGAATTAATATTGCTAGATTTTCTTGCTGCTTTAATATTTGCCTCATTTCAACAACATTTCTTGATGAAAATCTTCTGATTTTTCCTTATTTCCTGGAAAGATGGAAGTTTGGAATTAAAGTCTTTAGTGTGTACACTTCTTTTTAAAATTATTCTGTTTTTGTTAGTTATTTAGTTATGATTATTAATCTCTTCCTGTACACAGTTATAAATTAAGTTTTATCATATGTATATTTCTTTATATATTTTATATATCATATTTATTAATTTATTTAATTTAAAAATAGATTCCTCTCTCATTTCATTTCTCATGTACCTAGCAACAGTAACACATTTGACACCTGCCCTTTCAGTGCCTTCTAACTGTAACAGGTGTAATAAATGATTAGTTAAATTCAAAATCTATATTAAACTTTTAACTCTTTATCTCATTACTTCACACAAACATTCCTAACATTCCCCTATGCTGGGGCCTCCAGCCTTCACAGGACCAAGGGCCTCCCCTTCCATTGGTGCCAGATAAAGCCATTCTCTGCTTCATATGCGGCTGGAGCCATGGGTCCCTCTATGTATACTCTTTGGTTGGTGGTTAAGTCCTTTCATACACAAGTTGCTTTGTTTAATGTTGTTAGTTAAGTGAGTGATTGTACTTGGTTTTGTGTGTGTGTGTGTGTGTGTGTGTGTTTTATTTGGTTGGTTGCTTGGTTGGTTTTGCTTTGTAAAAAGCTCATGCTAACTCATGTTCTTTGTCACTTTTCCTCCTTGACTCTTTTACCTTTCACCTTTCACCTTATTCCTCAAACTTAAAGTCTGCCAATTTCATGTCACTGGAAAAGTTCACAAGGAGAACACTGTGAATTATAGAGGGAGAGAAGCATGGAAATTGAGAAAGTTAAAACCATAAATAAACATGAAGTTACACACACCTGTCAGAATGAGGAACTCTGTTATAAAAGTTTTGGTGAATTGTAAGACTGAATCACCACCGATAGGTATTAAAGTTCACAATTAAAAAGAAAATTCTATGTTAGCTAAAGTAATCATGCTTGAGTGTTGGATTTAGCCCAGCGTGTGACAGGAGATCTTAAAGTATAGAAACAATAGTGGTCCATTTTAGCATAGTGAGTGCTACTGCGGCGATTGATTATTGACAAACACAAGATGACTTTAGGTAGTAATAAAACTATCCTACTCACATTAGACTATTTGAAGAGGGACAGTTAAAATGTTTTCCCACAATCTATGGGCAGTAGGAAAAATAAAAATAGGATTCCAATCTTATACTATTCTGTTGTACTATGTCAGTCTCTGTACATGCAGATCTATCGCTACATCACTTAGGGCAGTGAAATTGGAGCCACATATTTTAAAACAAGGGGGAGAGGTGCCCACAAATAAAATTTAAAAGAGAATCTAATAAATATGAATGATGTGTTTCTTATATAAAGCCTA
This sequence comes from Uromys caudimaculatus, assembly GCA_028551405.1. Lineage (NCBI taxonomy): Eukaryota > Metazoa > Chordata > Mammalia > Rodentia > Muridae > Uromys > Uromys caudimaculatus. The sequence continues at coordinate 43,951,999 of CM052716.1, forward strand.
TCTCCAAGATCATTGTTTCAAACTCTATTTTTAAGAAGAAACCAAGAAAATTACTGATCTTATTTTTATTTTTCCTCTATGCAAATGATAACTAGGTCATGATGACCAACTACAATGGTTACAAACACAAGAGCACTAAGAGACACACACAGGATATAGACATGTCTTACTACTCCAAGCTTCGGTCAGAGAATAGGCCAGAGCATTTTAAACAGTGGCGAGAACTGACATGGGCCATCTGTTTGAGGATTGTCTTTTCGGTAATTTACAGGATGACCAGCAATATGTGTGTAGGTCTTTCCAAGAAGGGAAAGTATATTCTTCTTTTAAAAATTTATATTTTGAAACTCCAAGAGATCTGAATTATTTCTAGGAGTCTTAAATATTCAGCAACAAATTCCACATATCATATCTTCTCCTAAAATCTATAAAAAGTAAGTAATGCGTTTTCCTAAAAAACTGTTAATGAAATTTGGAGAGAGAAAAATCATTAGCAATGTTACCACAGAAGAGAGAAAAATGTGGCATATCAAAGGGACAGATGAAAAGTCTGAGAATCGCTCTTTCTCTTGCCTCTCTCTTGCATCTCTTATCTCTTACCTCTCCCCATTCCCTTCCTCCCTCTCTCCACATGGTCATGGCCGGCCTCCACCTCTCTACTTCTCTACTCTCTTCCTCTCTCTGCCTTTCTCTGCCTCTACTACCTTCTTAACTCCCCTCCCCATATCCTAAATAAACTCTATTTCTATACTAAAAAAAAAAAAGAAAAGAAAAAAGAAAAGAAAAGTCTGAGAATCACGTACAAAGTTGCTTTAGAGAAATCTCTCAAGTCAGTGTTGTTTTGAATTATCTTGGAGATCATCATTTCTATGGATCTGAATGCCAGTAGGGATACAGATTAATACATTCAGTTCCAGCTAAGTGGCAGAATCCTGCAGGCCAACATTATGTTGTTACCAGAGAATATTTGGAAAAAATAACATGTCGAAAGGTTGTTATTTGAGTTGGAGTGTGTTCAACCCCTTAAAAATCTTCTGATTGTTTCTTGTTCAGAAAAGGACAAAAAGAAAAGTTTTGTTAGAACAGGCAAAAATTGTAGTTTGAGGAGAGAGCTAAAAGAAATTGGACAGGCTGCACACTTGCCGCTTTGATAGGCAGAGTTCACATGGGCCCAACAAACAACTTTACAGTAGTATGGTAAAGATTTTAGAGTGGGTTCAATGCAAGGAAGCAGTCTGTTGGGTTGAGTAGAGCCTAGTTTTGAATGGCTCTTCCTATCTGTAGTGCTGAGAGATATGGCTGGTTGTGTAGCAGATAATGACATCATATTTGGAAGTAAAGGGTGTAAGGAAGAACCCTTAGGATCCTGAAGGACTTGCAAAGCCTCTTCATAATTATCCAATGTCATCACAGAAAGTCTGTTGGATTACTTATGTCAATCAAAACTGAGGACACAGTAGTTAGCAAATAGGCTTTCTTATAAAGCATCCTGTTCCCACATTGATTCAGGAAGGTCTGACGTTTGCATCAATTAATAGCAAAGAATGTTCCTCCTTCCCTACTGTGGTTTAAAGATTAAAGACAGAACTTTATCCATGAAATGAAGATGCCTCAAGTTATTTAAAGTTTTGAAATTTATGAGTAGACTGGGTTAGACAACAAAATACCCAAAGAATAAATATAAGTAAAATTAGTTTGATACGTGTAAGTGACAAGAGCAGAGTAGAATATGAGAAATCTCTGATGGTTGGGACGAATGTTGGCATATGTGAAGAATAAAATAAGGGGAGCAGAAAAATTTCTTGTTTTGCACTGTGAATAAAGATATTAATCTTCCTTTGAAAATATCAGTGGCCTAGTCCCTGGGGCTTGTATGTATGTGAACTTAAATATTTAGAGATTTTGCAGATCTGATTAGGTTAAGGATCCTGATATGGGGAGTTTATTTGAATGAGAAGGTCTAATATCATCAATTGAGAAGGTCCTTATATAGGGTTGAAGTTGAGGATAAAGATTATAATCAGAGGACAACGTATAATTCCAAGTTCAAGTGGCAAGAAAATGTGGGCATTATCTGGGAGTGGGGAAGGTCAGGGAGACTTACAGAGACTTCAGAAGGAGCACTGACCTCTCTGTACCCTGGATGGTTCCCCTTACTAGCAATCTAAACAGAAACTAGGAATATGTGAAATTCTTAGGAAACATTGTGGGAATATTTTGTTCCTTTTCTTTCTTTTCTTTTTTCTTTTTATTTTTTTTTATTTTTTTTGGTTTTTCAAGACAGGGTTTCTCTGTATAGCCCTGGTTGTCCTGGAACTCACTCTGTAGACCAGAATGGCCTCAAACTCAGAAATCCACCTGCCTCTGCCTCCCAAGTGCTGGGATTAAAGGCATGCTCCACCGCTGCCCGACTTTGTTCCCTTTCCTAATGGAATGAATCATGCTAAGGAAACTACATAGGGAACACATTAAGGAATCACACATAGAAAACCACAAAGTTATTCATTAATTTTTACATCATGACTCAGTTTTTCCTCCCTCCTCTCCTCTCAGTCCCTCTCCCTCACCTCCCTTCTTCCCCACCCCGTCCACTCCTCCCGCATTTCTCTTCAGAAAGGGGAAGGCTTCCCACAGATACCAAACAGTCATGGCATATCAAGTTGCAGTAAGACAAGGCATCTTCTCTCCTATTTACTGCTAGATGAGGCAATCCAGTAGGAGTAAAGATTCTCCAAAGCAGGCAAAGGAGGAAGAGAGAGCCCCTGTATGCACTGTTAGGAGTCCAACAAGAAGACCAAGCTATACAAGTGTAACATATGTGCAGAGAGCCTATGTCAGTCCCATGAAGGCTCTCTGGTTGGTGGTTCATTCTCTGTGAGTCCCTATTAGTCCAGGTTAGTTGATTTGTGGGTTTTCTTGTGGTGTCCTTGACCCCTCTGGTCCCTACAATCCTTCCTACCTCTTTCACAGGGTTCCCCTAAACTCCACCTAATGTTTGGCTCTGGAGCTCCGCATCTGTTTCCATCAGTTGCTGATTGAAGCCTCTCTAATGACAATTAGTCTAGGAAACAATTTATGAGTGAAAAAGAATATCATTTTTTCATTTCGTTGACTTTTTTGGCAGTCATGTTTGGTCCTGTCCTAGCCTCTGGGCTATCCAGCCTCTGGGATGGGACCTTCCAGGAATTCTCTTGTGTGGGCTCCCTCTTATTGCATGGATCTCAATCTGGTAAAGTCATTGGCCATTCCCACAATTTCTATAGAGCTTTTACCCCAGCATATCTTACATCTTATAGGCAGGACAAATTGTAGATCAAAGGTTTTGTGTCTGGGTTGGTGTCCCAACTCCTACACTGGAAGTTTTGCCTGGTTACAGGAGATGGTTGGTACAGGTTCCATATTCCAAGACTTTGTAGCAGTTCCCAAACGAGTTTCAAAATTGTTTTAGACTGGTGGGTTAATTTTAAGTAAACAATTTCTATAGATGATTTAGATTGATAACAATATTGAGCAGAAGATAAAGTTTTCCCATATAGAATATGCATGAATGTTCCCATTCGTGCATAGCCTCTCCCATTATTGACATTTGTCCTATATTTAGAATCAATAATTCACATTAGTATTTACTCTCACACCTACATTTTGCAAGTTCAAACAAATGTCTAATAGGGTATAGTGTCATAGTTTTGCAGTTGCTTCACCACTGTGACGGGTCTCTGTGCCTAGTATGTTCCTGCTCTACCCCTGGAAAACCCCAGCATTTTTACTGTTCCCATGGTCTTATGATTAACATACTGCCACAGAGATATGGTCATACAGTGTGTGTAGCCCCTTTACATTGGTTGCTGCTTTTTCTTAACATGTAACATTTAACAGTAGTAATCTCATGACAGTTTATTACCTTTCTGTTTAAGCACTAAACTCTTGCCTCTGTGTCACACACCACACTTATCCACTAACCTATTAGAGGATATTTTGTTTACTTCCAAACCTTGATGACTATTAACTAAAGCTTCAACAAACAGGAAGAAATGAGAATTTTTGTGGTGTTATGTTTTCAGCTCTTGGGTAAATATCAAGGAGCAAGATTGCTAGATCATATGTGAAGAGAATGTTTAGTTTTGTAAGAAACCACCTGATTTTCTTGAGAAGTCACTACCATTTTGCCTTTGAGCTAGGGTATCTCCTTTTAAGTTTCTATTTCCACGTCCTTTGAAAGGAGCATTCTATAACTGTTATCCTAAGCCTATAACCCTTGCATTTTAGAAATAGATAACATTTTTTTCTTGCTTTATAGGCCCACAGATGGAAAGATTCCCCCCCCCCCAGGATTGAATATACCCAGAGCCTAACTCACATATAAAACTTAAGATACCTAGATCATTAAATTTAGATATTTTGAGTGAGTGAAGCTGGCTGAACATTTCATATTGAAAGAGGTTGATGTTTGGAGAGCTTGGAATGGATGAAACATATTTGTATATGACAGACCTGAACACTTGGTGCTCATAGGTTGGGTAGGAGTCAGAGAGTAATGGCTTTCTGAAGATATTCATATTATCACCCATGAAAACTTTGAGCATGTTACCTCATGTGGAAGGAAATGTTGAGGTTATTAAAAAGTTAGAGTATTAAGTCAGAGATACAGAGAATATTATGACGAGTTAGACAACTCCTATCAAGTGATCCCTTATATGAGAGAAGCAAAGATAATTGGATTCTAGTAAAGAGCTGTGAGATGCTAGGAATATATGTTCAGGAAAAAATGAAAGCTAATGTGCTCTATAAGCTAAATAATACAAGGTAGTTCTCCCCATAGCATCTATAAAGAATGTATTTTTGTTGACACCCAGATTATAAACTTTTGACATATAATCTTACAAGATAAATTTACCCTGTGTAAAACCACTAAATTTGTGAAATACAATGTACAATTAACATAATGTAGAATTATATTGTTAATCGACCCTGGGAAATAAATAATATACTCAGTTCCATCCATTCATAAGTAGTTCAGTATTCTGGTAGCTTTGCAATAGAAATATTTCAAATACTGGGTCTCATGAAGTCCAAGCGTAACAATTTTTAAGAGATTTTATTTATTGTGATATAAGCAAAAGAGTGAGAATTCAGTGAGAAATCCTATTTAGCTCACATGAATTTGACTGAGTAGGATACAAATATCTGGCTCTTTATGAAATGTATCACATTTGCCCAGTGTGTACATTCTGCAACTTTGTCTCCTCAGCTCTCTCCTCCTCCTGCTGCTCCTCCACCTCTTTACTTTCTTCTTTATTCTTCCCATTTACATTCAGCTTACTATCCTTTGACATGATCTCACTATGCCCTGTCCAAAACACACACAGGTTGTTCTTAAACCACCTATCTCTCTGTCTGGGCACTCAGAATGTTGCAATATATAAGTATGTATCATCATCCCTGCCTTTCTTTTTTCATTTTCCCTTGCCTTACCAAGTCCCTAATTCGGATTACACATTTGTGTGGCTTTTCCTGAGGAGACATGAAAAAAGACCTATTTAGTCCAGATAAGTCATTGATAACAGACCAAGGAAACAGTTTTACCCCTGTCTAGTTTAGTAAGCCAATAAGTTTATTGCAATTGTTTGTAAAAATATCACTGGTACTGGCCCCCAGCATATATACAGACCCTTAAGTTAACAAATAAAAGAGGGGGACATGGCACAGCCATATCTAATGGGAACAACAAAAGTCATAAAGCCAGCACAACTGCTTGGAATAGATCCAGCAAAGGTGAACTCTGTCTCCAAGATGCTTTTAGAACATATGCCCCTGTACCTACTCAAGAAAAAGATAATCAGAACAAAGTAGACTTAAAACAGTGAACAAGATTCGGTGGGGTAAAAGAATTGGCAGCATATCAGATTAAAATCCTCTTCTTAGTACACACTCCAGCAATTATGTGGCATATAAGATTGGGGGCCACATATGGTAAGTCCCTGAGGAAAAGATACAGCAACAAAGTTAGATTGACCGAGGTTATCTCTGTTGTACACAAGAGTTTATACAGATGGGGAAACAATGGTGTGGAAAAATGATAAAAGAATGCGGTATCAGGACCTCCCTTTCTTAGGAAACTTAGTTTGTGCAGGGCCACTGTAGTGTCATATGACCAAAGAACAAAAGAATAACAAAATTAGACATATAAATAAATTCTACAAATATATAATATATACACATTATATTGTGGCAGAAATTGAGTAATAACTGCAGCATATTTGGCCTGAAGATTTTTCTTGGGCCCAATGAGAACTGGAATTCTGACCATTAAAACTGAATAATATACTGCACGGGACAGGGCAATCTGCCCAGGCTGGCTTGGAGATTTTCTTTCTTGAAACCACAAGATTATTGAAAGTTGGGCTATATAGCGTTGATGAGGGAAAATGATTGTACAAAATAACTTTGTTCTATCACATTTTATCATTGATGACTAAACTTATGACCAAGAGGAAGATAAAACACATATGCACGGACAAAAATTATATGGTCTCTATTTTGGAACAATATGAATCGATCCTTGCCTACTGATTTCTGTATAAATAAAGAAGTGCCCTGACTGCCAGTCAGTCAGGCTGCAAGATCCCCCTGTCCACTGTGCCTGCCTCATTCTTTTCTGACTGACTCTTTACTTCCTCTGTGGGACATGAGCATCGCTGGGACTGGCCCACAGCAGAGTATAGTTGAGAGTTGTTTTAGGGGTACAGATGATTTAAAGACAGCTTCTCACCCAGCATAACTGATGACTTATGAAACTCAAAATCTTAGAGATTTATGCATTACTGCTTAGCAGCTTGGCTAGGTGTAGTCTCCTCAGCTCAGCAATTGTGACAGCCTGGGTAAACTTGAGGTTGGCCTTTACAAACTTTAGTTTAGTTTAGTTTAGTTTAGTTTAGTTTAGTTTAGTTTAGTTTAGTTTAGTTTAGTTTAGTTTAGTCTTAAGAACCTCTGTCTTCTGTCCCCAGGAAGTAATGTTTTAGTTTGGAGGCAATCACTGCAGAACAAAGCCCAGAACCTATCTTTTAAAATGATCCAAAACCCCAAACATACATTCCAAAGTCAATTCAGCCTTTCTTTAGTTTTGAGTAAATCTTATTACCCATGACAGAATGTTCCCAATGGGGAAAAAAAAAACTATTTCAGAATGTCCTTATTTCTGTTTTGACATAATTATACCATAATTGTATTGTACTACTGTGGCAGATAGAATGAGAAATATCTTTATTTGAAAAAACACAGAAATGGCCCATGTATTTGAATGCTTGGTCCTAACTTCCTGGCACTGTTTGTAGGGTAATGGAAGAAGTTTTAGAATGTGGAGTCTTGTTGTGCAAATTACTGTGTCTGGGTTAGAGAGTTAATAGCTTTAAGAGTTTATGGCCTTGTTCTATCCCCAGTTTGCTTTCTCGATTTCCTATGTGATGAAATGTGATCAACCAAGTTTCTAATCTTGCAACGTGAGGCCATACTTTCCTTGCTAGTATGGACTCTGCCTATGGAACCATAAGTCAAAATAAACTCTCCCTTCTTTAAGTTGCTTTTGCTTATAGTATTTTATTGCAGCGGCAGAGAAGCAACTGATACAAGTACCATCTATGAGGAATCTATACTGCAAATGTAGCCAAATGTAATACCCTTCTTGGCATTTTAGTTTTCCTTAAGTGGAGTTCAACCTCGCCTTATTAGTTGAGTCTACAGTCAAGATCATTAAACACAACAGTTGTAATAGAAGTTGTGCAATGAACAGCTTAGGAATAACTTGAGAGTATGTGATGAAGGAGGGGCTTTTCACACTGAGCATGCCAGTGGATTCCTTCCACAGGACCTATCACTTCCTGCTTTCACTTTGCAAGCCAAACTGATATGGTTAGAACCAAAACTCATATGAAAACTCATGCCTAATTAATCACTTGTCATGAATGTGTCTACCATATTACACAGCACATATCTGATGTTTCTCTCTTTTCTCTCTTCTGTCTATTCTCTGTCTTCTGTCTCTTTCAGTCTTTGTCTCTGACTGTCTGTCTATCTGTATCTCTGTTTTCACCTCCTGTTTCCCTATGTTTCACCCCTTTTCCTTGACTTCATTTTTACAGTAGTTCTAACCAGATATTTGTCACTCTCTTTCCCCCATAATCTATTGCCAGTCTCTTTTATACATGTATCAGAGTTTGGAAAGGTAACTGAGAACGTCCGTATTATATATTCCTGCTATAGTCAAATTTTATGGTTCTGTTAATATTTTTGGTCACTTTTTGCTAAATTTTCTCCAAGTATGCCTGTCTTTAAGATTATTTTAGCCAAAGTTTAGTTAAACTTCTGTATGGTGAAAAGTCTGGCGTTCCATTATTTTATCCTTTGCTTTCTCATTGCTTCTAAGATATGGTGTGTAAACATGAAGAGCTTAAACTCAGAAATGAAATGACAGCTTTATATTTTAGTAATGCAGCATATTTTAACCCCTCAGGATAAAGGAGTCACTAAAGAAAATAGAGTTTGCACACACTAATTCCAATAAATGATTTGAAAGTAGCCAGTGTTCTAGAAATATCTTACTAAAAAGATGACTTCTGTTGGTTTGAGGACCTAGGTATAAGGAAACAAAGACTTACTTAGGAAGAGATCCTAAGAGTTGTGAAAATCCTTTATGCAAATGGTAATTGAGTAAGTTAATAGCAAAGGAGCCATTTCCCTTCACTCTCCCATTAAATAGCAAGCTTTAAACAATCATTATTAGAAGAGAATTGGGAAAGGACAAGGTTAGAAGTGTAAGTTTTCTCTAGCTTTGTAGCATATTACAGTCACCTGGAGGGATTTTAAATATCATAATTAAGAATTCTTCTCCTCTTGGAGAAAAAAGCCCTGTTTTGGTGGGGCTAGTTGTCCCCTCTCTCTGTCTCTATGTCTCTGTCTCTCTCTCTGTCTCTGTCTGTCTCTCTCTCTCTCTGTCTCTATCTCTCTCTCTCTGTCTCTCTCTTTGTGTATGTTTTCCTTTCTGTCTTATGCAACATACGTGATAAGAACATCAAACCAAGTGGAATTTTAAAGTATTTTTTAATTTCAATTATATTCATTGCATTCTATTATTTAAAGAATAGGAAACATGAATTTAAAGTTATAGAATATAGAATAAAGGTCACAATATCTTCACAAGAAATCCAAATTGCTAGACTGCTCAGATGAAATGATTAATTTGCTGTTAGCTGCATTTGAGAACTGCTTTAAAGAAATGAAATTTTTTTAAAAAATTTTCCTTCTCCTATGTTCCCAAGTTCCAAATGAGATTTAAATAAACCTTCCAAAATTCTTAATCAGAATTCTATTAACACAGATCACTTATGGAAATTTTTATATATAAGAATAATGTAAAGATACAACTCACCAATGTTTTGTCTTTTCCATTTTCAACAGTTTACTTTAAAAATTGCATGGACCTCAGGCATATAATTCTAGGACTCAGAGTTAATCCATAGTCATTATAAAGCCGTAAGTATCCACCTCTATCCCAGAAAACTCCTGTGTATCAAGAATGTTTTCTTGCCGCAGTGTGTTGTGGTTTGACTTATCAGTCATTTATCAATGTCTCTGATAGGCTCGTGTGGAATACACAGTCCCCAGATGCTGCTAGTGAAACCTCTAAGAAGTAGAACCTCACTGGAGGAATGAGTTACTTATATGAACATTGTGATTTTATAGTCTATCCCTATAAAATTCTCTGATTTCTTAATTTTATGTAAATTATCACCAGTCAAGCCTCTTGCTCCTACAACCATGCCTTCCTTTTAGGCTGTCATGATGGACTTCAACGGCAACTGTAGTGAAAATCAATTCCTTAAATTGCCTTTTTTAGAATAATTTATCACAACAATAAGAAGATAAAGCACTTTGATACTAAGATGTATAGCTACTAACTTATGCATATTGCACCACATTGTAATCCACACAGGTCCATCAGGTTCTTCTATGAATTCATGTTTTCAACATTTTCTTGCCTTGTATTGTGCAGATTCGTGGGTTTATTATTTTGAACAAGACTTTGTTTTTAAGAAAGTTATAAGGCAAATTTTGTTGAGAGAGTATAGCATTTTTCTATTGCTATATAAAATTAGCGGTTTGAAATACAACCTGTTTACAAGCTTATAGTTTTTCATATCAGAAATATGGACATGGGTCAATTGGCTGCTTTGTATAACATCTCATAGGGTAAAAATTTAAGGCATTAGCCTGGTTTTTCTCTAATTTGGGGGATTAGAAAGTTGGTAGATTCTGAACAGGACCCTATTCTGAATGAAGCATTGGAAAACTTGTTTTCTGCAAATGGTGAGATTAAGACCTGGTCCTCTGGGGCCTCCAAAATTACTTGCTATGTGGTTTTTCTTCCTTTAGAGACAAACATGAGATGTTGAAACTTTTCATAGGATCTCTTTTACTAATCAAGAGTATAATGTTTACCTAGACCCACATGGATGCCCTATCCTGCAATTGCAACCTTGTCATTCAATAAGATTGTATGAGGGATATCTCTTTATACTGATGAAATCTGCCCATACTCAGAGAAGAGAATGAGGACCATTGTCTACTTATTTTAGAATTCTTTTTTACCAATGTGATAGAAAACAGTTTCACAAGTAGTTTAATATAAAATGCAAATATTATAGGGTTAAGTATTAGGTATTAAAAATACAAAGAATGATGCTCTATCCCAGCTTTTGGACATTTGAGAAGCACCAGAAATCTTGTTAACTTACATATGATCAGGAGAGTTATATAGTACTTTGAGGGGCATGTTTCTGTTTGTCTTTAATGTAGAATTATAGTAATTAACCAACCCTGGAGAAACTAATGCAAGTTTAATTGTTTGGTTTATATTTGCTTTCTAAGTTGTTCACATTAAATATGTGTCTAATATACCAAACAAACAAGGCTTACAGAATATAAACATTTCACTAGTTTTTTATTTGAGCAGATTAAATGTAAAAACAAAGTATTTTGATCATATTAATTTTTTATGAACTACTCAACTTTTTCTTGATGTTCCTCAAACACCATGTTTACTTCCAACTTTATTTCATCTATTTATTTTATTTCTTTCTTCCTTTCCTTTTTGTTTTTGTTTCAATAACTAACAGAATCAAAAATGAGTGCTACCTGAAGCTTGTGGGTATGAAGTCATCCATTACAGTATATGGCCAAGCTACCTGGTGTCATATTCCTGCTGAAATCTGACTTTCCTTCTCCCAACAGTCACTAATTTGCAAGAGTTCCTACGATTTTGGGTAGGTGACTTATGATTGCCTTCCTCATCCTTGATGGAATGTTAACTGACCTAATGTACAGGTCTTGTGCCAGCAACCACAAGACCTTTTGTGAAAGCAAAAGGCTTTTTCTGTCTAGCAAAACACTATTTTCTTGCACTCCTCTCTGACCTCTGGCCCCTACTCTGGCATCTTGCCTCTCTTCTGTATTTCTCCTTCTTGAAGCCAAAGGTTGTGGTCTAGATTTTCCATTTGACCTTGAATACACCATAGACGTTTATTCTTGGCACTTTGGCAAGTTGTGAACTCTGTTATCTACTGTCTACTGAATAACAACCAAAAAGCTTCTTTCATGGGAATTGAACATTCTTTTACTCTATAGGTATAGAGACAAATATATTAGAAAGAAGTTTGAACTATTAGGTTGGTTTAAAAAAATAATAATAATACTATCTCCCCTAGGTCCTATGAGCTTTATAGACTTGAGATCTTTGCCAGGTATCTAACAGTAGGCATGAGCTTCCTCCTACAGTGGAGGTCATAAATCCAGTTAGAAAGCAGTTGGTTAGTACCATAATATTCATACTACTATGGCACTGATGGGCGTCTCTTATCAAGATGATCATTAATATAGATCTAAGAGCTCATACTTAGATAAAATTATTTATGAATTTTTTCTACTATTAGAAAATCCAGTAAGTTTCCAAGGCCATAGTGGCTTCTTTTCTCTATGTTCTGTGAAAAAAGGTGTTTGGTATCTTCAGAAGAGGGTCTTACTCTCAAGTTCTGGTAGACAAGCAAGAAAAATGACAATAGCCTGTATTGTTTATAGGGGTTTGATATACCGCTATTAACTACTTGACTCCCTTGACCAACTACTCAGAGGGAGGTATTCCATATGTGGCAGTGGGCTTTTCTGGGGAGAGAGGTGGTTGTGTTGTTGTTTATTTGATAACTTCTAGATGGAACATTAACCTCCATATAGGGTAACTTCAATTAAACTTCAATTATGGGAACTTACAAAATACTAGGTTTCCTTCTGACTTTTCAACCAACTAATAATTAAGTATTTAGAGTTTGGAACATAAAAAAATAGGGATTAGACAAACCACTAACTTTATCTTATGTTGGATAAGCATTAATATAGACTGGGACTCCTTTTCTGTAGAAAAGAGAATATGTTTGGCAGGTGCACTCTTTCCTTCTATTATTTTTACACCTGCCTCTACCTGGTTCGTGGAGATATATAATCCCGCTGGGATAGAAATGATGAATAAAGGGAAAGGAAGGATAGTCATTCTGGAATGATGACTTTCAGTGAACAACACTGAGTCTCTCTTCTCTTGGAAGATGCTTAAGCTGAGTCCATGTTGAATGTTTGCCTCTTTGGGAGAATTTTTTATTGTTCATGTTTGTTCTTAGCCTCTGGCAATTAGGCAATTCTTTAATCATTGTTAGTAAGTTTTTTCATCTAGTCTGGACAATTGCAGTAGAAATTATGTAACATCTTTGTCTGAAATTGTACTTCTCAAATACAGCTCAAGTATTTAACACTTGATTTAAGCAAACAACTGACAGAACCAATGGATTTTAAGGTAATTTATCATTTGTATTATTTTTTGTTTGACAATTAGCATCTTACCTATCATGTCCACTCCAGTTCACAAGAGTCAGTTCCAATTTTCCATTTAATATCTTACATAGTGCTGTAGTAGCATGCTGTTCTTTAAATGAAAACAGAGATAAGACAATAAGCTTTGGAGTCAGTGGCTGCAGAAATATCCAAGGAGAAAAGGAATATGAAAGAAGCCATGGTTACATCTCAGATTTCACAGAGATTTTAGTCGACGAGTGGGAATCAATGCTCGCTTGCAGGGTTTTAGTGGGAATAGATTGTCAGGAAATGAATGTGGATGGCTGTCTTCCTGTGGAGACTGAAGGAGTACTAATTTCACATACTGTTGAACACAGTAGGTCTTGCCAGCAGTTCTGAAGATGATCCTAGCTTAACTGGTTCCACTTGACTTCTTGTTTTTCTATTCAGCTACATAACCTGTCATCACTGGGACTGGCAAATATACATTGTGGCCTTAGAAATACACAAACTGCTATTGTTTTCTAAGGGAGTCTATGCTTCTCTTCTTCATACCTCCATATCCATCCGTTAAATACAACCTAAAAGAGCTCAGCCATACCAGAGGCCAAACATTCTATCCCAAGCTTTCTATGTAATCACTTTCTGAAAGTTGTGTTTCATTATATAAGCATTACACACCAGTGTGGAGAAGGGGTGGAAGCAAGAGTAAAAAGAACTTATCCTTGATAATCAGTGTTGAGGTGAACTAATAAACGGTTTTATCCAAATAGACAAAACAGTGATGGAGAAGAACTGGCAAACTGGAGTAACTCAGCCATACAGAGAATGAATACAGGCTTGGTCTGTATCCTTCAGCAGTGTGACCAGAACATGTCACTGCCTGGCTCATGTGATCTTTTGGGAGGTTTTTCACATGAAACACACAAGCACAGAGTATAAGTAAGGTCGTGTATAATTGGTAATACTCCAGTGTCTCTAAGTAATCTGTAGTATAAAACATGTTTCAGCCCATCCATTCTTAACATAACTGTAAAATAGTGATCTTAGGGACATTCAAGTTATTATGTTGATATGTTTCCTCTTTGTCTTCAGGAATATTCTGAATTATGTCAGAGAAAAATTTTGATGGAACTTAAAAAGGACAGCTCCTCTCATTGTATTTTATTTTATGTATTATTTCTTGCTTTCTCCACCACCCCTCATACCTATAAGCTCATTAAACTCCAGTATGTCTTAAAGCCTCTTTGTCTTTCACCAAAACTCATAGAAGAGATAACCTCCTTGTAAATAATGACTATTGTAAATGTAGGAAGAGATTAGTCTTCATTTCCACATGACAGAAGCAGAGTATAGATGCGAAGTTACTTTGCGAGCTCTGATTTGAATATTCCTTCAGAAGTGCAAAAGTCAACATGCTGCTTCTCAGATGACAAGATTTAAATCACTGCTTTGCTTCACACCATTAGTCTTTGCCTAGGAAGTAGTTGCCAAGTACACACTCCCTTAGCTCATTAACTTTCAGATTGTGCTTTGCATCATGCATAGCTGCTTCTATCAAAACCACTCCCCATGGTTTAAAGGTGGGAAAACAGATGAACCCATTCCTTGGCCTTTTCTATACGCACTGATATTTTGAAGGAATCCATTAACTTGTGGTAGAAGGAGATTCCAAATCTCTTAATGCCTAGGTGAATTAAATTATTTATACATTGTCTTTTGCCTCTTTTATATTTGAAGAAAACAAGAGAATTTGACCTGACCACTAATTTATAAATAAGTTCCTGGTATCCTTAGTAACATTACATAAAGCTCTTTTGCAAATATAGGGAAATCACTAATATATATTAGTTTAGAAACTCAAACCTACATAAAAATCTATATGTGGATATAGATATAGTATATATGTGTAATTACGCATTTCTAAGATACATGTTTATATATATTCTATTTATACTCACATATGTTGGTTTTTGGCTGGCCGTTGTAACATTCTTTTTTTTTCTTTTGTTAAATTTAACTTTATTTTATACTTATTCACTTTACATCCTGTTCACTGCCTCCATTCTGGTTACCCCACATACATTAATTCCCCCATCTCCCTTCCCTTCTCCCCTGAGTTGGTGGAGAAGGTTCCTAGATATCACCCTACCCTGGTACTTCAAGTCACTGCTAGACTAGGTACCTCCTCTCCCACTGAGGTCAGACAACAAAACCCAGCTAGAAGAACATATCCCACATACAGGCAGCAGCTTTTGGGATAGCCCCTGCTTCAGTTGTTTGGGTCCCATGTAATAATCTTTTAATGAATTCCTACACATACAAATTCAAATAATGACTGAACTTTTCATATTCCTACCTAGCTGTGCTTGTATGACTGAAAGAAATCATGTTAGAATTTTGTTTTGATACCTGAAAAGTGTTCCTATTTCTTTTTGCTTCTAATAATATTTTTTAAAATTCATTTTACATTCTGATCACAACCCCCCTCCCTCCTAAGTTCCCAGACTCACCATTATAAATCAATCCAACTATTGCTTCATCCCCTCTCAGAGAAGGGGAGGCCCCCTTGGGAGCCATTCTATCCTGGGACAGCTAGTCCCAGAAGTGCTAGGCACATCCTGTCCCACTGATGCCCAACCTTTAGTCTAGGTAGGGGAAAGGGAATCCAACGGCAGGAAACAGAGACCTAGTGATATTCTGCTCTGCTTGTTAGGGGACCCCCTTGAAGACCAGGTTGAAATTTGCCACAGATATAAAGCAGATCTAAGTTCAGCTCCCTGTTTGTGTCCAAGGCCCTGTAAGCCCCCATGGTCCCAGGTTAGTTGACTCTATGTCTTCTTGTGGTGACCTTGACCCCTCTGGTTTGCTCATTTCTATCCCCAAATCTTTCACAAGGCTCCCCAGCTCTGCCTGATGTTTGGCTGTTGGTCTCTCCATCTGCCTCTGTCAGCTGCTGGATGAAGTTTCTCAGGAGACAGTTATGCTAGGTTCTTGTCTGCAAGTATAGCAGAGTATCAATATTATCAGAGGTTGTCTCTCTCATGTGGGATGGGTCTCAAATTGGAGCAGTCCTTGGATGGCTGTTCCCCCAGTCTCTGCTCCATCTTTATTCCTGCACATTTATTTAGGCAAGACAAACTTGTGGTTGATGGTTTGATGGGTGGATTGATGTCCCTCCACCATTCCATGCTTCTGTGGAAGTCCTACCTAGCTACAGAAAATGGCACTTTCAGTTTCTATATACCCCTCGTAGGAATCTCACCTAGAGTCACCTCCATGTACTCGCTGAGTTCTCTCCTGCCCCAGGCTTCCAGCTAGTCACCAGAGATGCCCTCCATATTTACATTCTCAGGCCCAGCCCCCTCCCAGTGTCCTCTCCCCACGCCCGATCACATCCCTCCTCCCCTCCGCACCCCCTCTCCTACCCAGATCCCTCTTTCCATCCATCTCCAGTGATTATTTAGTTTCCCCTTCTGAGTGAGATTCTCACATCCTCCCTCCTTATTACCCAGTTGCTTTGGGTCTGTGGACTCTAGCATAGTTATTCTGCTCTTTGTGACTAATGTATACTTACAAGTGAATACATACCCTATGAGACTTTCTGGCTCTGGGTTACCTCACTCAGGATAATTGTCAAGTTCCATCCATTTATCTGAAAAAGTTGGTGATATCTTTGTTTTTAAAAGCTGAGTGGTATTCCATTGTGTAGATGTGCCACATTTTCTTTATCCATTCTTCAGTTAAGGGATGTGTAAGTTGTTTCCAGTTTCAGCTATTATGAATAAAGCTGCTATGAACATAGTTGAGCAAGTTTCCCTGGAGTTTTTGATCTTAGCCCATCTGACTGGTGTAAGGTAGACTCTCAGGGTCACTTTGATTTGGATTACCCCAATGCCTAAGGTTGTTGAATATTTCTTTCTTTTTCTTCAGTAAAGAATATATGCTTTATTATGCACATCATTACTTCAGTCAATACATATGTATTATATTTATGCTTAAATATTTTATTTCATAGTATGTAAATAAAGTTATTCACAAAGGAGATAGGATTAACTTGTAAACTATGTAAATTTAAAATAAACCATCAGATACTCCTTTTTTTCCTTTATACTACCCTAAGTTTTATATTGCACTACCTGTATCCCATACATTGTAGACAGGGCATGAATTGCAGTGTTTTAGAGACAAGTCCAATTGAAGGTTGCTGTCTTCTAGCAAATTAAAACGCATTTACAAAACACTGCAAACTGGGTAAAAAATAAAATATATGGTGAGAATGGAAATAGAGGAGAGAAAGAGAATAATTCTCTTATTTTTTGTTTTGTAAAATATTCTTTTTGAAATTTTTCTTTATTCTTCTCCCATACAATACATTCTGACCACAGTTTCCCCTCCATCCCCTTCCCTCCTCTCAGTCCCCCCTCACCTCTTTTCTCCCCCAGATCCACTGTTATTCCTTTTCCCTTCAGATATGATCAGGTCTTCCAAGAATATCAACCAAACAAACCTACACAAGATGCAAAAAGACTAGAACAAACACTCATAGCAGGTGAGACAACCCAGTAGGAGGAAATTTCCAAACATATGTGAAAGTGTCAGAGACACCACCGCTCACACTGTTAGGAGCTGCACAAAAACACCAAGCTATAACATATTTGCAGAGTACCAAATGCAGATACATGTAGACTTGATGGATGTTGTATCAGTCTCTGTGAGTCCTTAGCCCTGCTTAGTTGGTACAGTGGGCTGTGTTCTCCTAGTGTCCTTGACCACCATGGCTCCTACATTTTGGGGATTTTTGGTTTTTATTTTTTTGTTGTTTTGTTTTGGTTTGGTTTTTGGTTTTGTTTTTAACTTTTTTTCTTTTTATTGGTTATTTTATTTATTTACATATCAAATGTTATGCCCTTTCCTGGTTTCCCCTCCGAAAACCCGCTATCCCCTCTCCTCTCCCCCGCTTCTATGAGGGTGCTTCCCTACCCACCCACCCACTCCCACCTCCCCACCCTAGCATTTCCCTACACTGGGGCATCGAGCCTTCACAGGACCAAGGGCCTCCCCTCCCATTGATTCCCGACAAGGCCATCCTCTGCTACATATGCAGCTGGAGCCATAACTCCCTCCAAGTGTATACTCTTTGGCTGGTGGTTTAGTCCCTGGGAGCTCTGGGGGGTCTGGTTGGTTGATATTGTTGTTCTTCCTATGGAGTTGCAAACCCCTTACAGTTCCTTCAGTCCTTCCCCTAACTCATCCAGTGGAGACCCAGTGCTCAGTTCAATGGTTAGCTGAGAGCATCTGTATCTGTATTGGTCAGGCTCTGGCAAAGCCTCTCAGATGTCCTTCTTGGCATCAACAATAGTGTCTGGGTTTGGTGTCTGCAGATGTTGAACATTTCTTCAAGTGCTTTTGACCATTAGAGATTCTTCTGTTGGAAATACACTATTTAGCTCTAAATCCCATTTTTTAAAAATTTATTTTATTTATTTACATTTCAGCCATTGCCCTCCTCCCCATAGCCCCTACCACAGTTTCTTATCCCACTCCTCTTCCTCCTTGCCTCTGAGATGGTGCTCTCCCTACTAGGCATCCCCCTTCCCTGGGGCCTCAAGTCTCTCAGGGATTAGGCACATCTTCTCCTTCTGAGGCCAGACCAGGCAGTCCTCTGATATCTCTATGTCTATTTCTATGTCTATGTCTATCTCTATCTCTCTATCATCTATCTATCTATCCATCTATTTTTAATTGGGGTCTTAGGTATGTTTTTGTCTAATTTTTTGAGTTCTTTATGTATTTTTGTATGTATGTATTAGACCTCTGCAGGATAGAAGGTTGGTGAAGATACTTTTCCAATCTGTAGGCTGCTGTTTTGTTTATTGATGGTATCCCTTGCCTTATAGAAGCTTTTCAGTTTCATGAGGTCCCATTCAATAGCTGATGTTAGAGTCTGAGCTATTGATGTTCTGTTGAGGATGCTGTCTCTTTCTCTTCTGTTAGGTTTAGTGTATCCAGTTTTATGTTGAGGTTTTTGATCTACCTGGAGTTGAGTTTTGTCTAGGGTGATAAATGATGGATGTATTTGCATTCTTCTACATGAAGACATCCAGTTAAACCAGCACCATTTGTTGAAGCAGTTTTCTTTTTTTATTGTATGGTTCTGTTTTGTCAAGTACAATATTGAATAGATAGGGAGAGAGTGGGCAGCCTTGTCTTGTCCCTTGTCTTGTGATTTTAGAATTGCTTTAAGTTTCTCTCCATTTAAATTGATATTGGCTATTTTCCTGTTGTGTATTGCTTTTATTATGTTTAGGTATACACTTTGTATCCCTGATCTCTCCAAGACTGTTAACATGAATTTGTGTTGGATATTGTCAATAGATTTTTCATTATCTAATGAGATGATCTAGTGATTTGTGTCTTTCAGTTTGTTTATATGGTAGATTATGTTGATGGATTTTCATGTATCGAACAATCCCTGCATCCCTGTGATGAAGCCTATTTGATCACTGTTGATGTTTTAATGTGTTCTTGGATTCATTTTGTGAATATTTTATTGAATATTTTTATATCAATGTTGATAAGAGAAATTGATCTGAAATTCTCTTTCTTGGTTGAGTACTTGTGTGGTGATGGTACTAGGGTGATTGTGTCCTCAGAATAAGTTTGGCAGTATTCCTTCTGCTTCTATTTTAAGGAGTTATAATTTAAGGAGTATGTATTAGAATTAAATCCTTTTGAAAGTCTAGTAGAATTCTATTTTAAAACCATTTGGTCCTGGGCCTTTATTGTTTGGGAAACTATTAATGACTGCTTCTATTTCCTTAGGGGTTATAGGACTATTTAGACAGTTTAAATGATCTGGGTTTAACTTTGGTATGTGGTTTCTATCTAGGAAATCATCCATTTTGTGTAGAATTTCCTATTTTGTTTAGTACTGGCTTTTGAAGTAGGACTTAATGATTCTTTTAATTTCCTCATTGTCTACTATTATGTCTCCATTTTCATTTCTGATTCTGTTGATTTAGTTACAGACTCTCTGTCTCCTAGTTAGTTTGGCTAAGAGTTTATCTATCTTGTTGATTTTTCTCAAAGAACCAGCTCTTGGTTTTGTTGTTTCTTTGTATTGTTCTCTCCATTTCTGATTTTGATTTTTCCTGCTCTTTCCTCCTCATATTTCTTCTTCTCCTCCTCCTCCTCCTCCTCCTCCTCCTCCTCCTCCTCCTCCTCCTCCTCCTCCTCCTCCTCCTCCTCCTCCTCCTCCTCCTTCTCTTTCTCTTCCTCCTCCTCTTCCCCCTCTTTCTTTTTCTAGAGCTTAGGTGAACTTTTAGATTTCTGGTAGGAGAACTTTGTAGTTTCTTTATGGAGGCACTTAGTGCTGTGAACTTTCCTGTTAACACCACTTTCATTGTTTTTCTTAGTTTGGGTATGTATGTTTTGCCTTCATTTTCAATGAATTCTGCATAGTCTTTAATTTCTTTCTCTGTTTCTTCCTTGACCCAGAGATCATTGAGTAGAGAGCTATTTGGTTTACATGAGTGTATAGATTTTCTGTTGTTGTTGAAGTCCACTTTTAATCCAAGGCACTATTTTAATTTTCTTGTGTCTGTTGAGGCTTGCTTTGTGACTGATTATATGGTCAATTTTGGAGAGTTTTCATGAAGTGCTGAGAAGAAGGGATATTATTTGTGTTTGAGTGAAATGTTCTGTAGATACCTGTTAAGTCCACTTGAATCTTTTTTTTTTTTTTTTTTGGCTTTTCGAGACAAGGTTTCTCTGTATAGCCCTGGCTGTCCTAGAACTCACTTTGTAGACCAGACTGGCCTCAAACTCAGAAATCCACCTGCCTCTGCCTCCCGAGTGCTGGGATTAAAGGCATGCGCCACCACTGCCCGGCTCACTTGATTCTTAACATCAGTTAGTTTCATTATTTCTCTGTTTATTTTCTGTCTAGATGAACTGTCGTTTGGTGAGTGTGGGATATTGAAGTGCATTGCCATTAATGTGTGGGGTTTGATGTATGATTAAGCTTTAGCAATGTTTCTTTTACAAATGTGGATGCTCTTGTTTTGCGGGTAAAGAATTTCAAATTTGAGATATTATCTTGGTAGATTTTTTTCCTTTGATGAGTAAGAAGTGTTCTTCCCCATCTCTTTTGACTAATTTTAGTTGAAAGTCTATTTTATTAGTTATTAGGTTGGCTACTCCAGCTTCCTTTTGCTTGGAAAACTTTTTCCAGCCCTTAACTCTACAGAAATGTCTATCTTTATTGCTGAGCTATGCTTCTCATACAGAGCAGAATGATGGATCCTGATTTTACATTCATTCTGTTAGCCTGTGTCTTTTTATTGGAGAATTGAGTCATTGATGTTGAGAGATATTAATCACCATTGAATGGTAAATCCTGTTATTTTGATGCTGTTATTTTTGTGATAGTGGCGGTGGTGGTGGTGGTGTTAGTGGTCATAGTTGTGGTGGTGATGGTAGGTGTGTGTATGTATAATTGTTTTGGCTTTGGTGGTATGCAATTACTTACTTCCTGTGGTTTTTGGGTGTAGATGTGTGGATAGATACTGTTTAACTTTGGTTTTATCTTGAGATATTTGATTTCCTCCGTCTATGGTAATTGAGAGTTTTGCTTGGTATAGTAGTGTAGATTGGCATCGCTGGTTTTTAGAGGCTTCCAGTCATCTGTCCAGACTCTTCTAGCTTTTACAGTATCTGTTGAGAAGTCAGGTATAATCCTGAAAGGTCTGCATTTATAAGTTAGTTGGTCTCTTTCCTTGCAGCTTTTAATATTCTTTCTGTGTTCTGTAGATTTAGTGTTTTTATTATTATGTGGTGGGAGGATTTTCTTTTCTGGTCTAATCAAATTGGTGTTCAGTAAGATTCTTGTATTTTTTATACACATTTCTTTTTTTAGGTTGGAAAAGTTTTCTTCTATGATTTTGTTGAAAATATTTTCTGG
The DNA here is from genome assembly GCA_028551405.1 of Uromys caudimaculatus. NCBI lineage: Eukaryota > Metazoa > Chordata > Mammalia > Rodentia > Muridae > Uromys > Uromys caudimaculatus. The sequence continues at coordinate 43,973,852 of CM052716.1, forward strand.
TCCTTTTAGCTGAGACTCTTTAACTTCTTTGTGGTAGTTTGAATATGCTTGACTCAGCAAGTAGCACTATTAGCAGGTGTGGCCTTGTTGGAGTAGGTATAACCTTGTTATAGGAAGATTGTTGTAAGTATGGCCTTTAAGACCCATATTGTAGCTGCATGGAAGCCAGTCTTCTGTCTGCCTTTGAATGAGGATGTAGAGCTCTCAGCTTCTCCAGCCCCACATCTGCCTGGATGCTGCCATGCTTCTGCCTTGATGGTAATTGAGTGGACTTCTGAATATGTAAGCCAGCCTCAATTAAATGTTGTCCTTATAAGAGTTACCTTGGTCGTGGTCTCTATTCACAGCGGTAAAACCCTATCTAAGGCATTCTTCTGTTCTTATTTATTTTAGGTTAGATCTTCTCATGATATCCCAGATTTCCTGGATGATTTTTTTGTCAGGAATTTATTAGATTTAACATTTTCTTTGACTGATGTATCAATTTCTTCTATTCTATCTTCTATGCCTGAGATTCTGTCTTCTACACCTGTATTCTGTTGGTGATGTTTGCATCTATTATTTCTGTTCTCTTTCCTAGGTTTTCCATCTGCAGCATTCCCTCAGTTTGTGTTTTCTTTATTGCTTTTATTGCCATTTTCCACACCTTGTGCAGTTTTATTTATTTTCTTTACCCATTTAATTTTATTTTCATGTATTTCTTTTTTTAATTCTATATGAAATTCATTTTCTTATTTACTTTTTTACACTCCAGATTTTATCTCCCTCTGTCCACCCACCAGCTGTTCCACATCCCATAGCTCCTCCCCACCCCCTGTCTCCATGAGGATGTCCTCACCCCTCACTCCCTACCCCACCTGACCTCTAAACTCCCCGGGGCCTCCAGTCTCTTGAGGGTTAGATGCATCATCTTTGATTGAACCCAGACCCAGCAGTCCTTTGCTGTATATGTGTTGGGGGCCTCCTATCAGCTGGTGTATGCTGCTTGGTTGGTGGTCCAGTGTTTGAGAGATCTCGGGGATCCAGATTAATTGAGACTGCTGGTCCTCCTACAGAAACATCCTCCTCCTCAGTTTCTTCCAGCCTTTCCCTAATTAAACCACAGGGGTCAGCAGCTTCTGTCCATTGGTTAGGTGCAAATATCTGTATCTGACTCTTTCAGCTGCTTGTTGGATTTCCAGAGTGCAGTAATGCTAGGTCCCTTTTTGTGAGCACTCCATAGCCTCAGAAATAGTGTCAGGCCTTGGGACCTCCCCTTGAACTGGATCCCACTTTGGACCTATCTCTGGACCTTCTTTTCCTCAGGCTCCTCTCCATTTCCATCCCTGTAGTTTGTTCAGACAGGAACAATTATGGGTTAGAGTTTTGACTGTGGGATGGCAACCCCATCCCTCATTTGATGCTCTGTCTTCCTACTGGAGGTGATCTCTATAAGTTCCCTCTCTCTACTGTTGGGCTTTTCATCTAAGGTCCCTCCCTTTGAGTTCTGAGATTCTCTTACCTCTCAGGTTTCTGGTGCTCTCTGGAGGGTCCCCCAACCTCCTACCTCCAGAAGTTGCCTGTTT
>CM052716.1:43980416-44023304 GCA_028551405.1 Uromys caudimaculatus
ACACTTACTACAACTAGTTGGCTTCAGTAGAAGAATCTACCCAGATATTAGGCAGGACACCTACTGTTTTCAAATGCTCATGCGTTGTCTATTTAGTGCATGTTCTAACCATGAAACAACTTTGCATAATTAGAATCGTAGAATAATCCTCTTTGATTAAAATGTTATTAGATTAGAAATTCACTTTTGACAAAAGAATTATTGAGAAGTCTACACATACTTGGAAATAAAATAATAATATCCAAATAATACATAGGAAAAATAAAAAGCAAAGAAAAAACTTTTTGCTGAAAGAAATAATAAAACACTGCTAAAGGTTTTCTTGTGGCTAGTTGAAGATGTATAGTACTAAATATCTATATTATAAAAAAATCTCTGTGCTGGTTAATTTTGGTTGTTAACTTGATCAGATCAAAATCAAGTCAGATACATACACTTACCAGTGGGCAGTATTTCCTGCAAAGATCAACTGCAAGTAAATATCCTTCCTCAGAATGGTTGCATTTTCTGATGGCCCAAGTGTAGGAAGGTTCAAGAGAAAAACGATGAGTTTACTGTTTAAAAATAAAATAAAATAAAGTAAAATGAAATACAAGAAATTCAAGAGGAAAATAAAAACCTAAATATGGTATTTGAAAATATCAGTCAAATAAGTGTATTTCCAGCAAGAAATACTAAAGGATAATAATAAAATGCTCTGGCCAAAATTATAATGATAGGTTCAATATCAGATGAAATACATTCCTTGACAAACAGTAACACATTGCACCAAAGGAGAAATAGAGATGATGCAGCCCATTATTTTGCAAAATTAGTATGTGATAAAAAGAGAAATAGTTAAAGTGAATAGCCATGGAAGTGCAAAAGAAATTTAAACTGAGTGAAATTGAAATTGTAGGTAAAACTTTCCCATGAAGTAAACTACAGATGGAGAAAGCTTCAGTGGTGAATTGTAACAGTTTTTTAATTAAATAAATATGAAAATATTACACCAAGCCCTTTAGAAAATTGAAGAGAATTGTTTATTTCTCAGGCATATATGGAGGATAATAATGTGATGATATAAAAACAAACAGCCATTACAAGAAAAAAAGGCTGCAAAAGCATGTCTCCTATGAATATGTGTGCAAACATCATGTTTAGATGTTTAAATGTTAGATCCTATTATATATAACATATCTTTTTCATTTATAGGTTAATTATAGAAGTATAACTCTAGTTTACTATTTGAACATCCTTCATTAGAATGTTAGAAATTCAAAAGAAACATAATTATCTTCATGCATACCTAAAATGGAATAACAAAATGAACATGCATTTCTGTTGTTCAGCAGTTGTTTTTGGAGTAGACAGTGATTCTTTACTGGGGTAGCTTGGACACGGCTGTCACAGCATGAAGCAGGATGACAAACTTTCAAGTTTGGTATACATGTTTACTATCTTGATTTTGATGATGGCTTCAAAGACTTGTATATATCTATGTCTATGTCTATCTATCTTCATCTACATCTACATATATATCTAATCTATGTCTATAATCAATATGTCAAAACATACCAGTTCATGTAGCTCATACATAAGCAGTATGTTACATGTCTACTATAATGAAATAAATGTTAATAATTTTTAGGATTCTCAGGAAACAATTGGATAATATCTGAAAATTAGGTGTTGGTAATACATTAAAACTGATTTTCCAATGATGATGATTGCTTGAGAGTGTTTTGAGACACTGTATGTATTATCTAGAATTATCTCTAGAAGGCTGTATTTCTGTTTGCTTATTATTCCAGGCTAAGACCTATTACATTGTCAACTTAATTGCCAAAGAGTTTTGCCTGCTCATTAAAACCCTTCTTTCAGTTCACTTACAACACTCAGAAGTGTCATATGAGCTCAAGGGCAAGTTATCCCCTACCAAGAAAAGCAGAAGTAGATTGTAGTGTGGGTTATTTAGGAACATAAAAAAGAGGATTTGAAACCCATATAGACATATTTCCTGTAAAGGTCACCACAGGTCATCCTGGAAAGTGTTAACTTATGTTCTACAGGGAATGAATTTTTCTCTTTTACATCTCTTTGGCAGTAGGTGTTTTTATGTGCATAATACAATGAAAACTCAGAGCAAAATAAGGACATAGCTGTTTTACATTTAATTTGTAGAGCAGGGAAATGTGGCTAAGGGATGGATGAACTTTGCTCAAGGCTACAGAATTATTAAACAAAATCTCAAGGTGCAAAACCCAAGATGTCCTTTTCCAAGGCCAAGATGCTTGTAAGGAAATTTCCAAAACATTGCTTAAAAAACAGAAGAAAAGTGTGCTGCAATTTTTTAAAGGATAAAATTAATCTCAGATTTAATTTACCCCACCTTTTTATTTTACATTTAAGGCAAAGGCATTGCTAAAGCACACTTAGATGTCCTCATGCCCCACCCTCAACTTTTAAAGGTCATGTCCTGATGTTTCAAAAAAATAGATAATAAGAATACTTTAATTTTTAAAAAGTCTTTTTGAAAATTTTGATTTATGTATACAATGAAATATGATTATATGTATCCTAAATTTTGTCTCCTCTAACTCCCACAATATATTTCCCAACATGCCCTCCCTAATTCATCTCTCTCTCTCTCTCTCTCTCTCTCTCTCTCTCTCTCTCTCTGTAACCAATTAAGTTCAGTGAGTAATGCCAATATGTGCACAGGTATGACATTCACTGCATCATAGGAACCTTACCAAAGGCCACGTCCTCAAAAAACAATGTATCTCCCCAAAGCAACTATTAACTAAAAGTAGCTCTCCAGTCCTTAGTTAGGATCTAGAGACCATCTACACCATCTATGCTGGGACTTTTAATTTTTTTCTGTCTTGATCTTGTTGAGGTCTTGTACAGAAAACTACAACCACTTGTGAGTTCATGATTTCAAAAGCTATGTCACACTCAGAAGAGAGTATGCCTCAGCAGTATTCTCCATCCCCTATGGGTTGTTTGAATGAGAATGTCCCCCAAAGATTCAGATGTTTGGTTACTTAGTCTCCAGATGGTGGCATCATTTGTGTATATCATGGGTAAAGTCTTGGGGTTTAAGTGCCTAGTGTCATTCCCACTGTACTCTCTTCAATCCATACTTGCAGTTAAGTTATGAGCTCTAAACATTTAGCTTCCAGTCCCAGTTGCTGTGTCTACTACATGATGTGATCCTTGTCTACCATTATGGACCCTAAGACTCTGGAATCAGAATCTCAACACTTACTTCTGTAAGTTGTCTTGGCCATGGCATTTGATCCCAGTGGTAGAAACATAACTAATATATTCCAACTCTTACATTTTTTTCTGCCTCATCTTCTATAATGTCTTGTTGGTAGTAGTGGGGTTAATATTAATGCTCCACTTAGGATTGACCACTCAGTTTCGTATTCTTACCACTTTGATCAGTTATCCATCTCTCCATCAACTACTATATACTGCAGAGAAAAATTCTCTAACTAACTCTGAGAGTCGCTCAGGTTTATGGGTATAAACATGGGTATTTAGAAAGCATTTTGGCAGCAAGCTTATATAGTAAAATAAAAATATCAGACTTGACCTTAAGGTCTATGACTTCCACAACCATGAACTTTTAACTAGAATATAGTACAGGCATGAAATTTTCTTCTGTGAAGGAAGTCTCAAATCTAATCAGAGGATGTTTCAAGTGCCTCATATAATGCTTGTTTAGAATATAGCATCATGGACCCCTGAGATCTCTCAAATACTGAACCACCAACAAGGCAGCATACACCAGCTAATATGAGGCCTCCAAAATATATACAGCAGAGGATTGCTGGTCTTCAGTCAGAGAAGATATACCTAACCCTCAAGAGATTGGAGACCCAACGGAGTGGGTAGGTCTGGTGGGGTAGGTGGTAGGGGGAACATCCTCGTGGAGACAAGGGGTAGAGGTATGGGATGTAGAACTGTCAGAGCATGAACCTGGAGGGGGATAAAATCTAGAGTGTAAAAAAAAAATTAAATAAAATTTAGAGAAAAGAAAATAGCCTCAAAATACATCATTGTTATTATTGACTATAGTAATTCAAATGAGATTGACTCCAATGGATACACATCTTTGAATATTTGCTTCCTATTTGTTAGAAGTCTTTGGGAAAGATTAAGAGATGTTGCCTTATTGGAGAAGGTATGTGTCACATATGTGCCCACGTACACACATACACACACACACACACACACACACACACAGAGAGAGAGAGAGAGAGAGAGAGAGAGAGAGAGAGAGAGAAACAGAGACAAAGACAGACAGAGAGAAAATGTGTCATAAGTAAAATAAAATAATTTTTAAAATATTGTATTTGAATATTGATTTTTTTAATTGTAATTCTTTTGAACATTCATTTATTCCTTTGAGCGTTCATTTTCTAAAATGTTGCCTCTGACTTAAATAGTTTACTACAAGGCTCACGATCTATGCTTTGAAGCTAATTTAGGTCAGTCTTTACTGTTCTTTTTCTATATTAAATTTTTCTTTAATTTTAATTACAAAGCAAGTTTGTTTCCTTCTTTGTTTCATTGCCTATGGGCAATTTAAATCCTTTAATCATCAAGAGACTCTTAGGTCGTTCCTTAAGCAAAAGTCCAACACCAACGAAAGTTCTAGCACTAGCCATTTCCCCCAGATTCTAATACATTTATTAAATATTTTCTTTCACAAAAGTGAAATGAAGCAAAAATTGCTTTGTAGTATCATTGTCCAAGATATTCAAACATAAAAATACCCATGTTTCTAATTATTTGTGTGCTAAATTGAATTTCAGGAGACGTGAGAGTGTTATAACTCATTTGTAGAATGAAGTATCATGTGTCAAGTTGTAGATCAAGGACAACTAACATATGTTCTCTATAGGAGTATGGATGTACTTATCCATGGGAAGATGTCATGGTTAAAATAGCAGCTTGCATGAGTTTTAAAGCAGATAAGCTAAAAGTCATAAAAATAATTTCTGCAACTACAAAGGACACAGTAGTTAGTTAATAGTCCATATCTAACAAAATATACTTTAGAGTTAATTTTGTGACAACAAAAAAATGTAATCTAGGAATTTTTGCATAGTCAGTTTCTTCATTTATTTTTAAAAACTATCATTATACAACTCTGCCATGAGGGCAGTGAGAGAAATTATAAATGACTGTTAGAACTAAAAAGAAAAATATAGGAAATGAAAACACTGTCTTCACTGATAATAAATTAACCTCACTTTTGCATCATGGTGACCTGGAGCATACAGACAACCTCTCTGTGTCTTTTTCTTCTCCACTCCTCTAGCTTTTATGGATGGGCATCTTATGTATGGTTCTGGCATCTCCAATATACCAGAGTCTCTACTGCAATTTAAGCTTCATCTCCACAGCTTCTCACAGTGATATCTGATGACCCCTCCTTCCAAGAACTCTGACCTTACCATATACTCTTTGTAAGGATCTCTGAAATCATAGAAAAAGACTCCATGATCTCAACTACTTTTCCTTTTCTACACCTGCCAACTAGAATCAAGAGGATAGTGGTGTGGTGCCTAGCTCTGCTGTTGACCGGAGATGTAGCTCAGCCTCCTTGAAAGGCAGCTGTATCAGCTTATGTGTGCGGACTCTTGGGAAACTCTTACAAGGCAGTGTCCTTTGAACAGGAGGAAACCCCTTCATTTCATGCTTTCTTCTTTCACGTGCATGATCTTCAAAACATGCAACCTCTGAATCATTTCCTACTAAAGCAACCCAGGAGTCAGTAGTGCTGCCCTCTTAAATACTTAATGTTGATTTCTCAGCACCAGTCTGAAGTTTTCCCACCCTGATATTTCCTCTGCCAGACAAACTAGTCTATTACTTTTTACATTTAACTTCATTCAAGTTATTAGGGCACAGCCAGAATAAAGTCCTAATATTGATCAAAATATCACATGATATGGCCCCTACCCCATGTCCTGGAAAAGTTGCTTTTAATGCAGCCTTCACTGTATGTATTTTCTCACTATTCTTGTCTTGCATATTTCTTTCAGAATAAACCATTAAGCTCTGCTTCCAGAATGCTATGGCCTGTCTAGTCCAAAGTATAAAACTCTCCCCCATTCCAGGCACTAGCTAGCAGGTTTATCACACCAAACTCATCACCCCTTTCCTTTTCTTTCCATTGGTAAATTACTCTGACAAAAGAAACATACCTTAGAAGGGATATATATTGGCTCAAATTTTGAGGATGCAGTTCCTTATGGTAAGAAAGTCAAGGCAGCAGGAACTTGAAGCAACTTGTCACATTGTATGCAGTCAATCAAGAAGCAGAGAGCAATGAATGCTAGTGATCAGCTCCCTTCCCCCACTTTCTGTACTCCAGGGTCTTTATCCATCTAACAGTGCCGTGCACAGTGGGTGAGTCTTCCTCCCTCAATTAACACTGACAGACATACTCAGAGACTTATTTCCCAGGTATTTCTTGATCTCACAAAGTTGAAATTGAGATTCTTCATCACAGGGAACAATGACTTTTTCTTGTGTATGATTAACATTTGAGGACAACAGAGGAGATGCCAGATGTACAGAAATCAGACTTGAAAACCTTTTTTTTTTTAATTCTAACATGCTTTAAAATTTTAATAGCTTTTAGTAAATTTATTTCCTTTTTGTATGCTTTTGTTTGTGTGTACATGCATGCATGAATGTGTACAATATGAATGAAATTCTAAGAAATAATGACTCATCTTTGTGTAATCAGCCAGTTACACGTCTACCATCTAATACTTGATGTAACATAGGAAGCATTTTTGACTCCTTTGGATTTTGTTCTGCATTAATACCCCAAGTTGAATGTAGATAGTCTAAATATTATGTCTTCTTATGACTACCACATTTTTTACTTGTACACACAGTGGTGATTCCTAGTGAGTATCTGGTATCCCAGATGACTTGTATACACTGTGGTGATTCCCAGTGAGTGTCTGGTATTCCGGTTCTGTTTCTCTCTCTAAAACCATTCCAAGAATTCAGGCTGGGGTTGTGGGCATGAAATTAAATATGTCTAATATTGTTTTGTCCTTACTACCATCAAAGGCACAGTGAACATTTACACAAAAGAGTTATCGTTGATTTCAGGTGATTTTTTAGCATACCTTATTATGAAAAGTTTCTCTTTGGTAGAATTTTATTAAATTAAATGAAAACCACAAAATGTTCCTTAGCCCGAAAAATGATATCACTTGTTAGCTGACAGGAAAGAAAAATTTAGTTTGGTTTTGATAAATACTAGAGTTGACATATTTTATATATTAAAATGAGATTAACAAATGTTATACCATGGAACATTTTAAACTCTCAATTTTTGTTAGCACAAACCATTGATTTATTGACTATATAAGATTTATAATTTCTAAAGCCCAAATATATAACATAAATAACTTAATGGATTCATAGACCTACTCAACAAAGGTGAGGTGATCAGATGTATATCTCTACCAAGAAATAATATTTTGTCTCTGGGTTGGAGAGAGTTCAACCTATAGTTCTTTGATCCATACACTTATGAAGAAGAGCATGACAGTAGTAGTGTGTTGTCAGAACTATTTACCTAGTTGTAGACATGAAGCAGAGAGCAAGAAGAAAACAATGAAAGGAACAAGGACAAGACACCCTCAAGGATTTATATCTGCTTACCCACTTTCTCTACATAGACACTACCTCCTAAAGCCTGGAGAATTTCATAAACAATGCCATAGCAGTCAACGTCAACACATGAATATTTTGTGAGACACACACACAAACCATTGAGCTTGTAGGTAAGTTTCTATTGGTGAGCATTTAATTTTAGTTTTTAGTTGATTCTCTTGGTATAATTGGAACCATAGTATTGGGGTATTAAAAATATCTGTTACGTTTGCTTTTTCTTTATAATAATTGAATGATCTAGGTCCAAAGCTCTACTCTTAAACATGTAATCATAACCCTACAGATAACTTTAAAAGATTTGTTTGTCTTTGAGTATAAAAGTGTCTTGCCTTCATTTGTATGTACACTAAGTATTTGTCTTATAACAACAGAAGCCAGAAGAGTGTGTCAGAGTCTCTGTCCTGGAGTTTCAGACTGTTGAGAACTGCCATTTGTATGCTGGAAACTAAATCAGCATCTTCTTCTGGGGCAGTCATTGTTCTTAGCTGCTGAGTCATCTTTTCTACCCATCCATAATCATGTTATATCATGATCACATTGGTATTTTAGCTACTATATCACTATGAGATACTACTTTCAATGGCTTATTCCACAACCTGTATTTTATAACTTTATAAATTATAAAGTAAGACACTATTTTAACTGAGTTAATCATATATCTAAAAATAGACAAGTATTCCTTTTTGTTACTAGTAGTGGTTAAAAAATTCAATATTGGTTAGAAAAACATAAAAGCATAAGGATTCATTTCACATACTTTATAATAATTCAAGAATAACATCAGTAGGATCAAGATATACTGAAACAAGAAGTCAACACTGAGACTATAATAAATCATTATATTACTTTCAAAGTTTCTAAAAATATTAAATATTTTAGGAATTAAATTTATTTTTTCTACAAATTCATGACTCAAATTTTCAATAAATTATTTTAGTAAAATGAGAGAGCTTTTAAACATTATTGAATAATATTATAGGAATAAAATAAAAGGGATTTGAAGAAGATCTGATTGCAGGTACCTTAATGAAACATTTCCAATCTAAGCATAAATGTTTTGTTGGCAAAACTGACAAAAATTTTATGACTTGGATATCACATATACAAAGACAATTTTAAAGACATATAGTTTCACAATTTGGCACTTGAAGGATACATAATTAATGACATTTAAAATCACACTGAAGTTTTAAAAATTTAAAATTCTACAGAAATAAGATATTATTTCTATAGAACATATATCCCTTGAGGTTGCCTTAATTATAAACTTTTGGATTTTAAATTTTAAGAAATTTTTTATTAATGTTATTTTTCTCTCTTGAGTTTCTAAATTGTACATTAATTGTCTTTAAAATAATATAACAGCAATCAATATCAATAGTTGTGCATAGGCTTAAACGCTTTGACAAGTGATAAAAGTGTACATAAGACTGGTAACCTTAAGACTAAAATTCTTAATAGAAAATAAATATATTTTCTGGTATGTTTCACTACATACAGAGATGAACGATCCCCTCCTGAAAGCCAGCCTTCAACATGCTTTAATTATCCAGACTTCTCTCAATAAGGCTCCACCATGGCCATGAGGCAATCAGGATCCTCATTAGCTAATAGCCTTTGCAATAAAGTCAGATTCATTATTCTTTTTCTGGGATGATTATGGGAGTGTAACTGCGGAGTCTTATGCTAACTATTTCCTATACTTCTCAGGAAGCTACCACAGTTTCCCCCAAATGCTCACTCAACATTGCCTTCCCACTTGGAGTCCATGTGAATTACAACTGCTTACCAACACTGTTCTCTGCAACTCATTACATCCGTTACGTGGTGTTTTAACTTTATCAATACAATTATTCTGTTGTTTTTCTCCTTTTCTATAATACAGGTTATTTACAAGTGCTGTTACTTTCCAAGTATATGAAGACTCTAAAATTATTGTTTTGTTTTTGACTTAATTTGACACATTATTCCACAAGAACTCTGTTTGCATCATACAGTCTTAACATGGGTTTTATGTAAGTGGAATGCTGCCCGATTTAAAATCTCACACATGATTCGGAACTAGAGTAAAACATTATTATAGTTAGCTGGGGAAGAAGGACATGCGCTATATACTGGTCACTAAATGGATGCTTCAGTTTTGGTTGTCTGAAAAGAATAAGTTTATCTATTAAAGTTTTAGAACTGTAAACATTTTAAGAATTTTTTTTAAAAAAGATTTTCCATAAGAGTATGTAGGCTTGTTAATACTACATATGTTTGATAAGCTCTACAAAGAATACTATATAAATAATTCTGGATTCTAAACAATTTGTAGAGAGAATACAGCTACCCTCGAAACTTCAGAAGTGAAAAAAAAAAATAAAAAGAACTTTGCACTTTGTACACAATATATGACTGGTAAATATTAGATCACAATATATATCTTAGGAAATAGTAGACCAAGTACTAGGAAGAGCAAAGATGTGGCAATCACGTCTTTTTTATTTCTTTTATTTTTTTTGATACTTTATTTACATTTCAAATGTTTTCCCCTTTCTAGGTCTCCACTTTGGAAACTCCCTATGCGAACTATGAGGGTGCTCCCCCACACACTCACCCACTCCTGTCTTCCCTCCCTGGCATTTCCCTATACTGGGGCATCTAACATTCTCAGACCCAAGGGCCTCTCCTCCCACTGATTGCCAACAAGGCCCTCCTCTGCCACATATGTGGCCAGCACCAGGGGGCCCTCCATATGCATTCTTTGGTTGGTGGTCCAGTCTCACTGGGGGGGGGGGTCTTTTTTAAATTAAATATAATCACCTCTCAAAGAATTAAGACATATGTTCTTAGAAAGACTGTGAACATGGTCTGCTATCTGAACATAGTACTCTGAGTATGCAAAATCAGGCATAGACAGAGATGCAAATCTGCTAGAGACTCCAGTGGTATGTCTCCCAAATTGGAATTAAATACATGAAAAGATAACATTTTTGAGCACAGTTTGTTGGCAAATGTGTGACCAGACTAGACTAACAAAGACTGAAGTTGCACAGAATGTAAGCTAAAGCTCTGATCTTCTAACCATGTATAGCCTGAAATCAGAGGAGGTAGCGTTCCACCAGCAACCAAGAGTGCTGTCTGCAATGCTTTGTTCACAAATATGAAAAGGGAGAAGGGGGAGGGAAGGGTTCCACAGAGCAGACCCAGGAGCCTTGGAAAATAACGGAAGGATATGAACAGGAGTGATTAGCAAAGTAAGGAACCAATCAGATGTATCAAAGCTAAAACAACAAGACAGCGACATATAAATTATTTGAAAATAAATCATATGACACTATATATTGTTGAGAATGTTGGAAAACTGGCACTTTTACTTAATACTGCTTATATTTGAATTTTTATCTAAATTATACTTAGCAGGAAATTGTATCTTTAAAAATGTTTATATCCATGCTGCTGTACTTCTAGGATATCTCGAATGCAAACCATCTTCAGAATGCTCAAACTTTCATATTATACTAATTTCATAAACTGTCTTAAAGCTTTGATAGTACAAAAATGTGCTTAATAGACTAGTTATAAACTGCTGTATTTGTAAAATACTATATAGAAAATTATAAACCTAGTTGTATTCTGTCTTCAAGATTGTAGCCTAAATTGTAGTAAGGAAATTTAAAGGGTTTAGGTTTAATGTTATATGTTATAACAATTTATTCAGTTTGAATCTACAGAGGAAAATTGATAGTCATTGGTATTCACTTATTTTTTGTGATGAATGTTGTTATATTTTCTATGGAGTGTTCAATTGTTTGAATGCTTAATATATCTTAGCTAAAATTATAAATTCAAATTAAAGTAAGTGTACTGTGGCAAGATAGGAGCTTTAAATCACTGTTAGGCAGGGTTTCTTTAATATAATCTTATTGAATATGCAAATAGAAGGAACTTCAATGGGAAGAAGTAAAACGGAAAAATAACTTTATTTACATAAGGAAGATCTCTGGCTATTTTATTTCTAAGTCATCTAAGATGTAGAAACCATATGGAATTTAGCCAGAAGCCTGAGTTAGTCTTAGCTCTATTATTTATTTATTATAAACAGGACATGGGGGTGTGTGATTCAACATACCTCAGTGAAACTATGCCAGTGTTCTTATCAAGCAAAGGAGGAAATTAATCATAGTTTTAAGGATGCTTCCAGACCTAAAGAACAGGTGAAATAAGAAAGTAACTAGGTACTCAAATCACATCATATATGTTTCCCATGGGAAAAAATGTAGAGCTAAGGAATAAAGAAACAAATTAATTCTATTTACACTAGTTTAAAAATATCTTTAGATTTGCTTAGTCTGGCAATTAAACACGATCCTACCGGCTTGTGTCAAGTTGACATCAAAAAGTAGCCAGCACAACTGAGCCCATGTCATCTCGACACCCAAACACATCACTGTGAAACCCTAACCTTTCCTTTCTTGCTTATCCACAAGATCTCATATTAATATCAATATAATATAAAACATTCCATCTTGTAAAGTCCCACAGCCTTACAAAAAAAATCAAACATTTGATAATTTTGGTCTCTTTATAATATCCAAGTGTCTCTAAAATTCCTGTCTTTTAAAACTCTAAAGTCTCTTCCTTGTAGGCGCCTATAAAATCAAATGAAACATATAGTTTCTTACTCTAAGAGAAATGAACCAGTGCATAGTCACAATCAAATCAAAATAAAACAAAAATTCAGGTGTAAAAAATTGAGTTCTTGAAGTGTGAAACCCTTTCCGGATCCTCTGGGCTCCAAAGGGATCCATTTCCCCAGTATCCCTGTACCTGCAGCTTATCCAACCCCTCAGCCAGGCTTCAGTGCACACTTCCTGATGTTCTTGGGTATCATTCCGTGCTGCTGGCATCTCCAAAATGTCTCTTACTGCAACTGGGCTGTGTCTTTATCAATAACTCCAGGCCTCTCTGACCTGATACATGGTACCAAGCCTCAACTTCTCTTCACTTTCAAAACCAGTACGACCTGGAAAACTCTTGCACATGAAGAAATCTAACCTTGAGCCTCTCTGGACTGCAGATTCTGTGTGCTTCTGCGGAGGAAACACTTCCCAGAAGGCTTCATTCCGGCCATTTTGGTATCATCTTATTCATCAACTGGTTTTTTCAGCTCCAGCTAACCAGCATCTTTGTCCTTGCAAAGCAAAGGTCTCACCTTAGTGTTTCTGGTCTGTTGTTAATTACTACTAAATCATCAGCTCCGACTGACCAGTCACAGACTCTTAACTTAAAATTTCACATAAATGACTCTGGTAGTCTCTGCCGCCATCATCTGCATCTCTTTCAATATCTCTATATTTGCAGCTCCCACAGCAAAGCCCATTAAGCTCTGATTACTCAGTAGCTTTTTCAGTAAAAGTTGCAAACTCCTCCACAATTTCCCCCCAAAGCAATGTGGTTGCATCTGTGTCAGGAATATCCCATGTTCGGTACCAACTTAGAAGGTTTTGTACTGCTGTGATAAAATATCATGAAAAAGAGCAACTTGGGGAAGAAAGGGTTTGTTTTAACTTCCATTTCCATTTTGCAGTCCATCATCAAAGGAAGTCAGGGCACGGACTCAAGGCAGGAGCTTGTAGGCAAGAACTGATGCATAGGTCATGGAAGGTCACTGCTTATTGGCTCGCTCCAGATTCTGTGAGTTGGAAAATCTGAGGTAAAATTTCATTTGGCTGCTTTATTTTTTTTTTCTAAGCACACTTTTAAAAATAAAGTATGTGAAAGCTTGTATAATTATGGTCAGAATTTGAGGTAATACACTCAATAGTTATCACCAATTTTCTGTGTAATTATTTGGAAAAATGCAGCTATCATCAATTAGCTTTTATTTTATCAAGTTGTGCTATTTTACCAGATTAATGTTAGCTCCAATAATTAAAGAAAAAAATCAGTGAATTAATTCACTTACTAAAAACTATCCCTCTAGATGCTTTAATGATTACAATTAGCAAAAAGTAGACACATAGAAGCTTATCTACTGCTATAGACTAGTAAATCTCTACAAATAAGACTCACTATTCTGTGAAAGAATATAGAATATATGCTTAACAAGCCTTTAAGCTTTTAAAAATTAAATCAGACACTGATTCATTAACTCAGGTGACAATATTATTACTTATCAGTATTAAATTAATATCATATGGAGGAGAGAATCTTTCAAAATTAGAATACACTGAAGTACTGTTTAATAATGAAGGCCCTTTCTATTCATCAGTGTGAGGAAGCACTCAGCTGGTTTAATCCGTTTGTATATCATTAAATTCACAGTATGAAGTCTTACAATAAAAGAGTTATTATCATCTTTTGGAAGTTCTTTTTATTACAAAATATTATCTTTATAAGACAACTTTTGATAGGAGACTTAGTCCAACTTTATTATTATTTAATAACATATTGTCAGTGACAGTGCCATAAAATATAAGAATTTGCCTTCATAATAAGCGGGCGTTCTAAATGTTTTCTTTCTCTATGATTTTAATAAGGCCATTGTGTTTTAGCCCTTGTTCTGTTGCTATGAAGAAACACTATGGTCAAGGCAGCTCTTATGAAAGAAAATATTCAATTGGGTGCTTGTTTATACTTTCAGAGGAGTGCTCTGTTATCAATATAATGAAGAGCGTGGTGACATGCTGGTGAGGTGCTCCAGAAGTCATCAAGAGGTACGTCCTGTCTGATCTGTAGGCAATGAGAGAGAGAGAGAGAGAGAGAGAGAGAGAGAGAGAGAGAGAGAGAGAGAGAGAGAATATATACATATTTTTTTGAAACCTTGAAGTCAAACACTGCTTCTAACAAGGCCACACCCCTTAATACTTCTAAACATTTTAAAGAGTTCTATTCTCTGAACGAGGAAGCATGCAGATACAGATGTATGAGCCTATAGGTGCTATTGTTCTTCAAACCACCACACATGGCATGTGATATTTTTGCTTCCTACATACAGGGCTTTTAAAATTATACTGGCAGAATCTTTTATCTGTGGAAATACATGAAATGAAACACTCGTAAGTAAAGCCTGCTGCAATAGTAATAGAAACCTTCTGTTTGCTGAATGAGTCTTGTTACCAGGCTCTTGGCATGCATTATTTTTACCTCTATATTAGTCAGGCAAAAGAAATATTGTCTTTTTACTATAGAGAAAAAGAAGGCTTGGGTTATTTTTATCTCTGTAACTGATTAATAAGTAGTTGTATACAATAGGAAGCCAGTTTTGTTTAATTGATTGTATTTAGATTTCATACTGTTTCTAAGTATGAAATTTCAACAAGAAAGCGATGTAAAAGCAGACACAGCAGAGTGTTTCCAGAGGTTGTACTGGTTTGAGAAGGTAGAGTGAGAAGGCCGGCTATAAAAACTTACCCTTGGGATGCTGATCAGTTTTTACTTGTTCTGTTTCACACTGCATATTGGTTGGTGTCTAAATGTACATGGGACGTATTAAACAATATTTTATATGTAAAAACAAATCAGAACTAAAGAGATATTGAAGCAAAGGCAAACTGAACTTGAAATAATAGATTAAAGTTTATCCTTAACTAATAAGAACAGGGCTGTGATTCTGGATATTGGCAGGAAAAAATGTTTCTCTGTCCTTGAATCATCTTCAACTCCTTACTCAAAAGTGACAGTTGGAGAAAGTGCTTGATGCTCTATATTTCCAACATCCATCACCCAGTATCTGTCAGCTTTCTCTTCACAAATCCTCCCAAAGCTCAAGGATATAGGATTTCCTTTTATCTACCATCACTGTGTCCAGCTTTTCTTACCCCAAACTAATTTATTTGGGCTTCTATAAATTAAATAAGAATTAAAACTTAGAAAATCTATTTTCTTTGAAATTTGTCTTATTTTTGAGCCTACAATGTCTATAGAAAAATGATACTTTTTAACATAAGGCCTTTTCTTTCTTTTCACATTTCTTCCCTATCCCAAATCCACATACATTTCCTAGGTAGCTCTCCATGAAGGTATAATGGAGACATTGAGTAAGAAGAAAGTTACATACATGAATGTATAAGATGATATATTTTTCCTGAAAATATCTTTATTAATTAACACATATCATTATGATGTTAACACAAAAGTACTTGGTTTTCATTCTCCCTACCTGTATAAATATGATCTATCTGGGCATTAATATGGTTGTTATCCAAATCAGTACTGTCATGGCTTCATGTGTTCCACATACATGCCATAACACTTACGTTTCATTATCTTATATCTAGTACCTGAAGTTTATTCATTTCCTATACATCTTTATGTGCTTCTAATAAGGAGATTTTTGACAAGTGGGAAAGCAAATGATGTGTAGTGACTAACTCCAAGGATTTAGTTTACCGAAGATGACTGTGTTGAAAAGTCTTTCATTTTGGGCTTGTATCATTTTACTGTTTGCCTTGTCATTTGCAAGGCTTAATGGAGACAAGAAGGCATCTTTCAACAAGCACATCCTGAAGAGACTTTAAAGCTAAACTTTTATTCAACACAATTTGGATCTTGAAGCTTTGATATGAAAACATTGAGAACAGGTGTTCACGACTCCTTGTAGTTCTTTTGACGTTTCTGTTCCAGAACATCTGGTTTGTTTGATAGGCATTTATGTATTCACATTTGTTAGATACGAGAGTGAGGCAGGTGTGGCTCTGAAGCACTGAGCACATTCATGGTTAATGGGCTTAATTTCCCACTATCCATAATACCACTCTTTCATAAACAGCAATGATGTAAGGCACGCACTCTTTCAGAGGGTCTAGTTTGAGGGTAAAATAATGTCTGTCTCCATGATGTATTCACTGAGTTATTAAAATGATTGTCGTTATGCAAAATGCTAATTCTGCTTTCGAATGCAAGTTGCTTTTCTATTTTGATTATGCATACAGTTGCCATCTAGCCAATGGTTCTCATTTTTATTCTTTGGTATGATACTTTAGAAGTCAGGAACAGTAGTTTGCATTTAGAGATGTTTCTTTAACTTGGGGTAGGACATAGGAGTTAACTCTTAAGGAGCTTTGAAACAGTTGATCTTAAGTTAATAGTCTGAAACATCAATACAATCACAAATATAAAATGTTAAAATTCAAAATGACAGAAGAGAACAAAGGTGGATTTCTATATACCTCAGCGCTTTGTATAAATGAATACAGCATACAAAGAATAGAAGGAAAATACAAACCAAGTCAAGCCCCTTCTATCTAACTTCATACAACTGACTTTAACCTTGAGAGTGCTATACACTGAACTGTATCCACCTACAATGAATAAGGTGAATGTCTAACTCTCACTGCTATGGTATTTGGAAGAAAGAGGATAATTACGGCCAAATATTTCATAGACTTAGCTCACAGTACAATGGACCATTTTTTTCCGTGTGTATCTATATAAGTGAATAGGATGTACAGAGAGAGCCTCCCAGCCAGAAACACTGCCATTAGCAGAAAATATGACAGTACACTGACTTTGCGCTCCTAGCTCCTTGAAATATAAAATCCATTAATTCTATTTTAAGCCATGGAAACTATCACATGTAGCTATGACACCTGAAGAGATTTACTTCATGAAAAATGTAATTGTGTTTTTGTTGTAGCTTCAGAAAACATAATGGGATGTGGTCAGAAAGTAAATTATATTATTTATTTACATCCTAAATGTCTCCCCCTTCAGATTCCCCCTCGAAGAGTTCTTTCCTCCATGCCCCTACAGCTTTACCTATGAGAGGCTGCCCCCTTTCCCCTGGGCATTCCCTCTCCCTGGGACATCAAGTCTCTACAGGATTGATTCTAAAGTGATTGTACCAGTTTGCATTCCCACCTGCTATGGAGGAGTGCTCCCCTTGCTCTATATCCTCCCCAGCATGTGCTGGAGCTTGAGTTTTTGATCTTCTGACAGGTGTAAAGTGGACTTTCCAAGTCATTTTGATTTGCATTTCCCTGATGGCTAAGGACTTTGAATATTTCTTTAAGTGATTCTCTGCCATTTGAGATTCCTCTGTTGAGAACTCTGTTTATATATGTACTCCATTTTTAATTGAGTTGTTTGGGTTGTTGGTGTTTAAATTCTTAAATTTTTTTATAAATTTTGCATATTAGCATCAGGTGTAGAGGATGCGCCTAGCCTCTCAGAGACTTGATGAACCAGGGGTGGGGGGATAACCAGGGGTGCCCTGAACCCTCTCAGAAGCAAAGAGGAGTGGAGGGGAAGAATTGTGGAAGGGGATAGCCAGGAAGTTGGGCAATAATCAGGATGTAAAGTGAATAAATAAAAATAAATTAAAAAAGTCTAATACACATATGTGTGTGAGTGGTGTGTGTGTGTGTGTGTGTGTGTGTGTGTGTGTGTGTGTGTGTGTGTAATTCTGTGTATATTCCCAATGTGTGAATGACCCTGGAGACCAGAGGAATGTGTTCCAATTCTTCCAGCTCAAGTTATAGGCAGTTGTAAACCATCCAATGTGGGTCCTGGGGACTAAACTCAGGTCCTCTGTAAAAGCACTATGCACTCTTTACCACTTCAGTCCTACCAAACTCTTAATATGTAGAAAAATTTTAATAAATGGAAAATATGCATGAAATTATCTTCTAAGTAAAACCTAATAAGCATGTCTATATAGGTATGGTCTATGGTCAATGTGCATCTCCAAATAGTTTGATTGAAACTTAACACAAAATAGCATACTTATTTAAAGCATGATTGTTTTCATAATATTTTAAATTCAATTATGAGGTTTCTGAGCATGAGCTTTGTATATGACAATATTGTCCTGCAGTGTCAACAACTTGGATACTCTTGAAAAGATTCATTTTTATAGTTTATAATCTAATATCTGCATTTAACATTACTTTCAGGTTATTTAGCTTGAAAATATTTCCTGAGTAGAAAAGTGTAGTAAAACCTGAGAGTATTTAGAGAGTTTTAGAGTTATTTCTGTGGGCTTCATCCAAGAGCATTGTAACCACAGGCACGCTTTGAAACTCTCCACATCAGATATCCTCTGCTGTATAACAGAGTAGCATTATAGAAGCTACATTTTCCTTTTTTCTACCTCCCTTCTGTATTTGTTTTTGTTTTATATTTTCATTTTTCAGTTACACCTCAAAAAATGAACATAAGTTTTCAACCTTAAATATTAATCAATGTAAAATTCTTTATTGCTCCATGTGTTAAGTTGTTCCAATAGCAGTAGGGGATTGGTTTTGAAAAGCTCATATAAGGTACATGGGGACACTTAGGGAGAAAGGCAGATGCTCAATTATTAATTTTTAAGTAGCATTAAAAGAAACCTCATCCAACAGCTGACTGCCTTTAATATGAATAATTTTATAAGTCAACAACTGACAAGATTTGAAAAATAGTTAAAGCCATCTCATGTGTTTGAAGGAAAAGTGAGAAATGGAAAGTAGTGAAAGATGAGGTAATGAACTAGAATAAAACAGTATGTGGGTTGTATGGAGCTTCCAGCCATGTTCAAAAGGACAAAGACACTATCCAGCTAGGTCGCCATACCTGATTCTGCACGGGATAGAGCTGGGATACCACTGTGCAGAAATTCTCATCAGTGACAAAAGGATTGCTTGTCTATTGGTTCATTTTGGAGCATTCATCTCTTTATTCACCCTAAAATACTTGCTGCTGACTGCATGCCTAGGATGAGTACAGGTGATAGGGATATTGCAACGATTTCAGAAACATGCGTATCAGACAGACCATAGGCACCTAACGAAATGTGCGTACATAATTGGAGAGGAGTGAAGCACATCAATGGATAAACTGTGACGAAGATAATTACGCAAGCTGATTCCAAGAAGGAAGATATACGAGATAGTTTCCACAAGAAGAGGTCAGAATAAATTAAAGAATCAAATAAATGATACTTGGTAGAACTTTCTAGGAGAAGGAAATGGTAGATGAAAAATAACCGAATGGCCCTGCCTGTAGCATTGAAAAAAAACCAAGTAAGCCAATGCAGGGGAACTTCTCCAGGTAAAAAGACAACATGTTAGTGGAAGAGATCCTAAATGAAGAGGAGGGTGACACTGTACAAGACTTTGCATGGCGTTGTTCTATAACATTGGACAGATACTGAGAGATTTTGGAAGTGATGGAAACACACACACCTATAGTTCTTCCTATAATTTGATTACTTAAGAGTCATTATTAATTATATACATTATTTCATTTTTTCTCATTGCAAAAGTTCTATGAAGATCAAAATATCTCCTGTCATGTTTAGCATGCTGCCTCCTGAACCAAGATTGGTGCTGATATATTAATCAAATCAGAAGTAGTTGGAAAGAAGAATTGATGGGGCATGGTAATTGCATGACATATTGCTATTTTTTAATGGAGGGATTCAAAGAATAAAGAGACTTACAAATATTGTATTGTGCTATATATGACTTTATTTATTTATTTATTTATTTATTTATTTATTTATTTATTTATTTATTTATTTATTTATTTAAATAGCATTAAGGTTTTTCAGGACATCCCAGCACTGGGGCTTGCTATTTCTTCTTGAGCAAGGACACTAAGAAATTGACAGCCAGGTGGATGTAGTAGATTAGCTCATTAGCAGTGATCTTCAGGTGGCCCAATAGCAACAGCCAGACACTGCATCTTCATCTCTAACTTGATAATGAATTTCACCTCATCAATGTTGGCTTCCATGTTTTCACTGTATGTCAATAGGGAAGGGAACTTGCCAGACTTGTTTAGACCTGGACCTGGGATATTCATGGTCTGCTTGATCAGACACTCAGAAGCCAAAGAGGCATCATACTTCTCACCAAAATTTTTGACCAACTTTTTGATCTTATTAAGCTTCTTCATCACTGTAATAACCATGAAGAGTCTATCCAAGGCCTTCATGTCATCACTGAGCTGTGAATCCCCCAGGACTCACACAGAGCTTTTGGGCAACAAAGTTTTTTGAAATGACCGAAACTTATAGGTACACATAAAATTTATATAAAGAATGTACTAGATAGAATATAGATGTCATCATCTGTTTTAATCGCATTATAGAGTATAGCTATTTATAAAGACTTCCCAGCTAGTGTCTTATTGGGAAAATAGTCCAGCAACTCAGGGTAAAAGTACATGTCTCGGTGATATGAAAAGGAGCTATGCTGAGAAGATTGAAGACAGCAAAGAATATGCTCCCAAGACGGTAAACCCAGATGAACTATCAAAACAAAGCCACACACGGCATCACTTCTAGGGTCATGGTATAGGACCTCTGAAGATTTACCCTCCAGGAAAACAAGGAGAATGCTGTAGAATGTTAAAACCAACTCCCCTCCCCCAAGTTTTTAGAAATTAGCTAGTGGCTATGTTTGGAAGGTTATATAATTTTGGGAACAATGAACTTGATGAATTATTGAACTTGATGAGAAGTGTATAGCCTCATCGCTCTTCTAGACCATGCTGTCTGCCTTTTGTGTCATCTCTCAGCTTCCTGTTGCCATGCCCTACCCATCTTAGGGACATCAAGGTCCCTGGAAACATAAGCCAAAATAAACACTTACTTAAGTTGACTTTGGTCATTATTTTTTATCACAAAAACAAAAATTAACAAATATATGGCCTTTGTTATTTCAAAGTTCATTCATTCTGTACCTAGTTACTTTTTAAGTTTTTTTAAAAGTCATATAGTGATATGGAAGTTTGTTAGTTGCTTTTTCTAGATATATTGTAAAGATTGTAATTGGTTTTTATTATGTTAAAGTTATATTACCATTTATTCACTTAAATAATTTAAGCCATCTTTAATATTGCTTCTCATATTGATATTTCTACCAATAATCTGCTTTTTATAGTTTGGTATTCTTAGACATGGTCTTAGAGCTAAATAGAGAAGTGGGCACATACCCTCATCCCTAACCCAGAACCTACCTACAATTAATAAACACTTGCAGATGAAAATAGATTCTAGTTTGGTTATCATTTACTTAAAAGCTAATAAAAACATATAAGCAAATAACACCATCTATTTTCAATGAAAGAAAAAAAGAGGAAAAAGAGTTTTGTGTTCTCTATAAAGTATAGATGTTTTCTCATTTCATTTACCGTTATCATCGGCTTTTTCAATCTTCATGATTATAAAACCCTCTTTATAATTTAGTGCTCCATTAAGGCAATGTACTGTCTAGTGTGCCTTCACTTCTTCTGAGACCTCATATGCAGACTATCCAAAATATTCCTCATTTTCTCTTCAAGGCGCATTCACAAGTTTTAGGAAATAGAGCATGGACATCTTAGTGGGGTATATAATCAGATTACCATATCATATGAAGGAATATCAGTCAGTAATAAAGTAAGTTCTTATGTGGTACAAGCAGGCTGAGTGAAAGAAGAATCATAAATAGCTGGATGGTGTATGGTTCATTTATATTAAGTATCCTTAATAGACAAATTTGTAGAAGTAGGAAGTAAATAAATAGTAGCCGGAAACTTTGAGGAAATTGTCAATGAATGTTCTACTGGACATATGGGGGAAACAAGAGTGTCCTAAAGTTATCTATTTTTAATTTAAAAAATCTTGTGAATATAATAAAGCCATTGAATACTGTATAAGGATGAATTTCATATTATGAGAGTTATTTAATTTATCTCAAAAGACATAATGAAGCAAGTAAATGTTTTAAATGTCATGTCACCCTACTTTACTCTAGATTTTTGCAGTATTTCCTGATTTCTTGTAAATGTTATGAAAGTATAGACAAGACTAAAAGAACCTGTCATTATGCAAAGTTATAAACAAAAATAGAATATATTATATGCTTGGCAAAATTTCCTACTATAGTTCCATACTAATATATATATATATATATATATGTGTGTGTGTGTGTGTGTGTGTATGTGTGTGTGTCTGTGTGTGTGTGTGCATCCCTATAGTTAGTATTACTCAATATAGTACATATAGACTCAATATTATAGCTAGGAAATGAAATATAACTTCACATTTAAAACACTACAGATGGAAATAAATTTAATATTAATTATTAGTAAGTAACGGAAGTCTTCAAAGCCCAGAGACATATATCTCATAAATTAGGGGGGAATATATCACTCTGTAAGAATAATGTATAGAGCACAGACAGGCAAAAGACTGCATTTTACTGTTTCACAATAGTAAAAGTAACTTATTAGATAAATCATTGTTTGGTAGAAGATATGACTCCTGAAAAATGTGCTTTCAATATATTTCCCTATGCATGGGTTACTTGAGAGGGTTTAAACAGCAAGTGAAACAGGCTAAAAAATTCAAAACTAGAATATAAAAATAAATAATACTCACGATGAAATAAAAATATAAATTATCATAATTGGAGATTTTCTAATCATTCTAAAAAAATTTAGAAAATATGTACAAAAGCCATGCTCAATTCTCAGTTTTCCAGAATTGCTCGAAAGACAGCAACACAAATCTGAAAGTGAAAATACAAAATGAAAACTCTTAGCAGCTATACAGCAAAGTTAGAAAGAAAAATTAATAAAATAAAAATTATCAAAGTAAACTTCAGCAAAGTGGCAGGATATAAAATTAACTCATCTCCCTGCATTCCATTTTCTTTTATATTGTGTTCTCAATTATTTTTGCTGTGGTCATATAGATGCATAACAATCTTTTCTTGGTAAAACACAATTTTACCTAATAGCATATTATATTTGTTTGTATAGTCTGTTGCCTTTAAAAATTCAATTTGTACCCTATATCTATTGGTCTATTTTCCTGATATATTTCTTTATCTAAAACAAGTATATTTTGAAAATATATTATTTTTTATGGATGGATGATGTCCTATTTTATTAACATGCTCTGTTTTAAAACACTCTTTCTTAGTTACTTTTCTATTGCTTGGAAGAGATCATGATCGAAACAACTAAAAGAAAGAGTTTCCTGGGGACTTGCAGTTTCTAACGGTATGTCTATGACCACAATGGCGGAAACATGGCAGCAAGGAGGCATAGTGCTATAATAAGTAGCTGAGGGTTTTCATTTGATCTGCAAGTAGAAGGCAGAGAAAGCTAACTTGAAATGGCATAAGCTTTTGAAAACTAAAAGCCCTCCCCCAGTGGCACATTTCCTCCCACAAGACATACATTCTAATCCTTCCCAAATGGTTCTATCAGCTGGGGACCAAACATTCAAATACATGAACCTATGGGAGCCATTTTCATTTAAACCACTCTTATTTGATTCTGAGATATTCATATCAGATGATGGTTTTATGATTTTAGTATTGGAGTATTTTCACATTGCTATAATTATTTTCTTACATGAATTGATAAAATTAGACATTCTCAGGCCAATACTGAAGACTACAATAATTAATTTCATATAATATTGTAGCAATATTCTCAGGCCAATACTGAAGACTACAATAATTAATTTCATATAATATTGTAGCACTATCCATTCCTGATTTTACCTCTTTAACATAGTAATTTTCTTTGTTAGCAGGATAATTAAACTACCATATGCAATTATAATTATTATTTATGATTTATATCATGAAAAATAAGTTATATTCTAAGACTTGTCTTTTGTTTTTTCGGTATGCCCAGCCCAGGGTCTTGTACAAATTGGCTAAGCACTCTACATCATCCCTTCAAAGGTATTTTCTGATCATTTGTATCTTCTTAAACACCCTTGTGACACTGGAGACTCACTCACACTGGGGGGTTGAAATGTCATCTAGAAATACATGCATCCACACTGTTTTATCTCCTTGTAGCATATTTATTTTCTACTATTCTCACTGGTACATTTTTGCTTTTACATTATGAATTGACCTTATAGCCTTTATGTGAAAAAGCATTCTTTACCTTCTGTAATACACACACACACATGTATACACACACACATGTGCATACACACACACACACACACGAAGGATAGGTGGAGGGGAGAGGGGGATTAATTCTAAGAAAGTCACTGCTGTATATCAGAAAAATGTTCTACAAGTGTCTACAACTAAAATTATATTCCCTTCTAAATACAAGCAAAGAGGGAAAATGACAGTACAAGTGCTCCATTTGATTGCAATCAACAGGAAATAGTCACAATAAATTTAATATCACTATTGACACAAGACCACCATTATAGTGAATGTAAATGCTAATTCTTGGCACTTTTTAAAAAAGATTTATTTATTTATTTTATGTATGTGAGTACATTGTAGCTGTCTCAGACACACCAGACAAGGACATCGGATCCTCTTACAGATGGTTGTGAGCCACCATGTGGCTTCTGGGAATTGAACTCAGAACCTTTGGAAGAGCAGTCAGTGCTCTTAACCACTGAGCCATCTCTGCAGCCCCTCTTGGCACGTTTTACTTGACCTATACATATTGGACATGAAGTAGATCTGAAGAAGACGGCATGAAAAAGCAGGATGAACAGTGACTGGTAAATAAGTGGAATCTCCAAAGAATGTCCTAGCATAAGGAAAGCCAGCCTAGCAGCCTATCTGGGAGGCTAAAAGAACTTTGAAGCCACCATGGCCTTGGGCTGGGACAATAGTGACCTACTTATGAAATGTTTAGGTTTTGTTTTGGTTTGTATTGTTTTGTTTTGTTTTTGAGAAGAGTTTACTAAGCAGCTCCGGCTGGCCTGGAATTTTGTGTAGACAGAGAACGACCTACTTCTACTTCTCAAGTGCTGACACGACAGGCAAGCACCGAGCTCAGACAATGTGTCTTTGAACGGAGATCCCTACATCCTCCTTTTATTCACATAAGATTTCCCCCATTTTCTTTTCTGAGTACTGGAACAGAGTACTTCTGTTCCATTATCTTGTTTAACAGAATGGAAAAAACTGAAATCCTTGTTGGATTCCTGATCTTAGAAGCAAAACTTTGAATAAGAATGCCCCCATAGGTCAGAATCTGAATGCTTAGTTATCAAGAAGTGACATTATTTGAGTAGAATTAGGGCCATGTCTTTATTGGAGGAAGTGTTTCACTGGAAATAGGCTTTGAGGTTCCAAAAGTCTCACTTGCTCACTCACTCTCTCTCACACACTCTCACTTGCACTAGTGTAATCTCTCTCTCTCTCTCTCTCTCTCTCTCTCTCTCTCTCTCTCTCTCTCTGTGTGTGTGTGTATGTATGTATGTATGTATGTAAAACTGCTATGTTTTTAAAATGGGGACATATGTATTTAGAAAATCTTTTTATTATGCAAGTGTAATTTTGGTTATAAAAGTTTACAGTGACTTTTCAAAAACAAAATACAGGCTAATCTATCAATGACTTTCTATGCAAAAAATCCAAAGAAAAATCACACTTCATTTTACAATATTTAGCCTACTTAATGTCTCAACTCTGAAATGATCTAACCCAAATGAAATAGGTCCTTCTAACTCCCTACCAAAAGCGTTAAATGAACTAATTGTGATTTTTGTTGTTTTCTTCTTCTATCCAAGAAGCAGATATAACAAATTCAAAAGCAAGGTTCCTCACACTTGTAACTTTCATGTGCAAACATATTTTATGCAAAATATGTGATAACTGCATATATAATGCAGAAAGTTGAGATCATACTGGACTAAGTTGGACCCTAATTCCATATGACTGGTGCTTTTTTTTAAAAAAAAATGGAAAATTTGAACACTGATATTTTCAAAAGGAGAAAACCATGTGAAATCGAATAAAATGTCAGGGACTAGCAAATTGTGGAAATCACAAGAAGCTGGGTGAAGTACCTAGACTCACGCTTGTTTCAAAGTCCTTGGAAGACACTGACCTGGGTAGTGTTTTCATGTTGGACTTTAAACACCTATTATAGTGAGACTCCATTTTATTAAAGCCACTTAATTGGCAGTAATTTGTATTAAAGCTCTAAAAGAAATCTCTACTGGTCTGAATATGGAAAAGAATGTGATCTGTGATCTATACTGTTATGTGTTTTTATTTCCACTTAAAAAATAATGAATGCCTACACATGAGCTGAACTAAAGCAAAGACAACAGACATGTCAACATGGATGTGAGCAAGCCAAAGAGGTCTAAATCCTCCATAAGGAACTACAGACAGCTATGGAATGCTAAGAGAGAAGAGACAGTCTTTCTTAGAGAACAGCACATCAACTGGTATTCAATACCAAATGGCCAGTCCTGAAAATACATATATAAAAGTGGCATGATACAGATTGGACATATCGTATTTACATTTGTAGGAAGTGTGTGTGTGTGTGTGTGTGTGTGTGTGTGTGTGTCTCACAGCAATTAATGAGAAAAAGAGTCCATGGAATTAAAAGAGAGTAGGAAGGGGTATAAGGAAAGGTTTAGAGGGAGGAAATGAAGTGTGATAAAATACCCACATAAAATTTTCAGAATTGCACAAACATCAAGAAAAATATATGGATCCTGTTATCCAAAACCTGGCAGTCACAGCTACTATCACACAGTCTATAATACTAAGTATCTAGACAAATTAGACTTAAGGAAATCATATTTTCACATGTCCTGAATATGTCTGTTTCAAGAAAAAGACACATATAACATACATTTAAGTAATATTGTCTGTAGTGAACAGATTATATATAGGAATATATGTATATATATATAATATGATAGATACATGATTGATAGATACATAGCTATAGATATAGAACTATATGAATACAATAACAATTAATGAAAAAAGAGGCCATACATTTGGAGAAGAATAGAGAGGGGTAATGGTGAGGTTGGAGGTAGAAAAGGAGAGGGAGAAGTGTACTTATAACACCAATAAAAGATAAGAGAAAAGCTGTCTATATATTATAAATGTATGCATTTGGTACTAAAAAGGTTAATGATGTCAGCTGGATAGGATCTATTATCACTGCGCAGTTTATTTACTGTACTGAGGTGGGAAGACCACCTTAAGTATGAGGGCAGGGATCTTAAATGGTCTAAAAGGGAACTGTAAGCTATGTACCCGCATTCATTGCTCTCTATTTCCTGATTATGGATGCAAGGGAGCCAGCATTTTCAATCTTCTGTTTGCATGTCTTCTCTGCCATGATGAACTAGCCCTCAAATGGTCATCCAAAAAAATAAATAAATAAATAATTAAATAAACCCTGCCTTCCTTCATTGTCTTGATGAGGTATTCTTGTTGTAGCAAGAAAAAATGGAGTCACTAGAAAAGAGAAATGGAAGACCTATTAAATCTATTTGCCTAGACAATATGAACACAATAAATATTCTAAATATATACTACTTTTACTTTTAGTTATGGTCTCATTTGTGTTTATAGAAATATTAACTTAAGAAAATAGATTCAAAAATCTAAAATACAAAATTAGGCATAAAGATTTTTGAGAAAGAAATCCTCTGAAACTATAGATGACTATGCAGAAAAATGAAAATGAGTCTTCTTATTTAACTACCTAATATATTTCTACAAATATTTTATTGTTTTGCTTGTCAATTTACATTCCTGGTCAAATTTTCATAGTACAGAAATATTATAATGATATTATTTAGCAAAGTTAAAGTTTTTCTTTAATCATTGAGATTTCTGTTTTGTTTAATTTGATAGGATTCAGTGCTGTGGCCCAGACTGTGTAGTCTAGGATTCAGCCTATAGTCTATGCTGAAACAAAATTTCAACTTCCATAGTACTAAGATTCTAAGCATGAGCCACCATTATTGAGTTTTAGACTCTTTTCTTTCAACTTGCTAACACATAAATGGTAACAATATTTGATGCTAATGTTCTCATAAATGTTAGAGAAACCCCTGCCACTTTCTTTTATATATAAACCACAGTATCTTAGAATGTTTATATTTTTCTTCAATAAATAGTCTTCAATATATTTTCAAACTTGAATATTCATCAATTTGCTTTATCCCACTGTCCTCTCTAGAGTGCAATA
This sequence comes from Uromys caudimaculatus, assembly GCA_028551405.1. Taxonomy (NCBI): domain Eukaryota; kingdom Metazoa; phylum Chordata; class Mammalia; order Rodentia; family Muridae; genus Uromys; species Uromys caudimaculatus. The sequence continues at coordinate 44,009,028 of CM052716.1, forward strand.
TTATGAGTTTTACATAATGAAAATGAAATTGCCTTTCACTAAACACACTTTTTTTAATAACTAAATTGTGGCTCCTCTTCACATGCCAGTGTGAAAGTCTGGGGACTTAGGAGCTCTCCAGTAATCATTAGAATGCAGCTGTTCCTTTGATTGTACAAATTGAATCTTTGTTTATTATTTATTTTCTTTGTTTTTATTACACTATTTGATTAAAAAAAATGTTTTCTTTCTGTAGAAGACAGGTTGGGCAGAGTTTAGGAGGCAGAAATGAAGCATCAACTCCCAGATCTTAAAGTCATGACTGGGAACTGGGAACTTTAGTTAGCAACAGAAAGGCAAATTTTTATCTTTAATTTTTCTTATTTCCAAACCAAAAGTCTCTAAGACTATGGGCCCTGTTGATTAAACCAAACACAATGCCATATATTTCACTGTTAGCTCAGAGCAGCAATAATGCTGAGAATCAAGTAGCACCCCATGAACCTCATTGCCAGATCCTTAAAGAATCCTGCCCACCATAAGAACTACAGAGCCAACTAACCTCGGCCCGTGGGGGACCACAGAGGCTGAACCACTAACCAAAGGGCATGCATGGACTGGACCTAAGTTTTCTATACATAGGTAGCAGATGAGCCAGATGTGCAGCTTGCTCTTCTTGTGGGTCGTGGGACAATGCCAGGAAACTTGGTATGGTTGAGGCAGGTTCAGAGTCCCGGGCACCCGTAGACCCACCTGAGACACTAGGCTGCTCCCTGATTCCTCACCAGATTCCTGGCCTGCAACATGTGCCACACTTCCCACAGAGGAAATGTGACCTGAGGTCATGTAGCCCAGAATAGAGTTCTCCAAGCTAATAAGGTATTTAGAGGCCCTGACGGTTTAACCATAAGATTTCCGTCTTGGACATTCCTCCGTGCAAAAAGTATTTAGTCTCTGGTCCACCATGAAGAGGTGGTATGAACCCATCTTCCATGACAAATAGTCAATAAACGATATGGATATGCATGGACTGTCTCTTTCATCAAGAACTGCAGTATATGTCTCTGTGTGTGTGTGTGTGTGTGTGTGTGTGTGTGTGTGTGTGTGTGTGTGTGTGTGTGTGTGTGTGAGATAAAGATAACCTTCCTCCACAGTACCACAGCCTAAGACTCCCACAGAAGACCCCTATGTGCTCCCAGACAAACACTGCTCAGTTAAGGACAATTGCTAATGAGCTAAGCCAGAGTTCCCCTTTCCTTGGCCCAGGGCTCCTCAGCCTGTGAGCCCAACTCTGTTCTAGGCTTCTCTGCAACTTCCAGCGGTGTCTGGATGTCCAAGAGTTTGGGAGAACCCCTGGCCCAACCTTCTTGCAGGACCATAGCTCCCCAACTCCATTCCCAACTCCCGCGACCCAGTGATGTCTGGATATTCAGGAGTTTGGGAGCCCCTGGCCCAGGACTCCTCTTCGTGGGCTATGTACCCCAACTCTCTGTTCCTGACTCTTCTGTGAGGTTTCCACTAGAGGTGACTGGATACCCAGGAGCTTGGGCACCCCAGCTTTGGCCTCCCACATGTTGGACTGTGTTTTCACACCCCCTGAGCAATGTACTTGCACTTCCCTAAAACCTAACACCGGATGGAGATGGCGCAGGGTAAATGCAGTCTACTGTCTCTGCTTCTGCCTGCCCAAGCAGCCATTCCCACACCCCAGAGGCAGCGGGGCAAAACTTGAAACCACAGTGGGTCCACGAACAATTGAATCAGGAGCTGCCTCTGACTTTGTTGCCTGAGTCTGGAGCCTTTTCCCCTAGCTGTGTTGCCTTGTTTGGCTTCAGTGGGAGAGGATGCACCTAGTTGTGATCCATCTTAATGTGTCATAGTGGATTGGTATCTAGTGGGGCTCCCTTTCTCTGAGGAGAAGGGGATAGAAAAATGCGGAAAAGGGGATGAGAGGGTGATACTGGGAGGAGAGAAGGGAGGGGGCTATAATCAGGATGTAAAGTGAAAACTATCTATCTATCTATCTACCTATCTATCTATCTATCTATCTATCTATCTATCTATCTATCTATCTATCTATCTATCAAGAATCCTGTCCAAGCACTGTGCATGCTTCATTTTCAGGGTTGTACATCTGTGCCTAGAAGGGCTGGTCTCTTCCCAAATCTCCATTTCCATTTTTGGACCTTTAGTTACAATCTCTAAAACGCATGCAAGTTCTTTTGTTTTGTTTTGGTTTTTGTTTGTTTTGTTTTTTAAATCTCTATAGTATATCTCCTATCCTATGACACAGAGTTGTTTTTCCCTTATGAAACAGCAGATATCCTTTAATACACAAATTTAACCAAATAGTGTCTCACACACGTAAGACACTCTATAGACAGAGTAGCTTCTCCTTTATTTGGATCAGTAGCTCTTTCACTAAGATTCTGCTTCTACAACAGTCTTCAAATTATTAATGAATATGTGTAGGACTTTTGTCCCCCAAGCCCCTGTGACACAGAAGAAAATTAGCAACGTAAACACTTGAGAAACTCATTATGAAATTCCAGAGCCCGGCATAATAGGATACATCAAATTTACCGAGATTTAATCCATATATAAGATGTCTAAAGCATGCCAACCATGTGCATATAGACACACTCACTTTACATACTGTTACTGTGCTCTATTTACAGAAAGTGCTAATTGACTCTTTTTTTTTTTTTGATACTTTATTTACATTTCCAATGTTTCCCCCTTTCTAGGTGTCCTCTTTGGAGACCACCTATCCCCTCCCCTTTCCCCATCTCTATGAGGGAATTCCACCTCTCACCCACCCGCCCGCCCACTCCCGTATTCCCACCTTGACATTCCCCTTTACTGGGGCTTCTCCTCCCCCTGATGGCCAACAAAGCCCTCCTCTACCACATATGTGGTCCGAACCATGGGTCCCTCCATGTGTATTCTTTGGTTGGTGGTCCAGCCTCCAGGAAGACTGAGGATGGGAGGTTCAGGCCAGTTGACACTGTTGTTCCCTCCATGGGGCTGCAGACTCCCTCAGCTCCTTCAGTCCCTTCTCCAACTCCTCCATCTGGGACCCCTCGCTCAGTCCAGCAGTTACTGTAAAGTGAAACTTGGGTATTCCAAACGTTTCGGCTAATATCCACTTATCAGTGAGTACATACCATGTTCCTTCTTTTGTGACTGAGTTACCTCGCTCAGGATGATATTTTCAAGTTCCATCGATTTGCCTGTGAATTTCATTAAATCATTGTTTTTAATAGCTGAGTAGTACTCCATTGTGTAAATGTACCACATTTTCTGTATCCATTCCTCTGATGAGGGACATCTGGGTTGTTTCCAGCTTCTGGCTATTATAAATATGGCTGCTATGAACATAGTGGAGCTGTGTCTTTATTACATGTTGGAGCATAACTCTTTTACATGATTCTTAACAACAATGATTGGGGAAACTCTGGTGTACTTAGAGCCCTGTAACTGAAAATGTGCCTGTTAAGACCAAATATCTCTGTTGACTGAGTCAAGGGGAATTTTCTCACAATTTTATGCTTCCAATCATTAAGAGAATTTACTATGTGCTTAGATTGCTCAATCAATGTATCTATATTTTATTTTTTCTTTGTGGACATGTTTCTGTGTCTTTTCCCAGTGCTATCTTAGTCCCTTTGTCTTTCTTGCCATAGTCACTTGAGTCAGCATTCTGGTGTACTAGAGGTATTCTTTGAAACCATGCTAATGCTAACAAGTTAGACGGTGATTAACTATATCTGGAAGCAACTATGGATCACTCTAAATATGCACCACAAATGGAAATGACAGATGTTTCCAAATCAACACCTAGTTGTATTGGCATTAAAGTATGATAATGTTGCAAGTAGTATCAGACATAGTATGTTCTCCACCATGTTCCATAAATCTGACATTTTGTAATTTTGATTTTAGCACACTAGTACACATACAAATCTTTTAGGCACTTCCGTTTTCACTGAGGAAGAATCAAGGTTCTATATGATTTTTACCTTAGTATAATGTAATCTTCTCTATCAAACATTTAGCAAGTATGTCATCTCTTACTGGGGTTCACAGTTCTTGACCCTCACATCCTAATGCTGCATGGTTTTCTCTTCTATTCCAAGGTGAATATTCCCATTGGCCATGAATAACCACAGTTGTCACCAAACAGTAGTAATATATTCACTGTTGCTTTAACCTTGCTTTCTATGGGAATAGGCCCTGTCTATTTTCTCACATAGATTAATTTTCTGTTATTTCTAAGCTGAATGGTGCATTGATTTCTCTCACTAAAATATTCTTTTCTTTAGGTACATTGCTATGAAGTTGGCTGTAAAGGTCCGTGGTTCCTAAGTCAGTTATCAGAACTACAACCAGAGAGCCCCAATTTAATTATTTGTACATGCATGTCAATTGGCTAGATACAAATGTTACTGTGCCAAGTGCTATCCCAGGACAGGCACTGGGAAATTAGTATTTCCACAAATTATATGTTCAAAGTAGATATTCAATAAGTGTACACTGGAAAGTGCTTACTGAAGATCAATAAGAGCAGTAAATTAAATGCTGGAAGCAAAGGTTAAATGCATTTGAGAGCACTGAGGCAAGGTCAAGATACTAATTGAATATATGCCCCAGAAGACATAGCCAGGGAATTTTACATGCAGAAGTTGAAAAGAATGGTGATCTAAGATTAAGCAACCAAATCATCTTCCCGGTTTTTATGTTGAGTCATTTATTTTCCAGGTAGGATGGAAAAATTGGTAAATTTTATCCAAGTAGGGTGGATAAATAATTCCCTACTGTGTTAAGGAAACTGGAAGAAAGAAACTTAGGATATAAGATATCAGTAAAGAGCTCATAACATGTCCACTCAGCATTCCCTAAACTCAGACTCTTGTGAGATACTTTTCTATCTGCACAAACACAATGAATTTTACTTGGTTTAAAATGAACGATTGTACTGTAAACATATAAACCAAACTGATCAATATGGTTAACACAGAGGAAAGCATCTGTTTGGGATTTTTTTTTTTGAACGTCTATCTTTAGCTGATAGGAGAAATATGTACCTTCTATTGAGGTAGTAAATTTTACGTTTCATCTGATTTTTAGTGTAGCAAAAATTGGAATAATCACATCGGCCTCTCTGCTTCAATACTTTTGCTGAGGAATATATTGAAAAGGACATGTTTTTATCACATGATGAGATAAAGAACAACACAACAAACAAGTCCTCAAAGCAATCCTACAAGATATAAAATTTCTACTTGAAGGCACTACCCTATTGCTGAAGAAACTGTACATCTTAGACACAGAACTTTAAAAAAAGTCAAGCTGGATCTGACCTGACAGCACATCTTTAAGAATAAACTTTCACTGTATCAAAAGTTTGTATGTTAGTTGCCAAGCAAAAAAGTCACCATTAGATCTCCCTATCCCTAAAACCTGTGAACCACAACAATGGTCAGTCAGCAAGATAGCCCCAAGGATACAGGAATGGCACTTATATCGGAGAGGTAACCAACAGCCTTCTAGTTGGACATAAGGTTCAATATATAGAAGAGAATTCTTGCAAGGTACTGTGAAGCTAAAGAAATACCCTTTGCTGATAATATCATAGAATCTAGAAAATAACCAACTATTGACAGTTTTTTCAATCAGTGTAACTCCAAACTATATTATACACCCTTATCTTTATAATCACAGATAAGTGTGACTCTCATTTTTCATTAATGATACTTTTTCTTGGTAGCAGACATAGACCATTACCAAAAGATACAACTACTCAAAATGTCAAGAACTACTGATTGTAGAGTGCTCAACACTTTTGATATATCAACTAGATATAGCACAGGTACTACACCTAAGGCTCAGTCAATATCATAGAAGAGAGGGCAGAAAGATTGTATGAACCAGAAGACAGAAGACCAGGACATCTGCTTCTAAATACATATACATACACATATATATACACATATACATATACATATAATATATATGTATATGAAAGGGAAGATGCCCCAAGAGACCTTAAAAATATGGTATCCCTAACGGGATCTGAACAATACCAACACCAGTTGACCATGTCCTTATTGATAAGGGAAATTTCACATAACCCTATTCCTAGAGGAAGAGTTTTATAGTCAATTAATGGATTCTAAGAGAAGAAAAATATATCTCCTACAGGGATGAATTTCTGATAGGTTTTCCAATTCCAAGTGACCAGTGCTAAACATGTATACATATGAGCAATAATAAATAGATTCAGCAGGTTATAGTTGTATTCATGTGTGTATATACATGTAATATATATATATATATATATATATAAAATGTAATATAAGAACACATACATATTATATATATATATATATAAAACTATATATATATAAAATTGAAGAAATCATGAATTTGAGGGGAGCAACTTTTATGTTAAAGAAAGTGAAGGAGGAAAAGGGGCAGAAATTTTAAATACTCTACCTGTGTATAAAATTCTTAGATTTTTTTAACTGTTGTTTCTCTTTCTGACTAAAGTGATTCTATCTGCAGCACACTATTAGTTGATATCCTAATATAATGGATAGTGTCTGAGTTAGAGAGAAATATGTGAGTGGGTGATCAAGGGTGATGGACGGGTTCTGCATTGTCTTAGGTATTGGTTATATGAATGCATATGACTGTAAAAGCTGAGCACACTGAAATCTGATAAATGTATGTGGTATTATATGTGGAAAACAGTGTCATTTTTAAAGTTGTAGCTAGGCATAGTGACTGTATCTGTAATCCCAGAATTTGTAATGCTGAGGCTGCATTACCTTGATTTTGAGGTCATGCCAAGCTATCATGTAGTGACCCTTCCTAAAAACAAACAAATGAAAACCTTAAGAAAACAGAGAAGATAGAAAATAAAAATGAATTTTGAATGGACTGTTTTGATAAATTAAACCTTATTTCAAAGCACTGAAAGTCCTCAAAGACTAAGAGGTATTAAGAAACTGTCTAAAGTATCTGACTTTGAAACTTAAACAACATTGGAAGGAGAGGCTTTGTTACTGTGCAAATATCTCAAACTCAGTGGCTCATTAAAGAAATGCAAGACCAAACCTGGCTCCTGCCTCAACAATTCTGAGGAAGATATATGCACCACCCACTACAATTTAAGAAGCATTTCAAGTGTATCACTAAGAATATTTAGTGATAACTTCTATCCACAATTTCCAATGCTTTTATTTCCAGGGGAAAACTAAGTTTAAAAATAATGACTGATATATCTCATGAAAGAAAACATTTCAGCAGATTATTATAGTAACATAAAATAAATACATTTTGTTCATTTTCTCAGTCAATTCAATTTAAAATTATCATCTACATTTATTTAATATGCTAACAAATTTTTATCATCTATTCTTAATTAGAGGGAATTAAAGCCAGTTCCCAAAGAAACAAAAAGATGCTGTCCAGGTGATCAAACATGAGTTGTGACAGATATGAAGAAATCTTTTTTCAAAGAGGAAACGAATACCCAGAATAAAAAATTAAATTCAACAATAGATTGGATGTACACAAACAAGAGGACAGAGAAGAATAGTAAAGGAGAAGAGGCCAAAGAGAGAGAAAAGAAAAACAGAGAAGGGGAGTGGATGAGAGAGGAAGGCAGAGCACCAAAGCATACAGGAGGAGCCTTTCCCAAAAGGCTAGAAAAGTTGTGAGGCATAGGACTACTGAACAGAAGAGATTAAAAACAAAGCAGAGCAACAATTAAAGCAAACCGCAGTAAACACATGCTCAAATGAGAGTGAGTAGTAGATATGATTTTTTTTCCCCTCTTACACAAAAATAATAGATGCTGTGTGCAGAGACTTCTGACATCAAAATGCCAGAAATAAGAACAAACAATGATATCTATTAATGAGGTGGGTTTCTTGGCTTCTGAGCTCAAAAATGTGATCCTTATGCCCCACACTTCCATGACAACAATTCCAAAGTCTGTGTATTCTTTTTCCACCCAAGGTGAAAGTGGTAGAATTAAATACTTGTATTGTTGAGTCATGGGGGAATCATATTTGAACCAAAATTCTTCAAGATAATACACATAATATTTTCTTAAAATTATGAAAGCAGACAGATTGCAAAACACATATTCCAGAGAATATGGGGTTAGGGATTTAATTTGATGTGTGCAAATTAACTTTTCTTTTTAAAGGTTTGTAACTAATGTGAAACTTCACATTTTTATTTAGTTTGCTTTAAACATTCATTTTCCATGAATAGTCACTTATTTCCAAAGAAATGTTCAAGGTTAAAGCAATAGCTAAGCCATATGCAAAAAGAACAGTCTCATAAAACCATGAGCAGGATGATAGATAAAAGTTACTGTAAAGTTCCAGAACCTTGATTCTGTAATTTACTTTTCATAATTTCCATAGACTACAATTTAGCTGTAATGACTCAGACTCAGTAAAGGTTTTAAAAGAAGTTAAATATGCCCCACTTTTTTTCATATAACGGCTAATAACATTTAGTCTTAAGCAATCAGTAATGTCTTCTATCTGTTTGGAGATCAAGGGCACTGGTTTTATTTCTTAAATAATATTCTTTGAAACTATAATAAGGAAACATTGTCTCCTAGAGTAATTCTTTGATGCTGTTTTCAAGTCAGCTGAGAAAAAAAAAAATACTGGATAAAAAATAAATATTAGAGCTTAGCAGTTTGAAGAAAATGCTGATTTTAATTGCAGTGGTTCAAATAATGCTAATAGAATACATTATTATAATCATCATAACTGCATAGACACATTTTTCACTAAATAATATGGGATAATATCGTTCTAAAAATTTATAGTTAATTCAGAGTCACATCTGAAATGACTTTTAGAATTTTAAAATACATAAAAGAAAATATTCAAAGTAAATTATCTTGTATGAATGATTCAAATTAATATTGTATTATGAAAAATTACTCAAACAAATCTGGAGTCTGAGCATCATTCTTTTGACGTGCAGGTGTATTTAGCCACAGCACTGCTTGGCAGAGTTTTAGATGCATAACTAGGAAAAGAGGGGTGTTCACATGTAAAAACAACAGAAAATTAGCTTAATTAATTTTGTATTTCTGAAAGCAGGTGAATTCTAAGAACAGGAAATGGGGGGAAATTAAGCTGAAACAAACAGAGAATATTGAACATAGCCTTTTTATGCATAATATTTTCTCTGTTATCTAACGGCTGTTAGAGACTCAGTTTTCTCTGACTTTAACATGGTACCATGGTGGGGATAGTTTGCTATTGCACACATGGTTTAAATGTTGGAATATTATCTGAGGAAGTAAAAGAACAACCCAATATTTTTGATGTGTTGTAATTTACCCATTTTGAGAGTTGCTTTAGAGTCATGTTAGGTCCCATTTAGACATGTTTAGCTACTCAGAAAATAAAACTATGTCCACCTAGTACAATTCCAATTTTCTCTTGCATCATAGTTCAATGCCATGTAGTGGTATTTCATCATTATAGTTATGCTTTCTGGGCTGTCAGAGCAAAAGGCCTTGTTAGGGACACAATGATATAGACACAGGGACAGATTCACAAGATATCATTCATGCACACACAGATTCACGCTATTCAACACACAGGAAATAGTGGAAGACCCAGGGAGACAAAAGAATTCAGAGAATTCAGAGTAGAGAATTCAGATCTGGTCTGTTCTAGTTAAATTGCTCCAAGGGAAAGTATATTTTATTTACATTTCTTTTTTAAAATTATTTTTAATTGGTTATTTTATTTATTTACATTTCAAATGTTATCCCCCTTCCCGGTTTTCCTTTTGCAAGCCCCCTATTCCTTCCCCTCCCCCTTCTTCTATGAGGGTGCTCCCCCACCCAGCCACCCACTTCCTCCTCACTGCCCTAGCACTCTCCTATGCTGGAGAATCAAGCCTTCACAGGACCAAGGGCCTCTCCTCCCATTGATGCCAGATAAGTTCTCTGCTACATAAGCAGCTGGAGCCATGAGTCCCATGTATATTCTTTGATTGGTGGTTTAGTACCTGGGAGCTCTGGGGGTCTGATTGGTTGATATTGTTCTTCCTATGGGGTTGCGAATCCCCTCAGCTCCTTCAGTCCTTTCTCTAACTCCCCCATTGGGATCCCAGAGCTCAGTCCAACAGTTGGCTGCAAGCATCTGCATATGTATTGGTCAGGCTCTGGCAGAGCCTCTCAGGAGACAGCTATATCAGGCTCCTGTCAGCAAGCACTTTATTTCTGTTTCTTAAAGCAACACCATAACACATGCACTATGGGTTATTTTGAGACTTTTACCAATGTATTCAAACCGACATAATTTTTGATAATTTCCTGCACATATTAATAAGCTTCATTCTTACAATAAACACTCACTCTTTATAGTCTACCTCCCATTCCCATTAAGTTCAGGCCTGTATTTTCCAAAACTTGCCTTCTAAATCTTGTTGTTTTTTTTTTTTTTAGTCCCATGAAATTATCCAGGGTAATCTGTATGAAGCTAGGTTTAGAGCTATTTACCAGGGACTAGTAGAATTTTTGGTGGGTATAACACAGAACACAATTATTGAATCCATCAGTAGCCAAAGTTCACTAGAATGGGTAGGGTTTTATGAGCACTTCATCCAGAATTGACTTGATATGTCTAGAGACATTTGTGTACCATTTCATACAGATGCGGTTTTTGTGGAGTCATTACTGCATATTGAGTGTGTTTTGTCCAGAACATTGTATTTCATCCTCCTCCTCCCTGTCTTTTCATTCTTTTGTTATTTCTGAGCATTCTTCCATGATGATCTCAGAGCCTAAAAGGAGTGATGTAACGTCATTTAGAACTGAGCACTCACTTTCTTACTCATTTGCAGCAACTTAAGCAACTATCGTCGTCTCTTTATTCACTCATTTTCAATGCAAAGAGAGGCTTATTTGACTGAATCCAGAGCAATATTTGTCTATAGATATAGACATAAATATTTAGAGAGCAACATGGAACCAAGAAACGACCTAGACAACAGTACTAATTTCTCCTATTACAATACTAAGTTCTCCTGTAGGTCCAAAAATCTACTTGACCTGGATTTTGACCAGGTTTCCTATACTGAGTATTAATTCCTTCTGAGGAGAAAGTGTTCCTCTAATCCAATCACAGATCAGTTAGTTACCTCCATATTAGTGCCTCCATTTGTAGGTAGGACTATCTTGCCTCACAGGTTGGTATGATGGATAATAGATTTCATGGTTGGATAAGGCTATTGATACAACTATTCGGGCACCATAAAAGCTAGCCAGCAGGGAGGAAGCTTCCAGATCAGTTCGAGCTTAACTTCTCTGTATCTTAAAGTCAAAGTGCATAGTATTTCCAGCAATAGGGACATTGCAACTAGTTCTGGTGGGCAATCAAGAATAGTGTAAAGAGACCATATCTTTTGGGGACTTGAGGCCTCCCAGTAAAACAACTTGTATGGAAAACTCTCATACCTGGCACTGAGATTTGCATTATGCTATCCCTGGATTATCTAAATATGCAGGATCTCTGCCTTGTAAATATCCATTAAAATTTTCATTTTAATAGGCATGCAAAGTATAAATATCATATTTTTATTTAAAGTATCCTTAATTTGGGTTAACTGTCCTCCCCTCCATTCTCCTCATCTGTCTACTCCTATTTCTACTCAAACCTTCCAGTAGCCCAAATTTCCTTTCTCTGTTTTCAAAATTATTTTTTATTTAATTTGCTTTTTAATATACATTTTAGAATCATCTTGTGACTTTTGTGCTTTTGGTTGTGAGACTTAGCTTTTAACAGCTAAGTTATCCCTTTAACCCTCATTCTGTGATTTTTTAAAAGTTTGTAAGATTGATGCAGGTCTAATTTAGAGACTTGATTCTTTAATAATAAACGTCATTCAATCTACCAGCATGAACTATCTTATTACTTTTCTCACAAGAATTTTCAAGAAATTCAGTGTGACAATCCTTTATGTGCCTTACTATATTTACATTGAGGATTTATTTATAAGGATCTGTAGTCTTTTTCTTTCTTTATGTATCTCCTATTTTTTCTGTAATGATGGGGCTAATGGCTTTAAACATCTCCTCAGATTAGAAATCCACTAAGCTTTTCAAGAGAAACTATTTTATTGTTGAATAGCTTAAGAACAGTAGTCTTAAAAATTTTTCATTACACTATTTGTCTTGGTTTAAATGAGAGGTACCCCCTACTCTAGGGAATTTGAATATTTTCTCTACAATTGGTGGTGCTACTTGGGTAGATTTAGTCGGTGTGGTCTTGCTAGAGAAAGTACATAATTTGGGGGTTGGGGGGTTAGTATTATTTGCAGGTACTCATTGCTTCCTGATTGCAATGCAGGTGTGAACCCTCAGGTTTTCTCTAGCTGTTTTCTGCCTCATTTTCTTGTAGAATAGACTCTTGAATTGGAACGCTGGTTTAATCCCATTGTAACAATAAGCTAAATAAAGCTTTTCTTTTGTATGTTGCCTTGCCTGTGGCATTTATCATATCAATAGAAAAGTAAATATACCAACATTCTTCTTTTATTTACATCATCTCTGATACATTTTGTTAGAGAACGGTGAATATTCTTTATATATGGTAAGTTCTTTGAACATTTAAGGATGTAGTAAAAAATAAAATAAATCTAGCCCTTTGATTTCCATGTGTAGGAGACAAAGACATAGACAAAGGTTTCTGAAGCCAACCTAATATATAAATAAATCCGGGTCATCTCAGGCTACACAGAGAAATCATATCTAAATAAACAATAATTATTTTAAGTTGTTTTAATTGTCTTAAATATCAAAATAAAGGTGGTTATAAGTTTCACAGTTATAATGGTACTACAAATCCTCTAGGAAAAAAGTCAAAGTAGAACAGGCCTAAAGAAAAAAAGAGCGACCTTCCAGTTTCCATCTGTAGGTAGAGACCTCTGCCTGGGCCACCAGGAGTCCATAGCCAAGGAGCACCAGGAGAAAGCTACCCTTCCAGGAGTGTGGAAAAGTCGTGAGTGGGATTAAGGGGAGCAACACTGCTCACCAAGACCTGCCCAGATCTGGCAGGATACAGGGCCTGAGGAGAACTCGGGGACAGGAAACCTCTGAACCTTATGGTTCCATTTGTGGGGGAAGACCTCTACCTGGGCCACCAGGGGTCTGTGCTTGGGGACTTCAGCCAGGGCCACAGGGCTCCAGGAGAAAGCTGGTATCCCCAGGAGTGCTGACACACCTTTGAGCACAGGCAAAACCACCACTTCTGTTCAAACTCCCTGGATCGACAGGGACCCTTGCAAAGCCATCAGGACATAGGAACCAAGGGACAGCTGGGTACAAGATCCTTCTGATTTCAGTCTGCACTTCAGAGAGGACCCTGTGCCACAGCTCTCCAAACCCAAACACCTCTCAGAGAGAGCTGGTCTTCAAGGAGTATTGATACAGAGGCCTGCAGGAGGGGCAAGCCACAATCAAACAGAGTAAGATCAGCTAACATCAGAGTTACCAAGATGGCAAAAAGCAAGGGTAAGAACATAAGGAACAGAAACCAAGAGTACTTGGCACCATCAGAACCCAGCTCTCCCACCGCAGCAAGCCCTGGATACCCCAACACACCAGAAAAACAAGACTCAGATTTAAAATAATTTCATGATGATGATAGAAGATGTGAAGTAAGAAATGAATAACACCCTTAAAGAAATACAAGAGAACAGAGATAAACAACTAGAAGCCTTTAAAGAGGAAATACAAAAATCCATTAAAGAATTACAGGAAAACAAAATCAAACAGGCAGAATTTCAAGAAAACACAATCAAACAGACAAAGGAAATGCATAAAACTATCTAGGAGCTAAAAATAGAAATAGAAACAATAAATAAATCACAAAGAAAGACAACCCTGGAGTTAGAAAACCTAGGAAAGAGATCAGGAACCATTGATGTAAGTATCACCAACAGAATACAAGAAATAGAAGAGAGAATCTCAGGAGCAGAAGATACCATAGATAACATCGACACAACAAGTAAAAGAAAATGCAAAATGCAAAAAGCTTCTGACCCAAAATATCCTTGAAATCCAGGACACAATGAGAAGACAGAACCTAAGGATAATAGGTATAGAAGAGAGTGAAGATTCCCAACTTAAGGACCAACAAATATCTTAAACAAAATTATAGAGGAAAACTTCCCTAACCTAAAGAAAGAGATGAACATAAATATACAAGAAGCTTACAAAACTCCAAACAGATTGGACCAGAA
>CM052716.1:44023804-44061458 GCA_028551405.1 Uromys caudimaculatus
TGTTCATAGCAGCCATATTTATAATAGCCAGAAGCTGGAAACAACCCAGATGTCCCTCATCAGAGGACTGGATACTGAAAATGTGGTACATTTACACAATGGAGTACTACTCAGCTATTAAAAACAATGACTTACTGAAATTTGCAGGCAAATGGATGGAACTTGAAAATATCATCCTGAGCGAGGTAATTCAGTCACAAAATAACGAACATGGTAATATCACTGATATGTGGATATTAGCTGAAACGTTTGGAATACCCAAGTTTCACTTTACAGTAACTGCTGGACTGAGAGTGAGGTCCCAGATGGAGGAATTGGAGAAGGGACTGAAGGAGCTGAGGGAGTCTGCAGCCCCGTGGAGGGAGCAACAGTGTCAACTGGCCTGACCTGCTCCCCCCCCCTGGTCTTTCTGGAGGGACCACCTACCAAAAAATACACATGGAGGTACCCATGGTTCGGACCACATATGTGGCAGAGGAGGGCCTTGTTGGCCATCAGGGGGAGGAGAGGCCCCAGAAAAGGGGAATGTCATGGTGGGAATATGGGAGTGGGCGGGCGAGTGTGTGGGAGGTGGAATTCCCTCATAGAGAGTGGGGAGGGGGAAGGGATAGGTGGTCTCCAAAGAGGAGACCTAGAAAGGGGGAAACAATGGAAATTTAAATAAAGTATCAAAAACAAAAACAAAAACAAAAAAGAAAAAAGGTGCTACTACATTAAATCAATCTATACCTTTGATGATTTTGGGTTGCTGGATCAAGAACATGCTATTTGGCGAGAGAAGCTCTGTATTTATGTTAACAAGAAAAAAAATTGGGTTAGACCTCTTCCAAAATAACATAAGTCAGACATGATAGAGGAAGGCCCCCTAAAGATCTTGACTACAGACAAGAAAAAAAAAATTGAAGAACAAACAAGACAAGTAACATAATTTGCTGATCCCTCTACATGGGAACAGCCCTAAAACTGACAGAGGCTTCACATCAGCTATACATAGCCAATAAGTCTTCTTGGGTATAGAGTCCTCAAAATTTGTCATGCTATCCTTCCATATGACATAAATGAATTATTATAATTTTAGTTATTGATCAAACTAATTCATTAAAAGACACTTGTCTTTCACTTGCTCAATCAAAGAACAAAATTTCATCCTTAACTGAACTGTCCACCTCACACAATACATACAAATATCTTTATAGAAATGAATATTGATTATAAGGTTTATACATTACAAAATAAAACACCAAGAGGACAACTCTGACAAGATTCCCCCTCAGGGATGCTAAAATGACCTGAGGTTCCAGCTCTCTGCCTAATCCTACCTCAACTGATTCTGTTTCCTGAGAATTGCTTCCAGAACAGCTTCAGGAATGACTGCTATCCCCACTCATCTCCAAATTTTTAACCCAGAATTGCTCATGTCTAAAGGAAATACAGAGACAAAGTGTGGAGTAGAGACTGAAGGAAAGGGCATCCAGAGACTGTCCCACCTGGGGATCCATCCCATATACAGACACCAAACCCAGATGCTAGTGCAGATGTCAAGAAGTGCTTGCTGACAGGAGCCTGATATAACTGTCTCATGAGAGGCTCTGCCAGAGCCTGACAAGTTCAGAGACAGATCCTCACAGCCAACCACTGGACTGAACACAGGGACCGCAATGGAGAAGTGAAGGAGCTGAAGGGGTTTGCAACCCCATAGGAAGAACAACAATATCAATCAACCAGATACCCCCCCCCCCGAGCTTCCAGAGACTAAACCACCAACCATAGTGTACAGTACACATGGAGGGACCCATGGCTCCAGCTGCATATGCATATGTAGCAGAGGATGGCCTAGTCTGGCATCAATGGGAGGAGAAACCCTTGGTCCTGTGAAGGCTTGATGCCCCAGTGTAGGGGAATGTGTGGGCGGTGAGGTGGGAGTGGGTAGGTAGGTGGGGGAGCATAGAAGCAGGGGGAGGAGAGTTGGGCTAGAGAGTTTCTGGAGAGGAAACCAGGAAAGGGGATAAGATTTGAAATATAAATAAATAAAATATCCAATAAAAATAATCCCCTATGACCTCAGATCATCCAACCTTTCACTTGGTCCCAGTCAAGACTTCAGTTAAGCCCTAAACTTTCTCAACATACAGAGACTTGACAGTAAATGCTATAACTAATTTTCTTAAGACTAACCTCTTTTTTTCTATTTTTTTTTTGACACAACCAAAAAGAATTCTCTGCCCCAATTCAGCAGAAAACAATAAAAAAGATATGTCATCCAATCTTTAAGATGGGGTATCTGGTTTCAGATATTTTATGAATTATAAATATATTGTCATTTAAAGAAATAATTTACAAATAACTATAGTTTTAGACAGAAAGAAAACTAAATAAAGAATTTAGACTCAGGGATTTATATTTTTTTTCCTCTTCTCTATCCTTCTTCCTTAGGTCAACGGAAGGGAGTTGTAAAGAAAAAAGTGGAAAATAATAATATTATAAAAATTAGACAAATAGGGATGAGTTATTAAATTTACTCTTAAACAAAACATTTTATAGCCATAATCTTACATTGGTAGAAATCTTTATATTTTGATAAAGAATTAAAGTTATATTTCCTTACAATTGAACAGAATTTATATATTGATACAGGTTTAAGGTTTTCATTGGTATAAATCTTTGTATATTGATACAAAATTTAAAGTTAATTTTGATACTCTTAGATAGGCATTGTTTCTATACAACTCATTTAAGAACACAAGGCTTAGACCAAGTCCCTTTACTATCACTATTACAAACTGTTCAGGATGATTAAGTAATGCAGGTTAATAATCAGATAGTGAAAGTCATGGTCATGTTAGATTCTAATTTAATCAATTGCTATAAAGTGTTTTCATGGTTACTCTAATAGTGAATAGCTAAAATCATCAATATTTGACAATTCAGTTATACTATATACAGATAGATGGTGTTCAAAATGGTCACAGATCCACAAAATATGACATTTAATGTTGTTTCATTATTAGATGATCTTTTGACTCTGAGACATATTTGCTTCTGACAGTACCCCATTCTATTTCCAAAAAGATATTAAACATAAATACCTCAAGATGGAGTTGTTTCAATTGTGGCAAGCTGAATACTGGGCAAGACATGCCTTGAATTCACTTGCAGACATAGTACTGTTCAGAAAGATTAACAGAAACAGGCTAGTCAACTGTTAAGCTCTGCCAATACAGGGTAAGCTAGTCCTTCTTAATTCCTGCTTCATTTATATCAGTTGTGAGATAAGATATAAAACTAAATAAAGGGAAAGAAACGGGGCTGGGTGGGAGGAAGGGTTCTGTCAGATGTTCTGGGACAAAAGGCTAAAAATAGATGCTTCAACATTATAAAAATATTGGGAACTATCCAGGCAATCAGCTCTCTTTGCCAATTGTTTAAATTATGGAAGCTACATTCCTACATACTCAAATATATATTCCTTCTTAAATTTCTGATGGGATTGAAAACTAGATAGTCATATTTTCACAATTAAACCTAAGTTGTTTAACATTGTAGTTCTAGATTTAAAAGGATAGTTTTCAGATGGTAATACAAGTTAAAATTCACACATGATTTAGGTGCAGAATTATAACTCATTAAATTAGAATAGATGATAAGATACTTTATCTAAATTGACAAATATAGTAGACTAGACACTAGAGGATATAAATGTATATCAGACCTTATAATTAGCATAATTATTATAATTGTGTTCAATTGATTTCTGAGAGAAAAGAGTCTTTTATTGGACCAGAAGGGGAATTGTTGAGGTTTTGTCTTTTACTGTCTATTGTAATGCTAAATATGTGCCTCCAAGACCTGAAGTCTGCACATAATCCCTGGACCCTACCCTCAAGATAATTCTGATTGGTGAATAATGATGCTGACAGCCAATACCTGGACAGGAGAGACATGAGTGAGGTTGAGTTTTCTCAGACTTACAGAAGGAAGAAGGAGAGAAGGAGCCACCATGGAAGAAGAAGAACATGCAGGAGAGAGAAGGAGAGCTACCACTAGCTAAGGGCCAAGAGAATGTAGCCCAAAGGGCTGCTCAATTGGGTCAAGAGCTGCCAAGATGGAACAATGAAACATAGTAAGTGATAACTTGAGGTTATCAAAAGTAAATTCTAACCACATGGAAGCTAGGCAGCTACCCAGCTGCTTGATGCCTAAGACATATTTAAAAATATAAAGGCTGTGTTTGTCTTTCATCTGGGAACATAAATGGTCTAAGGTGGGGAAGAAACCCAATGCCAAGATTTTTAATATTATTTTTACTACATATTTTAGGTCTAATCAATCAAAGTTTCTACACACAAGAATTAAATGCTATTCTGAAGATTATCCTGCATGAAAGGGTCACTTCATAATGTTCAAATTTTATAAATAATATCAAAAGTTGTCTAAGCTATATTGCCTCCTTATTCCCATCTAGTCACCCATACATCTAAATTATTCCTCAGTCTTTCATTTTCTTTGACATTTAATCAGTGCTATCTTACTACCACACTCTTCCCTGTAATTTTACTTTATGATGAGCAATAAAATAAATTGCTACTTATAAGTGCAGGTGTAGAGGAAAAGTGGTAATTTTCTAAACTTTGATTTTCTTTCACACTTATATCTTCAATTCCAGTATGTAGTGACGTTTGTAACTGTATATAGGAAATGAAAATAATGGTAATAATTGTATAATGAAAACCGGAAATAAGAAAGAGCATAGAGTTTGGAAAATATGAGTTTAAAAATTTTACAGTTTAAATATTATAGTAAAATATGTAGTATGCAAAGTCACAGTTACTTAAACATTCTCATTTCTGTAAATTTTATTTATTCCCTTTACATCCCAATGTCAGCCCCCCTTTCCTCCCAGTACCCCATCATGTAGATCCTCTTTCCATTCCTCTATCCTCATCCCCACATACACTACCACCTCCTGCTGCCACATCAAAGTCACTGCAGTACTAGGCACATCTCACACTGAGGCCAGAAAAGGTGATCTAGATAGGGAAACAGGATCCACAGGTAGGCAACAGAGTCAAAGACAGCCCTGCCTCCAGTTGTTGGGGGATCCAATGAAGACCAAGCTGTACATCTGTGACATATGTGCAGGGGGTCTAGGCCAAGCCCCTGCTTGCTCTTTGGTTGGTGGTTCAGACTCTGGGAATCCCCAAGGGTCCAAGTTAGTTGACTCTTTTAGTCTTCCTGAGGAGTCCCTGTCTTCTTGGGGTCTCTCAATCCTCCCCAACTCTTCCTTAAGACTCCCCAGCTCCATCTAATACTTGGCTATATGCCTCTTGATGTTTCCATTGGCTGCTTTGTGAGCCTCTCAGAAGACAATTTTGCTAGGCTCCTGCCTGTAAACAACATCACAGAGTATCATAAATAGTATAGGGGATTGGTTCTTAGCAATGGGATGGATCTCAATTTGGAGATGCCATTGGTTGACTATTCCATCCTTCTCTGCTCTATCTTTGTCCCTGCACATTTTGTTGGTAGAACATCTTGTAGGGAGGTCAAAGGTTTTGTGGGCAGGTTGCTGTCCCTATCTCTCAGCTGGGGGTCTTCCTGGCTACATGAAGTGGTTACTATGGGATACATATCTTTCACTCCTAGGAGTCTCAAATAGCGTCATTCCCATGGGCTTTCAGGTGCCTCTTTCCATTCTAGGTCTTTGAACCCCACCTCCAATTTCCATTCTTTCTCCATTGATCTTCCTACATCTGATATCCCTCCTTCCCAACCCCCTACTACCCAGTTCTCTCCCTCTAACTACTACCAATATCTATTTTATTTTCCCTTCTGATGAAGATTCAAGCATCTTCCCTTTGTCCCACATTGTTATTTGGTTTCTATTGCTCTATGGATTATAGCATGGTTAAGGTGTACTTTATGGCTAATATCAACTTTAAGTGAGTACATACCCTGCATGTTCTTTTGGGTCTGGATACCTGACTCAAGATGATATTTTCTAGTTCCATCCATTTGCCTGCAAAATTCATAATGTCCTTGTATTTAATAGCTGACTACTATTCCATTGTGTAAATAAACCACATTTTCTATATCCATTCTTCAATTAAGGGACATCTAGATTGTTTCCAGTTTCTGGCTATTTTGAATAAAGCTGCTAATATCTAATAAAATAGATTTTCAGCCAAAATTAATCAGAAGAGAACAACAATGGAAAAATATACCAAGAAAATTTCTCAATTCTGAACATCTAAGACCCAAATGAACGGACATCCACATTCATAAAAGAGACATTACTAAAGATTAAATCATACATCAAATACCATATATTAATAGTGGCAGACTTCAACACCCCACTCTCGCCAATGAACAGGTCATCAAAACAGAAACTAAACAGAGAAGGAATAAAACTAATAGACATTATGAATCAAATGGAACTAATAGATATCTACAAAACATTTCACCCAACCACACAAGAATATACCCTCTTTTCAGCAGTTCACGAACCTTCTCCAAAATTGAGCACATCGTCAGTTACAAAGCAAGCCTAAACCAAAACAAGAAGACTGAAATAATCCCTTGCATCCTATTGGATCACACTGGGTTAAAGTTGGATTTCAACAATAACAGAAACAACAGAAAGCGTACATACTCATGGAAACTGAAAATTTTTCTATTCAATGATCACTGGGTCAGGAAAAAATAAAGAAAGAAATTAAAGACTTTCTAGAATTTAATAAAAATGAGGACACAACATACCCAAACTTATGGGACACAATGAAAGCACTGCTAATAGGCTATGAGAAGTCGCTGCAGAGACACCACCCAGGGGTAGTAGAGCATGGCTTGGGGTCCCAGGGACTGCATGGAAGATGGCTCTGTCTGGTTCCCACACTCTTGGGTATACCAGGCACTGCTGGAAGCTGCAGAAGAGCTGAGAAAGAAGTGAGGGCCCATGGACTGGATCCAGCCCAGGCTGAAGGAGAAAGGCAGGGAGGAGCCAGTTAGCAGCTTGTCACCGGTTAGCTCATTTGGTAGATGCTGTTCTTTAGAAGAAGGCCTGTTCCATTGCTCCCCATGGTGGATCCAGATGAAGAGAGACAGTTCAGGGTTTCAGGGCATTTATTGTCATGGAGGAGAGTGGCATGAGTGAATCTGTATCCCCTGGACCTCAGGGAGGTGAGAGGTTGAAATACCTTTGCAGGGAGGAGGAGTGGCTAAGACTCTAGGTGCCTCATTAACATGGGGATGTATTGAGGCTAAGTGACCATGCCTCTACCTGTGGAGGGGCTTGAGGCTACTGGGCTTGAGGCTACATGACCATAGTCACAGACCTATGGAGAGCTGTGGCCTCATGTCAGGAGCCTGGTTCCCAGGAGCATGGCAAATACCTACTGTTCCTTCTAGGGTTAGTCCCCACTGGGGACCCCCTACTGGGTTCTTGGTGTGTGGGGGGGCGGTGGTTAAACCTTAGCTCAACCAGAAACCAGGCTGCCATTCATGGTCCCACAGTACTCCACGAAGATTCAAAAATCTAAATGAAATGGATGATTTTTTTTAGACAAATACCAATTACCAAAGATAAATCAAGATCAGGTAGCCTATCTGAATAGTTCTATAACTCCTAAAGAAACAGTCATTAAAATTCTCCTAACCAAAAACCAAAACCAAAAACAAAAACAAAAAAATCCCAAAAAAACAAAAAATGAAAAACAAACAAACAAACAAACAAACAAAAACCTGGTCCAGGACAAGGACCATATGGTTTTAGTATAGAATTCTACCAGACTTTCAATGAAGAGCTAATTACAATACTCCTCAAACTATTTCATAAACTAGAAACAGAAGGAACATTGCCAAACACATTCTGTGAGGCCACAATCACCCTGATACCTAAACCACACAAAGTCAAAAGGATACAATTGAAAAGGGAGAGCATCTTCAATAAATGGTGATGGTCTAACTGGATGTCTGAATGTAGAAGAATGTAAATACATCCTTATCTATTACCTACACAAACTCAAGTCCAAGTGTATCAAAGACCTCAACATAAAACCAGACACACTAAATCTAATAGAACAGAAAGTACGGAATAACCCTGAACTCATTGATACAGAAGACAACTTCCTGAACAGAACACCAGTGGCTCAGGCACTAACATCAACAATTAATAAATGGGACTTCGTATAACTGAAAAGCTTCTGTAAGTCTAAGGGCACTGTCAATAGGACACAATGGCAGCCTACAGATTGGGAAGAGATATTTACCAACTTACATCTAACAGAGGGATAACATCCAAAATATAAAGAACTCTAGAAGTTAGACACCAACAAACCCAATGACCTAATTAAAAATGGGATAGAGAACTAAACAGAGAATTTTCAACACAGGAATCTCAAATGGCCAAGAAATACTTAAAGAAATGTTCAGCAACCTTGGTTATCAGGGAAATGCAGAACAATATGACTGTGAGATTCCACCTTGCGCCCATCAGAATGGCTAAGATAAAAAACTCAAAGGATAGCACATGATGGAGAAGATGTGGAGCACGGGAAGTGCTCCTTCACTGCTGGTGGAGTTGAAAACTTGTGTGACCGCTCTGGAAACCAGTTTGGCTGTTTCTCAGAAAATTGAGGATAGTTCTACCTCAAGACCCATCCATAGCATTCCTGGGCATATAACCAAAAGATGTTCCACCATCCCACAAGGATTCTTGCTCAACTATGTTCATAGCAGCTTTATTCGTAATAGCTGAAATTTACACACACACACACACACACACACACACACACACACACACACACACACACACATTTATTAGTAAAGTATGTGACATGTGTTTAAATTAGTTTTTTCTCTTATTTTTAGAAATATATTGATAATTTTATGGAATATGTTTTGATCGTATTCATCATATTGCCACTCTTTCCAGATCAATCCCACTTTCCTAACTGACCATCCAATTTTAAATGATGAAGACCAATTTATTTTGCCCACACTGTCTTGAGCATTTGACCTTCAACGTAGGTTCATCAACGTACCAGAGACCATACTGTTACAGAAAACTGACTCTCCCTCTTCTGGTAGCTGTCAATTGTCAATATCTTCTTAGTTAGTGGTGAAACTTCATATTTACCTCTTGTTTCCTTGCTGTAATTTTGTATGGCTTGAGCTTGTGCTTGTCTTTGTCACGATGTCTCAAAAGATGTAAATTAATATGTGAAACTTTTCTGATGTTCCTTGAAGTCATCTTCTACATCTGCTTATTTCCAAAGAAGTGTTCAATAAATATATATTTCATTTAAGGCTTTGAATTCCACAGTTTCCTATTCTCTGCAATTTTACCAGTCTTATAACTGTGTGTTAATCATAATCTACTGCCAATAGCATTTATTATCAAAAGGTAACTACTGAGATATATGAATGATTAGCTTATGTAGTTACATATGCAAAAAATATGCAATTAACCAGACAGGAGGATCCTGTCAAGAGCCAACAAGAAGAAGCTAATAACTTCCTGAGATGGGTCTGCCTTGGATTAAAATTCACAACAGTTTAGCTCTGATAGGCAAGACCCATGAGAAAACCATTTTTAAAAAGATTCCTGCTATTCATATCCTTTTCCTGTTATGATTAAATGTTGCAGGAAATATTAAAAATGCAGCAATATTGCAGCATGTTCCCTCACTACACCCTGGTTCTCTGAGCCCCAGTGGGCTGGCCAGCCATGCACTGGCAAGCAATGGTCAAGCTGCTTTTATCTCATAGAGCTCTGACTCAGAGCTCCACGATCTCTCCACCCAGCTTAAGATCACACTGGTGGGTCGCTACCACGCCAGCCCCATGTTTCAAATCCCCCATGGCCTCTGTGGTGTACATTAGGCAAACCCACACTTTGCTGCTGTACCTTACTCCCTGGAACTCAGATGAGCCACTGCATGAAAGAAAACACAACACAAACGTAGCTCGGAAACAATGGTAACTCAATCTCTGGGTGAAACAACTAAAACCTAATCTTGTAAGTCTTATCAAAATCTGATTCCTCTAGTTGCAAATCCTTGCCACATGATAGTTACTGATCATTTTATTTGCTTATGTCTAGACTTTGGAGTAAGTGGGTATGGGGTCCTCTAATGCTCCCTCCTTTTAAAACCTTTGAGCTAAAGTGGACAAAGTGAATCATAACACCAGTTTTGTAAAGTAGAGTTGGGGCTGCTTTAATTTTGAAACCCTGTTAGAAGCAAAACATGTTTAATAATATCTTTGCTAAGACACACACTTAGATCATTGAAATAGTATCAGACTCTATTGAATTTGTTATTGATATTACTTTGGGAATGTTAGAATGTTATATTTTAAAGACTGTGAATAGGAACCCAGATTTCTAGTATTTTCTTCACAACTAAAATGAAGTTTTACTTTAAAGTTTTACTTTATTTTAGTATGAAGCCATAAAATTGAATTTAATTCATTTCAACATAAATATGTTTCCAACTACTAGTAAAAAGACATAAACATATTAAGCCAGGCTTGGGAGAAAATGAGAGGAGGCTCTCTCTAAGTTCAAGGCCAGCATAGTCTAAGTAGCAAAGGCCAATGGGGACCACATTGAAAAACATTGTGTTACTTTTTTAAAAAATGAAAGAAAAGACATATTAGTACTTGCTTCAATTCCTGCAATAAAAAAGAATGAAAATTTCAAAATGTTTGAACTGCTATTGTCTGTTCCACTGTAGCAAAACATTTTTTCAGTAACTGAGTAATTCCTCTAAGGCTGGTATTATGCCAATGGTTTGGGAGCTATAATATCACTGAATCATTACAAAAATCCACACTAGTTATTTATCCTGGTTTATAGAGAGATACTTTAAATACTTATGTCATTTTTCTGTCATAATAATTTAAAAGGTGGCTATGATCATCCCTGTTTGGAGAGGAAGTAACTGAATAGATCAAGGTCAGCAAATAAAATTGCTTAACTGGATTCAAGTCCAATCTTCATTCTAGAAACTTTTGAATGCTACTTATACATATGATACTTCCATTAATTGATCTTATATCAGATCACAGAATGTGTCCACGTTATAGCAGATAAATAGTCAATATAGAAAAAAAGTTTGCTTTCACTGAATGGGAAGGGAAAGCGTTGTTAGACATTTTGATTTTTTTATCACTATGACCAAATACCTGACAGAACAATTTAAAAGAGAAAAATACTGGTTTGTTTTTCTTGTTTTTTTTTTTTTTATTCATGGTTTTTAAGGCTTCCTCCCATGGGTGCATGCCCCTTGTGCTTAGGTAAAGCATTTGTCAGTGGAAATACGTAGCAGAGGAGCATCTTTATGATGGACAGTAAGCAGAGAAAATGTTGGTATACTAACATTTAACTAAAATTCACCATTTTCTCTTACATATTGTCCAGATTCACTGTCTATACAATGATATTGTCCATATCCTGAGTGGGTTTCCAGAGGTGTCCTCATCAATCCTCAAGGCACTTTCAACCCATTAAAATTATCCTTCAAAACCTTTTATTAAATTGCTTTTATTAAATAGAGTGGAAGCAATGGGACTAGGCTGACCAAAGGTGAACTCAGACTATATTATCCAAGTTGGTTCTGTAAGCAGTTGGAAGGTGTATAGAGAGACTCTAGCGAGGCATAGAAAGATGTATGTGGTAGAAAGAGAATGTCTAGAAACTGAGGAAGAAGAAAAGGGTTACAGCATGCCACAAGCCAGATGTGCTTCTCACATAGTGTATGTAACCTGCATGCCTGGAAGGAGTATGAATACTTGAAAGGGACACCTATGTCCTTCTCTTTGTTTATGAGACTGAAACAAGGCACTCTGGGAAATAAAATTTCTGCCAGTCTTATGTAGGGTGATGTCAAGTGCTGAAGCCTGGTGCCAGTCACAAGGGGAACTTATATTCCAGGAAAGAGATTCCACCACAGTGTGACAACTTGCCAGACCACCTTGTAGGATAAGACTGCAACCCAGAAAACAATGGGTCTATGATGGGCAGGCTTAGACCTTGAGTGGGAGACAGAGATTGCTTAGATATAGATAAATCTCACCATCCATTTAAACATTAAATTCATGTCAGGCTCCTGAAGAAAGCCATGGGGTAGGGGTTCTCCACTGGAATGCTTGTCCCCTTTGACAGTGTGGCCGCATGAAATACATTTTTATATACTTTTCACTATTAATTTGTATTATTAATCAGCTTATCAGAGATGTGTGACTGCACCTGGCTTGTTAGAGTTGCCAGGGCTACCAGCTCTGAATCTAAAGCCAGTAACAATGGTAGCTTATGCATCTGGCTGGGAGAAGCAGAAGACCCACCAGATCCATATATAGGTTTAGAGATAAGCTGTGCTTTGAAGGGAGGTAGGATATACCACCAGGAATTGCTTCCCTGTGTGGTATAAACAACAGATAAAAACAAGTACCACTAACAGAAAACCTTTGTATTTTAAGTATGACTTGCTGAGCCCTGTTCTAGGAAACGTATTTACCTATGTATCTTTCATCTCATCCAAAGCTCCGAGAGAGAAAAAACTAGCACTCCATTTCCATTTAAAAGGTGAAAATACTGAGGTATAGAAAGCATAAGCAGCTTGCCCAAAGACAAGCAAGTGTGGAGTTTGCGACTAGGCTCTCAAACTACAGAGTCCTTACAGGAAAAGATGGTAGAAACTTGTGTCACAAGCACAGCCACCTGCTTTGTAGCCATGTACAGATACTCTGTACTGTGTTTTTAGCATGGTTAAGTCGAAGTAAAAGTGGCTTGACTTTACTGTTGACATGGATAAATAGAGACAGGAGTGCTGAGTCTGTGAAGGGCCTAGAAGCAATAGGCATATCCTCCCGTACACCAATTCCTATCTTTCTTTAAGTATGGAGAAATGCAGGGAACCAACAGAAACAGCTTCCATCGCATCTCAAAATGTGACATTAGGGGTATGAGAATGGATTAAGTTATTAATACCAACTCTCTTAGATGCTGAACACCTCATTTTTAGTTTAAAACCAGCTCCACATATTTCAGAAACTTTTCAGACTCTAATTTTCTTGGGACTAAATTCAAGCCCCACAAACCTTGATTGGCTCTATTTGCCAATGAGTTTAACTGCATGCACAAGGAGGCCACTTAAAGCATCAAGAGTAGGTATGCAGCTAATTATACTTGTGAGTTGCTAACAAGAACAGGGAGTGCAGAAAGAGAGACAACTTGTGGAACTCTGCCTGATAGGAAGCATTTACTCTAAGATCTGGGGCTTTATCCCATGCCGTGGTGAAGTCTCTAAATATTTCATTGAAATGCCTAAGTCCACTTCAAAGTTTATTCTTTTGTCTTTCATGTCAAGAAAGTAGAACATTTTCCTTAATTATTTAAATCTAATTTAAAACATTGGAAAACCAATATACATGATTGGGAAGTAGAGTAACGTTTGTGCATGGGGAAACTCTGTGATCTCAGAATGTATCAAGCTATATGTACTTTTAGTTGTATGCAATATACTTCAAATAAATGTAAAAGAAAAATAAAATGAAATGAAATTTCACTATATACTATAAAGAGTGAATGAGTCAACTCGGGTTATACATGTTAATGACATCTTATATAGTGTTACCCACTGAAGAAATTTCCGTGTTTGACAATGGTAACCAGCCACTTTCTAAACTGAGTGGTCACTCACACAAAGCACATGCAGATTAAATGAAATTTTAAAATTTTATGACTAAACCTTAGAGCTGTGTGCTAGATAACTTCTAATTACCTTATCAGCTCTAGCCCACTCTCTTAGGGGTCTGATCTACATTATTTAGTTTCACAAGAAAAATAAATAAATCTCATTAATATTATATGTAATCATACACTGACAAAACCAGAGTAATTCTGAAAAATATTAAATCACTATGAGATTTAATGAAGTAAACCATAACTAGTAGCAATTTGTGAGGAAATTTATAGCTTGTTTTTCATCAGTTACTGTAATTGGGAAGTACAATGAATAGGAAGATAACAGAAAATCCCTAGGAAATTCTATGCAGCATCTGAATAGAGAGGAATAAAAAGTTACTTACGCATATGAAGTTCAGTGTAAGTTTAGAAAGGTGGTGCATTCTCCCAAGTTCAGTGGCTCTGTTTATATGCCAATTATTTTATGAACTAAATTGAAATTGATCATTATTATAACTTAAATATTATCAACTGAAATTGCAATTAAATAAAAAAAAAGTAGTTCTAAATTAATATAGGGACATCATCAGCATAAAACTGTTCTAGACAGCTCTGCAACAGGTGGAAATGAAGGAGGAATTTCTCTACCACATACTAAATTGAAGCTATGAGTGATACCCAGTGGTATCAATACTGAAATAGAGTTCAGCGGGCAAATAGAAAGTTCAAAAACTGATAAAAATGTCATGAATCCCAGGATTACATGATACATACTAATATGACATTACAAACTTTTTACTGCTATGTTTCTAAGCTCAGCGTGTATAAAAGATGGTAATAATACAAAGTATACTTGTCTTTGAGTTAGATTATGTAAATTCATTATACATTACTTGCATTTTAAAGTGATACACTTTTCAGGATATTTGTTTGTTTGTTTGTTAATGTCAGACATAGTTTCTTTATGTAGCTTTGGCTGTCCTGGAACTCACTCTGCAGACTATGCTGGCTTTGAACTCACAGACCCACCTGCTTCTGCTTCCAAAGTGCTGGGGCTAAAGGCATTTGCCACTACTGCCTAGATTCAGGTTCAAATTTTTAAGCTACAAGGGTCTCCCTGTGCTACATCACTTTTACTCTCCTGTATACAATGTGTAGTTAAAAAACAAACTTGTAATTTTGTTAAGAAAAATTCAAGCAATACTTTAAAGTGTCATTTTCCCTTTTTTTCATCCTGCTTTTCTTGTTTGTCTTGCCTTGTGAACATATTAAGAATTGCTTTGGAAATTATTTACATGGCTAGATACATTTTCAAGCTAAAAAAAAAAAATAGGAAAACTATATTAATGCAGGAAGAACAGAATCAATTAGGAAGAGGAGGTGGCGAAGGAAAAGGAGGAGATTCCTTAGAGAGTCTTTCGAGTTGGTCTTAAAATCTTATCTGCTAGCCTCCCAGTTGTGAAAAGTGATCCGTATTTTGACTTGCTTGCATTTCACCAGTGTTATGTTAATATGGCCCTTGACACTTTATCACAGACTTTCTCTAATACAGAAAGTCACCCCATGGTCTTGAAACCATCCCTGGGAGCTCTTACTTTTGAGAATATGTTCTTGATGAGTTTACTGGGGCCAGAAGTCTTCTTTCTATTGGGTTCTTAGTTACTGTGTATTCTCAACCATGATTCTCTGCCTTGTTGTAAGTCCAAAGCAACAGAGTAGAGGATCATAAAATAAAACTTCTGAAACCATGAACCTAATTAATTCTTTCATTTTTAAAAGTTATTTGTTTTAAATATTATCATAGGGATAGAAATCTTACTAAAGCACAATTTGTATCAGCAATTAATATTCAGATCACTATGATCACCCAAACACATTATGAATATATGCATGTTAATATCCAGGTTTCAGTCCTTCCTCTTAACAAAGAAATCAGAGGTATCCATGGGTCTAATAACCTACAGGCACACATGACATGTGGTGGTTTGAATATGCTTGGTTCATGGCAAGCGGCAATATTAGGGGGCAGCCTTGTTGGAATAGGTGTGGCCTTGTTGGAGGAAGTGTGTCACTTTGTAGGCAGCCTTGGAAGGCTGCTAAACTCAAGATCTACCCAATGCAGAAGAGACCTCCCTTCCTGGCTCTCAGTCCCATTCTGTTGCTTGCAGATCAAGATGTAGAACTCTCAGCTCCTTCTCCAGCACCATGTCTGCCTAGATGTTGCTGTTTCCTGCCATGATGATAATGGACTAAATCTCTGAAAATGTAAGCCAGCCCTAATAGATGGTTTCTTCTATAAGAGGTGCCTTGGTCATGGTGTCTCTTCACAGTAATAAAAGACTAACTAAAACATGAAACATTTATAATATTAATACCAGAAATTAGACAATTTTTGTAAGGTTGTCTATATGAGGTTGAAAGCATAGAAATCTGTCAGAGAAGACTTATAGTGACTCCATAGACTTGAGAAGAATGAAATTGGGAAGTAAAGTACTGGAGTAGTGATGACTCTCCAACACAGTAACCCATTGAAAGTAATGTATGATGGTAGTGATGATTCTCCAACAAACACATTGAAATCACATGAAAAGCTTATTAAAAGAATATCAAATCTGATTCTGTAGGTAGGAGTTGAAGATGGATTTAAATGTCTTATAAATTTCCAAGCTATGTTATTATTTCTCATTCGAGAACAAACTTTTGAGAACACCATTCTAGAGTGCAAAGCAATACAAAATACAAACTTGAATTGCAAAGAATGTGACTTCTTTAAGGAATCAAAATAGACTCAGTATTTTAGAGTAGAGAAGTCAAGACACATAAAAGAGAAGCTATAAGGTTAAAAATACAATCATGGCAGGGTCAAGTCTTGCAGGGTTTTATGGGTAGTTTTGAAAAGCTAAAATTTGTATATAGTAAGTTCAGTAAAAAGACATTGATATTTTAATTAGTAATCTGACATCAAACATTTTATTAGATCCCTTTGCCTGTTGTATCAGAAATAAAAACAGAACACAAAAATATCACTTAGGAAATGAAATATGGATGAAAGATGACAAAATCTAGAAAAGCCATGGTAAGAGCTAGAAGACTGGGCAAATAAGACTGATAATCCTGAAGAAAATCAATAGAGACTCATTTTGTTTCCAACTTAAATATATGAAGACTATCAATATTAGCAGAGACTTGAGGTCCACAAATATCTGGGTGCTATCTTAGAGTAGTAAATTGATCAGATTTCTATAACATTGGTACCTAGTTAATGAGTGATCAATGGGCCAGTATTTAGTAGTTCTTACATTTATGTTTATTCCCAAAACAAGTCAAAGTAATACAAAAATTGTTTAATTTTATACTTCAAAACATGTAAGCAAAAATAGTCTATTGAATACATGATTATTGACTGTATTTTTCCACTGAAATCATACGAAATCATTATTTTTCACCAGATGGACCAATATCATTTTTCTGCAGAATTTTATGGTATTTGTGGTTTCCTCCATATAATTTTTAAAGACTTCTTTCTAGTGAATCAGTTCTCATATTAATACTTGTCAAATGGAGATTTATAAATTGAGATTTCCAGCTTGCATTTAATGAGTGGTTTAAAGAGCCATGGCTAATAAGAATCAAATATTTGATCATTGAGCAATGGATAATAAGATCTAAATTAGGCCTCTCAGGTGGCATTATTTAAATCTTAAATCACATATTTGTGAAAAAAAGTGCTTAAATGTTTTAAAAATGTATCTTATTATTATACTATTAATAATGATAACATATGTAAAACTCAGTGTTGAGAGGGGCTGTTAAATAGATGTCTAGTAGAGTCAAAAGAAGCATAGAAGCTAATTAATTGAAGAATATGAGAACAAGCTAGATTATGGTCTAGCATCATTACCACTGGATTATTCTACTTCTTTGTTATCATTCAACACTTAAATATTTGTTAGACTGAAACTAGGATACAGAAACATAAATATTTAGCATCCTTTTATGACCAATTAAAAATGTTTTTACAGAATTATTCAGCAATATGGAACAGCACTTTAATAGTAAATCTACTTTACTCTCTCTTTTTTAATGCTTCCTTAATCCTGTTTCATTAATTACTACTGCTGCCTGGAGTACTCATTAAATAAGCAATACATTTTCAATTCATTTTAAAGCTAAAATGAAGATGTGAAATTGTTTCTATATAGTTCTTGGGCAAACCTAATTGACACAGGCAGGACTATTAATCTGTTTATATTGTTAGGAAATAGATTGCTTCCTGCCCTCAGGGTTACTGGGCCCCAGTAGATACCATTTTTTTTAGAATGTTGGCTCGCAGAGTCTGTAGCATTTCCTTTCATTAGAAAAATAGAAGACATCATTTACTATGTTCCTTTCCTTTTCGCTTTCAGTAAAATTGCAATAATATTAGCAAATATGTCTCTAAAATTTTTAAAAATTTTTAAAAAAATAAAAATTTACAATTTTTATTTTGAAATACAAAAAAAAAAAAGTTTAAAGGAAGCAAAACTTGCATGAATGAGAATTCCATTTCTCCACAAATTTATCTGAGGAAACTTTCAGAGCAACTCAGGACGTAAATGAAATATGATCTATGAGAACATCAACCAGCAACAATAGAATATTAAAATAATGTGTAAAGAAAAATGTAATGTCTTTTGTTTCTAAATCCCCTCAGAGGCACTAGAAAATGGTAAAGCTATGTAGGGTAAACTCCACATACAGTTAACAAAGTTATTATGAACAGAGTGAAATGGCAGTGAATAGATTCATCAGGTCTGCATGATAGCTGGCTTCAAGGACCAAAAGAGATTTACTTACTTACTTACTTACTTACTTACTTACTTACTTACTTACTTACTTACTTACTTACTCACTCACTCACATACTTACTTATTTTTCTGCACCATCCACAAGAGTTTGTTTGGGTTAGGAAAGGTATTAGAGGGTAAAGTAAAATAGCTGAGCTTGTGTCTACATTATAACTTTCTTACTTGTGAATCTTCAGTAATTCATAGCAAAAAAAAAGACACAATCACAGAAGTGGTTACTGTGGGTGGCCTCACCATTACAGTCTCATGCATATACTTGACAGATGATATCTCAAGAAATTTTGGTCTCACCTTTAAGCCTACCCTCCTCACTCTCCTTTTTCCATTTATTCACTTTACATCTTGACCACAGCACCCTCCTCCCACCCCCTTCTCACAGAAAACCTCCCACATCCCCCTTCATCTTCTTCTTTGAGACAGGCAAGCTCCCCCCAAATCCACTCCCAGTTTCCAACCCATCCTGGCACATGAATTCACATGAAGGATTAGGCACATCCTGAGCCACTGAGGCCAGACAAAGCAGCCCAGTTAGGGAACATAATACACAGACAGACAACATAGTCAAGGATAAACAGGTCCCATTCCAGTTGTTGGGGACCCGCGTAACAACCAAGCTGCACATTGCTATAAGTATTTGAGGGGGATCCAGTCCATAAATGCTCTTTGTTTGGTAGTTCAGTCTCTGGAAGCACCCAATGGTCCAGGTTAGTTGACTTTGTTGGTCTTCTTGTAGAGTCCATATCCTCTATGGGTCCCTCAATCCTTCCCCCAACTCTTCCACAAGACTCGCCAAGCTCTGTCTAATGTTTGGTTATGGGTCTCTGTATCTTTTTGGTCAGCTGCTGGGAGGATCCTCTCAGAGTTATACTAGACTCATGTCAGCAAGCAGATAAAGTATTATTAATAGTGTCAGGCATTGGATCTTGCCCATGGGATGGGTTTCAAGTTGGGCTGGTGTTTCCACATACTCTACAATATTCCAGTCCATGTTCATGCAATGAGCTATGCTGTTATTTATAAGAAAACATTTCTGCAGCTTTTGCACCAATTTATACAAGGAGCTACTTCATAACTTGAGAGCTGCTAATCTTTGCTCTTACTAAGAAATATATTTGATACTTACATTAATAAATTATTTTAACAATCTACTTTATTGATAACAGTCCCAAAGAGCACTTGCTTCATTAATGGCAGTCCTAAGAGCATCTCAAGGTGACTTAATAAATGATTTTTCTCCCTACAAAATAGTGAAATTTTGAACAAATGTCCTCAGGAAAAGCTTTAGCCAAATCAAAAGAAAAGAAGCACGCAAAGCTCAAGAGAGCTAAAAGTATAACGTTGCAGCACATATGATCACTGTGGCTTATTCCAAAATGTTACACTAAATTTTATGAATACTGAATTATATGAAATATTCTGAAAAATTCTGAAAAATTGGAAACACTAGAAAAAAGGGACAAATTTCTTGATATATGTGACATCAAAATTGACTAAAGTAGTAATGGAGTTCTTCAGATTATAATTAGTTTTTATGTCAATTTCATTGTTTTGCTTTTGTATTAATATTCCATTTTTTCCTCTTGAGCTTTATGTAAAAACATTATCCTTTGAATGCCTCAAGAGTTATCGTGATAAATCATTTTAATTGTTTCTATTTATTTATTTATTTATTTATTTATTTATTTATTTATTTACTTAGTTTACATCCCAATAACAGGAATGTCTCTTCTTAGTCCCCCTCACAGGTCCTTCCTTTCATCACTCCCTTCCCTTCATCTCTGAGAAGAGTGAGGTCATCTCTGGGTATCAACTCACCCTTACTCCTCAAATCACTGCAGGATTAGGTACATTCTCTCCCACTGAGGCCAGTCAAGACAGGGTGACAGGATCCACAGGCAGGTAACAGATTCAAAGTTAGCCTCTGCTCCAGTTTTTGCAGGACCCACATGAAGACAAAGCTGTACATCTGCTACATATGTGCAGGAGGCCTAAGTCCAGCCCTTGTATGTTCTTCAGTTTTCCCATGCTTGAGACTAGTAACTTCTTTCTTGTTTTCCTGCTCAGCCTAGCAGACTCAGATATTTCACCCATCATTTGATATTATAATTTTTTCTATTCTTTAGCCATTTTCTTTGATGCTAATTTCTCACTTACTTGCTATTTCCACTTATATCAAGCTCCCTTTGATTTTTATCTTTATAGCTTTATAGGTTGGTATCCTTGTGTCATTAATTTTAGATCTCTCTTTCCTGAATACACCTCTAGAGTTCTATGATTCTCTTTAAGTATTATTTTAGTAATATATTGCTTTATTTCATTGATACCAAATGATTGCTAATAAACCCATTGTTTAATTTTATTTATAATTGCTAAAATTTTAAATAACTTATTATCAGTATTTTTCAACTTAGTTTCAGTTTTTGAAAACATTCTGTGCATAATTTAATTATTTTTAACTATATTGATACTTGTCTTATGGCCCAATGTATATAATAGTTGACATTAGTTTCAATTTTAGTTCACCTAATTATTTGTAATTTAAAATTAAGTCACAGCCATTGTTTTTCTTATGTTCACCCCAACTTTATTATGCATATTATATATAACATATAATCAGTGGTTCATTAATGAAAAACTAAGATCTCAAATGATTATAGATGTGAGACATAGCTTAAGACAAGAATGCAGTCTCACTGATTCTACAGAAATGTATTCTGTTTTTATTGCTTCTGTTTATATTAAACTGCAATGTTACTCATGTCTGGATCAGCATAATTATCAACAGTTTCATATTAGAACAATTACTCCAGCTATTAAAATAGCTTACGATTCTCATTTTCTCAGTACAAACCATTTCACATAACCAAGTTCACTTACTCTTATTTCCAAGATGTCCTCCCTGTTAGCTGTCTGAGCCATTTAGTTCTTCCCCACAGCATGCATACTGCATGAAATCCCATGTTATTTTGAGCCCACCCTCAGGCAGCCAGAAGAAAATCCATTATTGGGGTGGAGGGAAGGTACTGTGAATTATTATTTAATGGCCTAGAGAAGCTGCTTCTGTAGTGATAGGTAGAAATAATTTGTGGATGTACTATGAGTCAAATAGTTGTGTATGTACTGACATTCCCTGAATACATGCTCAGCCCATAATCTATAACCATGTTGACAAGACCTCCTGGCCAGACTGAGTTTCGAAGAAATGATCCTTTCCATAAGGGGCCATTCATTCATCTGTCTCTCTTTTCACAATCATAAATGACCAAGACTAATGTGACATAACAGAGCACTAGTAATATCAAAGTCAATGAGCATCCTAGAAAGTGCAGAGGAGAATATGGTTTAGTTCACAGAAATCTTGACCACATTATTTCTCTATGTACATACCTGATTAGTATTCCTGTGTCTTAAGGTTTTTTGAACAGCATGAACATTTTCTTCTTAGTTTGTAATTTTTCATCTATGTTTCTACATGCCCCCTAGACTACACATCTTAAGAGGATCAAGACTTAAATTTATTATATTTTTTTTACTATGACCCAGAAATAACGGAGTCAAGGAACAAGTTACATATTGAAATGCTTCTTACGGGAAACATGGTAGCTATTCCCTTTTCTGGATCTATCTGTATTTTAGAATAACTTTTCCATAGGAATTGGTATGCTGTCTAAAAAGGCAGTCTATGTAGTGTAGCTCTCTTTGAGCTCCTTTATAATTTTTTAAAATTATCTTATTAAGTATAAGATTCCTTTGTGGATTTCCATATGTTGTCTGAACAGATAAAACTACTGCCAAAGGCCCAGGTTATTAAAGGAAAAACATACTGCCAAACTTGGGCTACCTCCATTTGTGCTGTGGGTAATGGCAGCTCCTGAAGTTCCTGAAATAATACAGGCAATTACTGCTGCTTTTGCTTGCCAATCAGAACTATTTGGTAAAACCACATGCCAGAGATGCCATTTGCCTTGGTCTCTGTACATAGAGAAATCAACCTGAAGTTGTGTTAGAAACTTCCTCCCTGATGGACCTTCATGCTAAAGTGCTTCTATTGAAGTATCTATAAAAGAACTGACTCAGTAGTCTCACTCAGCTATGGAACTTCTTGTGTGCAACAAAATTACTGACCAGCCATAGAAGATGAATTCACTTGTGAAATAGTGAAGTGTATTATGGAGCAACCAACTATTTTCTTATTGGGTTTGATGCCTGTTCACTCCACAGGAGTAAATCCATATCTACTACTGTGAACCTCATCAATAGGCCATGGCTGTAGGATCGAAGACCATCATGAGGAAACTATTGTTATTGTCTTGCTAAGTAGCTATGATGTGCCTGTCAAACTGCTTTCTGAATAACCATATAACAACTATATAACCATATACCTAACTATGTAACTATATAACTTTATAATTTTATAACTATATACCTATATAGCTAACTATATAATGTGATAACCCCTATAAGCCTATAACCATATTTATAGATAGATAGATATCCATAGAATAGTGATGTTTTCAACTCTGGTCAATGAAGCTTCTTTTTGTAATGGTCAGAATTAATTGAATAAATGTATACCTTGTTAAGGTACAGAGTCAAAGATTGTTATAAGCCCATGCATAAACAAGACATTTCTAACAACCACCCCAAGGCTCAGAGAACATTGTGGAATGGAGAGAAGTATGAGTAGAAACTGGCTTCCTAACAGGACAAGGGTGCTATATTCTAGAACTCACAGCAGCTATGATTCCTGACAAGATCTCTACAAGATGTCAACACCTTTTTCATGAATCAAGGAGGAGCCCAGCATGACCTCCCTTCCCTCAAAATTTATATACTGATAATGGCTAATGACAGTTAAGAGACATTTTCTCAGTGATGTAGCCACTGACAATGAATGTGCACATACCCTGTAAATAACGCACATGCTCTTGTGAACAACTCCACTGAAAACCACTGGGTCAAAAAACTAACTAAACAAACAAATAGATAAGGAAAAGGTGGGATTGAGAAGAGGAAGAGGATGGGGGAGAAAAAGAGAAGGTAGCAAGAGTGGACATGATTAAAATACTTTTCATATATGCACAAAAATGTAATGAAGCCTACTATTGTGTATAGTATGTGTATTACTATATTTAAGAAAAGCCTTTCTAAAAAGATAGGGAGTGCTGCTGATGTTCTTTCTCAGGAAAAGCATAATACTGGTCCACTGTCAGAACACATTCATAACGTTGTAGGTACAGGGAAAGCTGACTTGTTAAGAATACTTCAGGCATGAGGAGGTTAAAGAGATGCTTCTATGAGAAGGACAGTTGGTGATTAATTTTTAAAGTCTCATCTTCTGCACTGAAGTAGAAGAGTAAGCTACAAGTCAACACAGATGAAGGATTTGAGTTTCCAGTAAATAGTTGCAGAGTTACCAGTAAATTTACAGGCCTGTTTTAAGTGAAAGTGAAGACGTTAGTACTTGTGATACAAACTAGACATGAGTGGTGCTCACCTATAATCTCAGCCCTTCAGAGGCAGAGATAAGAAGATCATCACCAGTCTAGATAGAAAGGTCCAGGCTAACCAGGGCTAAAAAAATATATGTTTAAAAAATATCATTCAAAACATCACCACCAACACCAGCACCATCACTACCAACAACAAAAGCCAGCAGGGAAACATATAGATTTCACATCTGCACTTTCACAGTGTAAGGAACATTTTTCTGTTTTGCTTTTTATTTAAAATACATTGTCTTAATTCATTTTAACTGATATGTTAGATATTAAAATTTAATTTCTATGCATGCATTATTTATGATCTATGTAAACTCATAATCTCTGAAAATTTTTAACTCAAACCAAAAAACAGAAAATAAAGCAGTATGATTTTCTAAAAGTAGGTCCAAATAAAAGTAATATACATAAATAAACAGATAAATAAAAATGTATGCATACAAATGTTTAAATGTGAAGAGATGGATACTATTAAAAGTAATTTTAAGTATTTTTAGAAAATAGGAACATGAGAAGGAAACCTTACGTTTTCCCAATTCCTTCCATTTTTGTTGATTTAAAATTTTTGTTACTATGTGGATAATAATTTAATCATAAGTCCCATAGAATATATAAACCCCTTGCTTATATTCAAGGAACTTGCTGTTTTCAAGATGGGGAGTTGCATTACACCAAAGACAAGTAACTTTTCTACTATGTATGTTTATGTGAATTAGTAGAGAACACAGGTTTCAAAATCCTGAAAGTAAAAAAAGTATTTTGTAACATTTAAATTAGACACCAGCACATATTATTGAATCATATTATTTCCTTGCCAAAAATAACAATGGTTTACTTTAACTGTTGATACATTTTCTGTCCAAAGAAATGCATGTTATTTTCATCTTAAATCTTCACATTTTCCTGTGTTCTACAGGATTCTTATTTCAAGACTAATGAAATTTAAAAGCAAGAAACATGCTTACTTAGCTGAAGAAATGACTACACGTGCCATTTGTGGAGTTTGCAGTGACTAACAAGCACAAGAGCATCATGAAGGTGTTCTTTAGATACTAGCTCATGATCAGGGTCCAATTTCTCTGGAGCAGATAACTGATGCAAAGTGTTTCTAAAAGTAGCTCCCAGAAATGAAGGCAGCACTTTTAATTATGCAAGTAATCTTGTTCTTATTTTCTTAAAGGCTTGTAGCCTTAATCATTAAGAATTATACCTAGTGATAAAATAATTTTATGCCTTTTAATCAATTATCCAATACCAAGTGGTCAGACCTCAAATCGTATATATATATATATATATATATATATATATATATACACACACACACACACACACACACACATATATATATATATATATATATATATATATATATATATATATATGGCAACAGTAAACCAACTCAGTAGGTTGTGTTTATATATTTATACATACATTCATGTAAATGTAACAATAATAAAGAAAAAAGCAATGAAACAGAGGGAGGAAGAGAATTGAGAGGAATTGGGGAGAAGAAAGTGAAATAAGGATTTTATATAATTATATTTTAACTAAAAAATTTAATTTATTAAGAAAACTTACTATGTCCATTAAAGGGGTTTTTAAAAGTCCAGGAAACAAGTAAATTTTAAAAATCAACAATTCACTGTAATAGCTACCTTCTTATAAACTCTTATTTTGATCAAAAGCCATTTGCATTAAAAAATATTAAACTTAGTTGAAATGTATCAATTCCATAATGAAAATTCTATTCTGTGAACCAGAATACATTCAGATTCCCCAAGAGAACTGGACAGATTTTTAAGTGACGTGGTGTAATAGCATTGCATTCTGTGTAATCTGGGTGTATATTTTAAGGGATGAGATTATTATAACATTAAAATAATTGAAATTTCACAAGACACTTTATTTGGAAAACATTACTTTGTTTCTTTTTTTATTATGATAGCTGAAATGATTTATTTCAAGTAAAACTGTGACTGGTAGCCTCTATGATTTTAAACTGATTTTCACTCGATTCTTTGTAGCTTTGTTGTATAATTGGCACCACAGCATGTATAAGTGGCTCTATATGTTTGTAGTAATATGCCAGATGCATGTTCTTATAATCCTAGGTTCTTAGTATGATCCTCTTGCTCATAAATCAATTATGTAAATAACTAAATTATAAAATAAAAATGATCTCTCAGGCAAAAAAATCAACACAATGTGCAGATCCTTGAAGCTATCATACTGAAAGTGAACGCAGTCCTCTTTCTGGGTGTCAAGGTGGGTGGTAATTGGAATGCACAACAGTTTAAGCTCTGGTTGTCACCTGTTGATGGCTAAACACTAGACACTCCATCTAAGAATGTGATGAGCAATATCCCACTGAATGGTCAGAATTTCTTAATTTTGTACTGCTAGTTATCTTTATTTTGCTTAGTCTAATGTAAGGAATGACAAATTGACATTCATTTTAATTTACCCACCCAATAAATGAGACTTACATAATACCATAGACATACACAATTAGTCACAGGCCGTTTAGCGATACATCCAAGAAATAGATTAACACAAATGCACATGAAAACAATACTTTGTTCTACAATGGGTTTTTCTACTTTATATTCCACAGAAAACTAACCTCAGCTTTATTTTTATGACTCTGCTTTATTGCAGACAAAGGAGCTACTGAGTTAGTTATTGTCTTTTTCCTATTTTCTCTTGCTATTGGTCTCTGTGGCCATGTTTGATTCCCAAAAAGAATTTTGAAAGTTTCTTTCTCTTCCTGGCACTCTCATTCTTTTTCTCTCCCTGTCCTTGGTGCCAAGATGACTAATTCTATGAAAAAAAACCCCACATATGCCCGGGGTACCCAGTGTTGTCACTGTACCTTCAGATTACACAGAAATCATAACTTCTGTCTTTATATGCCCCAAGCAGTAACTGAAAGCAACTTAGAAGCCAGAGTGTCTAATATTTCATGGTATGTTTGAATCTCAGCTTTATAGTGGGTTCCAGAACAGCAATGGGAATTATATTGAAGTGTACTATCAGTTCTCAAAGACTATTTTCTAAATAAGGTTGAGTTAAGAGATGCACACCCAATACATATTTTTATAAATGCTGATTTCTAACAAAGAAATAGCTCATGTGCATTAAACTTTACCAGCCTTGTATCAGATAACATCCATGGATATTGTAAGGCAGAGAGATAAATCTGAAAATGAAGACACCAATCAACTGTATCCAGCTGATTTTCTCATTTTATATGTCTCTTCTTTGATGTAGAGATGGCTGGGAACTGAAGAAGATAATGAAAAAATTTAATCTTCTATTTTTTCACATTTTTAATTAAAATACAATATCAACTTTTTAACCAGAAATTGCAATAGCTACAGCTGTTGTCTACCCCCAGTTCAAATGTACAGAATGCTCATGGTAGAGTAATACTGCCATACTCACCTTTTTTATTTCTAAGGAGAAGGCATGGCATTGCTGTGAAATGCCTCAATTAATAGGACAGTGTGTTCTGGTTATATTTTCCTGATCATCCAATAAAGTCTCAAAACAATATCAGATCCGTATAAGTCTCATCATAATAAATGTATTTCTATTGAAGTGTTAAGCTAAATGAGAATGCAAAACTTTTAAGATTAAATAAGAAAAGGTGTTGAAGGTCTGATTTTAAAAACACAGATAATTGAGTGAAGTGTTCCATAATAAAATATGTTACAAAATCTTGTTCTGAAGTAAAAATAAATGGTATAGGACTTCCATCTCAACAAAGCACAATAAGACAAATTATGACTACTGGAAAAAAATAATTTCAAAATGTTCTAAATTGAGACCAATGTTCCTTTTCGCCTTTTTTGTAGAAGGGTAAATTTTTCTCCAAATACACCAGTTCCCAGGATGTGATCAAGAGTCTAGTTGGTGCCTTTCACAATGATTTCAGTCATCATTTTAAGTTCTGTCCCTCAGTGTGAACTCTATGGTCACCAAAAATTTACCCCAATGATCCATGCCCTGGGAAAGCACAACACGAAATCTTCACTGGTATTTGTCATTTCGTTTTTACAGCTTTGCCTCTACGGTTTTGGGGTTTTCTGATATTTTAAGGTTGCAGTGCCACGATTGCCACTTTCATTGTCTCTACAGCTTCGGTTGGATACTTGACGAATTTAATACGGGAGGCTATATGTACAATGCCTAGTATACAAATTTCGATGTGAAATAGACTTGTATTTACTAAGTCTGTGAGGTGCGAGCTAAAAGACTTTTACTAATTTGTTTTTCTAATTTTATCGTAAGCGTTTCCTTTTCAAGGAGGGAAAATAAGCTATATCTTAAGGCCTGAAATGATGACTGCAACCATTGTGAAATACATAGACAGATGTGGGGCTTGTTTAGTTATATCAGCTTTCATCATTACTACTAATGATCACTAAGATATTTTGGATCATTTATGCATCAGAATAATAAACAATTCTACATTACTGAACCAAAGAAGTTAATACACAGAATATGCTAATATTGTCTGGCATGATTCCACTTTTTGTAAAAACATCTATTTTTTTCTTACATTGTCTTACCTTTCCTTGCCTTCTCTCCCCTTCCTTTCTCCATTTTGTTTTCCTATTCACTTTCTATATAACATCTGCCCTTTCTATCTATCCCCCTCTCTCCTCTATATCTTCCTCCTCTCTCTTCTCTCCCCACGTCTCCCCACCTCTTCTCCCTCCTCTTCCTATTCCCCTCACCTCCATAAATGCTTAGACTATATCACAAAGAAATAACCACAAAATTTTTCTTAGGGAAGCAAGTGAAGTAGCAGGTAGTAGATACATTTATTTTCTTTTAACTGTGTGTTTCTGTTCCTTTCAATGTTTGATCACTATCTATACAATAAAGATAACTAAAAATAATATCCTCCTCTTAAAATTAGAACTTGATAACTCAACAGTGTCTTATGAACAGAGCCTTATCTTCTTTGACTGTGCTGAAAGAGGCCAAGTATGCTGGTTTTAAATGAATTCACAGTCTTCTCATTTTGATTCATTTGAAAGTATCTACTGCATCAGCTAAAAGGTTCAAGACGTACAAGGTGGATATTATAGCACCATGTAAACTAAATTTCTTTTTATAAAAAAGCTGGATAATCCTTAATTGTCTCAGCAAATGTACAGATAATGGATTCTTATCAATTTCTCTTTGTTCTTCAGCCATGTCTCAGTTGTTATCAGCTCTAGCCACAGCAGCCTCATGGAGAGAAGGTTATTCTCCCATAACACATCCTTTTACCACTCAGTAATTCAAAGCTTCCATCTGTCCCCATTATCATTACTAATGAAAATACAGACTCTTCTCCAAGGCAGTAACTTGCTCACAGCATACTTCTTTACCTCTCTGTTTCCTATTAAAACAACCGAATGAGACATAGCCAAAGCTATGCTGTCTTCAGTATTTCTTAATCAAACTGATGTAATAGTCCTCTTAATATTTTTATAGGAAGCTTTCCTTCTGCGTGACTGCTAAATTCCATCAATGTCTGTATCACACCATAAATGAAGCCATTGCCTGCTTTCTGATAAAAAGATTTAGCTTCTAAAACATATTCTAATAGTGAGAGTCTGCTGCAGAGGCCTGTTTAGATTACTTAAATATCAGAAATCAAGTTTAAAATGTCCACTGATGATCCCTAAAAGCTGATAGCCTTCCACACACTGAAGAAAGTACATATGAAACTTCCCTGCCTGTTTGCCATTTTAAGAAGTGTCATTGTTTTTAACCAAAAATAATGATTAATCCACTAAAAAATGATCCCATCAACTAGGGATTCCACATGTTCATCAAAGAGTACATATATGTTCTTTTAGCCAAATCTTAAGGCATTCATCATCATGTTCTCAGGAAAACCAAATATCCATTATCCTGCGACAGGATTTGTCAGCTCAGACATTACTTGACAGCACTCTGTCTACCATGACTTGGATTAGAAAGGTTGTCTGTTGTTCCTTTCTTGTTCCCTTACTGAGCAGTTTTGGAGGTGCAGGAAAGCTCTGCCACAGTCATTTTAAAATGGTTAGAATTCTTCAGAGAAAATATTTAGGCCAGAGGATTTCTGACAGGACTGCCTGCTATCATCTATTTTATAACTTGCAGTGGGTCCAACTTATCTACTGGAGATCCATGACCCCAGAATAGTCATGAGGTGAAGAGTTGGCAGTGTTGCATTAATTAATTAACTAATTAACAGTTAGTACATTGCTCTCTGCTCAAACTCAAAACTATTGGGAACTCTTATGAGTTCTTAAGTTTTTAAGTTAGACAAGAGGGGTGGT
The DNA here is from genome assembly GCA_028551405.1 of Uromys caudimaculatus. Taxonomy (NCBI): domain Eukaryota; kingdom Metazoa; phylum Chordata; class Mammalia; order Rodentia; family Muridae; genus Uromys; species Uromys caudimaculatus. The sequence continues at coordinate 44,054,160 of CM052716.1, forward strand.
CACACTAAATAGAAATTTATTTAAGGCATAATGTGTGTAAACAAGCTACCTTGGAGGAGTATCCAAAAGAAACACAGTCATATTAGATCTTGCAGGGAAGAAGATTTATATTTTCTAAAGCCATATATTGTGATCTCTCTCATATCATTTGTGGGTTTGAAGTGTCATATTTACTTTTTTTTTCCAAAGGGGATTTTAGTAAATACTACTGCTTCACTAATTAATGTTGTCAGAAATACTTCTTTCTTCTCTATAATTATAACATTTAAGAACATCTTCATTGTATTCTGTATGTGTCCATTATATTGTAATTCTAGATGGCCAATAAATATAGAATATATGGAGAAGCATTTGGTACTAATTACTGACAACACACTCTAGAGTTCTCTAAGTGCTAATATGGCCCAATTTGTTATATGAAATCAATGAACTCTGTAGGCACTTACAATTATTAATCACTTTTTCATAAAAATTATCCAGGGTCCTCTGAGCTCCTTCATCTGGGCCACTGCTCTGCCTGCCTTCCTGAGGAGGCCTGACAGCCTCAAGAACATCTATGTAGCAGACTGACACCAGGGACAACCAGATGGCTAAAGGTCAGCATAAGAAACAATCAAAAAGTTCCAGGGTAATATGACACTACCAGAGCCCAGCTATTCTACTACAGAAAGCCCTTGATACCATAACAAAGCCAAAGCACAAGATTACCTTAAATCCAATCTCATAAAGGTGACAGAGGTCATTAAAGAGGAAATCAATAAATCCCATAAAGAAATAACAGTAAAATACAATCAAACAGGTGAAGGAGATTAATAAAACTGTTTAAGATCTTAACATGGAAAAATTAGAAATAAAGAAACCACAAACTGAAGGAATCCTGGAGAAGAAAAATATTGGGAAAAGAACAGGAACTACAGATTTACAAATATTATCAACAGAATACAAGAGATGGAAGAGAGAATCTCAGGTATAGAAGAATATTTTAAAAATTGATATATCAGCGCTAAATCTAAAAAGTTTCTGACAAAAAAACATCTAAGAAGTCACGGACACTATGAAAAGACCAAAACTAAGAATAATAAGAATAGAAGAAGATTCCCGTCTCTAAGACCCAGAAAATACTTTCAACAAAATAATATAAGAAAATATCCCCAAATTAAAGAAAGGTATGCCTATAAACATACATGAAGTTTACAGAATACCAAATAGATTGAACAAGAAAAGGACATTCTCCACCACATAATAATCAACATGAAATGTACAGAACAAGGAATATTAAAACCTGCAAAGAAAAAAGGCCAAGTAACATATAAAGGCAAACCTAACAGAATGACATCTGACTTCTCTCCAGAAACTCCAAAAGCTAAAAGATCTAATCAAATGTCTTACAAATCCTAGAAAACCACACATGTCGGCCCAGACTACTATACTCAGCAAAACTTTCAATCATCAGAGATGACGAAAACAAGATATTTCATGACAAAATCAAACTAAAATAAAAATGTATCCCCAAATACAGCTCTGCAGAAGATACTAGAAAACTACAACCCAAGGAGGCTAACTACACCCAAAAAAACACAGGAAACAAATAACCACATGTCAGCAAAACCAAGAGAAAAGCATACACACACACACACACACACACACACACACACACACACACACACACACTACCACCACCACCATCAAAATAACAGAAATTAACAACTATTTGTCATTAATACCTTTCAATATCAATGAACTCAATTCCCCAATAAAAAGATACAGGCTAACAAATGAATCAAAACACAGGATCCACCATACTACTGTATACAAGAAACACACCTCAGAGAAAAAGATAGATATTAACTCAGAGTAAAGGTCTGGAAAGCTATTTTCCAAGCAGATAGACACAAGAAATAAACTGCAGTACCCATTCTAATATCTAATAAAATAGACTTTCAACCAAAATTAATCAAAAGTGGTGGGGAAGGATACTTCATATTAATGAAACGAGAAATCCACCAAGATGACATCTCAATTCTGAGCATTTATACCCCAATTTTGAGGGCTCCCACATTTGTAAAAAGAACATTTCTAAGCTTAAATCACACAATGAACCTCACGACTTTAAGCGTGGGAAAATTCAACACCTCAATCTCAACAATGGGCAGGTCATAGAAACAAAAACTTAACAGAGAAATAATCAAACTAGCAGACATTCGGAATCAAATAGAACAGATATCTACAGAACATTTCACCCAAATACAAAAGAATGTTCCTTCTTTTCAGCAACTTATGGAACCTTCCCCCAAATTAACCATATAGTCACTCACAAATCAAGCCTCACCAGATACAACAAAATTGAAATAACTCCTCATATATTATCAGACCAATATGGACTAAAACTCAACTTCAACAACAACAAAAACAGCATGAAGCCTACAAATGCATGGTAACTGAAAAACACTCTACTCTAGGACCACTGTGTCAGGGAAAAAATTAAAGATTTTCTAGAATTGAATGAAAATGAAGGCACAGCATACTCATACTTATGGGACACAATGAAGGCAGTGTTAAGTGGAAAGTTCATATTACTAAGTGGCTTCATAAAGGAGTTGGAGAGATAGCATACTAGAAACTTAACAGCACTCATTAAATCTCTAGAACAAAAAGAAACAAACATACCCAAGAGGAGTATACAGCAGGAAATAATCAAACTCAGGCTGAAATAAATAAATTAGAAACAAAGAGTACAATGCAAAGATTCAATGAAATCAAGAGCTAGTTCTTTGAGAAAATCAGCAAGATGGAAAAACCTTTTCCCAAATGAACTAAAAGTCAGAGAAACAGTGTCTTAATAAAATCAGAATGAAAAATGAGAAATAACAACAACAGATGCTGAGGAAATTAAAAGAATCATTAGGTCTTCTTTCAAAAACCTGTAGACCACAAAATTGAAAAGTCTAAACAAAATTGATGAATTTCTTGATAGATACAAGTTACCAAAGTTAAATTAAGATCAGGTAAATAATTTAAATAGTTTTATAACCTTTGAGGAAATAGAAGCAATCATTAAAAGAATCCCAACTGAAAAAATCCCAGGGATAGATTGTTTTAGTGCAGAATTCTATTAGACCTTTACAGAAGAGCTATATCAATATTCATCAAACTATTCCACAAAATAGAAACAGAAGAATTATTGCCAAACTTATTCTATGAGGCCATACTCACCCTGATACTTAAACCACACCAAGACTTAAAGAAAGTTTCAGACCATTTTTCTATATGAATATTGATATAAAGATGTTCAATAAATAATGGCAAACTGAATCCAATAAAATATCAAAAACATATTTCACCATGGTAAAGTACCTTCATTCCAGGTATGCATGTATACTTTAAGATATAAAAATCCATCAATGTAATCAACCATATAAACAAACTGAAAGAAAAAAACATATACTCATTTCATTAAATGATGAAAAAGCCTTTGACAAAACCCAACACTCCTTCATGTTAAATGTCCTGTAGAGATTAAAAATTCATGGCATATACCTAAGCATAATAAAAGCAATATATAGCAAATGAACAACCAACATCAAATCTAACGGAGAGAAACTTGAAGCAATCCCTCTAAAATCAGGGAGAAGACAAAGCTGACCACTCTTTCCACATCTCTAGAGCAATAAGACAAGAGGATCAAAGGATATCAAGGATCAAGAGGATATAAATTGGAATGGGAGAAATTAAAGAATCACTATTGACAGATGGTATGATAGGATACATTAGTGACTCCAAAATTTCTGCCAGAGAACTTCTACAGCTGTTAAACATTTTGATCATAGTTTCTGGATACAAAATTAAATAAAAAACATCAATAGCCTCCTTTATACAACCAATTAATGGACTGAAAAAAATTAGGGAAACAACACCTCTTACAATCCCACAAATAATATAAAATATCCTGGTGTAATTATAACCAAGAAAGTCAAAGACCTGTATGTGAAGAACTTCAAATCTCTGAAGAAAGAAATTGAAGAAGATATCCAAAGATAAAAAGCTATCCCATGCTCATGGATCACTAGAATTTGCATAGGAAAAATGGCCACATTATCAAAAAAATCTACAGATTTAGTGCAATTCCCATCAAAATTCCAACACAATTCTTCATAGACCTTGAAAGACCAATGCTCCACTTTATATGGAAAAACAAAAAGCCAGGATAGCTACAACAATCCTATATAATAAAAAAACTTCTGGATGTACCACATCCTTGGTTTTGAACTGTAATTCAGAGTAATAATAATGAAAACTGCATGGTATTCACATAAAAACAAACAGATTTATCAATAAAAATGAATTAAAGACATACATATAAATCCACATACCTACAGACACTTGATCTTTGACAAAGAAGTCAAAATCATACAATAGAAAAGGGAGAGAATCTTCAACAAATGATGCTGGTCTAGATATCTGCATGTAGAAGAATACAAATAGATTCATATTTGTCAATCTGCATGAAACTCAAGTCCAAATGGATCAAATACCTCAAAATAAAACTTGTCATAGTAACTCTAATGTAAAAGGAAGTGGGGAACAGATTGAAAGCATTGGTACAAAAGACAACTTCCTGAACAGAACTGTAAATGCTCAGGCACTAAGATCAACAATTAATAAATGCAACTTCATTAAACTAAAAAGCTTTTATAAGGCAAACGACACCATCAGTAGGACAAAATGGCAGCTTACAAAATGGGAAAAGATCTTCACTAACCCTATATCTGACAGAAGGCTAATGTCCAAAATATATCAAGAAACCAACAAACCAAATAACCCAACTAAAAAATTGTTAGAGAACTAAATAATTATCCACAGCGGAATCTCTAATGGCTGAAAGCACTAAAAAAATATTCAGTGTTCTTAGCCATCAGGGAAATGCAAATCAAAACTCTGAGATTTCATCATAAATCCATCAGAATAGCTAAGATTAAAAACTCAACGGACAGCACATGCTGGAGAGGATGTGGAGCAAATGGAATTCTCTATTGCTGGTGGGAGTGCAAACCCATACAACCACTTTCGAAATCAATTGGGCAGTTTCTCAGAAAATTTGGAAAAGCCTACCTCAAGAACCAGGTATACCACAACTGGGTATATGTCCAAAAAACATTCCACCATACCTCAGGGACACTTGCTCAACTATGTTCATATCCCCTTTCTTCATATTTGCCAGAAACTAGAAACAACCTAGATGTCCCTCAGTCAAATAATGGATAAAGAAAATGTGTTATATTTACACAGTGAAATACTATTCAGGTATTAAAACAAGGACATCATTCAATGTTCTGACAAATGAATGGAACTAGAAAATACCAATCTGAGTGAGGTAATTTAGAACCAGAAAGACACAAATGGTATACATGCACTTCTAATTATTAGCCATAAAATACATAATAACCATGCTACAATCTACAGATTCAAAGAAGCTAAATAACAAAGAGGGCCCAAAGTAGGATTTAAAAGATTGCTAACATACTAAGAACCTCCCTCTTTTCTACAGTAAGTTATTTTATCCTATGAACAATTAGCTGAGCTTATGTATCAACATGGCTAAAATACTATAGTTCTTTATATGTTAGAAAACCAGGAATTTCTTTTCTTCACTTTGTATATAAAAATTCTAACCCTAAAAGTGTCTAGTATTATATCGTTAGAAAAAAATTAATTCTTTTAGTTCTTTACTTTTGCAGTTAAAATAAGTACTTTTTCTAGTTCTTTTATTTTTTAATAAAAGTTTGCAAGAACACTCAAGAGATTGTGATGTCTTCTAGGGGTACCCATTTGACCATTCAATTCACTGGGCTCTTAGGCCTCAGTTTCCTCCTCTACATGAGATTTTAGTATCCATTCTGAATGATCTGGACTCTATCATTGTACAAAATATGTCCAAATAAATGGATTTTATATTATTCTTTTATTTAACCCAATATTTATTTTTTCCAACACTGTATAATTTGCTAAAGTCCTTGGGCTAAGGAAATGATGTCTAAATGGGAGACTGAGACCTTACCTCCTGATCTTATATTCTAGTTTCTGAAAGACAATAAAAAGTGAGTTTCAGGGTTTGCTGTAGTGCTTTGCTGCTAATAGCCTAGAGGCCATGAGAGCAGAAGTATAGTTCAGTAAAGATACCCCTTAGAGTCAGTCTATTCCTTAAATCAAGAAAGCATGTGCTCAAGTAAAATGGAGAGATGGAAGACACAACAAACAGATTCATGATTGGCCTACTTCTTCACAAAAACATAATTTGAACTTACATTTACTGTTTTTGTCTCATATATCTCTTGGGAGTCTCAATTAGTGATTGGTGTTGGGTGAAAATTAATCTTACATGCTTGAATGGTTCTTGTTACAAACAAAAAAATTCAGGGTTTCCTTTTGGCTTCTTGGCAGGTCATAGCTAAATGTGCTTTTCCTTAGATGCAATTAATTTTTCTGTACTTTTGTCTGACACAATCTACCAAGTTATTGTCGATACCCAACCAGATTGTACCATCACTAAACCAACCATGGCATTTGCGACTGCACCATCACCCCAGGGCTAAAGTTGTTAGATGATAGTACTTTACCTGATTCCTCATAAACAGAATATGACTTGGAGTATGGATTTATAAGCCAAGTGTAACCATATGATGAATCTCCTTTTACTGTTTATAATTACCGTTGCAACTTCTGTTGTGTAACAAACAATCCTGGCTCTAATCAGTAAATAACTGAACGATAACTTTTAGGACAAAAGTATTTCTCAAAACAAATACTGTTTTAACTTAAGAGGCCCTCTTCATATGGCTTTCTAGAAGAAAATAAAACCTGCTGATCATGAAGTAAAACTCACCAGTATAAGCTGCTCCTGGTGTGGTATATTGCTGTGCAGTGAGATAACCAGTTTCAGTGACCTTGTTTTCCCAAAAGGATTCATGCAATGAAATCTGCTTACCACGCATGAAACAGTTTCCAGCAACACAGAGCAATGGTGTCTTGACTTTTCTTCCTCTGAATTAGATTTTTAAAGATACTGTTCACCTGAGGTTTTTCTGGGAAAATCAAATAGCTTTTCTTACAAGACCAAACTATTTTATGTTTGTCTAAGAATTTACAAGAAATGGAGGTGAAAACCAGAATTTAAGCTCTCTCTCTCTCTCTCTCTCTCTCTCTCTCTCTCTCTCTCTCTCTCTCTCTCTCTCTCTTCCTCTTTTTCTTTCTTTCTTTTTCTTTCTCTCTCCTTTCATTCTTTCCTTTCCTTTCCCTTCCTTT
>CM052716.1:44061558-44171418 GCA_028551405.1 Uromys caudimaculatus
TTCCTTCCTTCCTTCCTTCCTTCCTTCCTTCCTTCCTTCCTTCCTTCCTTCCTTCCTTCCTTCCTTCCTTCCTTCCCTGCTTGCTCCTTGTTAGAGTTGTTCATTTGTGGTCAGCTTCTGCTTGACATGCATTTATCTCTGAGCACAGATCATTATGCCCCTATCTGTGTTCAGAGTGCCATTGGTGAGGACTTAAGTGGGCCAGGAAATTCTTTCATTAAGTGTCAACCTAAATAGGCTTATTTTATATAATTGGTAGCAATTGCATTAATATTCTAAATAAAAGTATCTTCAATAAATCAATAGCAAACCCATGGTTGTATGGATGAAAATTCCTGGGAAAATGGCACATCTACTTGACCATGGGCCAACTAGAGCTACAATGATGGTGAGGAGGTTGGATGTATGAGGTCCAGACCTAATTACAAATTATCTCAAGCTGCCTTGGTTCCTTAATGGCCATATTAGGGACATCTGGGTGTGAGGTAACATCTTTGTGACTGTTAGGCAAACACTATACAATGCATACATAAAGCACTATTTTCTGCCAGGCAAAGGGTGACAATGCTGGCAGAGAGTCTCTAAGACATAAAGCCAAGATTTTACTGCTTTACTGTCACTTGCCTACTTGTTTCCTCCAATGTACTTAGAAATGATGTTGACTTAGAGCTTTTTGTTCTGTTACTGTAAAAACCATGTCAGAACATATAATTCTGTATAACCTCAATTTGCGTTTCTAGCTAGTCTCACTCCTATTTAGTTCCAGGATAAACTCTCTCTTATCCCTGTGGAAGGGAGAGGTTTGAGTTTTCTTTCATTGACATTTGTTTTTCATTGATTTAAATAAACCTCTAAATTCAGTTTAAGCTATTACTAACTTAAATACTGTTACCAGGACAACTGCAAGCACGTTAGCAACAAAAAAGAAAGAAGAAGAGATATATTTTAATGTTGAAAGTCTTAACACCAAAAATACACAATAAACTTCACCATCACACTGCCTATACCTAGGAAAATCAAATGCCATGTAGTTTGTGATCACTGAAGTAGGAGGTGTCTGCATGAGAGCTTAAAACGTATTTTTAGTAAAAGGCACTAAATGTGGAGACATTCTAATGAAATTAAAGTTAGATCATATTTATAGGTAGAAGTGTAGTCAATTCAGTAGATTAATAACAGATTATTAGGTTTTTTGAGAGACCAAACTGTTGTGATTATACCCACAGTAGTTGAATTTTTTGTGTGTATAAACTTCGTTGGTCTTAGAAGCTTACCAATACCTTTTGGGTGCTTCTTGGTTTTAATATATCAAAATTTAAATTAGTGTTCTATGATAAAAAACGTATTTACTTACAGAATAAAAATGAAATTTGTGATATCAGTTAGAAGCCTGACTAGAACCAAGACTGAGCTCTAGGGAACAAGAAAGAATTCTGGCAGAAGGTGATCTGTGGACTTCAGCCACAGTCTCCATCTTTCTGACTATGTACTGGATTTTGGATTAGCCAAAAATACAACAATTGTGAGTTAATATTTGAAAAATACAAAATAACTCTTTCTATTCTTCCCTCTTTCCCCCTTCCTTTCAGTCTTCTACATACATATAATATATGCATATATGCATGGGTGTATATGTTCACATACATAGGACACACAAACACACACACACACATATATAAAATGATGCATAAGTATGTATGTTCTGTTTTTCTGCAAAACACTAATACAATATCACACAGACATTATATAATGTATATGATCAATATGTAGCTATACTGAAATAATACAATGAAATTGAAGGGATTTGGGGCTTAAAATCTATTGTCAGATGTGAAACTGCAGGCTGCATCCATAGGTTTACATATACTAATATTTCACAAAAAGAGAAGATCCTGTTCTATTTGTTTTCTTATATATCTGATCTTAAGTTGATATGTATAAGTTCGTTATTCTAGATTGGATTCCCCAGGATCATATACCGAGACCAGGTACTGAATACGAATTTCTAATTTATGGTATACAGAGAAAGCAGACAATCTATAAAGATCAGCTGTTCATATTAAGCTGGCTAATAGGAACTGCAGATAACATGCTCCAAAAGTTTCTATCCAGGAGCCAAAAATACTGGATTTATAAAACAAATTCTGAAAGTCGTCAATGGGGTGCTACCTTCAGTGAAGACTAATTCCATGCCACTTCACTGCTGCTCTCAGAACAGACAGGAAGCTCTGGGATTGCAAGAAAATCTAGGCACACAAATACTAGTCATGACCACATGACACTGAAAATATCTGCTTAGGGAGATTTGAAATCCTCTGTGATCTGTCACCATTAGGTTTGTCAGTAAGAAATACAGTAGAGATTAGCTTTCAGTGGGATGGGAAGCCTACTTCCTGCTTATATCCAGGAAGTAGACAGGAGCCTCTTTGGCAGTGATCTCAAGATACAGACCCTTTCGCTCTTCTCCATTGGACCTAACATGCAAAAGAAAAGAAAAGAAAAGAAAAGAAAAGAAAAGAAAAGAAAAGAAAAGAAAAGAAAAGAAAAGAAATGAAATAAAAACAAAACAGAACAGAACCAGCCCTATTGGGACCATCACGACACTCAGGCCTTTGCCACTCATCCGTCTCTTCATTTCATGGTAGTAAAAAGCTGTTTGAAGCGAAAGAAGGAAGAAAACGTGTAAAAAGCAGCTGGGAAACCCAAGAAAGTTTCTTCTGTATCCCCATACATTTCATAAAGAGTCATGTTTAACACAATGCATCCAATAAACTTCTAATCAGATTGGCAGATAGTATTTCATATAACTGGCCTTATCTACAAAAAAAAATCAAATATATAATTGTATTCACCACATAAAAGAAAGATACTAGCCAGAAGCTGGAAACAACCCAGATGTCCCTCATCAGAAGAATGGATACAGAAAAGGAGGTACGTTTACACAATGGAGTACTACTCAGCTATTAAAAACAATGACTTCATGAAATTTGCAGACAAATGGATGGAACTTGAAAATATCATCCTGAGTGAGGTAACTCAGTCACAAAAGAATAACATGGTATGTACTCACTGATGAGTGGCTATTAGCCCAAAAGTCCGGAATACCCAAGTTGCACTTTACAGTAACCGCTGGACTGAGAGTGAGGTCCCAGATGGAAGAGTTGGAAAAGGGACTGAAGGAGCTGAGGGAGTTTGCAGCCCCATGGAGGGAGCAACAGTGTCAACTGGCCTGACCCCCCTCCCCGGTCCTCCTGGAGGCTGGACCACCAACCAAAGAATACACATCGAGGAACCCATGGCTCGGACCACATATGTGGCAGAGGAGGGCCTTGTTGGCCATCAGGGGGAGGAGAGGCCCTAGTAAAGGGGAATATCAAGGTGGGAATAAGGGAGTGGGCAGGCGTGTGGGTGGGAGGTGGAATTCCTCATAGAGGTGGGTGAGGGGGAGGGGATAGGTGGTTTCCAAAGAGGAGACTTATAAAAGGGGAAACATTGGAAATGTAAATAAAGTATCAAAAATAAATAAATAAATAAAATAAAAATTAAAAAAAGAAAGATACTTTTCTCTAGATGTTTACAAAGTCCCTGAAAAGATGACCTCTAATCTTTGTTTATGATGATTTCTAGAACTATTTCATAAGTTCATGCACCAAGGGTATTTTAGGAATATAACCAGCAAACAGGTATCATATGGACATATTAACTTTTAACTTCTGAAGCTTAGAACACATAACCAATGTATGATTCAGTGATTAGTAATCCAGAACTAACTACTGACCTAAGTTTGTTTGGACCATGGCCATAGGCTGGAATATTATTGTAAGCAAAACAAAAATCATGAGACTAATTCATGCTCAGAGCAGTACCTGCAATGGAGATGGAAAACACAGAAATTAACATAAGATATATGTATTCTATGCTGAATGTGACTCTCACTTTATTGTTACATACATTACATTTCCTTAGAAATCAAGTTCCTTATAAAAGCAAAAAAGTAGGGATCAATGGCTTATACAAAGGTTATTGTTAACATGGGCACATCTTCTTTTAAGAGTTCTCTTGAGACATTTAGTTTTCTTAAAGGTAGATAATGTTCAAAATTTGTCGTTTTCCTTCATCAACGCTACCTTCCTGTGAATTCATTTTAAGTCAAGCTTAAGGTCTCTAGTTGTAAGTCTCCGGTAAAGTCTTTATAATAAATACTTAGTAAATAGGTTATAAAAGAACAAGAGGTATGCCAATATAATATTTTAGTAGATATCAAATAAAGATTAATTTTGTTGTTTCTTAGACTCAAGAGTTATCAGATATAAGGTGGGATTTTATGCTGATTATCATTTTTATTTTCATTCAGAGAGCTCAATCACTTTGCGACCAATTTTACTTTGGAATGGAAAGCATAGCGTGTATGCATAAAGCGTATATAAAACAAAATGTATGTGAGCTCTAAAAGAATGTATGGTACATATTAAAATGCATGTACTGGTGCTCTGTCTGTGGAAGCTATAGAACGTAAGCACCTGTCCTTGGGACACATCTGATGGCAAAAGTCTCCATGGAAATATCTTGTTATACAGCAAAGTGGCAGGAAGAGCTCAAGTAATTTCTACTGTCGTTTCCAGGCAGTTCTCCACAAGTATGAATAATGTAATGAAAAAGGTATAGATTTAAAATAAATGACATTATATGGCAGAACATGTGCTTAGTTTCCATTCTAGGTCATCCCTAAATTTTTAGTCAGTTGACTCAGGATACAGGTTTGAAAAACTCAAAACCATATTATAAAATAAAGATTTTGAATATAAAAGAAATTATCACATATAAAATGTTTGGATTTTTCTAGAACACTGTTAATTTCTACAATGCCACTAAAACACAAAAGAATCAAATGATGCAACTGCACACTGGTTTATGTTGGTTTTTGTTTTGGTGAAATTGGAAATTGAACCTAAGGTTTTTATGCATGCCAGGAAAGCCTTTTTTTTTTTTTTTTTTAAACTAAACTGTATTTTCAACTCCACCATAAACTATTAATGTTGTAAAGAAGCAATAAATAAAGGTCTTTGCCAAGATCCTTTCTTTCTATTTGGATGTTAGTGTGTGTGTGTGTGTGCGTGTGTGTTTTAATATACATGTGTAACCATCATGGGTAAATGATAAAAGGAATAAAGAATGACTTAGGGGCATATTTCCAGCCTCTTGTCAATCTTGAACTAGAGAAGGAATCTAGAATTCATGGAGTAATAATTTAGTAAATTAAATGTACTATCTTAATGCAAACTATATATTAAATCTGATGATAGAGAGGGCATTTTAGTTTAAAATAGCTAGCCTAGCTAGACTGAACACAAATGAGATAACCATTGAGAGTCATTCTCAGAAACATTGAAAGTTAACTTTGACCTTCTTGGATGCAATTCTAGCTAAAACACAATTACTATGTTTCACATTACCTTGATCTTTCTCTGTAGTGTGGCCCTACAGTTTTAGGATAAACATCATTGGTGCTTAGTATTAAGGTGTTCATCTCTTTACCACATTTTCATAGACAATCAATTCCTTACTTGATGTTCTGGATAAAACTGACATCATCTTACAAAGAGAAAAGCTTCTGAGTATACCTATCTAGGAAAGTTAACTCAAGTAAGTATACACACCTTACTATGGTTGACACCAGTCCATGCATTGGTGCCTTATACTAAATAAAGGGGGAAACAAATGTGAGTACTAACATTTGTCACACCATGCCTCCTGAGTGAGGATGCAATGTGACTAGCCGCCTCAGTATCCTACCTCCATGATTTTACCACCATGATGAACTGTATACTCGAACTGTAAGTCTAAACCTCATTGCTGTTAAAAAACACTCTACTAATTCTTTCAGAATTTCGATGTATTTTGACCATAAGCAATTGCCCAAACTCCTTCCATGTCCAACCTTGCCCATGTTCCCCCTCCCCACCAACTTCATCTCATGTCTTCTTCTTCTTCTTCTTCTTCTTCTTCTTCTTCTTCTTCTTCTTCTTCTTCTTCTTCTTCTTCTTCTTCTTCTTCTTCTTCTTCTTCTTCTTCTCCTCCTCCTCCTTCTCCTCCTCCTCCTTCTCCTTCTCCTCCTTCTCCTCCTCTTCCTTCCCCTCCTCTTCTTTCTTCCTTCCTTTTTCCTTCTTCTCCTTCTTCCTTCCTTCCTTCCTTCCCCCCCCTCCTCCTCCTCCTTTCTTCTCGCACTCATCAGTCTCCTCCTTTTTAAATTCTCTAGTCCTACTACCCATACACTCCTGGATATCTGAAGCTCTCTACTGGAATGTGGTCAACCTATCAGATGCCATACCCTTAAAGAAACCTTACCCCCCTTCTTCCAGCAGATATAAATTACCAACAGTTCTTCAGCTAACATTAGTACTTTATGCCCACTCCACCCTCTATACTGAGACTGCGTCTAGCTTGGGTTTGCATACATTTTATTCATACTTTCTCAACTGCTGTGAGTTTATATTTGTGAGTGCCCTGTCAAGTTCAGAAAACCCTATCTCAGTGTAGTGATCTGCCAACTCAAGTTTGTGCAATCTTTCCTTCACTGTACCATAAAGTTCCCTAAACCCTGGAAAGGGACAGCGGTGTAACAGTGGCCTGATTAGGGGCTGAGCACTCTGAAGTTTCTCATATTCTGTACATTGACAGTTTTTGGCTTGTTGTCAGGTATTTTGCTGCAGCAATGTGACAAAATTAATTAGTATGCTTTATCTTTCTTCTTAAGTTCAGTGTTTTACTTTTGTTCATTTTGACATTGGATATGATATTTTATTAATTTTCATGTTTGTCATGATTCAAACACATAATTACTTTTTACTTAAATAAATACTCCATATTTACTTTTTTAAATTTCACAAATAGATTTAAAAATGCAAAATCATTAAAACATTGCTGAGAAGAAAACAGAAGCCTGAAAACATATTAATGCTTATGAGGATTTTCACAAATTTTTACAAACAAAACAATATAAATTGCAACTTTTACTATCGAAGTAGAAGAGAATAACATATTAGAGAACAAAACGTATGTTTATGATGCAGTTAGAATATAACTCAATATTCAGAATATTTAAATATAAATAAACATAACCTTTAAATATTTTCCCTATAAGTTGATTTGATAGATTGATATGAATCAAAGCCTTAAATAATAAAATTATAATTCACCCCATAGTCAATATATTTTCAGATAAAGAAGAATGTATTGACCCAAGGTGTTGAGGAGTCTTGATTCCTACTGGGTGAGTGTTCTGGAAATTTTCTCCCTGTTTGAGATTTTATAAAGATAAATCAAGTTGGTTTTGTACTTACAGCCTGATCTAATGTTTAACCTCTGTGATTGATCTCTGTATTTGGAAGTCCACACTTGCTTATGAAGGACAGTTGGCACTGTCCAAGCCAGAAGGCTCAGGGGGGGCTGAGACAGCAGGACAGGAGGAATTCTGGCTCTGAGGACAAGATACTAGACCTGAGATATCACACAGGGTTGACAGGGAACAGCAGGACCAGAAGACCTTAGGCAGTGATGCCAGGGAATTCAGTGACACCTCCACAGAAGATGGGGGGCAATGCCACAGTGAGCAGTAGAGACCTCAAGTTGTAGCACACATGTCATGGCTCTTGCCAGAGCTGTGAGAAGCTGTGTCTGTGCCTTGTCTGTGTGCATCTCTCTCTCTCTCTCTCTCTCTCTCTCTCTCTCTCTCTCTCTCTGTGTGTGTGTGTGTGTGTGTGTGTGTGTGTGTGTGTGTGTGTATGTGTGTGTGTGTGTGAGCATAGGGCGGAGGTAGAGGACCCTGACAGTTAAAGAGCAAAAATTGGATCCATTCTGTACAGCACCCCTGTATAAATATGTATACTAACTTCAAATGTCACTTTTATTTAATAAATGTCTCCTGGCACATAATGGGTTTTGTCAGGATTTTTTTTGTAAATTATTTTAAAGGTGCTGTAAAAAAATATTTTTTTAGAAATATTATTCAATCTTGCAGAGCGTTCCCAGCTGCAGTTCTTTGTGGTCTTGCTGCATGTATGGTAGATAAGTAAACACTTGGTTCTAATCATCCCTGTGAGGGTCAGAGACAGAGTTGGAACTGTTCAGCATTATTTTTCTGGTGCAAATATTCAGGCCTAGAGAGAGCAGCAACCATCCACCTTGGAAGTGCTAATGTGGTTGAGGTGTGTTAGGATACCACTGGGTCAAGGGTGCCTCATAAAAGACTCTGGTACCTGGACGGAGGCTGTCTCTGGATACTGTAGTCATGGCCTATAAGAGAAATCACTTCAAAGCACAACACCTAGCAAATAGCTAAGCAACCATCCCCTGTCTAGTGTGGGAATCTGGGTGCTGGCTCTGTAGCTCAGGTGAGCCCAGATCATCCAGTATCCAGCTGCTGGGGGATTCTAACGTCCATATAAGCCCCTTCATATGAGAGCTACAGATTTGCTTTCAGTTGTGACTCTAAAAGGTGATCACACATGTTCCTTTTGACTGTACTGTTCTTGAGATATGTATGGTGAGTAGTGAGACCATGAGATGGCTTGGTCTCCAAACATCTTAGCCACCTGTGATGGTGAGCCCCAACCCTGGAAACAGTGGGGACAAACCCTCCCCACACCTGCTGTGGATGACTCAAAGCCCAGTTGTGTGTGACCAGTGATAACACAAGCAGTCTGCATGGGTTTCTGCAACCATGGCTCTACCCAGGAGAAAGAAGGGCCTGGCCAGTGCTGAGGTCAGGCTGCAGGCATTGGTGTCCTGGGAGTTAAGCAGAGTGATACCACCTTGGTGCTGAGATATCTGTGACAACTGTGAACTGAAGATGTGCTGGACCCAAGATGTGAGGATTACATCTGTGTTGTGATTATGTACCTGTCTTCCTGAGTTCTGCAGCTCAGTATACTGGATGGCTGTGTGTCTTCTTTGTGGCTGAATTCTGTTGGTATTCTAACATGCAAGTGAGTTTTCTACATTATGCACCTGGGTCTGAATTGTAAATCACTTCTGTGCACAAATGCAGAAACACGCACCCATCATCCTCTGTGACTGCCATGTTAGAGCTTTGACATGGTACAGGGTTCTGTGGGCCTAAATTATCTGGATCTCTGTATAATAAATACCTTATGCATAATTGTTCATGTGTTTCTGGGAGAAACAACTCTGTGTCATCTGTGTTCCCATCTTAAATTTTTAGAGTACTTTTAATCCTTGAAAACAAAAAGCATCTTGCTTTGTATACAAGATCTACTGGATTTTGGTGTTTGTTTTTCTAATGAATAAACCAAGTACTATCTACAAAAACAGTTAAAATAATATTGGAATAAAACACTATTATAATGCAAAATTGAATGTTTGTGCTCAAGATGTCTAGCAAATGTAACAATCTCTCTCTCTCTCTCTCTCTCTCTCTCTCTCTCTCTCTCTCTCTCTCTCTCTCACACACACACACACACACACACACACACACCTACTTCCCATAGTATTTCTTATTTTTATTTTTCCTTGTTTTCTAGAAATTCCACCCCTAACGTCCCTACATTTTTAACTTAGAAAACAATTGTTGGAATTACATTCAGAAAATACATAAAAAGAGTTCATGAGACTCCCACAAACAAACTTTAGCAAATCTAAATGAATTCAGAACATATCTCAAGCAATAGATTCCTCTAAGATAATGATAATTTTTCCACTAGAAAATTACGTTCCCCTGAAAAAATACAAAATAAAAAGGAATGGCAGCTGAATCTTTCAGAAGGAGAGAAGAGTGACAGCAGGAGCTTTTAGCATACAGTCGGCATGTGAGTGTTTGGCTGCTAGTAGAGAACACCCAAAACATCTTCATCCCTTTTCTGATGAGCAGTCTTGATTTACAATAGTCAATCCCTGGTGGTCCAGGGTTGCATCAGAAAGCAAGCTGAACACGCTGGGAGAAACAAGCCCGTGAGCTACGCTTCTCCATGGTCCCTGCTTTAGTTTCTGCCTCCAGATTCCTGCCTTGAGTTCCCCCACTGACTTCTCTTAGTGATGGACTATGGCTGTAAACATAAAAAAATCTTTTGTTTACAGACATGATCTTTATCACAGCAGAATCCTAAAATGAATGAATAGATGATAGATAGATAGATAGATAGATAGATAGATAGATAGATAGATAGATAGATTGATAGTTTTGAAATCTGTTTTCTTTCTATATACAAATCTGATCGTTCCTATTGATCTCTCTCCTCCCCCCCTTTCCTCTCCTATTCCATTATTGAACAATCCAGGTACTTGCAGTATATTTGGTTCCAGGGTTATATAACATTTTGAGTTACTAATTTTTAGTTTCTCCTTCATAATATTTAGAAGTTTTGTCATTTATTTTTTCAGGCATATTTACAATTTCTTATTTTTATAATAGCTACTTTAAAATCCTTGTCCAACTAAATCAATATCTGCTTTATCTAATTGCTCATGCTTGTTTTTATTTTACATCTGGGTTAAACTGATCCACATTTCTGTATTCCTAGCTTTTGGTACATTGAGTGATTTGGAACATATCCTAGATATTTTGAATTTTATATTATAAGATTGTGGTTCACATTAAATCTACATCAGCGGGGAGTTTTCTTGTTCCCTGAGTGTGTGTTCTGGAGCAATCTTAGCACTGAGGGTTCTGTGTGGGCAAAGCGTCCTTCTAGTTTATAAGCCCTTCAGAGCTCCCCTTTGTGTTTCCCCTGGTGCTATTCAGAGGACAAGGCTCTGCCTTCTCTGTGCAGTGTTACCCTAGGACCTGGAAGGTTAGTGGTAATGCTGACAAAGGAAGAGAAGGGCCCTGCCCACCTGCCATACTGGAAACCTTTACTGTGGCAGGCAGGAGGCTGTCAACAACAGATTCAGAAAAGGAAGATACAGCCTCAGCAATGGAGCTGTGAGGTGTAAATTCTGCCACTAGCTGTGCAGAATTCTATGTGCGCTGAGGGTGAGGGTAGCCACTGTAGTTTGGTCTGTTCCCATTGCCAACTCCAGATCACAAGCATCTATACCATAAAGGCTGACACATGTCAGAAGAGAGACCTAATTTCCACACTACCAAGTCATTTCTCCTGTCCCAAGTTTTCTAGACAGTCTTCTGGTTTATTCTTTCCTATTTAGGACATCCTGGGGTATGAGTAGGTAATTTTGATCCAATTATTAAAAGAAGTAAAACTGAACAAATTTAATTTTGTCTGTAACAAAAGATCAGTGTTTCTCTTATGCTGGGATGCTACTGAATTTTCATCCTTTTACTTTAAAAAAATATATTTTTCATTAAACTAGAATTACATCGCTTCTCCCCTTGTAGCTCTCCAGCACCCTGATCCACTCTCTTGGATCACTTCCATTCAGTCTTCACCACTCTCAGGTTGATAGCTTCTTTTTTTTATTATCTTAGTTACATATATCACAAATCACGAGTCTTTATCACAGTCCATGAATCGGTGGTGCAAGGAATGTTTTGGCACAGGAGGTGGGAATATTCTAAGAACCATAAGACCAGGATTTAAGGATGCCTGCTATAAAACAGTCTTTCCTAGAAATAACTGCGCGTGCACACACACACACACACACACACACGAAAAATGAAAACAATACCAATATCAATGAACATGTTGATGTGGAATTGAGAAATATTTCATGGGTTCAAACCTATAGACAAAAATGTACAGACAACTCTTGACTTCTTGGAGAAAAGGAAGTAGCCTATCTCAGGGGCAAGCCCTGCTATTAGCTGTCCAGAGCAGATGGTCAGCTCTGAACTGATATGAACACAAACATCTCTTCTACTTTATCCCAATCTTGTATTTCAAGTGGGATTCTTTTAGTACATTTGAATCTTAATTTTGTTAAAAACAATTTTGTGACAAAAAAATTTTTTAAACATTTTTTGTGAGAAACCTCACAATATCTACTTTTTTTAATGCCTCAGCAAACCATATATATAATTTTAAGAGTCATAAAAAATTCTGGACACTTCAGAAATCAGAGTTCATCTCTCTGTCATTAATGAATAGTGATGAAATGAATGTTCTTCTCAGAGGAATAAGTTATTCAAAGTAAGTAACAAAATTGATTTCAATCCAAGTATTTCATGCAGCTTAAAACCTGCTCTCAATATGAATTATTAAAAATAGCACATTAGAGAAAGATTGGAGATCAGACCTAGTTACGATCTTCTAATTATACTTTTCCCCTGTGAAAACTGCAGAGAGCATTTTCAATCCTAATATTTCAGTGCAGTGTATCAAGCACTTCTTTGATTCTCCTCTCTTCACAATCATCACTTCAACTTAAATTTCTCATTTATTATCAAGTACTTTAATTGACCTTTATTTTTCAGGAGTAATTTACCATTATTACTATATTTGAATTTCCATTATGGTCATACTCAAACATGAAGGCATGCATGCCATTATGTCTTCTCCTAGCTATCAAGTACAGCTCCCTTCAGTTCCTTAGCCATCTGTAAAGTACCATTCTTCCTAGTATCTTAGGCTCCTGTCTCATACCCTGTAATGTTCTGATACTAATAATATCACGTTCTTACCTTGCTTTTTGTTTCAATTTTATTCACATTAATATTTGTTTGCAGTATGTTATGAGATTGCTATTCATTTTACTTTCACATTGTTTTACACTCGGATTTCTAAAATAACTAGAGTAGTGACAATAAAATAATAGATACGACTGTTTTCATCCTTTTACCAAAGAATTCTATTAAATAATGTAACTTGGCCAGTTTAGCTAAAAGTTATTGTGGTTTTACATGGTCATTTGCTATGGGAAATGACATACGTGAAAGGAGACAGTCAAAATATTTCATTTTCTTACAAAATAATTATGATTTGAATTTGTATGGTAACAGATATTTGAAGTTATTTCCTATGTTTACAATAAAATACAATACCTCAGGTCCAGTAATTAGGAAGTGCTTGAGATTTTCATTGTATCCAGCCATTATGGTGCAGCATGACATTATCAGACATTATGGCGCAGTATGTATAGTTTGGCAGATGAACATTTCCCAAAAGCTAAACCCAAAACATCCAGTGAGTTGTTTATTAATAAGGCAATATGACTTTAAATGTCTGCTTTTACACCCTTTTCTCAATCCCGAAGCTCCTCAGCAAGCCATATTAGAGGAGCTTTTTATTTTGAAGAATTTTATCACGCAAAGCATTGTTCACAGACCGAATGTTGCATACAGAAGCTGGAATTCTCAGTGACTAGAAATTTCAGATTAGATTTCTCAAATAACTGGAGTAGTAACAATGAAATAAAAGATAAGAATGTCCTCATGCTTTTACCCAAGAATTCTATTAAATAATGTAACTTGGCCAGTTCAGCTAAAATTTATTGTGAAAACTAAGAAATAACAAATGAAAACATTTTCAAAACAACAGAAAAATTTCAAAATAGTCCTATGTAAATTGTTCTAAAATATCTTCTTTTAAAATTTTATTTGTAATAATATAATATTAAATCTTGACAACTAATTCAAACCTATTATTTATATGAAG
Source organism: Uromys caudimaculatus (assembly GCA_028551405.1). Classification (NCBI taxonomy): domain Eukaryota; kingdom Metazoa; phylum Chordata; class Mammalia; order Rodentia; family Muridae; genus Uromys; species Uromys caudimaculatus. The sequence goes on from CM052716.1 coordinate 44,075,124, forward strand.
CAGAAACTCATAAAAAATTCAGGTAGCATTTTTAAAATATTTGTTTTGTGCAGGAAATGTCCTGGTAGGGGGATATTTTGGCCAAAGAATAGTTTGGGTTTTTTCTTGGGATTTAGTACACAAGTCACTTTGATGGAAAATAAAGAGGTGTTTTGTTTTGCTTTCTCATGGAAATGAAAGGCACTGTTCTCATTGTCCTCCTGTGATGTTCAGTGATACTTTCAAAGGCTATCTTTATCAGACCTAGAATGCTACTGTAGCATTATTTTCTTTGGACTATGAAATCATGGATTTACCTTACTTAATTGAATAGAAAATAGAACAGAACTTTCAGCAGCAATTATCAAAAGACGTTTACAAAATAATTGAATCACAGACACACTCAAAGGAATTTTGATTACCCTTACTACATGTCTAAATTATGACACTAAAAATTATTAACAGTAGGACATTTTCCCATTGTGTCTTTGAAAGAACTTTGATTTATAAGGAAGATCAGGCTAAAGGCCAGGGAGAGGCATCTTCCTTGGGGTGAGATTGCCTTTACTTTCTGACCAAGCTCAATGAGGGGGGAATTAAAAGAATTTCAGGTTAATGGAAAGGTCTTTGGACCCAGGTTAGTCTCTCAGTGCTCCCTGAGACTGCACAAAATCTAAACTTCAAGTTAGTATAATTGGCCCACTATTTATTGTTGCTCTCCAAGAGCCTTTATCACCCATACATGTGGTAAAGGAAATCATAATTATATTTTATGCAATACAAAGGAAACTTTAGAGCTGAATTCAGTTGATACCCTTCATGCATTCTCCTGTTAGCTTGTAGTTTGGGTTACAAGTCTGTTGCTAAATAATTTGTTACTGACAAATCTAGTTTTTGGGTTGAAGGGATTTTAAGTGTTAAAGTGGTTTTGTTTGGGTTTACGGAAACATAGGTGCATTGCAAAGAACTTTTGCGTTGTTTTTACTGATATTTTCACTCTTGGTTTATTTCAATCTTGTTCATTACCAAAATTATACATGGTATAATATGATGGGTGGACATGGTATAAACTTGAAAATAAAAGCAGCCTCTACAGGGTACTTACTCTCTGAGTTGTTAGAGACAAAAATCTCTATGCTGTTGCTCTCTGAACATCTTGGTGGATTTACTAGACAATGGAAATTCAAACATAAAAAGGACAGCAAGACCACTTCAACCTTTAGCTGTTTTACAGCTAATTTGCTACAAAGCTCAGACAGTAAGTAGAAGCCATGAAGGAAGATTATTTAAAATGAATTATTTAGCTTTGTCTGCTCTCACTCACCCTGAACCCCCATATATGAATTTCTTTATATTTCATGATTTTATTCCAAAATATTAAGGAAAGAAAACCTGCATGCTGTGAAAGCTATGTTATAGTTGTAGAAATCTGTAAAACAAATATGATGTTCTCTTTTGTTAGGGTTGACTTTCAAGGCTCACCTCAGACAGCTGAGAATATCTTCTGCTTCCTCCCCTCAAATATTATTCTTTTTTCCTTTCTCCTGTTTTAATACAGAGTCTCAGTATGTAGGCCCTGTTAGTATGTATGTAAGTCACTATGTTGACCACTGTGTCCTGTAACTCACAGAGATCCGCCTGCTTGTGCCCCCATAGTGCTGGGATTAGAAGTGCATACTACCATACCTGGCCTCAAATCTTATTCTTCCAACCCTAATATTCTTACAACCCTATTTTTTAGTAAACTCTTACTCTAGCAAATCTATATATAATTTGTATTTTATTATACTTTTGTGAACTAGGTCAATTGTCACACAAGACAGAAATAGAAAATGTTTCTTATTATTTTGTACTAAATCTCAAGGCTACATGGTGTTGGCTGCTCTATAAAAGAACAATGTCTCTATTGTTGGGAGACAGAAAAGGTGCTTTGGACAAGGACAGCAGGTAATGCTTATAAAGACCTCAGAGTGAGCTTTCCTCCTTGCTCACCCCATCTTCCCACCATGCCCACTTGTAAATGCATATGATTTTTGTCAAAGTGGCGTAATCAGACCATGCGCGTAATCAGACCATGTGCATCTGTTGGACTTGTCTTCTTACATGCCTCCTTCCATTTTTTGAAAGCACTAAAAATGACTTATTCTGCTTCTGTGCTGTGTATATTCCCTAAACGGACACAATGCATGATTGCTAGTATGAAAGTGCTCAGAAGTATCTGGCTTCTCTCCATGGATGCATATATGGCCTGATCTAGGGTTGAGGTCAGTAAATTTAACAGACAATTATCTTCTTGTGCTTGTATTGATGCTGTAAAATAGTGGTAGATAGGACAGACAGTCCTGACGATGATTGTACAGTAGCTTTCTGGTTCATTTAATTTTCCATACTTTTAAACATGTTTTAACATGTTAAACATCTCATACTCTAAGGACAAAGTTATGCCAGAAAAATATGAATGTTATGTCTAACATACCATAATATCCATTAAGATATTTAAAGCAGTTGTTTCTTAACAAGTTAACTATGGTCACATGATTTTCTTTGGTCAATAACATATAAGTGGAAGTGATGTATTACTTTAAATAACATCCCAGGGAGTAGACAGATATTCAATATGAAGAGGTCCCAAGAGAATCATATGCATGCTAGCTCTTAGCAACTTTTGTTTCTCCATTCCATATCAGTTGAAGGAGTATTAGTTTTAATCATTTGTTGTTTTATTCTTTTGAGAATTTCATACATAGGTACTATTTTTGATCTCACCTGCTCTTGTCTAGTGATCCTGACTCTCAATCATTTCTTCTTCTTTATTATGAACATACACACATGTACACACATATACCATGTATGTACACACATACATGCATACACACATATGCATAAACATAGACACAACATATCCATACATATCACACATACATATACACATACATGCACATACATGTATGCATATATAACACACATGCATATACACATGCACACATATACACACTCACACATATACATACCACACATTTACATGTGTGCGCACACACACACACACACACACACACACACATACACAAAGTATGCTGAATCCATTTACAATTGGGTTTTTTTTGCTGTTGAATTTGCTTGGGCTTGAATAACTTAAAGGAATATCTTAAATCATGAAGTATGAGAGAGATGTCAACCTTTACTGGGCTACATGTCTGAGATAAAATTATTTTGCATATGTCTTCTGTAAATCTTATGGGAATTTTTACAAGTATGCTTAGAATTTCAACTAATTTTCCTTATTAGTGGCCTATAAATATCTCCCATTTGACTTTTAGAGTAGGCCCAGCATCTGACTATTTAATTTAAGGTCACCTATAAAAAGCTAGCCATTGCGACAGAGGAACATCTCTTTGTGGTACCCCTTCATCAGGGAATGGGACTCACAGATGGTCCCACATTGTCTGTCATGCAATGTCCTCACTTTCACTCAAGCTGCTCCTTGGATTGTTTGTGGAATGTATATTTGCACTGATATAGCAAATGGGAGATTCTTTTTTTTTTTTTTTTTTTTCCGAGACAGGGTTTCTCTGTGTAGCTCTGGCTGTCCTGGAACTCACTCTGTAGACCAGGCTGGCCTCGAGCTCAGAAATCCACCTGTCTCTGCCTCCCAAGTGCTGGGATTAAAGGTGTGCGCCACCACTACCTGGCTGAGATTCTTTTATTAAGCATCAACAGTATAAGAATGTGACAGCCTTGGATTTTGATAATCTATTTAATTAAATTTATACACTTTTTCAATCTGTTCTGAATGAAACAGACTTAGCCCTCATAACTGGGGCTATGTTGGTACAGAATTTATGGAGGGGCTAGACAATGTTTGGTTGAACTTGAGGCCCAGGACACCAGGGGAGGAAGCCCATACTTCCAGGATGGCCAGGAATAGGAGACTGGATAGCTCCAAATCCTAGAATAGAACCAAACAGACTGGACAGGGAAAATAAATAAATAAATAAATAAATAAATAAATAAATAAATAACCATAATGCTATTTTCCTATACCCATAAGTTAGTGCCTTGTACAGTTGCCATCAGAGAGGCTTCCTTAGGCAGCAGATGGGAGTGGGAATAGAGACCCACAGGTAGATAGTATTCAGAGAGAATTTAAATTGGAAATCTCCACTGAGTTCCTCCCCCAGAAGACTGTAGAACCCCATGGAAGAGGGGTGGGAAAGCTTGAAGAAGTCGGAGGGAATGGATGAAACCAGGAGAACATGACCCACTCAATCAACTAATCAAGGCTCATATGGGTTCACAGAGACTGAGGTAGCAAGCACAGTGCCTGCCTGAGTCTGCAGCAGGTCCTCTGCACATAGGTTATGGCTTTAGCTTGGTGGTTTTGTGGGACTCCTAACAGTGGGTATGGGTTTGTCTCTGACTCTTTTGCCTCCTCTTGGGACTCTTTTTCCCCCACCATAGGAAATCTTTTGCTTTGTCATAACAAATCTTGTTTTCTCATGTTTGACTGTAGTCTTGGGAGGCCTGCTCTTTTCTAAAGGGAAATCAGAAGGGGAGTAGACATGGAAGAGAGGGAGATGTGTATATGTTGGGAATGCTGGCAGGAGTGGAGGGAGGGCAAACTGTGCTTGTGGTCAGAATATGTTGTATGATAGAGATTTCTATTTTCAATAAAAACTAAAGGGAGATAGGAATGGATCAATTCACATTCTTCTACATGTAGACCACCAGTTGAACACATAGGTACAGGGGAAAAGTTCCTGAACAGAACACCAATGGCTTATGCTCTAACATCAAGAATCGACAAATGGGACCCATGAAATTGCAAAGCTTCTATAAGGCAAAGGACGCTGTCGATAGGACAAAACGGCAACCAACGGATTGGCAAAAGATCTATACCAATCCTACATCCGATAGAGGGCTAATATCCAATATATACAAAGAACTCAAGAAGTTAGCCTCCAGAAAACCAAATAACTCTATCAAAAAATGGGGAACAGAGCTAAACAGAGAATTCTCTGGACTGAGAAGCACCTAAAGAAATGTTCAACATCCTTAGTCATCAGGGAAATGAAAATCAAAACAAGTCTGAGATTTCACCTCACACCAGTCAGAATGGCTAAGATCAAAAACTCAGGTGACAGCAGATGCTGGCGAGGATGTGGAGAAAGAGGAACACTCCTCCACTGTTGGTGGGATTGCAAGCTGGTATAACCACTCTGGAAATCAGTTTGGTGGGCCCTCAGAAAAATGAACATAATACTACCTGAGGATCCAGCTATTCCACTCCTGGGCATATACCCAGAAGATGCTCCAACATGTAATAGAGACACATGCTCCACTATGTTCATAGCAGTCATATTTATAATAGCCAGAAGCTGGAAACAACCCAGATGTCCCTCAGCAGAGGAATGGATACAGAGAATGTGGTACATTTACACAATGGAGTACTGCTAAGCTATTAAAAACAATGGCTTCATGAAATTCGCAGGCAAATGAATGGACCTTGAAAATATCATCCTGAGTGAGGTAACTCAGTCACAAAAGAATGAACATGGTATGTACTCACTGAGAAGTGGATATTAGCCCAAAAGTTCGGAATACCCAAGTTTCACTTTACAGTAACCACTGGACTGAGAGTGAGGTCCCAGATAGGGGAGTTGGAGAAGGGACTGAAGGAACTGAGGGGGTTTGCAGCCCCATGGAGAGAGCAACAATGTCAACTGGCCTGACCCCCCAGTCCTCCTGGGGGCTGGACCACTAACCAAAGAATAGACATGGAGAGACCCATGGCTCAGACCACATATGTGGCAGAGGAGGGCCTTGTTGGCCATCAGGGGGAGGAGAGGCCCTTGGGCCTGTGGGTGTTAGAGGCCCCAGTAAAGGGGAATGTCAAGGTGAGAATAAGGGAGTGGGTGAGCGGGTGGGTGCCAGGAGGAATACTCTCATAGAGGTGGGGGTGGGGGAGGGGATAGAGGTTTCCAAAGAGGAGACCTGGAAAGTGGGAAACATTGGAAATGTAAATAAAGTATCAAAAAATTAAAAACAAAAAACAAACAAACAAAAAAAAGGAGAAAGAGAAGAGGAGAGAGAGGGGGAGAAAGAGAGAGAGAGAGAGAGAGAGAGAGAGAGAGAGAGAGAGACAGAGACAGAGACAGAGAGAGACAGAGAGAGACAGAGAGACAGAGAGACAGAGAGAAGTAGTTATGGGCACATCTCAATTTTCCCTTTTATATGCCTTTCAAAATTCACCATTAAGTCGCCTATCATTTTGGGTACCAACAACCTACTCGGCATCTCCACAAAATGCACACATTCCCCAGGTATCTGCACTGGTTCTTATTTCTGTGTTGATGCTCAGTTGATGCTTTCAACATTTGGTCCTCAGCAGTCTCCTACTCCTTCCTATAAAGCCCAGGATTCCTGGACCAATGTGCTCCGCGATTAGACCAATTGCAAGTTTATCACAGTAGTCCTGAATCCTGCGTCCAAACGAAGGTCACAAGCATCCTCAGTCACTGATGAAATTTTTTCTGTTTGATAATATTATTTTAAAAATTGGATGATACACACTTAAAAGATAAGACAATACATTCACCATTTTTGCTTGGTGTTTTCTTTCTTTTTTATGCTATTAGTGAATCACGGTACTAGTGGAAGAGCATCCTAGCTTCCTTTCTATAGGTGTTATAGGTGAGGTTCTTACCTCTAATGTTGCTCAGCACAAGAAATAACAACCAAAAGAGAATAGTATATGAAATACACAAGACCACGTAAACATAATCTCTGTGAAATGAAGTTAGATGTATGGTGGAAGAAAGAACATTTAAAAATGTCAAACCCTTGAGCTGAGGAAATTTTGTGGCTTAAATAAAAATAAAGGGCTAGGGCTAGGTCTGCTCAATTTGTGTATATTATGGAGCAGCAGCACAAAGAAGTCTGTATATGTGTGCATGTATGTGTGAATATCTTGAAAAGAAACTAAGCGGTTGAGTTATTTAACAGCTCAACCTGGTTATGTACACCTGTAGTTTCAGTACTTAGGCAATAGAAACTGGAACATTGGTAAGTTTTAGGTCAATTTGAGCAGCATGGCAAAACTCTTTCTTAAATGGTTACCTTAAAGTTTTCAGTTTCTCATGAAAATGAGGCCAACAAAGATATAAAATAAAATATTTCAATATTAAATAACCTACGGACAGCTGCGCCCCTTTCTTCTACAATGCTCGCTTGTGTCTCTGTGTTCTATGCTGCAGATGCATCACTGAAGTACTTTGGATACTACAGTCTGTTCAAGATTCTTGGATATCCCACTTGGCTGTTCATGGGACAGGGATTCTTAAGACTAGGCAGAATTCCTGATACTCAGGTGCATGGCATTTAAATGATTATTCCAATAAAATATTTATCTTAACCATTTTGTTATGATAATATATAGTTATAACAAAAACTATTCTTTTAATGACTTTTAAGTGCACAATTCATGGCACTGACTGCATTCACAGTGTTTCCCTGTGTATCCAAGATTAGATTCATAAGAAATCCTATGCTTAACCTTTTAGGAACAACTGGGATTTCTTCAATGCTGACAGCATTGTACATTCTTTAAAAGCCATTAGTTTTTAGAATACCTTGCCCCACTAAGATGAATAAGTGATACTTTTATTGCTATTGCTATAACTTTAAAATATCTGATTATATTTTAAAACATATACTTAACAGATGGGGGAGGAGATTTCCCAATGATAGATCTTCTCTGGCTACCTGAAAAATCAAACTCAGTAATTCAGAGCATAATTAACGTGTGCACTATGTTTACAATCCAATTTAATTAAACAGTAGACAGTGCACATACTAAAATTTGTCCTTCTGCTGTTTAATAAATCCTCCTTTTTTTCTACCTGTACTTCTTGTTTTCTAATGTTCTTTTAGATCCTCAATAGAGAAATTTCATTTTTTTAATTTAAAAATTTCTTGCTATAAGCAGGTTAAAAAAAAAGAAACAGAAAAAGAAATTTTCTAACCATCATTTCCCCAATTAGTATAAAAACAGTTTATCAGTGTGAATGTTAAGTAATATGAAGACTCTGACTACATGTTAAAATGCTGAATATTCAAAAGCTACTATTTGGAAAATAATTGCTTATTTTGTTTGTCAAAATTCATATGAACAAAAAGTTCTGATTTTATGACATCTGGTAACATGTCAGAGTATGTAAGATTGTTCTTCTGGAGTATGACCATACCAGAAAATTGCAATTTCATTCTTTTTTTTTTTTTTTATAACTTTTACCATAAATTACAATAAAAAAATACTGTATTCTATAAGTTTTCAGTCCCACCAGCAATGGAGGAGTGTTCTGCATGCTCCAAGTCCATGCCAGCATAGTCACTTGAGTTTTTGATCTTAGCCATTCTGATCTTTTCATTTCCCTCATGGCCAAGGATGTTGAACATTTCTTTAATAGCTTCTCCTCCATTCTCCTTAGCAGTTCAGCGTTGACAGTTCTCTGTTTATCTCTGTATCCCATTTTAATTGGGTTATTTAGTTTGTTGAAGTCTAGTTTCTTGAGTTCTTTATATGTTTTGGAAATCAGCCCTCTGTCAGATATGAGGTGGGTGTAGATCTTTTCCCATTTGAACCTGCCATTTGGTCCCTTTGAGGGTGCCCTTTGCATTACAGAAGATGTTCAGTTTCATGTGGGTTCCATTTATTAATTGCTGATATTAATGCCTGAGCTATTGGTATTCTGCTCATGAGTTGTCTCTAGTACCAATGCATTCTAGGATATTCCCCACTTTCTCTTCAAAAAGGTTTAGTGTATCTGTGTTTATGTTTAGATTTATGTTGAGGTCTTTGATCTATTTGTACTTGAGATTTAAACAGGATGAGAGATATGGATCTATTTACATTCTTCTACATGTAGACTTCCAGTTAGACCAGCACCATTTTTTGAAAAAGCTTTCTTTTTTCCATTGTGTAGTTTTGGCTTCTTTGTCAAAAATAAGTAGCCAGCAGGATGCAGATTTACTTCTGGCTTTTTGATTCAATTTACTGGTCAGACTGTCTGTTTTTAAGCCAATCATGTGGTTTTTATTACTATTGCTCTGTAGTACAGCTTGAGATCAGGGATGGTGATACCTCCAAAGGGTCTTTATTGTACAAAAATGTTTTAGCAATCCTGAATACTTTTGTTGTTGTTGTTTTTCCATATGAATGTAAGTATTGTTCTTTCAAGATCTGTAAAGAATTGTGTTGGAATTTTGAAGGGAATTTCATTGAATTGATAGATTGCTTTTGGTAATATGGACACTTTTACTAAGTTGAGCCTATGTATACGTGAACATGGAAACTCTTTTCAACTTCTGATATGTTCTTGGATTTCTTTCTCCAGAAACTAGAATTTTTGTCAGACAGATCTTTAACTTGCTTGGTTAGAGTTACCCCAAGATATTTATATGATTTGTGGCTATTGTAAAGAGTGTTGTTTTCTTAGTTTCTTTCTCAGTTTGTTTAGCATTTGAATATAGGAAGGCTACTGATTTTTATTTGAGTTAAGCCACTTCACCGAAGTGTTTATCAGCTGTAGGATTTATATGGTAAAATTTTTGGGGTCGCTTATGTATACTAAAATATCATCTGTGACTAGAGGTACGTTGAATTCTTCAGTTTTGATTTTTGTCTCCTTGATCTCCTTTAATTGTCTTGTTGCTCTGTCTAAAACTTCAGGTACTATAATAAACAGCATTTTGTGGAATAATTCTAGGAGTATTGGTATTAGCTCTTCTTGGAATGTCTGATAGAATTCTGTGCTAAAACATGTGGTTCTGGGCTTGTTTTGGTTGTGACTCTTTTAATGATTGCTTCTATTTCCTTAGGGGTTATAGGTTTATTTTGATTGTTTATCTAATGTTGATAAGTAACATCTATCAAGAAAAATTTCCATTTCATTTAGATTTTCCAATTTTGTGATATATAGGTTTTTGAAGTAAAACCAAATGACTCTTGAGATTTCCTTAGTGTCTATTGTTTCATTCCTCTTTTCATTTCTGATTTTGTTACTTTGAATATTCTCTCTCTGCCTTTGAGTTGGGTTGGCTGATGGATTGTCTATTTCATAGATTTTCTCAAAGAACCAACTCTCTGTTTTGTTGATTCTTTTTATTGTTCTCTTTGTTTCTATTTTATTGATTTCAGCGATGAGTTAAATGATTTCCTGTACTGTTAAATCACAAATATAACACTTCACTAATTTCTTTATGAAGTCACTTAATGCTATGAACTTTCTTCTTAGCTCTCCTTTCATCATGTCCCATAAGTTTGGGTATGTTATGTATTCATTTTCTTTGAAGTCCATAAAGTCTTTAATTTCTTTCTTTCTTTCTTCTTTGACCCAATTGTCATTGAATAGAAAGTTGTTCAGTTTACATATTTGTGTAGTTTCTGTTGTTGTTAAAATCAAACTTTAATCCATGGTGGTCTGATATAATACAGGGGTATTTCAATTTTCCTATATCTGTTAACACTTGTTTTGTGCCTGTGTGTATGCTCAGTTTGGGGGAGGTAGCATGAATTTCTTAGAAGAATGTGTGTTCTTTTATGTTTGAGTGAAATATATATATATATATATATATATATATATATATATATATATATATATATTCCAGTTGAGCCATAATTTCTGTTAGTTCCATTATTTCTCTGTTTAGTTTCTGTGTGGATAACCTGTCCATTGGTAAGAGTGGGGATTTGATGTCTCCCACTATTAATATTTTGGGTTTGATGTTTGATTGATTTTTAGTAATGTTTCTTTTATGAATGTGGATAGACTTGCATTTGGGGTATAGATGTTCAGAACTGAGACACCATCTTGGTGGATTTTTCATTTGATGATTATGAATTGTCCTTCCCCATCTCTTTTTCTTATATTTAGTTGAAAGTCTATTTTGTTAATTAGAATGACTACTCCAGCTTTCTTCTTTGGTTTCTTCTCTTATAAAATCCATTTCTAGTGCTTTACTCTGAGTTAATGTCTATTTTTACTACTGAGGTGTGTTTCTTGTATGCCACAGAACAATGGATTCTCTTTTTGCACCCATTCTGTTAGCCTGTGTGTTTTTATTGGGGAATTTAGTCCATTGATGTTGACAGATATTAGTGATCAGTAAACTGCTATTTCCTGTTATTTTGAAGTGGGGGTGGTTTTGTGTGTGTGTGTGTGTGTGTGTGTGTGTGTGTGTGTGTGTGTGTATGTGTGTGTGTGTGTGTATGTGTGTGTGTGCATTTCCCTTCTTTTGGATTTGCTTGTGTAAAAGTATTTATTTGGTGTGTTTTCTTGAGTGTAGCTAACCTCCTTGTGTTGGAATTTTCCTTCTAGTATCTTCTGCAGAGCTAGATTTATGAATAGATGTTTTTTAAATTTAGTTTTCTCACGGAATATATTATTTTCTCCATCTTCAGTGATTGAAAGTTTTGCTGGCTACAATAGACTAAGCTGATATCTGTGATCTCTTCGATTCTGCAAAACATCTGTCCAGACCCTTCTGGCTTTTAGAATCTCCGTGAAAAGTTGAGTATAATTCAGATAGATGTGCCTTTGTATGTTATTTGTCTTTTTTCCCTTGCAGCTTTTAATATTCTTCCTTATTTCTTTACATTTAGTGTTTTGATTATTATGTGGCAAGGGGAGAGGAATTTCTTTCTGATCTAATCTATTTGGTGTTCTGTAAGCTTCTCTTACATCTATACTTATCTTTTTCTTTAGGGAATCTTAGGGCATTTTTCTTCTGATTTTGTTAAAAATACTTTCTGGGTTTTTGAACTGGGAATCTTCTTTTTCTGTTGCAACTATTTTTACATTTGGTCTTTTCATAGTGTCTCTGATTTCCTGGATGTTTTGAGTCAGGAACACTTATATTTAACATTGTCTTTGACTGATATATCAATTTCTTTTATTGTATCTTTTAAGTCTGAGATACTCTTTCATCTCTTCTATTATGTTGGTAATGCTTGCATCTATTGTTTCTGATCAACTATTTAGATTTTCCATTTCTAGCATTCCTTCAGTTTGTGTTTTCTTTATTTTTATTTTTCCTTTTTCAGGTCTTGAACAGTTTTATTAATTTGCCTTACCTGTTTGATTTATTTTCCTGTTTTTACTTAAGGGATTTATTCATTTCCTCTTTAAAGCATCTATCTTCATAATATTGGATTTATAGTCATTTCCTTATGACCAGCTGTGTTGGAATATACAGAGCGTGCTGTAGTAGAATAGGTGGGCTCTGGAGGTGCCATATTGCTCTAGCTGTTCTTATGTTGGCTTCTATTCATCTGGGTTTGAGGATTACTGTATGTATAAGTCCATATTTCTGCATTTTTCTTTGTGAGATTGGTGTTTGGGAGGTGATTTTTTTCCCTAGGTTTCTGATTTTTCTTTAGTCTTCTAGACTGAGTGGTCTGGGGTTCTGATGACCAGTGAGCCTTCAGGTCCATTAGAGTGTCTCAGCTGAAGTTTTTACAGCCTATGTGACCACAATGCTAATGTTTCCTCTGAGCTCCCTAGAACTTTTGTGACATGGGGTCCCTGGTACCAGGGTAGCATTCAGAAAAGCATGTGGAGTTGTTGGCTAGACAGTGGAGCCCAGGAAATGGGATGCAGTCTTTGGCTGTTAGGTGTGATTTAAGAGGAGTCGGCAGGCATAGAGCAGAGGGTAGAGTCTTATCTGGGGTTTCTGGTGCCAGAATAGCCTCCAGGAATGCAGGCAGAGTTGTAGGCTGGAAATTGTTGTCCAGTTTATGGGGTCCAGTGGTGTCACATTAAGCCACTAATTTTTAAACTTTTGCTGTGTGCAGAACTACATGGGAAGCTTTTCCAAAGCCTTGCTCTTCGGATATATCTCAAAGCAATTAAATAAGATGCTCTGGTCCACGGAAGTGGATATTTTAAAGCTTCTAGAGTAACTCTAGTGTGTATACAAGGTTAAGAACATCTCTCATAAGCTGATTAAGTGGCGAGAGAAATGTGAGAAAAGCCATTTGCAAGCAGTCTGACTTGATTCAAAACAGTGATGAACAGAAAAGACTAGCATTCCTTTTAAAAATAGTCTCTTTACCTGTGTAAAGAATGAAGGGATAGTATAGCCCTTGGTAAGCTTGACGTATCACACATTGGACGTTCAGAGCAAATGGCTGAGTCAGAGGAGATGCAGCATTCGCTCTTGCTCACTTCATCTGTGGAGATGTGCCATTTTCTTCCTACAAAAAGGGGAAAGTTTCTATTTTGTATTTCTTCATACTATGTTTTGATGGTGAAAGCTTTAGAATGTTTGGTGTTTTTGCTTGTTTCAGGTTTTGTTTTTTTACCAAAAGTGATGATCAGATTCGTCCAAAACTGATTCCCTATCCTAGATTGAGGAGCCCATTATATGTTCTACTGAGCATTTTCATGTCTAAAATACATGTTATAGGTTACGGACATTATAAAATTAATTAAAATGAAAATATTAGCTGACCATTTCATAGTACTCAGGATTCTTAGAGTAAAGCCACTAGCTATGCACACATGTCCATGTTAATCAGATGGTTAGGACTAATTGTTTGCGAAGGAAACTTTGGAACTCAGCTGCACATATTCACTTTCTAGCTAACTATGGGGTCTGTTATAATGGATATGATTTGTCCCTTTCTCTGTCTTTGTTTCTTACCTATTAAATAATAGTAAGAACCAATCTCATGAAAGTATCATAGAGTGAAATAAATCTATGGTGTAAAGTACTTGAACATATATTTGTTGAGTAGTAAATATTCAATAAGTATTATCTTTTGATAATTTCAGGTTCAAAGACTATATTAGCCATTTCAAATCAATCTTAGATGTACTTAGGGAAAATATTCCATAAAGTTTCACAAAATAGAATTAATTTTGCACAGAAGCCTCACAGCCATTGCAATAGAGCCCCACTCCTACCCTTTACATATGTACTCAAGGCCCCATGGGCAGCTAGAATAGGGGCAAATGATATCCCTGGAGTAGGCAGGGAACAGTCTATTGCAAGAAATCTTCCCTGTATTTTGGGTATGAGATTGATGTCAATCAATGCATCACTGGGTTGAATCACAGGTTTCAATAAGATATCGAGCTGTTTTGCCTAGCAATGTACCTAGAATGTCAAAGCTTATAGCTGTGCATGGCACAGCACAGTATAGCCAGACTTTTTTGACAGGGACATTCTTAGGTTTTTGCTTGGTTGGTCACTAGATTGGAATGGCGAGTCTAGACAAAATACTTGGCTCTTCTGCCTAATAGTATATCTGGACTGCCAAGACACATGACTGTTTATGCACAGCACAGCAAGGCCAGAGTGTACAGACAGAGACTTCCTTAAAATTTTGGTTGATATTAGTTCAGGTATAAACCAGGGAGGACTTTTCTGTATAACTTCCTTACTTTTTGAGTTCAAGGTATCAGTCTGGATCATTGGAAAAGAAACCAATCTCCCAGTTTTGTCTACTTCTTGTTCATCCTGAAACACTACAAGACCTGTAACTTGAGGTACAGTGCATCACTGGAGAAGTTTGGTACCAAGCCAAGTTTGAACCTCTCTTGTAGCCTCGCCCCTTGACTCACTCTTAGGAAATCAATAATATTAAACTTTAGGTCTTTCTATATTATTCTAATAGAAGAGAAACATAAAGGGAACCAACTACAGTGTCTGTGGCTGGGTCTGTTTACGGGTTTGTTATCTTGAGAAACAGGTTGTTTAAGATAAGACTAGAGTTGGCTAATAGTGAGATTTTGTAGAGGGGAACTTTTAAAGAATGAAAAACAAAGAAAGAAAAAAGGAAGGAAGGAAGGATGGAAAGAAAGAAAGAAAGAAAGAAAGAAAGAAAGAAAGAAAGAAAGAAAGAAAGAAAGAAAGAAAGAACAAGAAAAGAAACAAAACTCCTTTACCCTCCTATTGACCCCCAAGGCACTCATTCATTGTACCTGAAACAACTACCCTGGTGATCAGTAGGTACTCAGTTCCTATTGGTAAAAAAAATTGATAATTAATTCTTCCATTCATCTACAGCACTGATATGGCCTCTGAACAGTTTTTGTTTGTTTGTTTGTTTGTTTCTGTAAATTTGGTACCTGCTATTAAGAAACAGTCCTTACAACAAAATGTAATCTTGTGCTATCACTTGCCTGTGAAAAAGGAGGGTGACACAGGTTGTATAAAGCTCTATATTATCCAGGAGAAAAGGTGAGAGGAAGGTAATTGTTACATATAAGAATATAAGCCTTCTTTCCAGGAAAGGTTTGTGCTTTAAAGAGGATAAGGAGCAGAGAGGAAGTCTGCAGTTTTGATTTTTGGAAAAATAGGAGGCACACCCTAGTTAACTGGTCAGATTTAATCATTGAACAGTTTTCTTCAACTTTACCTCAATATTGATTAGTTAGTATTTATCAACAGAGTAAAATCCTGTGTCAGTTTGTTCTTTCTGTTTCCTCCTCACAGCTCCAAAGCACTGCCCTGTGTTGCAGTGACGGCCACCTCTGCAGAATAATTGTTTTCTACAGTGCCTCCCCCTGTCTTCTTTTGCTTCAGTTTACACATGGATGCATATAATGCACACTCATGTATACAGGTACACATAAGGATAGGTCAGGAATTACATCAAGATAGTCCTATATCTCTCTGGGAGAACGTCATTTCTTGATTCTAATGATATTCACTGTTCAAATATATTTTTCAATAAAAGATCTAGAAGGAATGGGGTCATGCCAAATAGTATTGTGGGAGATTGGCAGGACCGATATAGTCAAAATGGCCACCTTGCCAAAAGCAATCTACAGATTCAATGAAATCCCTATCAAAATTCCAACTCAGTTCTTCATAGAGTTAGAAAAAGCAATTTGCAATTTCATTTAGAATAAGAAAAAACCCAGGATAGCAAAAAACTATTCTCAAAAATAAAAGAATTTCTGGGAGACTCACCATCCCCAGCTTCAAGCTGTGTTACAGAGCAATAGTGATAAAAACTGTATAGTATTGGTACAGAGACAGGGAGGTAGATCAATGGAATAGAACTGAAGACCCAGAAATGAGCCCACACATCTGTGGTCACTTGATCTTTGACAAAGGAGCTAAAACCATCCAGTGGGAAAAAAGACAGCATTTTCAACAAATGCGCTCGTTCAACGGGCAGTTAGCATGCAGGGGAATGCACATCTATCCATTCTTATCTCCTTGTACAAACCTCAATCCAAGTGGATCAAAGACCTCCACACAAAACCAGATACACTGAAACTAATAGACGAGAAAGTGGGGAAGAGCCTTGAACACATGGGCACAGGGGAAATTTTCATGAACAGAACTCCAGTGGCTTATGCTATAATTTCAAAAATAGACAAATGGGATATTATAAAATTGCAAAGCCTCTGTAAGGCAAATGACACTGTCAATAGAACAAACCAGCAAACAACAGATTGGGAAAAGATCTTTACCAACCCTATATTGAATAGAGGACTAATATCCAATATATATGAAGAACTCAAGAAGTTAGACTCCAGAGAACAAATAACCCTATTTAAAAATGGGGTACAGAGCTAAACAAAGAATTCTCAACTGAGGAATAATGAATGACCAAGAAGCACTTAAAGAAATGTTCAACATCCTTAACATCAGGGAAATGCAAATCAAAACAACCCTGAGATTCCACCTCACACCAGTCAGAATGGCTAACGTCCAAAATTCAGGTAACAGCAGATGCTAGTGAGGATGTGGAGAAAGAGGAATACTATACCATTGTTGGTGGGATTGCAAGCTGGTACAACCACTCTGAAAATCAGTTGTTGGTTTCTCAGAAAATTGGACATAGTATTACCTGAGGACCCAGTTATACCAGTCTTGGGCATATGAGCAAAAGATGCTCCAACATATAACAAGGATAGATACTCTACTATGTTCATAGCAGCCTTATTTATAATAGCTAGAAGCTGGAAAGAATTTAATGTCCTTTGACAGAGATTCCTCTGTATACAAAAATGTATACAGAAAATGTGGTATATTTACACAATGGAGTATTACTTGGCTCTTAAAAATGATGAATTCATGAAATTCACAAGCAATTGGATAGAATTAGAAAATATCATCCTGAGTGAGGTAACCCAATCACAAAAGAACACACATGGTATGCACTCACTGATAAGTGAATATTAGCCCAAAAGCTCCGAATACCCAAGATACAATTCACAGAACACATGAAGCTCAAGAAGAAGGAAGACCAATGTGTGTGTGCTTCTGTCCTTCTTAGAAAGGGAAACAAAATACTCACAGGAGCAAATACAGAGAGAAAGTGTGGAGCAGAGACCAAAGGAAAGGCCATCCAGAGACTGCCCCACCTGGGGATCTATCCCATATACAGTCACCAAACCCAGAAACTATTGTGGATGCCAAGAAGTACTTGCTGACAGGAACCTGATATAGCAGTCTGCTGAGAGACTCTGCCAGAGCCTAACAAATACAGAGGCAGATGCTGGTAACCAACCATTGGACTGATCACAGGATCCCGAATGAAGGAGTTAGAGAAAGGACTGAAGGAGCTGAAGGGGTTTGCAAACCCATAAGAAGAACAACAATATTAACCAATTAGACCTCACAGCTCTCCCAGGGACTAAACCACCAACCAAAGAGTACATATGGAGGGATCCATGGTTCCTTCTGCATATATAGTAGAGGATGGCCTTGTTGGACATCAATGGGAGAAGAGGTCCTTGGTCCTGTGAAGGCTAGATGCCCCAGTGTAGGGGAATGCCAGGGCAGGGAGGCAGGAGTGGGTGGGGGGGATACCCTCATAGAACCAGGGGGAGGGGAGATGCAATAGTGAGTTTCAGGGGGAGTGAAACTGAGAACAGGATAACATTTGAAGTGTAAATAAAGAAAATATCCAATAAAAAAATTTAAAAACCAGGAATATGACAAATTAAGTCAATATTTCATCAATGAACACAAATTTTAGCCCAATTTAGAATTAATATAAATAAAAATAATAGACTAATCTACTCAATTGTTGCATAAAATATGAGATCATGGATGATACTGAAAATGGCCCAAGGTTAAGTAGTATGAGAAAAAGGTACATGAAAGCCCTTGAACCTGACTGCATATTAAAACAGAAATATAAAAAACAATACCAGCAATTGCATAACAACAACAAATGAATTCTCAAATATGTCCCTTCCATAAATTCTGCCAAGCAGTTACACTTATCACTTATACTTGACTTCTGTGTGAAGATGTTTATTTTTTCCTTGCTGCATAGATCATTGTCCTTCTTATCTAACAACCCAGGGCTGGCAAGGATGGCACAATCCACTTTCATTTATCCAGTGGTCTTTGATGTGCCTTGCCAAGATCTAAGCAACTGCTGTCTTTTCTAGGATTAATTTTTTTTTCTAAGGAAAAAGAAATTTACAATTATCTGAAGTGGCTCATTCCACCTTGATTATTGATGACCTATGAAAATGGGCCTTCAGTCTAATCCTAAATCTGTCTTCAGATTTCCTGCATTTCCAACTCATTCAAAAGGGCGGTTTCACTGTGCACTGTGACCCCATTGATAGGTGTGCATTTCCACGTGTATTCTGTACTTCTTTTAAAGGTCAAGTCTTCCTGTGTTCTGTTCCTAAAAGAATTAATATGATATAATTTTAATCCTCTGTATAGCAGATAATTATGTTCTAAATACATTATTAAATGAGGCAGGTCAAATGTGAGTGCCCTAGTCTTAGAATTGTCTGTGTTTCCATTTTTCTTACTTTAGCATGTCAGCATATAGACTTAGGATTGTGTTTGGACAAACACACAAACATTACACAAACTTTACACTAACAAATGTTAGCGGATAGCCTGAAGATTATGCCTGTATACAGCCATATAATCTCAGAAACTATGACAATCAATAAGGCTTGAGTGAAAATCATACATACAGATGTCTCTGTACATCATGAAATAAGGTTTATAACCCTACTATAAAATGAAATAAGTGAGCCAGATTTAAAATGTGATGAAATAGATTCTTCATCAACCAGATAGAGGAAGAAGTAAAGGTTTCATGTAATGAACTTACAGGAGTCCCTTTCTTTCTGTTTTTATTAAATCTATATCTTCATTGTGTTAAGAACACTTAGTGTAAAACCTACCCTCTCAGGTCAAGCTTAGTGTACAACACAGCAGTGATAGCTGTATAGACAAAGCTGTGAAGCAAATATCTGAAATTCTCCATACTCCGTAACTCTAAGATTTTAATCTGCTGATTAAAATTTACCATTTTCACTCTCCTCTGTGGTAACACCACTTTTATTTTATTTTTATAAATTTGGCTATTTTCGATCCTTCATGTGAACAACCATGCAATATAGTAGTTGTCTCTTTGGAACTAGTGTGCTTTGATTGGCACAATGTTGCAAGGTTCAAACAGGTTGCTCTGTAGCAGGATTTTCTTCTTGTATATGACTGAACAATGCTTTATTACAGTGTGCGTACATAACAATTTTTTTTTTTTTTTGGTTTTTCGAGACAGGGTTTCTCTGTGTTCATCCTTAAGTGAACACTGAAGCTATCTTTACATTTAACAGTATTATAGTGAATCTGAGATAAATCATTCCATTCCTGGATTCTGGCTGAACTCATTTGGATTTAGAATGAACTAAGAAGGAGAATTATGGTCCATTTATTACTTCATTGTTTAACCTTTTAAGGAACTTCCAATTGTATTTCATTTTTCATTAACCCAAGAATTTACAAGTTTCTTATCTCTTTTGATTCTCACTAACATTTATAAAATTCAGAATCTTTTAATAACAGGTACCCAAATAAGTATGATCTGGTCTTTCATTATGTTTTATATTTGCATCTTTCTAATAAGTGACATTTGGCGTCTTTTCATACCCCTAGTGATTTTTTTGAAAAATTTCTATTCTTGCCCTCAGTTCAACTTTAATAAAATGAGTTGGTGGTACTATCAGTGTTACTATTAAACTATAGGCTAAGTCTGGTAAACTGGGTGGAGCATGGAACTGTTCATGACACATTTTAATCCAAGCCCACATAAGTCTTCACACTTGAGTGTACCCACTGAAGAATCTCACTAGGCTATTACCTTTGTTGATGAGTATTCTAATGAGCTCTTTACTATAAATTTGAAGTATTTATAAAACTCCAAACATTTTTATTATAGTGAAAGAGAATTAAGTATATACCTAGGATCTGTCAATGTTTTCTCTAGTTACTATCAGAGTGGTTCAAGTAACTATTGATACAATTATGTTAGTATGGTACAATGATTCATTTTATTATAACTTTGAGATGCATTTTGTTTAGTCAGCATGAATGACATCATGTTGAGTTGTTGTAGGTCTACTCTAGCTTCAGTGGCTCTAAAATCTCATAGAGAGCTGGGTGGATACTCCTGGAGATCAGAACACTTAAAGGTTCTCTATATGTGTTGTTGTCAATGCTATATACTACATTTAACCAATTATAAGATATACATTTTACCGTGTTTAAATATCTCTGTTTAGAATTTTCCATAAATTTCTTACTATTTAATCAACCAGGAAGCCATCAAGACAGCCCCCTTTGAAACCTGCTAAATCTTCAATGTTCTTTGAAGCATCAAGGATGAATATGAAGAAAATCAGGTGAGATTGACTGAGATGAAAGGTGACTCAAAGGATTCAGATTCAAAATGTGAATACACATTGTGAGATTGCCTTCGTAAGAAGAAAATGCTTTCTCTTTTAGCTTTGTACAAAAGCCATATATGATGACCTTCTTTTCCTATGAGTACAATGCAAATATTCTAACAGATAAGATAATAATGTATAATGATAAATAAATTGTATGTAGCAGTTCTTTCTTATTGGTATATAAATATGTTATAATAACTATTATATGAGGGTCAATGAAAAGAATGAAGGGAAGTGTATAACCCAAAATGGTACAGGGAACATAAAACAGAATTATGCCTGGGATACTAGACTTAGTGACAAGTCTGCCACAGGCAAGTTTATCATCACTGTGGGCTTTGAGGTTTCAGATGAGGTTTTAGCTATTTAGACTAGAAAGTCTTCTTCTATGGCTAAATATTTTCTGAAAAGGCCTCACTCTAGTAAAGTGTATAACCTGGAGAAAAAGCTATGTGTCTCAAGATGCTGTTTTTACTGAGTAACCACCAGCCTAGTGGTTCCTGGTCTCTTTTACTGAGTGTGCATTCTTTGATTCTGTTGTTATGTAAGAGCTATCCTTCTTTTTTCTATAGTATATTTCTGAGCAGTGAAATCACAGATTACCTGAGAGAGAGAGAGAGAGAGAGAGAGAGAGAGAGAGAGAGACTACTAAGCCTGTATCCTAGTTGAATCAATATCTGTGTTAAGCAGACAGATTATTTAAATTCTCTGAATCTTAGTTGTTCATTTAAAAATAAGTATAATGATACAACCTATCTCATTGGTTTGTAAATGCAAAAAATGCATTAATATTTGTACTTCTTGTCTAGCAAATGGTAATCACTATATTAGTAGAATATCAGAAAAATGATAATTTTAACTTAAGGAGATAATTGTGATTTGGGAGCTTTTGAAGAAACCTATTCTTTATTACATTTTTATTGATGGTTCAAGTGCAATCAGATTCAATTCAATGATATTTACCAATAATCAAGACTTTCTATAGCAATACATAGTTTCAATTCACTAGAACTATCTCAAATAACAATAATCAGTTAAAATTGTTGCATATAGATTTTCAGATATCCTCATATGGATATATTCCTATAGGCTTAATTATAGTAATTGAACTTAATTTTATAGTTACTGTGTTAGTTTTAGTATCCTAACAGTGACAATGGTGTAAAAAATAAATACTTTCTATTTATTTCATGTTCATCCACTTCATATCCTGAGTAACTAACTTCTCAAATATATTGACTCCTTACTTTTCTTCTCACCATTTCTCTTTGTATCTATTTAGAAAAATACAAACAACCAATTAGAAGAAATATTCTAATGAGAACAGCATTGAACAATGCTTTTCTAGTTCTTCCTCATAGAAAGGCTGGGAAAACACTGGAATGCAAGAATAAAGTATAGCAGTCAGCCATGTTCTTGTGGGGTGTATGCCTTCCCTGAGAGAGGTACTCTGAGTCCTGGTGAGGCCATAACACAGTCAGCCTCCTTATGGCCTATGGCTAGGTGAGAAAAGCACGAAGCTAGGATGATCTAACTAGATTCCTGTTTATGTGAGGTGCTTGCATTCTGTCTTCTACCGTACTTACACTACGTATTTGGCTCACCTAAAATAATTGTTTTCACTTTGTAGCTTTGAACGCAGTCCTCTTTTCCTTTTCCATTGACTTTTCTACCTGGTTAATTTTAGTGAGCATTTCACAATTCAGTTCCAAAATCATAACTACCAACTGTTTGTCCAGAGTTACTCCCTCAGCAGCTTTGACTTTGCTCCTTTAGTACCCTGCGGTATGGTATCTCACTGCTGTTAGCACAGTGCTTTGTAATCATTGGCTTACTTCTTGATCTCATTCTTAGATGGTGAGATTCTTTGAGTTAGATCCTATGAACTGAACAAATGGCTGTCATTTAAGATTATAGCACCAAACTCAATTTTACTTTTTGGCAAGGCTTACAGGACAGATTTTTAATTTTAGAAAACTTGAAGAAAATTCCACTTAATAACTTTGTTTTCCTTCTCTTTTCACACTTTTTTTTTCATTTGAAAATTGTAGGTACAACATTTCTGCCTTCCCTCTTGTTTTCCTTATTGCTGTTGCATGCATATACCCTACTTAGTCTATGTAATGTTCCCTGTAAGTTTTCTTTCAGAGCTGACTGCTTGGTATTGGATAACCCATTGGAGTGCTTTTCCCTGAGAAGTCTAATTTACCTGATCTCAGCATTCCTTGGTTGCCTCTGGTTCTTTATGTAGGGTTGAGGCCTCATTGGCTTTCCTCATCCATTTGACATGTTTAATGGTGTCACTCTTGTTCTTCTCACATTCAAGAAGCAATGTTAGTGAGAGTTTATGGGTGAAATTCTGACATTACAAGGAAACAAAACCTCACAGCAAACTCCTTGATTTTCCAATCTTTCTGCCCTCCTCTTCTGCATCGTTCCCCGAACCTTAAGCATGAGAATGTTATGTAAATGTATCCACTGGGACTAGTCTTCACAGCTCTGTATTCTGATTGGTTGTTGCTTTCATCTTTTGCAAAGAGGAATTTGATGCATGGTAAAGACTACATGTATATCCAAAGACTCAGAACTCGGTATTGGGAAGCTCCTTGTCTTTATTTTTAATGCTTTACATTTTCCTACTAACTTTTGATTAAATGCTCAGCTGGGACAGGATGATTTTGATAGTTTTACTCTGAGTTCTACTAGCTGACAGTATTCACACAAGAACTCAGAAATGTTCCATTCAGTTTGCTAAGCAAAATTACCTTTGACATGACCACAAGCCAAAGCTTTTTCATCCACATCCACTGTACCAATTTTCAAATTACAATTGTGGTTTGTGAACACCACCAGCTAAGGAGCAATGCCTCCCATCTTTTGTTATGTGTCTAGTCTTTCCTCCTTATCTTCATCACCTTGCTTTTTTTCCTTTCTCTTTCCTATTTACTTTCTAATTTCCAGCGTTTCACCATAATAGCATAAGCAGCCATTCAGCAGTTCATCACTATAGTCCAGAAGAACACATAGGAAACATGGTAATAAATAGGAAACAACCTACTTAAAAAGCCAGATAAAGAATGAAAACTGCCTTGGGAGAAAAGGAAGATAAAAATTTACTGATGGATGATTTAAAGTCTCATTTATTTGCAAACAATATTACCACCATATAAAGATGAGTTACTTGGAGAAAAGGGTGCTACTTTTATTGTTTGATCTGTTTGAACCAAAGCTGGATTGGTTTAGACTGGCCAATTTGTTGTGGTTGGAAGTTTTGAAAGTTTCCCATGAGCACAGTAGTGAGACATTGCCTTCCACTGACTGTTAAGTCAGCACAATGGAGAACTCATAAGTAACTGTTACCAAATGCTAAGTTTTAAAAACAACTCCAAAGGAATATTTTCAAGAATTTGAAACACACTTGTATATTTTTCATAGCATTTTAAAAATTCTCTATAATTATCAGTCTTTCCTAAAGCACATCCTATAGTGTGGTATTTCAATAGTTTCAGTAGTTATTGGAAGTCTTTCTCTAGAAGTTTGGCTTTTAAGCTATTTACTCCTACTTCACAGTTTGAGAAATGGTTGGCTTCCTTAGGTCAGTTATCTTAAACTATGCTTAAAGATTCAAATGTTTTCATTTATTATACTTTCACTTCAAATTGAATCACAAAAATGGCATTCATTTAAAGGTTGAAAAAGTTGAATACTGAAAATTTTATACTGTGAAATCTTGAGTATTATACATGTATATTATTTTAGATTTTATGTTTAAGCCCATAGTGATTCAAACATAAGATAAACCAATTATTATTATTAGACACTAAGAAAATGTTTATATTGAAAGACATCACTTGAACCATATCTATTAATAATCAACAAAAGTATCTTATTCTGTGTGTGTTTGACTCTAACACATACATATATATATTATTCTTGTCGAAACAAGAAAACTTAAGCAAAATAAATCTAAAAATGATTATTTAAAATCACCCAAAAGAAGCACAAATACTATGATAAATAAAACAATAAAAATCTGACACTTGTATTTATAATTGGTGACTATTTTGTGTACGTATACTTACAATAGCATGTTCTACATTAGTTCAGTCTTATAATTTTCTGTGGATGTGTATGAGTTTATGAATAGTGAGTGAGTGCCAGAGTCTGTGGAAGCCAAATGGGAGTGTTAGGTTCTAGGTGAGATGTCTTGTAGATTCTGAGAGCCAAGGGTAGGTCCTCTGCAATGGCAGCAAGCGCTTTAACTCACTGAAAACTTTAGATTCCAGGGAAGGGGCTTTAAGTCCAATGGAATTGTGATTTTTCCATAAATTGTTGTTTCACATCATTCACACATCTATTAAGATATAAATCTTCTTCGTTTGTGAATGGTTTATTGATTACAGTTCAAGGCAAGTTAAAACAAATTACAAAAAGAAAGAAAGAAAGAAAGAAAGAAAGAAAGAAAGAAAGAAAGAAAGAAAGAAAGAAAGATCTCTTGCAGCTTGCCTTAAGATAGAAAAACAAAGAATCACCTTGCTTATCAATGTACAATGATGAGGGCTTCCCTTTGGAATCTCTGTCTCAAGCACATGTTACATGGCTCTATCAATTGCTGTGATGTTCAAGGAAACTAGCATGTGAATCTTCTTACCTGTTTCTCTTCAGTTAGCAAATCTCACAGCAATCCTGTCAGTTGCAGTGAATTATTGCTCCTCTGATTTAAGCTGAAAGCATGAACTAAATGGACCTACCATATTTCCGGTCACACCAGATTCATTTTGTACAATGTAGCCTTATCTTCACTCACTTTCTTCTTTTTTCTGTCCTACTCTTCCTTTTTACTCTACTTGTTAACCTTCATTGTATAGCTATAGAGATGTCAAGTCCTACTAGGTAACCCATGGCTTCACATCCAGCCACTCTCGTAAAGAGATTCTTATTCTCCAGAGAAACATGAGTGACTAAATAGATCTTCTCACTTATTCTTTTTCATTTACTTTCTCAATAAATATTTAAGACAATAAATAGTACTGACAATCTCAGGATGTTCTATAGTCAGTAGTTAAGTAATTAGGAAGAGAACTAGACTGTACTTATGGAATTAAATAAAAGTCTGGCTTTCGAAAGGCATGTGGTGAAGTAAAGAGGAAGTATTGGCTGGAAAGAGCCTGATGAGTCACAGCAAAGCAGGAGCTTGGGTCCCTTGACTATGTTTATTATGAAAAGAAAAGAAAACAAAAGAAAACAAAAGAAAAGAAAAGAAAAGACAAAATAAAAACAAAACAACTTAAATGAATACTCCCCAGGTATGACAGACAATTTAAAATGAGGCTTCACTAATGTTTTACACAGCAGTAGGATATAGGTATCCTCCATTCAAGAGACTTGGCATGCAGACATGGGTGAAAAAAAAATCACGGAAGGCTGCAAGTACCCTTCTGCTTGTCAATGTTTGGAAAGATCTATTATACAACTCAGTCTTGTTCCCACAGCAGGCTAAATAGACTCATTTATTTAATGTCAAGTTGCAGCTACATGAACACTCTTTGCCTTTGTTGCTAGCAATTACTAAACATAAAGCAATTAAAAATTGCCTTCATGGAGTGTGGAAAAGCCTTGAGTGGGGTTAAGACGAGCATCACTGCTCAGTGGAACCTGCCCGGAATCCTTGGGACACAGAAACTGAGAAAAATCCTGGGACAGGAGCCTTCCGGTTTCCATCTGTGGCTGGGGACCTCAGCCTGTGCCACAGGGCTCCATAGCCAAATAGTGCAGGGAGAAAGCTAGACTCCCATGAGTGCGGACAAGCCTGTCTGCTCAGAGGGACCCACCTGGAATCCCAGTACAGAGTGACTGAGGAGTGGTCTTCTGGTTTCTTTCAGCAGCCAGGAAGCTGATCTTGTAACACAGGGCTCCAATTCAAATAGTGCCAGGAGAGAACTGGTATCCCAGGAGTGCCAACACACCTTCAAGCACAGGCAAAACCACCACTTCTGTTCAAATTCACTGGATCAAGAGGGACCCTGTGTTGGACACAGGAACCAAGGGACAGCTGGGGACAAAATCCTTCTGGTTTCTGTCTGTATCCTAGAGCTGATCCTGTGGCACAGCTTTCCAAACCCAAACACCTCTCAGAGAGAGCTTGTCTTCAACGAGTATTGACACAGAGGCTTGCAAGAGGGACAAGACACAGCCAGAGAGAGTAAGACCAGCTAACACCAGAGTTAACCAGATGGCAAAAGGCAAAGGCAAGAACATAAGGAACAGAAACCAGGGATACTTGGCATCATTAGAACTAAGCTCTTCAACTACAGCAAGCCCTGGATACCCCAACACACCAGAAAAGCAAGACTC
The DNA here is from genome assembly GCA_028551405.1 of Uromys caudimaculatus. Classification (NCBI taxonomy): domain Eukaryota; kingdom Metazoa; phylum Chordata; class Mammalia; order Rodentia; family Muridae; genus Uromys; species Uromys caudimaculatus. Next base: position 44,102,189 of record CM052716.1, read on the forward strand.
AGATTTAAAATCATTTCTCATGATGATGATAGAAGACGTTAAGAAGGAAATAAATAACTCCCTTAAAGAAATACAAGAGAACACAGGTAAACAGCTAGTAGCCCTTAAAGAGGAAATACAGGAAAACACAGTCAACCAGGCAAAGGAAACGAACAAAACCATCCAAGATCTAAAAATGGAAATAGAAATAATAAAGAAATTACAAAGGGAGACAAGCCTGGAGATAGAGAAAGAGATCAAGAGTCATAGATGCAAACATCACCAACAGAATACAAGATATAGAAGAGAGAATCTCAGGTGTGGAAGATATCATAGAAAACATTGACACAGCAGTCAAAGAAAATGCAAAATGCAAAAAGCTCCTAACCCAAAACATCCATGAAATCCAGGACACAATGAGAAGACAGAACCTAAGGATAATAGGTATAGAAGAGAGTGAAGATTTCCAACTTAAAGGACCAGCAAATATCTTCAACAAAATTATAGAAGAAAACTTCCCTAATCTAAAGAAAGAGATGAACATAAATATACAAGAAGCCTACTGAACTCCAAATAGATTGGACCAGTAAAGAAATTCCTCCCATCACATTATAGTGAAAACACCAAATACAAAAAACTAGTAAAGAATGTTAAAACGAGTAAGGGAAAAGGTCAAGTAAAATATAAAGGCAGAACTATCAGAATTACACCAGACGTCTAACCAGAGACTATGAAAGCTAGAAGATCCCGGGCGGAACTCACACAGACTCTAAGAGAACACAAATACCAGCCCAGGCTGCTATACCCAGCAAAATTCTCAATTACCATAGATGGTGAAACCAAAATATTCTATGACAAAACCAAATTTACACTATGTTTCCACAGACCCAGCCCTACAAAGGATAATAGATGGAAAATATCAACTCAAGGAGGGAAACGACACCCTAGAAAAATCAAGAAAGTGATCTTTCAACAAACTGAAAAGAAGATAGCCACACAAACATAAAAATAACATCGAAAATAACAGGAACCAACAGTCACTATTCCTTAATATCTCTTAACATCAATGGACTCAATTCCCCAATAAAAAGACATAGTCTGACAGACTGGATCCATAAAGAGGACCCAGCATTTTGATGCAGTCAGGAAATGCAACTCCATGTAAAGACAAACACTACCTCAAAGTAAAGAGCTGGAAAACAAATTTCCAGGCAAATGGTCCCAAAAAACAGGGTGGAGTAGGAATTCTAATAATGGATAAAATCGACTGTCACCGAAAAGTCATCAAAAATAGATAAGGAAGGATATTTCATACTCCTCACAGGAAAACTCTACCAAGAAGAACTCTCAATTCTGAACATCTATGCTCCAAATGCAAGGGCACCCACATTCATAAAGAAACTTTACTAAAGCTCAAAGCACACATTGCACCTCACAAAATAAAAGTAGGAGACTTCAACACCTCATTATCATCAATGGACAGATCTCAGAAACACAAACTAAACAGAGACACAGTGAAACTAACAGATGTTATGGACCAAATGAATTTAACAGATATCCATAGAACATTTCATCGTAAATCAAAAGAATATACCACTGCATGGTACCTTCTCCAAAATTGGCCGTATAATTGGTCACAAAACAAACTTCAACAGATATAAGAAGATTGAAATAATCCCATGCCTCCTACCAGATCACTAAGGATTAAGGCTGGTCTTCAATGGCAACAAAACAACAACAGAAAGCCCACATACACATGGAAGGTGAACAATGCTCTATCTAATGATAACTTGGTCAAGGAAGAAATAAAGAAAGAAATTAAAGATTTCCTATAATTTAAATGAAAATGAAAGTACAACATACCCAAACTTATGGGACACAATGAAAGCAGTGTTAAGAAGAAAACTCATAGCTTTGAGGGCCTCCTAAAAGGAACTGGAGAGAGCATACAGTAGCACCTTAACAGCACACCTGAAAGCTCTAGAACAAAAAGAAGCTAATAAACCCAAGAGGAGTAGAAGGCAGGAAATAATCAAACTCAGGGCTGAAATCAACCAAGTAGAAACAAAAAGAACTATACAAAGAATCAACAGTAAGAGGAGCTGCTTCTTTGAGAAAATCAACAAGATAGATTAAACCCTTAGCCAGACTAACCAGAGGGCACAGAAACAGTGTCCAAATTAACAAAATAAGAAAGAAAAAGGGAGACATAACAACAGATTCTGAGGAAATTCAAAAAATCATCAGATCATACTACAAAAGCCTATGCTCAACAAAACTGGAAAATCTGGCTGAAATGGACAATTTTCTAGACAGATACTAAATACCAAAGTTAAATCAGGATAAGATAAACCATATAAACAGTCCCATAATGCCTAAGGAAATCGAAGCAGACATTAATAGTCTCCCAACCAAAAAAAGCCCAGGACCAGATGGGTTCACTGCAGAATTCTATCAGACCTTCAAAGAAGATCTAATACCAATACTCTTCAATCTATTCCACAAAATCGAAACAGAAGGAACACTACCCAATTCCTTCTATGAGGCCAAAATCACACTGATACCAAAACCTCACAAAGACCCAACAAAGAAAGAAAAGTTCAGACCAATTTCCCCTATGAATATTGAGGCAAAAATACTCAATAAAATTCTTGCAAACCAAATCCAAGAACACATCCAAACGATCATTCATCATGATCAAGTAGGCTTCAACCCAGGGATGCAGGAATGGTTCAATACCCGGAAATCCATCAATGTAATCCACTACATAAACAAACTCAAAGAAAAAAACCCACATGGTCATTTCATTAGATGCTGAAAAGCATTTGACAAAATTCAGCATCCCTTCAAGATAAAAGTCTTGGAAAGGTCAGGAATTCAAGGCCCATACCTAAACATATTAAGAGCAATATACAGTAAACCAGTAGCCAACATCAAACTAAATGGAGAGAAACATGAAGCACTCCCACTAAAATCAGGGACTAGACAAGGCTGTCTACTCTCTTCCTATCTATTCAACATACTTGAACTTCTAGCTAGAGCAATTAAACAGCAAAAGGAGGTCAAAGGGATACAAATTGGAAAGGAAGAAATCAAAATATCACTCTTTGCAGATGATATGATCATATACTTAAGTGACTCGAAAAACTCCACCAGAGAACTGCTGCAGCTGATAAACAACTTCAGCAAAGTGGCCGGATATAAAATTAACTCAAACAAATCAGTAGCCTTCCTATACACAAAGAATAAACAGGCTGAGAAAGAAATTAGGGAAATGACACCCTTCACAATTGTCACAAACAATATAAAGTATCTTGGTGTGACTCTAACTAAACAAGTGAAAGATCTGTATGACAAGAACTTTAAGTTTCTGAAGAAAAAAATCGAAGAAGACCTCAGAAGATGGAAAGATCTACCATGCTCATGGATTGGTAGGATTAATATAGTAAAAATGGCCATCCTGCCAAAAGCAATCTACAGATTCAATGCAATCCCCATTAAAATTCCAACTCAATTTTTCATAGACTTAGAAAGAGCAATTCTCAAATTCATTTGGAATAACAAAAATCCCAGAATAGCAAAAACCATTCTCAAAACCAAAAGAACTTCTGGGGGAATCAGCATCCCTGACCTCAAGCTATACTACAGAGCAGTAGTGATAAAAACTGCATGGTATTGGTACAGTGACAGGCAGGTAGATCAATGGAATAGAAATGAAGACCCAGAATGAACCCACATACCTACAGTCACTTGATTTTCGACAAAGGAGTTAAAACTATCCAGTGGAAAAAAGACAGCATTTTTAACAAATGGTGCTGGTTCAACTGGCAGTCTACATGTAGAAGAATGCAAATTGATCCATTCCTATCTCCCTGTAAAAAGCTCAAGTCCAAGTGGATCAAGGACCTCCACATAAAACCAGATACACTGAATCTAATAGAGAAAGTGGAGAAAAGTCTTGAACACACAGGTACAGGGGAAAAGTTCCTGAACAGAACACCAATGGCTTATGCTCTAAGATCAAGAATTGACACATGAGACCTCGTGAATTTGCAAAGCTTCGGAAAGGCAAAGGACACTGTCAATAAGACAAAACGGCAACCAACAGATTGGGAAAAGATCTGTACCAATCCCATGTCCGTTAGAGGGCTAATATCCAATATATACAAAGAACTCAAGAAGTTAGACTCCACAGAACCAAATAACCCTATCAAAAATGGGGAACAGAGCTAAACAGAGATTTCTCAACTGAGGAAATTTGTAGGGCTGAGAAGCACCTTAAGAAATGTTCAACATCCTTAGTCATCAGGGAAATGCAAATCAAAACAACTCTGAGATTTAACCTCACATCAGTCAGAATGACTAAGATAAAAAACTCAGGTCACAGCAGATTTTGGTGAGGATGTGGAGAAAGAGGAACACTCCTCCATTGCTGGTGGGATTGCAAGCTGGTACAACCACTCTGGAAATCAATTTGGTGGACCCTAAGAAAAATGGACCTTATACTATCTGAGGACCCAGGTATACCACTTCTTGGCATATACCCAGAAGATGCTCCAACATGTAATAGAGACATATGCGCCACTATGTTCATAGCAGCCATATTTATAATAGCCAGAAGCTGGAAACAACCCATATGTCCCTCATCAGAGGAATGGATACAGAAAATGTGGTACATTTACACAATGGAGTACTACTCAGCTACTAAAGACAATGACTTCATGAAATTTGCAGGCAAATGGATGGAACTTGAAAATATCATCCTGAGTGACGTAACTCAGTCACAAAAGATAACATGGTATGTGCTCACTAATATGTGGATATTAGCCCAAAAGTTCGGAATACCCAAGTTTCACTTCACAGTAACCATTGGACTGAGTGCGAGGTCCCAGATGGTGGAGTGGGAGAAGGGACTGAAGGAGCTGAGGGAGTTTGCAGCCCTATGGAGAGAGCAACAGTGTCAACTGGCCTGATCCCCGGTACTCCTGGAGACTGGACCACCAACCAAAAAAATACACATGGAGGGACCCATGGTTCAGACCACATATGTGGCAGAGGAGGGCCCTGTTGTCCATCAGTGGGAGGAGAGGCCCTTGGGCCTGAGGGTGTTAGAGACCCCAGTATTGGGGAATGCCAAGGTAGGAAGATGGGAGTGTGTGGGTGGGTGGATGGGTTGGGGAATACCCTCATAGAGGCAGGGGGAGGGGGAAGGGATAAGGGGCTTCCAAAGTGGAAACCTGGAAAGGGGGAAACACTGGAAATGTAAATCAAGTATCAAAAAATAAAAATTGAAAAAAATAAAATAAAATAAAAATTGTCTCCCATACAAACAGGAGGCCCAATCACCTGCTACCATATTTTGAGGTAAAAATTATCTTATTAATTAAAATTTAAGTATTATGTCATACACTCTGACCCACAAAGTATCTGTATTTGGTTCCCAAAACACCAATCGTTCTGTGTTTTTTTTCTTTAAGTATATGCATTAAATAATATGATTCCATTGCATAATTAAATAATATTCTGAACCTTAGAACACAAAAGCTGAAGAAGAACTACAAGTGTCTTGGTCATCACAAGGTATGATGTCTCTTACTTAGTGCAGATCTATTTGGAATGTATTATTTGTACTATCATCTGGCATGCCACAACCTGTAGGAATAAATAATATTGTGTCTTTAAATACATTATCCAAGATTTCTGTCTTGCTATTACAGGGAGTAGAAAAAGTAGAGAAATGAGGTTAAACACTTTAATTTTTAAAAATTTTAGCTAGCTCTAAATGTCTGAGTCAGAGGGATGGATCAATGCCCATTCCACCAATCACTCATCTCAGTTCTCATCCTTGAGATAGTAAGGAAGAGGGTGGACAAACAATTGTAGCCTATATCATATATCCATTCATATTTGAACAGTTGGAAGACAAACTAACTCCTGCAATGTCTAAATGACTCATGAATCTCATGAGGTGACATATCATTTTAAGCAATCAAAATCTAATTTGCCATTAGCCTTTATTTCTTCAAAAGTTAAACAATCATAATCTTATTCTGGGGTTTTCATATTTTTACTTTTAATATATTACTAAAGTTTTTCCATATTTTATTGTAATAAGATATTAGATTAGTCAAGTATGTTTCTCTTCTTGGATTTAGAATTGAAAGCAAGTACTTATGACATCTGCATCTACAAATTATATGAATAAATCTAAGGCTCATACTTAGGAGCCACTATGTCAAGAGATCTTGTCAAGGAGGCGGAGAAGAGAAAGGAGATCACTATAATTCTGCACAGGGGCATTTAATAAGGCTTGGATGCCTGATTCACTGGAGTTTGTTCTGATTTATATACAGTGTCTTAACAAGGGCTTCATCTCCATGACCTCACAACTCACCACTTCTCTTGTTTTATGCTTCTTGTCTCTGGGTAAAGATTTAGCAGGTATAATCTCTGGGGTGCTTCTTATGCCAAAACACTGAAAGCCTAGATAAATACACACTATTTCATAATCATTTAGAATAAAAATATAGATTCAGGCTTATAGTAAAAGATAGCTATTAATGTGGAATTGAGCACAAAACAAAGGCAAGGATTCAAGCAGATGAAATCTGTTCAATTTGTTGGAAATCATGCATTGCTGTGAGAATACAAAGGATAAAGTCAACCTAGAAAGAAAACAATTCAGAGGCTCCATGTTATCCAGATATTTATTTGTGGAGGCTTACCCTAAGCAAATCAAATGAAGATCTTAGGATAATTGTTGCACTGTGATTTCATTGTAATACGATTTAATACAAGATACAGAAAGAACAAATATCTGTCCATGTATGGATGAATAGATAAAGAGAGTATAGAAAAAATGAAATGGAATATTACTTTGTCTTTGCTTAAAAGGATACTTTACCATATACAATAATATGATCAACTTAGCTCATTATATATTAGGTATGATAAGGTAGCCATCAAAAGACAAATACTACATTATTCCATTTGTTTTAGCATCTGAAATGACTAAATTCATAGGCATTGAATATGGAACAGTGGTTGACAGGGGCAGATGGGACAGACAAATGAGACTTGTTGGCAAGAAGTAACTTTGAGTGACCTGCTGGAGCCACCAATATTACACTATATATTTAAAATTTGTTGAGATGATATTCTTCGTGGTCTGTACTCATATCATAATGAAAATAAAGAAATTAATGGAAGTAATGAGACAGAAGTAAAGCATGAGAGACAAAAGTAGAGCATAGAAGGAGGAAAACAGTGAGGGAGACAGACAGGATAAGGGGAAAATAGAGTGAAGATAAGCAGTAAAGACTCCTTTCTCTGCCCCTGCAATATATTAAAGACTAATTCCAATGTGTAATGATTCACTAGGCATGAATTCGTTAATTACATATTGGCCAATATCCCCCTACCATTTTCTAATACTATACTCAGAATCTTAAAACCTTCCAATATTTTGCTTTAGCAAAATTTCATCTTTCTCTTATTAAATTTTTCCTCTTCCTTTCCACTGTTAATAAGTGTTCTATGCCATTTATCTTTGATAAGACCAATAATGTGATTGTCACCCACTGCTGATTCTTATTCGTACCTTCTTGTTGAATTCTAAAAGCAGATAGGACTGTAGGTATCATTCTGTGCATTTACAGGAAAGAGTATTATGAAGAGTTAATTAAATGTCTGAGAGTCATAAAAGCTTTAAATGAAATAGTCTGAAGAAAATTATTCTTAATCACTATTTATTTACACATATTTTGGCAGAATAATAGATCTCTCCAATAATTAGTCATCAATTGATTTTTAAAATATCCTTTTCTATGACCCCATCATTTCCTTTCAGTTTTATTTTACTATTAGAATGGGGCAAAGGCCCTAAGGAGTATCTGTGAGGAGAAGAGGTTGCCCAAGCATGGACCTTCCTACTGATCTCAGTTTTTCTTACTGAGGAAGTCCCACTGCATAGTCACATAAACTCTATCAGTGTCACTAAGAGATCATCCTCAGTACTCCCTTCAGAGGGAACATTTCATGTTTTCACAGACCACTTCACTGCCTTGATGCAATTGATTTTACACCATCCATACAAAAATATATGAAGATATGAGTATAAACAACATATGTACAACTTTATGTGTTTAAGTATGATTTTTTTTGTACAAGGGTGCATATGTGTGCTTCTATGTGTTATCTTAAGCATACAAGTCATATTTCTTTATAGGTATATATTGAGGATCAGAGAACAACCTATTCTCTTTGTGCTCTAGATCTTTTCTGTTGTTGTTGTTACTGTATGCAGTGTCTCTCACTAGCCAGGAACTTGCCAAATATGCTAGTCTAATTCCTCAGGAAGCCCCATAGATCCTCCTTTCTCAACCTCCTTGGAGCCAGAATTACAAGTATGCAACATCACACTTTCTCACTCAGCTTTTTTATGTGTGTCCTGGCCCTCATGTGTGTATAGCAGGCACTTCACTAAGCCACCTCCCAAGTTCTGCTTCTGTTTTTCCTTGGATGAAGTATTCCATATATAGGAATGTAATTCATCATTTCAGTACTATAAATTAATTCTGTTACTTATTTTTCCTCCATGATTATAATTTATAGACTTTGCTACTTTTTCAAAGTTTTAACATGAGCTTAGGTTTCTGTTCAACTTTATTTTATTTTCATTTTAGTTTTATTTTGTATTAAATGTGTATCATTTGAACATTTTTATGTGTCCTCTAATATTCTTTAATGCAGAATTAGGAGACTGAGTCTCTGATCTACCTCAGCAGTTGTACAACCTAGATAATTTAATCTCTAATATTTATTCACTTTTTAAGCGGACTCATAAAGAAATACTCTCTAACGGCCACAACTGTCCATACACAAATGGATCTTAACTAAAAATGGCATAGGTGCAATATAAAAGTCTTAAAGCTCAGTGAGATAGAAAATTTTAAAATAACTATGACTAGGAAATAGATATTAACAGAAATAATAATTTGGAAACAAACAAATAAAGTGGAAGAAATAAAGCTGGGTAGAGATCATATCTTACTGTTTATTGCTATAAAGAGACACCAAGACCAAGACAACTTTTATTAAAGCATATAATTGAGGCTTACTTCAATTTCATATGGTTAGTCCTTGTCCTCATTATCATGGCTGGGAGCATGAGAGCACAAAAGCAGACAGGCTTGCTGATGGGGAAGTATCTGTGAGTTTTATATCCTCATATGAAGACAGAAAGCAGAGGGGAGAGAGAGAGAGAGAGAGAGAGAGAGAGAGAGAGAGAGAGAGAGAGAGAGAGAAAGAAAGAGAAAGCACTTGGTGTGAGCATTTGAAACCCCAAATCTCACCCCAGCAATACACCTACTTCAACAAAGCAAAACCTACTAATTCTTTTCAGAGAGTTCATCAGTCAGGGAATAGACATGTAAAAATATGAGCCTATCAAACCACCACATTCCACTCCCTGATTCCTATAGGCTTAGAGCCACAACAAAAAAGAAAATGCATTTAGTTCACCTTCCATTGTCCCCATAGTTTAAGTATTAAGATTGTATGAAAGTCCAACATTTCTACTGAGACTCAAAGAACTCTTAATTGTAACCTGTAAAATCAAAATTGAAAACAGATTACAGATTTCCAATATATAATGCAATGGACTAAACATTGCCTCTCCAAAAGAGATGAAGTGACCATTGTGAGCAAATAGTGGGCCAAAGCAAGACCAACTCCCAGCAGAGCAAATTGCAAATTCTTCGTCTCCCTGTCTGAAGCCAAAGTACTCTTCAGAGCTCCAAGTTCTTCCAACTTTGTTAACTATTCTCTTGAGCTAGTTCTACATCTGATCTGTAGCTCTCCTCAGCTGAAATACTACATGCTGGCATCTCCAGCATCTTGGGGTCTCCAATTAAATCCAGGCTTTATCTTCAGAGCCTCATGAAATCACCTCTCTTGGCCTCTATGTAGGGACTATACTGCCAAATAACTGCTTTCCTTAATGCCAAGGAAGATTTTAGATAACCCATTTTCTCAATCCTTGACTCTAAAGGCAGAACCACTTGGCTGAAACTGCCAGATTCTTCTGCTTGCTTGGTCTGAAAAAATGATCTCTTCATGACTTAAATTTGGATAAGCTTTGACTTGTTGATGGTTTCTAGGTCAAGGAAATTTCTCAGGTTTATTCCTTCTACTGTTGCAGGAGTAACTATGTGGGGTCACATCCTGAAGTTAGCACTCCTTTTATTCCAATTTGAATCAGATCTTTCTTTGAACTTCTAATTTCCTTGAGTACAGGACTTGGCTCCAACATAACATTTCCTGGCATTTGTTTCGTCTCCTCAAACTGTACATTTTTATTCAAAGTATCTTTACCCAGCTTGCTCTTTTTCATTTTAGACCTGCAAAAGAGTGATCACTAATAACCATGTGACACAGACACAATACTAGACTATCTTTAAATCTCCTCTGCCAAAATCATTAATCCAAAACTCTTTAATTTAACCTCTGGCAAATTTTAGGGCAAGAGCAAATCTCAGATACATTCTTTACTAAAATATCCCAAGAATGGTCTCTTAGGACACCGTCTAATATTTATTCTTTCCCTTCTGAAACCTCTTGAGCTAGGCCTAAATAGTCTACATCGCAGTTAGCATTACTGTCTTGCGTATTCCTACTAGATGGCCTATCAACCCCCTCCCCCCCACTTTAATGGTTCAACTGCTTTTCTAGTCCAAAGCCCCAGAGATTCCCAAATTCCTCCAGTCAACAGCATGGCCAGACCTATCACACCAAATCCCCAGTCTCTGGTAACAACTTATTTCTGAGTTACTATAGCATTGTTATGAAAGGACACCGTGATCAACATACCTCTTACAAAAGAAAGGATTTAATTGGGAGCTTGCTCAGGCAGTCTGGCATGGATCTGGAGAAGTAGCTAAGAAATTTACATCCTGACCTGAAGGCAACAGGCAGAGGAAGAAACACCGTCTAGCATAAGTTTTGAACCCTCTAAGCTTATCCCTAGTCACACATGTCCTTAAACACAGCCATACCTTCAACAAGGCTATAATTCATAGTTATTCTCAAACAGTTGGCCAACAAAGGACCAATCATTACAAATGTTTGATCCTATGGGAGACATTCTTATTTCACACCACCAACCGATAATAAGCAAGAAAGCCAAATCAAATGAGATGGATTCCTGCTGGTGGCCATGAGAGGACAATATAGAAACTTATCTAGTGTGTATAAGTAGTAGTTCCTTCCCTTCCTTTGGTTTGACTCCAATAGACGTAGCCATCCTTTTTTATAATCTCTGTAGATGAGAGTTTACTTGTTGTTGACAAAGGATCAACTGTCCACCCACAGATGATTCAGCAGCAGGAACAGTTTCTTTGCTCATTGGCCTGGGAATGCTGGGTTGACTTTGCTCCAATTTTTGGAAGAGTGTCAACTAACTATAAAGAATTCCAGTCTTAATGATTTCAGAGCTAAAGGAAGTTATGTTACTGTGCTTCGTATGCTAAATCTTTTTATGATTGCCCATGCCTTACTTTGAGAGCTGACCAGCAGTTTTGAGCAATAATATGAAGCGAACAAGAAGTATTGTAGATAGTGTGAGCTATAACTCAATTGAAAAATGTTTGTAAGCATGAGGAACTGAATTTGGATTCCCAAACCAATGGAGAAACCTTGAGTACGGTGCATAGGCTTGTGATCCAACAGTTAAGAAGAAACAACAGATCTGACACTGCCCTGCCAGGCAGTTTTTGCTACTTGGTGATATCCATGCATGCCAGTGTAAGCACACGCACACACACACACACACACACACACACACACACAGAGAGAGAGAGAGAGAGAGAGAGAGAGAGAGAGAGAGAGAGAGATAAAATGTCCACAGACATGTTATTAAGGAAAAAATATTTCTTTTTCTTCAGAGATCTTACTTTAAAAAATAGTTCCACCTATAACTGCTGCTCCAAAGATTTCCTTCTAAGACTGGCATCATGAGGGGATGATTCAAAATGCACAGCCTTTCCACGTTCTTGTGTGTGTACTCCAACCGTCCCAGTCCTCCACTGAATACTTCTGTCTTTGCGCTGGTCCTTCTATGTGGAAATGATTTAGAGTCTTCAATATTGACAAGAATGTATATTCTGGATGGAAAATTTTCAGGGTACTGAGTTGAAAATTTCCATGGTAACTGAAATATCAACCTGAAATTTAGACAGTAGTGAAGGCCTTGGGTGAATGTTTCAACCTATGACAACCTTACACAATTAAAAAGTAAGAAAAGTTCAGTGATGTTTTGTCAGTTTTCTTAATATTGTGATAAACCTAGTAGTAACAAAAAGGAAAGTAAAATTAACACTAATATAAACTTCAATACTATGGGTATATATTTTAAAACATATTGAACTAACCTGTGGGAAAAATATTTCCAGTTAAATATCATTGATTAAAATAGTAACTAATAAAACAGTTAAAGTAACATAAATACAGTCAATATCCCTAACTTTTTCACTAAATACCTTGTAAATATGATAATTTTAATTTAATAGATTTGAAAAATATAACATTATTTGAATAACATTCTGGAAAAGCCATGAGGGAAGGTTTTAGCATGGGGACTTTCAGTGGGGACATATGTGTTCTTAGTATTGTAGTGACTCAAATATACATTTATTTTTGGACTTGACTTTATTTTAAATTATTCAGATAACTAAGAAACTTCTGATTATCTGAAAGAATCTCAAAACTAAGTACTCTTACTTTTTGATGACTCAAGTCAGCCTCCTCTAAAGCATAGAGCATTCCAGTGTGGAAACTGTTTCCTTCCCCTCTCTTTTCAATGTAAAGTCAATTTTTATTATTTGTATATATGAGGCATTGTGACAGGAACATAATTACAGGGAAATTTAGAACCCCAGTTTAAACTATTATATCCAGCTGTGTCCATTGTTGGAATACCTAGCACTCAGTTTTCTCTTGCATTACTGACTCACCCAAATAACCATAGTCGGTGTGAAAACAGAATAGACAAGTTTCTTGGTCTGAGATGAACAGCCCAAGTTCTAGCAACTTCATAGGGAACTTACAGGTACATTTCCAGGGCTAATGTATCTCTAGTGCTTCAAATAAAAAGAGGTCGAATCCCAAACTCAACCTGCATGTCTCTATGTTTCACTTGCTCCAAGTAGAAAATTGTCATGTGCCCTTTACATTCTTGATATCAATTAGTCATCATTTAAAAAGCATCCAAGCTTATGCAGAATCACCCATTTTCATATGTATCAGAAAGTTTCTAAGGTGGCTAGTGCATAAAAATAGAAGCTAAGAAATAGTAACACTTCAGACAGAGTTTGTAATCTTCTTGGTGTGGTGGTGGTGTATGCCTTTAATCCCAACACTTTGGAATCAGAGACAAGCAGATTTTGGTGAGTTTGATAACAAGCCTGATCTACAGAAATTATTCCACATCCAGGAATGCATCAGAGAGATACCATGTTTTAAGGTTAGGGTTAGTATGGAAACTAAGAAAGGTATCCAAAACTATGTATGATATTTCAAAAGTTGATCATTGTAGCATTAGAGATAAATAAAAGAATAAATACAAATTTGATGTAATGAATTAAGGAGGGCTTCAGAGAGAAGGTGTCATCTCAGCTTGCTATTGCTGAATAGAGTTTGGAGTTCAATGCTGGAGGATCAAGAAACTTCTGCAACAAAGACGTGACTCAAGATGACAAATGCTGCACTGAATAATTGTATCCAGTGGAGGAAGGAGAAGTCAGGGGCATGTTGCACCTTGTTCCTAAGTCTGGAGGAAATATGGACTTTAGAGAAATCAAATTTAGATAAGTTGGTAGACACACGATGAGAACAGATTTTTGGCTTTTATATCGTTTCTTTTCGTCTCTCTCCCTCTTCCCGTCTCTCTCTCCCTCCCTTCTTTCCCTCCCCTTCCTCCATCCTTCCCTCCCTCCACACCCCTCTCTCTTTCTTCCTTCTGGTACCATCCCTCTCGTTATGGAGCTCAGTTGGGCTCCAACTCAGATTCCTTCCTCTTCTCTCAAGTGCTGGGAAATTGGATATTTACTATAATACTGACAATGAGTTTTATGAGTGTTCTCTTGTGTATTCCACTGTAGCAGGTAAGGAGAAGGGACTGAAGGAGCTGAGGGAGTTTGCAGCCCCATGGAGGGAGCAACAGTGTCAACTGGCCTGAGCCCCTGGTCCTCCCGGAGACTGGACCACCAACCAAAGAATACACAAGGAGGGACCCATGTTTTGGGCCACATATGTGGCAGAGGAGGGCCTTGTTGGCCATCAGGGGGAGGAGAGGCCCTTGGGCCTGAGGGTGTTAGATGCCCCAGTATAGGGGAATGCCAAGGGGGAAGACAGGAGTGGGTGGGTGGGTGGGTGGGGGAATACCCTCATAGAGGCAGGGAGAGTAGGGAGGGGATAGAGGGTTCTCAAACGGAAGACCTGGAAAGGGGAAAACATTTGAAATGTAAATAAAATATCAAAAACAAACAAAAAATTGGTTTTGATGATGATGTCCATAGATGGATATTAACACAATGAATCAACAAACAATAACACATTTATAAAGCTTTGATTCCCACAATCTCTCATGTCAAATCCAAGGACAAAGAAATTTGTTTATTCTTGAGAACATATGTTTTATCATACATTGGCTTATTTGCATGCTGTCTGTATAAGGTAGTACTTACTGTATACCATTAGACCTACTCAAAATTCTGTTTCTTGAAAATGAGAATCAGGTCTTATTATAGTTTACATATCTAAGTAATGGCTGGGGATCAGCTAATCTAAATTGCATTTGTCTGATTTTAATTTGATTCAGTCATTTATCTGCTGTGTGGACATGACTAGGGAACGTAAGCTATAATAGCATTACTCTGGTTTCATGTTGTTTCTGATACTACTGGACTATTCTGGAATGTCTTCTTTCTGTGATCATAGTGACTTACAAAAAACAATAACTAAATCCTCTAAAAGAGAGTTCTTAATCACCAAGTCTGATAGCAGTAGATTGTGATGAAAGGAATGCTATAGATTTGTGTCTTTAATAAAAATTCACACATTGATCATGTACCAGTAATATCTACATAACAGTATCAGGGAATTTGCTTGAACAAACTTCATCAATGTTGTTTAGATTTTAGTTCCTTTTGTCATGACAATATTTTCTGTCTGAAGACGTGAGAGGCATGGACCGTATGCCATACATAATGAGACAGGTCTCAAATATGAAGACAGACAGAATGGGATTCTTTTGAGGAGGAGTTGTATTCCCCTGGAGGGTTCTGCTCTATCCATATCTCGAAGGCAAATCTATTCTTTAGATTGTGTCTCAGGCCTGCCATTTCCCTTTGCAACCAAATTGTTAGACTTTTGCTCTCCTTCAACTCCCAGACTATGATACTGTCTCTTACTTTCATTAAGCTACAGATAAATTGCATGTTATCAATCAGACACAAACAGCAGACTTACAGCAGTGACCTAACATTTCTATGGACTTTTCGATCCTTATGCATCTAGATGCTTACAAGTGTGACCACCTGGAGACCTACCAATTACACTAAGTGGCTCACTGCAGGCTGACTATTGCAAAATTCCTGCTTCCTGACCATAACCTCCAAGCTGCTGTCATTCTTTCAAATCCATAAAGAAAATGTAAACTTGTTGAGAAGCATTATCATTTGTTTAGCATTCTGTATAAGTACATCATACTGGGCTAAGAAAGAAGCTTGAAACATTTAATGAATGAATGGTAAAATGGAGAAGTTGGAGAAGGCACTGAAGGAGCTGAAGGGGTTTGTAGCCTCCTTGTGGGGGGAGCAACAGTGTCAACTGGCCAGACCCCCTGGGGCTCCCGAGGCCTGGACCACCAACCAAAGAGTACACATGGAGGGATACATGGCTCCGGCCATGTATGTGGCAGAGGATGGCCTTGTTGGACATCAGTGGGAGGAGTGACCCTTGGTCCTGTCAAAGTTCGATGTCCCAGTGTAGGGGAATGCCAGGGCAGGAAGGCAGGAGTGAGTACGTGGGGGGGGGGGGGGAAGCACCTTCATAGAGGCAGGGGGAGGAGGGATGGGATAGGGGGTTTCCAGAGGGGAGACATGGAAAGGGGAGAACATTTGAAATGTAAATAAAGAAGGCTTTACCAGAGCCTGACAAGTACAGAGGCTGATGCTCACAGCCAACCAACCATTGGACTGAGAACAGCGTACCCAGTGGAGGAGTTAGAGAAAGGACTGAAGGAGCTGAAGGGGTTTGCAACCTCATAGGAAGATCAACAAAATCAGCCAACTAGACCCTCCCAGAGTTCTCAGGGACTAAACTGCCAACCAAAGAGTGCACATGGAGGGACCCATGGCTTCTGGTGCATATATAGCAGAGGATGGCCTTGTTGGGCATCAATGGGAGGAGAGGCCTTTGGTCCTGTGAAGGCTCGATGCCCCAGTGTAGAGAAATGCCAGGATAGTGAGGTGAGAGTAGGTGGGTGGGAAGGGAGCATCTCATAGAAGCAAGTTTAGGGGGATGGGAGAGGGAGTTTTGGGGGGGGCAAAGCTGGGAAAGGGGACAACATTTGAAATGTAAATAAAGAAAATACGCAATAAGAAAAAAAAGATTCACTAGATAAGTTTGTCTATCAAGAGGACTGAACACAATGAATAAACCGTCAGTGCAAAAGAAAAAAGAAAAAAAGAAAAAAAAGGAAAATATCCAATAAAAGAAAAAAAATCAGCATGGTCCTCAAGTGGACAGTTACCATTAAAAATCAAATATCCAATCAATCGGCTTTTTCACAAGGTGAGTCATAACTCTTCACAGTTTTCATTTTTTGTTCTTTCTTCTTAATATATTCACATCCCTTTCTCCAAAATAGGTCCAGAGATAGTCTAAGACAAAGCTCTAATTCTCAGGAAACACTCGTTAACTTTCAGGGTCAATGTCAAAATACATGCCTTGCTAAAATCTTACAGAATCTTGACCTCTAATTTCAGGAGTCCAATTGAATAGGCTAAGTTAAGATCTAAAGCAGAGTGTGTATAAAATTACATGACTGAGACTTTGGTTCTCAGTCTCTCACTTTGTCATTCCCTGTTTGCCATATGCTGAGGATTTGAGATGATGTAGCTTATCCACTCACACTGAGTGGGTTAATCAGCCTCCTGTGGCTGTGAGCAGTGGCTGAGGAAGCTTAAGGATTTATTTTGGCTCAGGGTTTCGGAGTTTTCAAATGATGTTTGGCTTGGTCTCTTGGTCACAAGAGTGGGTAAAAAAATCAAAGTTTCTTACCTGATGGCAGCCAGTTAACAGAGTAAGAGATGGCAGTACAAGAGATGTCTTTGCTACCTCAAGCTGACCACATCTCACTTTACACCACCTCCCCCAATAGTGACATTTTATCATTTCACACGTATTAATCACCTTATTACTATACTGATAAAATAATAATAATCAATATTCAGTCACTGGATCCACTATGGGAGAACCAAGGCTTGAACACATGGGTCTTTGGGCACACATTTCATATCCAAACTATGATACCACATTAGTTTCATACACTATTTTTCTTTTCTTTTTTCTTCTGCATTCAGTTTCTTGGATAATGGCTCTTGTTGTGATTTATTTTTTCTAGTAACCATTCGTCAATCTACTCAGGATTCAATGTCATGTTGCCCACTCTGCCTTTGTCCTTATGAATTTACATTCTGTAAGTAATCTCTTTACTACCATTTTAATTGAGGGTCAAAGGGGACATAAATGAAATATGTGGTCAGTATTCCATTTGCAACTGAAAACCTATGTTTCTTCTATGGTTACAATTGCAATGAACATATTTGAAATTTAATTATGTAAAAGTGCACAGTTTATTGCTATCAATTATATTAGCAATATTATACAACTATTTTTATTCCCAAATATTTTAAACTATAAACAAAATGATGTTTATTAGCAGTAACTCCCAATAATTCCCTCTATCCAGCTTCTGGCAACCTATGATTTACTTTCTTTTCTAGATCATTAAGTTACATACTCTTGATATTTGATACAAGTTAATCATGTAAAGTTTAGTCTCTTGAGTTTATGTAACTTCTCCTAATATTTTCAAGCTTTTCTGTTTTCAAGATGAGGGAACATCTTTTCTCTCTGTGGCTGAAGAGTGTCCTAGTTCAGGACGGCAGCCTTTTTTTTGTTTTGTTTTTTTGTCCATTCATCTTTCAATGACTGGTTGCTTTCACAGCAACAATTGTGAACTTGCCACGAGAAGTATTGCACACATAGATTTAATAGTTATTGCTTTCACTTCCTTTATTACACTGTATTTAGGAATGGTAGTGATCACCACCTGTTCCCTTTATGATCAACTCTTCAATGACTGAAAGAGCTATCTCCATGGTGACTAAATGCATCCTCTATCCTCACCAATAGTAGAATAGGATTCTGGTTTCTTTCTCCCTCTGAATGTCTTGGTCATGTTTTGCTCTTAAAATATTAAAGCTATCTAGTAAGTATTGATATAGTATCATCTATTGATTGTAACTTATGTTTCTCAAATATCTGACATTAGGCATTTTTCACATTCCTACTGATAATTAATGTAGCTCTTTAAAAACATATTTAATTTTATTTATTTTGGTGGAGGGCACATGCACGCCATGTTGAGGAGGTCAGAGGACAACTCTGGGGAGTCTGTTATCTCCTTCTAGTGTATGGGACCTGGGGCTCAAATGCAGGTTATCAGACTTGACAGCAAGCGCCTTTTCCTATGAGGCCAAATTGCTTGTTTCCTTATGCAGCATTTTTCATTTTCAAAGAACTGTCTACCCAATTCATTTCCCCATCTTTAAAGTCTTTATATAACTGAATTCTGCTTTTCAGAATGTTGATAGTAAACTCTTTTCATATATGTACTATATTTTTGTAACATTTTGTGTTTATCCTTTTCTTCCTTCTGCATGATCTTTTGTTATAAAATGTATACAATTTTAAGGACAACCACTTTCTAGTGTGTCACATGCTTTTCCGTGTCATACATGAGAAAACCCTGCCATATGAAAACCACAATTTATTCCCATGATTATCTCTAAGGGTTTAATCATTTTAGCCCTTACATTTTGAGTAAACATTTGTATATTATAAGGTTCAACTTGAATTTTCACATGTGGACATTTTTAAAGAATCATTTTTTTAATTTTTAAAGAATCATTTGCCTAAGAAACATTTCCTAAGAGATAGCACTTACTTATGCTATCAAATTAACTGAGCAGTGGTCTGATGCTGTCAAGGTGAAGCAGGTACTCTACAGGAAAACTGCCTACACTGGCATGGGGAATTCATGAGAGCAAAGAAACTAACTAACTCTATGTAAGTAGCCTAAAATAATATCCTCCAGCACTCTATAAAAAAAGGAGCTGCGTTAGACCTCAGGACTGCATTCAGTGCCCAATAACAATGCCTATTAAGATAAAATTCACTGCAGCTTTCCAAGATGCTGTGTTGTTATGCCACATTCCCCAGGGCAATTCGAGTAAATGCCTGTTAACCCAAATGAGGAATCAGAGACAGACAAAGGAAATTATTCTACCAAAGTATCAGGGTGTATTTTCATTATTTACAGTAGCTTGGGTGACTCAAGGAGGCCCATGATAGCATGAAAACAAGAATACCCTCTCTCCAAGTAACTATTTACTGGTTAGTTGAACTTGGTGAACTTTGGTGTGGATCTTATAACTTTTGCCTGAGTTTTCCGGGCCTCCTAACTTTCATCAGCTTCCTGAATCTTTTTAGCCTCTGCTCTCCAAGAGGGAATGTTTCAATTTAGAAGAAACACCTTTATAATATGCATGTATGAAATCAATTTGTGGTTATACTTTGCCCCCTGTTTACATAGGTATGTGCTTGATGTTTTTTGTCAACTTGACACAAACCTAGACATAACTGGGTAGAAGAAATCTTAATTGAGAAAATGCCTCTGTAAGATTTGCCTGTAGCCAAACCTGTAGCACATTTTTCTCTTTAGTGATTGATATGTGAGTGACTAGTTCATTGTGGGCAATGCCATTCCAATGCAGATGGTCTTGGATTGTGTAAGAAAACTTGCTAAGCAAGCCATGAAGAGCAAGCTAGTAAGCAGCATACCTCTCTGGCCTCTTCTTCAGTACATGCCTCTAGATTCCTGCCTGGAGTTCCTGCCTGAAATTCCTGCCCTGACTTCCCTGGAATTATAGACTATAAGCTATAAGACAAAACAAACCCTTTCCTCCCCAGAATTGATTAGGTTGTGGTCTTTTACCACAACAATAGAAAAGTAACTAGGAGAAAATATATTCAAGTAATTTGGATATTTTTGCATATATATGCATAAAAATTGAGAAAGTCTGTGGATCCTGGATGTGGCCAATATTTGTTTGCAAAGCCTACTGCTAAATGTTCATGAATTGCACAAATTACTTAACAGCATGTTTAGCAATTAGGTATTGATCATGTTAGGAAAAACTTAAAAGTAAGAAAAAAGCCACCTCTATAGTGTAGGGCAATGCTTGTCTTAGAGCTTTTATTGATGTGATAAAGCACCATGACCAAAAGCAACATGGAGAGGAAATGGTTCATTTCAGCTTATGACTCTTGGGTCACATTCTATTACCAAGGAAAGTAAGGACAGGAACTCAAGATAAGAATCATGAGTTATGGACTGAAACAGAAGCATAGAGAGATGCTGGCTATTGGCTTACTCTTTTGTTTTGTTTTGGTTTTTGTTTGACTTACTCTTATGTGACCTACTTGGTTTGCTTTTCTATACCCTAAAATCCTTGTGCACAGAGATGGTACCACTGACAGTGAGCCAGATCCACCTACATCAATCATTAATCCAGAACATTCTCTACAGGCTTGTCTACAGAAAATCTCGATGGAGGGACTTTCTTATTTGAGTGCCTCTTCCTAGAAAACTCTAGCATGTGTCCAGTTTACACAAAACAATCAACAAGTACAATGCTAAAACTCCCACCAAGAGAGGTGAAAGAGAAGCAAGTATTTATCTGCACCACACTACTGATGTAAAAACACAAGTTTTGTTTGTACTGTTACCTGCTAGATGAACTCTGAGGATGCTAAAGTTGAGTTTGAAGAATCTGCATAGCTGAGGCCCTAATGCTCAAACTGAAGAGCCTAATGATGTACAATGAAAGCAGCTGCCACCTGTCGAGTAGCATTATGTGCCAGGCATTTTAAGCACCATCCTTTTAGTTCCCATAACAACACAACTGTTGGCTATTATTCTAACCATACTATATCCACTTTCAATGTGAAGAAACAGATCTGGTAACTTTAAGCAATGGACTAGAGTTCACATTTTGTCTTCATGAGAAGTCATGCTTCAATTATCCACTTACCCTCTGACTGTTCTGCTTTTCTCTTCCTTTGAGCAAATCAATTTAAAAGCGAGCTACAATAAATGCAGGTTCAACTTTAATTTTGGTAGTTATTTTCTTCTTGGAGTAGGTATATATTAATATTATTAATAGCATTTATTCTTTCTGTTTCTTGTTTTCTATATCTAAAATGAATAGTTTGGTAAACTGGCACTTAGAACCAAGGAAATGTGGTTTCATAAAGGTGTTTTATATTAAAAATGCTTATTACAGAATTGCTCTACTAGAAATATCAGTTATAAAGCTTCTGATTTTGAATTAGTTTTGGAGCTAATTAATTATAAAATCTAGCTATAATAATTTCTAGCTATCTAACTGTGGAATAACCTGTTAACACCAAAGAGCTTCTGTTATCACATCATCTAATAAATAATAGCCACAATCATAACACTTACCTTAAACCTACCCCAAGTTATTAAAAAGATAAAATATTTATCTAAGGGAAATTGCTCAACAAAGGAAACTGGATCCTTAGGGTTTGAATATGTTCCATTCCTGCAAGAGAGCATACATTGGGCTTAGTCTACACTATAGTGATGTTGAGGGGGTGTGACTCACTTGGGTCTAGTAGGAGGCACTTCGGTTACTGGAGAACAGCCTTTGCAAGTGAATGAAACTCTGCTACAATATGTTTGTTTTTCCAGTGCAGCTATTATGAAACCTTGAACCTGAGAAAAGCTCTGTGTTTCCTACTTTTCGTAATCCTTTCCTTGCAATCTGCCAGGGGTACTCACTAGATACAAACCCTGACACTTCCTGATATTGGGCTTTCCTAAACTACGAAATTTTTACTACAATAACTTCTTTATGAATTTGTGATGCCTCATCTATCTTATTATAGTAACAAAAAGTAGAATAGGAAGCTATTTTTACTCAATTGATGATTTAAGAATGCACATTATTTTATCTATAGCAGAACAAAAGATATGTTTACCACAACATCATTATGTAAATAATATATTTATTCAGTAGTTTAATCTTGGGAAAAATCAATACATAGTTTCACAGTAATTTGGAAGTTGTCTGTCAAAAGGGCAATATTGCCTTGCTATACAAATAAAAAAAAATGATTGTTGATATGTCATAACTGTTTGCATAGTGTCTTCCGACTACTTGATTGCTTCGGTGAAGTGGGATTAAACTGAAATGACTTGACATCAGTAAGAAAATGATTAACTATAATTATCTTAAAATATATTGCATATATTGGATGCTCTCGGTTATCTTGTTTTTCTTCATTATAATTTAATTACTTTATAACATATAGCCTTAGTTAAACTATGGAATATGAAGAGCTATATATACACATCTCAAGGGCAGAACTGTGGAGGTGTAAATTCTAAACTTGAATCCCTTTTTGTATGTGTTGAATATATATAAAAAAATGTTCCTCACCCCGCTCTTCCTCCCCCTTGCCTCTGAGAGGATGCTCTCCCCCTCACTCAGCCTTCAACTTTTCTGGGGCCTCAAGTCTCTTAAGTATTAAGCTCATCTTCTCCCACTAAAGCCTGCCTAGGAAGACTCCTGCTATGTTTGTGCCAGGGGCCTCCTTAGAAAGACCTGTATATGCTCCCGGTTAGTGGCTCAGTCTCTGGGAGCCCCTGGGGTCTGGGAAGTTGAGACTGCTGGTCTCCCTATGGGGTCTCCCTCCCCTTTAGCTTCTTCAGTCTTTTCCATAATTCAGCTATAGGGGTCCCCGACTTCAGTTCAATGGTTGGGTGTAAGTATCTGCTTCTGTCTCAGTCAGCTGCTGATGGGGCCTCTCAGAGGACAGCTATCACGGGGTCCTGTCTGTAAGCACATCATAGCATTGGTAATAGAGTCAGCCCTTGGTGCCCTCCCATGAGATGCATCCCAAGTTTGGCTGGTCATTGGGCTGTCTTTCCTTCAGTCTCCTCTCCTTTTTTGTCCCTGCAGTTCTTTTAGACAGGAACAATTCTGGGTCAGAAATTTTGACTGTGAGTTATAGTAACCTGTCCCTCCGTTTGAACCCTGTCTATCTACTAGAGGTCGACTTTTGGAGTTCCCTCTCTCCAGTGTTAGGCATTTTGGCTAAGGTCACCCCCATTGTGTCCTGAGAGTCGCTAACCTCCTGGGTCTTTGGTACTTTCTAGAGGCTCAATCCCACATCCCACCCCAGGAGGCCACGTATATTCTTTCATTCTGTTGGCCCTCTGGGCTACTCTCCTGCCCACCCCCATACTTAATCCTTTTCTCCTATTCTCCTCACCCTCTCCTCTCCCACCGAGGTCCCTCCCGCCTACTTCCCCTCCATAATTATTTCTTTCCCTCTTCTAAGTGGAACTGAAACATCCTCACTTGGGCCTTTACACTGGTTAAACTTCTTATGGTCTGTGGGTTGTATCCTAGGTATTCTGTACTTTTTGTCTAATATCCTCTTATCAGTGAGTACATACCATGTATGTCTTTTGGGTCTGAGTTACCTCACTCAGGATGATATTTTCTAGTTCCATCCATT
Organism: Uromys caudimaculatus; assembly: GCA_028551405.1. NCBI lineage: Eukaryota > Metazoa > Chordata > Mammalia > Rodentia > Muridae > Uromys > Uromys caudimaculatus. Next base: position 44,126,126 of record CM052716.1, read on the forward strand.
TGCCTGCAAAATGCATGATATTCTCCTTTTAATAGCTGAATAGTATTCCATTGTATAAATGAATAAGGTTCTCTGTGTCCATTCTTTGGTTGAGGGACTTCTGGGTTGTTTCCAGCTTCTGGCTATTACAAATAAGGCTGCTATGAACATGGTGAAGCACATGTCCTTGTGGTATGGTGGGGGCATATTTTGGGTTATATGCCCAGGAGTGGTATAGCTGGGTCCTCAGGTAGTAATATGTCCAATTTTCTGAGGAACCTCCAGATTGACTTCCAGAGTGGTTGTACCAGCTTGCAATTCCATCAGCAATAGAGGAGTGCTCTTATTTCTCCACATCCTCATCAACATGTGCTGTCACCTGAGTTTTTTATCTTAGACATTCTGATTGGTATGTGGTGGAATCTTGGGGTTGTTTTGACTTGCATTTCTCTGATGACTAAGGACTTTGGACATTTCTTTAAGTGCTTCTCAGCCATTTGAGATTCTTCTGTTGTGAATTCTTTATTTACCTCTGCACCCCATTTTTAAATTCAGTTATTTGGTATTTTGAAGGCTAACTTCTTGAGTTCTTTATATATTTTGGATATTAGCCCTCCATCAGATGTAGGCTTAGTGAAGAATTTTATCCCAAACTTTAGGTTGCAGATGGTGTCTTTTGCCTTACAGAAGCTTTTCAATTTCATGAGATCCTATTTATCAATTGCTGACCTTAGAGCCTGAACCATTGTTATTCTGTTCAAGAAGTTTCCCCCTGTGCCAATGAGTTTGAGCCTCTTTCCTGCTTCCTCTTCTATTAGAGTCAGTGTGTCTGGTTTTATGTTGAGATTCTTGATTCACTTGGCCTTGAGCTTTGTGTAGGGTGATAAGTATGGATCTATTTCCATTCTCTTACATATACACCTCCAGTTAGACCAGCACCATTTATTGAAGATTCTTTTTTCCACTGTATGTTTTTGGCTTCTTGCCTTGACAGTTTGACAAATTTATTTAGTGACTCCTCACAAGGCCATGTTCTACTGAATTCTCCCTTTCAATTATTGCACAAACATGGGAGAAGATCTGGCATTTTTCTTGGTAGCTTCTCTAATTTTGTTTAAATAAGCATCAGCAACACAGTCTGAAGAACTATTTAGCTCAACGCTAAGACCCAACCAAATGTATAATTGGATAACAATTATAGAGATTCAAATGAAAAGTGGAGTGGGCTAGGTTGGAGGAGAAAGAAAAGTGGTAAGAAAGTTGTTTTTGTAGTCTTGCACTTCATGCTTTTCTCAAAAATCAAAGCAGCTAGCATTGGTAATCCACAAAGCAAATCGTGAGGTTCAGCAGAGCACAGCATTGAAATCACAGAGGTTTTGGAATCAGATGGCCCTTGATTAATATCTGTGCTCTGTCACTCACCAGCACTGTCATCTTGGATAATTTGTCTTGTAAAATATCAGAGCTTGACTCTCAGAGTACTTACGGGTATTACATTAGATAAAAGGAGAACTGATAGCAAAATAGCTAGAGACAAGTAGATTCCTATATACTAGCTACTCTGTATTATTTTTAAAATCACTTCCCCAACTATGAATCAGTTTTGCAATATTATATTGAGGACATCAATAGCCTAGGAAGAAACTTAAATCAAGGTCCTTACTATATAACATCAGATAGCAAGCAGAAGGTCAGTTTGTGTGTCAACTGGGGAATGTGATGCTCAATGGACAGAAGCCCTGAAAGCAAGAGCAAAAGTATCTTGTAGCGAATGGTGAGTACCAGCATCGTTCCTACATATTTCAGAATTGGAGCAATTTTTAACAACATTAATATACGTTTTCTCATTTGTCTCTGAACAATCATAAGTGTATCCACCTCTGAAATTTTCAGAGGTTGGATCATCTGCAGGAACTAAATAATGCTACATAATTCAGCTCCAGTTAAAGGCCAAAGAATGTTGCTTCCACTGAGTGATATGTTAGTCAAGGCAAAAGAAGAGGTGGGTGCATGAAGGAACACACATCCCTTCATCTCAGGACATCCAAAGGCAAGTGGGAGAATGAACCTTAATGTGCATTTCTGGACACTAGCAAAACCAAATGTCAGGAAGGTTATTATTCATCAGTGTGAGGTCAACATATATTTAGAAAAATGCATCATACAAGTACAAATTATTAAACATTGATCTAAAATAATAGCAATCCAAACTTAAGGAACTAAAGTATCTCTAATTATCTGCTGAAGGTTTCTAAGTCTCAACGTACAGCATGTATACATACCAGACATAGCAGCATGAACCTTGAATCCTGGCACTGAAGGGTGGTGACATGAAGATCCACAACTGGTTTTGATGAATTGGAGAATTCCAAATGTAGTTAGAAATACTGTTTATAAACTATATGGATGAAGAGCAACTGAGGACTTGAAGTTGACCCCCGACCCTCCACAAACATGCATACACATATGTGTAAATATATGCATTCACTATACTCTCAGAAAAAAAGAGGCAATAATCTAATCCAGGTGGGCATGGTACACTTGAGTTTTGTATGTATTTAGTTTTCTTAATTCTGGACAAATCTAGAGGTCTATCTTTACCACCTTCAATATCTTAAAGCATTTTTACGTGTTTTATCAAATGTACTTCAAATCTGATTCCTTTTTATGATGGTATTTGACTTGTTTATTTTTCTAAAAATATCACTAGTGGTACTTTCCGTTTGGTAATGATAGGTTTGGTTACTTGGTTCAGATTTTGATGTTCTGGTTGTGAGCCTTTAACAGCTGAGCCATCTCTCCAGCCAACTTGGTTGACTTCCTGATTGAGGCTTAACATCTTGCTTTAAAGCATATTATGTTCGTTGTATTGGTAGGGGAGGGTTCATATAAAGAGCCCCTTGATTAACATCCATTAATTTTCTTTGCTGGCATGTAGTGATCTTCCAATTTCATCATTTATACTAAAGTTACTACTGTAATTAACAGCATTCTATTCCACACTTATGAGTCTACTTAGACTCACACATTTTTAAAAATATATTCATCTTTGTTCAATAGGATATAATTAAATATCAGCATTTATTTACATGAAAAACTTTCTCAGTAGTGAAGGGAGAGCTTGTTTATTCTGGGAAATATGTCCATTTTATGGCCACATAGTTATGCTCTTTGACCAATTTATAATACAGTAAGTAGGTAAACCTAAGAAATTCACACATAAAAATTTTGCATTTAATAGATATATTTAATAGATATACAATATATTCATAAATATATGTTATAAATATATTTTAAAGTGTATATCTAATTAATATATAATATGTCATATGCATATGACTTCGCATGCACATTTCTAATTTTTATTCACTACAATGCATTCATTTGTTTCTCCATTCCTCCATTTCATATTTGCAATATCTTCTCTGGCTTTGAGAAACCAAACACCTAGTATCCTTGGTATACATTCTTTACCTCAGGCTCTTGTAATCAGTCTCCAAATGAACTAATATGCTTTTTTCATTTTGGTCATTCTAAATAGGAAGGTAGAACAGGGAAGGAAGCAGGAGGGAAGAGAGACGAGGAGAAAAGGAAGAGAAAGGAGAGGGAGGGAAGTTGGAGAGGGGGGCAGAGAGAGGAAGGAAGAGACTGAGGGAGAGAGCTGAACAGGAGAGAGGAGAGAACAGACACTCATGTTTCTGAAGTAACTCAAGCAACACTGATAATTAACTGGAGACACTGGTACCAGTCTCAGTACTCCTGATGGTTTTACTATCCTCCAAGTCAACCTAGTTGGACAAAGCTGGGTTTTAAGAGCTTTCACCTGTTATTGTTCCCTCTTAGCCTCACCTTTAGTGTTGAAGGCAATATGATTTGAGACTTGGTGTTAGAAAAACAACAGCAAGGTGTTTTGTTTTGTTTTGTTTTCCTATTTAGGTATTCCCCATTAAAAGTAACCAGTTCAGTGGTCCACAATTGCAAAGTAACTTTTTGATTTTTTGCTGTTTTTTTTTTTTTCTTTACTCTATGTGTGGACAGATTTATATGCAAATGACTACACCCCAAGTGAACTCTATCCCATGTACTTAGAAGTACCACAAAGCTCTAAATGCAGTTTAGAGATGTCTACATTCCTAGTACAGTTCACAAAGATATCCTTTGTTTCCTTTGTCTATTTCTTCTTTCCCCCTCCTTCCCCCTCCTGCCCCCTCTCTTTCTCTCCTTTTGGTGCCTGTAAGTAGTATACCATCAATGTCATATATCTGGAGAATATAGAAAAGAATGTGTGTTTGAGTGTATAAAAATCATTTTCTACATTATTAATCTTAAAAAGGTGGAAAATTCTGAATGGTTTAGATTGAATTTTTTATCACCATTAATCTTTTTTTACAATCCAGTCGCTACCCCCTCCCATTGTGCCCTCTGACCGTTTCCCACCCCATTTCCCTCCCCCATACTAGGACTTTAGTATTTAACTCTCTCCTGGTGTGATTAATTAGATATTTTGGGTGTTCTGACACTTGGGTTTTTTAAAACAAAAATAACAATTCAAATACAAATCCCAAGGAACTAAATGCCAGCACGGTTACTTATCACTGTGAGGCTGACATATATTCATAGAAATGCACAAATTATTAACCATCAGTCTAAAACAATGGCGACCCAAACTTTAGAAAATAAGGTTTCTCTAGTTATTTCACTGACAGTTTCTAAATCTTAAAGTAAAGCATGTACCCAGGTAAAGGCCAGGCATATCAGCATGAACATGGAATCCTAGCACTGAGGGGTAGAGGACCCACAGCTAGCCTTACTGAATTGGAGAACTCCAGACCCTGTAAACGCAGAGGCAGGAAGAGTGTAAGAGCCAGAGGGGGTGGAGGACACCAAGACAACATGGCATTCTAAATCAACAGGAACAAAACTCATATGAAGTCATAGAGAATGGGGCAGCATGCACGGGGCCTGTTGGGATTTGCACCAGAAGGGGTCCTAGAGCTGAAAGGAGAAGTGGACATAAGCCCCCATTCATAATCTTGAAGTTATCTCCAATTGATAACCACTTGTAAATGAAAAGATAATTTTCTCCAAGTGATTCTCACTGGCTACATGCCAAGCAGTAGGTGGCCAACAGAAAATGAACTCAGAGGCATCCTTGGAGGTTCCTTGTCTAATAATGCCAGGGCTGATCTCTCTTTGGATCTCTCTCTCTCTCTCTCTCTCTCGCTCGCTTTCTTGCTTTTTAAATTTTTATCTTATTCTATTTTACTTAAGTAGACAATTTTCTATTTATCATTTTATTCTACAGGTTCTTTGCTTATATATCATGGCATCCAGTTTAGTGTTTTTGTGGGATTCCTAGGTGTATGAAGAGTGAGTCTCTGTATCTATATCTGCTTCTTCTGTATTTTCTTGGCCTTTATTGCTTTTGTTTTGTTTTATGACTTATTCTGATTTATTAGAATTTGCTTTATTTATTTTAATTTATTTTATTATTGTTCCTTAGAAACCTATTTGTTTTCTAATGAGAAAAAAGAAAGGAGACTGATCCAGATGGGAGGATGAGTGGGGAAGAACTGAGAGGAATAGAGAGAGGGGTATTGCGATTAGGATATATTATATGAGAAAAAATTCAATTTCTAGTAAAAGAAGAAAAAGAAGGAAGCATTGTTCTATGTTGTTTAATATAACTTTTTATTATGCTTTTTTGATACTAAAGAAACAAAATGAATAATTAAAATGAAATCTCTAGAGCTTTAAGACTCGCATGTTTGTGTATTATGTTATAATAACAGAGCAAATAAGTATAATTAAGACTTTAAGGATCCAAGGGGAATTTATGGGAAATACAATTATATGATAGCACAAGTGCGCACACGTGTGCATGTGGGCATGTGCACGCGCGCGCGCGCACACACACACACACACACACACACATGAACACATAGGCTCAGAAAATGGGTCAGGATGCAAATGTTTCAGTCTAATCTTCTGATGCCATTTAGGTCCTCTTGGCTTTGTCATATATAAGAAAATACACACACCACACACACACACACACACACACACACACACACACACACACACACATTAAATTCCGGAAAACTATCTTTTCCAAAATGTTTACTCTGCTCTCATTTTATTCTTACTATTTCTAGTTATATTTCCTCAATATTAATATTTATACTGCTAGACATTTTTGAACGGGGCTGAGAGATAGCTAAACTAGTAAAGCATGTCAGCCAAGCCTGACAACATGAATTAGATTCCCAGGACCCACACAGGAAGGGAAGAATGGGCTCCAGCAAACTGTCTTCTAACCTCATGGCAGCACACAATTACTTACACACACCCAAAACAAAACAAAAAAACTCCTAAATATGTAGTGGTGGGAAAATGTTCACTTTGCAGCTCAGGAATTGGTAGCCAAATTCCTACACAAACACAGGGAAAGTTTCTCTGTAGATACAAGCATTTGAGATATAAATGGAGTTTTTTATGTGACTCTGGTTTCCTGGGTCAGAGGTGTGTCTACACCTGCACTAATAACAGGAAACCAGGAATCTTCATTTATTTACCTAACCCATGAGTTTTGCTTACTATCGCTGTATCTCACATCAATTCCCAATATTTAACCTTATTTAAAACTCAAGAAACTGTTGAAGGTCACTTCAGCAGGATCAGCCTGGCCATCAAAACAGTAGACAGATCGAAATACTCATTATACTTAATGGCAAGTATCTCATAGTGATAAATGATCATGTTTTAGCATCCCTCTATCTGAATACTCTAATTATCTGTCAGGCTCCCTTGAACAAATCAAAGCATTACACAAATAATAATAATAAAACGCTATCACATTTATTCACTGAAATTTTATTAATAAGAGTTCTAAAGTCGAACATATTCATTTTATCGTACCTGAAGCCTTATTTGAAAGAAGTAATAGTTTCAGATTAGATTAAGGTAAGGTGTTGGAAAGTAAAATAAAAATAAAAATGGGATTGGCAAGATGTCTGAACAGGTCAACTTACTTGTCACATACACTTGACAACCTAAGTATAAGTTCTGACACCTAAGGTGGAAGGAGAGAACCAACTCCCAAAATTTGTCCTATGAACTCCATACATGCCTCATGACAAATGTACATCCTTGCACATAGACACAGACACAGACAGACAGATACACACACACACACACAAACACATACATGAAAGAATTAAAACAATCTAACAACAGCAAAACCTTTTCAGTACCACACAGCTATTAACTTCCAAAACTGGGATTCATATCTGTTTATGCTTAAAAACCAGGGAAAGGAAAACCAGGACCCTTAACCACTGTGTTAACTGAGGCTTTAACAATTTCAAAGTCAGTAAGTTTTGTGGCACAAATGGAAAATCACATTTAGAAGACTGTAAAACATGAACTGCTCAAGAGTCCTGTAGTTATTATCCATCCTATTTCTGTTTCTGATGTCCTTGGTTTTGCATATCAATTACTTAGTGAGAGTTTACATACAGCCTCTGTCTCTATCCTAATGATATAGGGGTCATTTTAAAGCCACAGGGCCAGTGAAGCAATTGTGTGGGTGACATGGAAACTGTAAACAAGGTCAGAAGAAGCCACAGATCTGACAGGATTTTTTGATGGATTAATGATTTTTGAAACCAATCTATAAAAGTACTGTAAATCTTAGACTAGTCTAATGAATGTTTTCTTATGAAATCTAAACATGAGGGTACATAATTCAGGCATTCAGGGCAAATAGGAAATAACAGAACTACAAGCTTGACATTCTGGCTACAAATTGTTCAGAAACAAAAGAGATCAGGAAAATATAAAAATGAGGAAGAAAAATAATAAGGATTAAATGTTTCATTTGCAGCATCTTTTAATTGTGTGTGCTCTCTGTATGGTGAATGTACTTATTAATAAGCATGTTCACATGTGAACTCCACATAACTGTGAATGTGTACGGAGGTCAGAAATTGACTTTATGTCTCTACTTTTAACTACATGTATATGTGCATATTTGTGCATGGACATATACATCTATGTCCAGTGCCTATGGAGGCCAGAGGTGTTGGATATCACTAAAATTGAATTTATGGATGATTATCAGCCACTTAACGTGGGTGCTGGGAAATGAACTTGGGCCCTCCAGTCATACACACTCTTAATAACTGAGCCATCTCTCCAGAACCATCTTTAATTTCTGAAGAAGGGTTTCTCACTCAATCAGAAACTCATTGGTTGGGGCTACCCTAGATGGCCAATGAGCTTCAAGGATGTCTCTCCCCTACCCTCAACCCTCTGGTCATAGGATTATAGAAGTGTACTGATCCGCTTTAAAAGGCTTTTTGTGTGCACTCTGGGGATCTCAACTACTGAAGTCCTCATGGTTGGATGGCAGTACTTTATGTACTAAGGCACTTTCTCAGCCTGAAGAATGTGTGTGTGTGTGTGTGTGTGTATGTGTGTGTGTGTGTGTGTGTGTGTGTGTGTAATGAACTACAGCATTTGTGTAAAAAGAGAGGACAGCTCATGGCTTGGGGCTTGCTGGCCAATTGGTCAAGGCAAGATGTTGGGAGAGTGCTAGAGAGATGGCTCAGTAGTTAAGAACACTGGCCACTCTTCCAAAGGTCCTGAGTTCAATTCCCTGCAAACACATGGTGGCTCACAACCATCTGTAATGAGATCTGATGCCTTCTTCTGGTGCATCTGTAGACAGCAACAGTGTACTCATAAACATAAAATAAATTAATCTTTGAAAAAAAAGTTAGTTGATTGAGAAAGACATGGACTCCATAAATGCATGTACATAACAAAAACATACATACACATAAATACCCCTCAACATATAAGCATTCAATGTGTATTTATATCTGCTGCGTTTTTATATATATAAACCTCATGCATTTGACCTCTTTGCTCTGCGTGTAAATACTTATGTAAATATAAGTGCTACTAATTGATACCAATGTATGGCACAGCTCATATCCCACAATAAATGAAAAGACGAACTAATAATTCAAGCATCACTGACAGTCATTTGTATCTGATCATAATCCATAGCTTTCCATAGGAATAGTTCAATGAAGTTTCTTTTTTGAGATCATGAATTATACATGTATCTTTAATTGCACTGCATTTAAAAATATTCTTGAGGGCAATTATACCTATTCACCAGTTTGTGTTCTGAATAACAGGGCCATTCTTTTCAGGACAATAGTTCCATCTATGCCACCCCTGCTACCTATCTGCATTCTGGGCATTATGAAACCATTCTAGTTACAAGTTCTGACATTACAAGATTAGCCTTGTTAATTCTATCTAAATTCAAATTACAGGGGAGGAATGGAATTGTGTGACCCCTAAGATTCAGAGCTGGAGCCTTAGCCCCAAACAGAGATGCATTTGAAGATACAATTTTTAGGAGATAACTAAGCATTAAAGGAAAATGAAGTCATGGTGCAGAGGCAAATCCAATGTAGACCAACAATCAGATCGTCTCACTGGGCCAAGGCACTTCATTTTAAAATGAAGTATACTATCATTGTCTTCCACAAAAGAGATTTGTTAAGACCAAATAGAATGATACATGTAAAATACACTAGAATAGATTTTGTTTCATATCACTCCATCTCATTATGATAATGATCTTGGGATTTTGTTTCTGCTTTTGGAACCTGAACTGCTCTTTTTTTTTTTTTTTTTTTTTGATACTTTATTTATATTTCAAATGTTTTCCCCTTTCTAGGTCTCCCCTTTGGAAACCCCTAACCTATCCCCCATTCTCCTGTCTCTATGAGGATATTCCCCAACCACCCACCCATTCCCATCTTCCCTCCCTAGCATTCCCCTATACTGAGGCATCTAACACTCTCAGACCCAAGGGCTTCTCCTCCCACTGATGGCCAATAAGGCCCTCCTCTGCCATATATGCGAGCAGCCACATGGGTCCCTCCATATGTATTCTTTGGTTGGTGGTCCAGTCTCTGGGAGCAATGGGGGCCCTGACCAGTTGACACTGCTGCTCCCTCCATGGGGTTGCAAACTCCCTCAGCTCTTTCAGTCCCTTCTCCAACTCCTCCATCTGGGACCCCACACTCAGTCCAACAGTTGCTGTGAATTGAATCATGGGTATTCTGAACTTTTGGGCTAATAACCACTTATTAGTGAGTACATACTGTGTTTGTTCTTTTGTGACTGAGTTACCTCACTCAGGATGATATTTTCAAGTTCCATTTGCCTGCCATGAAGTCATTGTTTTTAATAACTGAGTAGTGTAAATGTACCACATTTTCTGTATCCATTCCTCTGTTGAGGAACAGTGTTAAGAGGAAAACTCATAGCTCTGAGTGCCTCCAAAAAGAAACTGGAGAGAGCATACACTAGCAGCATAACAGCACACCTGAAAGCTCTAGAACAAAAAGAAGCTAATACACCCAAGAGGAGTAGAAGGCAAGAAATAACTAAACTCAGGGCTGAAATCAACCAAGCAGAAACAAAAAGAACTATACAAAAAATCAACAAAACTGGTTCTTGGAGAAAATCAACAAGATAGATAAATCCTTAGCCAGACTAACCAGGGAGCACAGAGACAGTATCCAAATTAACAAAATCAGAAATGAAAAGGGAGATATAACAACAGAATCTGAGAAAATTAAAAAAATCATCAGATCCTACTACAAAAGCCTACATACTCAACAAAATTGGAAAATATGGATGAAATGGACAATTTTCTAGACAGATAACAAATACCAAAGTTATGTCAGGATCAGATTAACCATCTAAACAGTCCTATAACCACTAAAGAAATAGAATCAGTCATTAAAAGTCTCCCAACTAAAAAAAAAAAAAAAAGGCCAGGACCAGATGAGTATAGTGCAGAATTCTATCAGACATTCAAGGAAGACCTAATACCAATACTCTTCAAACTACTTCATAAAATAGAAACAGAAGGAACACTATTCAGTTCATTATATGAGGACACAGTTACACTGATACCAAGACCTCACAAAGGCCCAACAAAGAAAGAAAACTTCAGACCAATTTCCCTTATGAATATCAAGGCAAAAATACTCAATAAAATTCTTGCAAACCGAATCCAAGAACACATCAAAATGATCATTCATCACAATCAAGTAGTCTTCATCCCAGGGATGCAGGGATGGTTCAATACCCGGAAATCCATTAATGTAATACACTACATAAACAAACTCAAAGAAAAAAACCCACATGGTCATTTCATTAGATGCTGAAAAAGCATTTGAAAAAATTCAACATCCCTTCATGATAAAAGTCCTGGAAGGAGCAGGAATTCCAGACCTGTAACTAAACATAGTTAAAGCAAGATACAGCTAACCAGTAGCCAACTTCAAACTAAATGGAGAAAAACTTGAAGCAATCCCACTAAAATCAGGGACTAGACAAGGCTGTCTACTCTCTCCCTATCTATTCAACATATTACTTGAACTTCTAGCTAGAGCAATTAGACAACAAAAGGAGGTCAAAGGGATACAAATTGGAAAGGAAGAAATCAAAATATCACAGTTTGCAGATGATATGATCGTATACTTAAGTGACCCGAAAAACTCCACCAGAGAACTGCTGCAGCTGAAAAACAACTTCAGCAAAGTGTCTGGATATAAAATTAACTCAAACAAATCAGTAGCCTTCCTATACTCAAAGGACAAACAGGCTGAGAAAGAAATTAGGGAAATGACACCCTTCACCATTGGCACAAACAATATAAAGTATCTTGGTGTGACTCTAACCAAACAAGTAAAAGATCTGTATGACAGAACTTCAAGTCTCTGAAGAAAGAAATTGAAGACCTCAGAAGATGGAAAGATCTCCCATGCTCATGGATTGGCAGGGTTAATATAGTAAAAATGGCCATCTTGCCGAAAGCAATCTACAGATTCAATGGAATTCCCATCAAAATTCCAACTCAATTACTCATAGACTTAGAAAGAGAAATTCTCAAATTCATTTGGAATAACAAAAAACCCAGGATAGCAAAAACTATTCTCAACATTAAAAGAACTTCTGGGGTAATCAGCATCCCTGACCTCAAACTGTATTACAGAGCAGTAGTGATAAAAACTGCATGGTATTAGTAGAATGACAGGCAGGTAGATCAATTGAATTGAAGACCCAGAAATGAACCCACATATCTACGATCACTTGATCTTTGTCAAAGGAGCTAAAACCATCCAGTGGGAAAAAGACAGCATTTTCAACAAATGGTGCTCTTTCAACTGGAGTTCTACATGTAGAAGAATGCAAATTGATCATTCCTATCTCCCTGTACAAAGCTCAAGTCCAAGTGGATCAAGGCTCTCCACATAAAACCAGATTCAATGAATCTAATAGAAGTGAAAGGTGGGAAAAGTCTCGAACACATGGGCATAAGGGGAACATTCCTGAACAGAATACCAATGGCTTATGCTCTAAGATCAAGAATTAACAAATGGAACCTCATGAAATTCCAAAGCTTCTGTAAGGCAAAGGACACTGTCAATAGGACAAAATGGCAACCAACAATTTGGGAAAAGATCTTTACCAATCCTACGTCTGATAGAGGGCTAATATCCAATATGTACAAAGAACTCAAGAAGTTGAGACTCCAGAAAACCAAATAACCCTATCAAAAAATGGAGAATAGAGCTAAACAGAGAATTCTCAACTGAGGAAATTCATAGGGCTGAGAATCACCTAAAGAAATGCTCAACACCCTTAGTCATCAGGGAAATGCAAATCAAAACAAGTCTGAGATTCCACCTCACACCAGTCAGAATGGCTAAGATCAAAAACTCAGGTGACAGCAGATGCTGGCGAGGATGTGGAGAAAGAGGAACACTCCACCATTGCTGGTGGGATTGCAAGCTGGTACAACCACACTGGAAATCAATTTGGCCGACCCTCAGAAAATTGGACATAATACTACCTGAGGACCCAGCTATACCTCTCCTGGGCATATACCCAGAAAATGCTCCAATATGCAATAAGGGCACATGCTCCACTATGTTCATAGCAGCCATATTTATAATAGCCAGAAGCTGGAAACAACCCTATCTGCTCTTTAAGGAACCTCCAAGGGCTGTGATTACAGGCACACACCCCTACACCCTGTTTGATTTTAGAAGAACTATTCTCTTCTATTTTCAATATGCCAAATTCATCTTCCTCCAAGGACGCCTAAATATTTTAAACTTCATTTTGTCTCTCTTAGTTTCTTTTCCTATTTCTGTGATAAATGCCAAGTCAAAAGCATATTCGGGAGAAAGCATTTATTTTAGCTCACTTTCCAAGTTCTTTATGGTAGGAGATGGTGGAGGCAGATATTGAGGCCACTATTTATATTACACTCACAATCAAGAAGCAAAGAGAAATGAGTACTAGTACTCAATTAATTTTCTCAGTCTTTTATATACAGCCAAGATTCCAGCTGAGGGAATGACCCCTGACAGTTAAGATGGGTCTCCTCCAATCACATCACATAATCTAGTAGAGATAATCCCTTACAGACACACTCAGAGGCTAATCCTAGTCTGGATATATTCTCACAGGTATTCCCAGATGCTTATCTCCTCAATGACTCTAGGTCATGTCACATTGACAAATGACATTAACTCTCCAATCAATCTCTTTCTTTAGATTAAAAAAAAAATCCCCTAATTCTACTTATCTTCCCCTTCCCAATTAACGATATTAGCTGTTTTTGTAGCTGTCTATAATTAAGAAAAAACTTAAGATTCAGAACTGCCTTCAATATTTTATATCTAATTATTTCAAAATTCTTCATCCTAAACAGTTTTACAGCCTATTTCTTCAATCATGTTAATAGGCTTTAGATCAGACCTTCATGAAATTTCTCCTGTCTTACTACAGAAAGCTTAACTGTTTCTTCAGCCTCATGACCTGCTTTCCTATCTCTACTAGACTGTTATTTCTTGCAGTATCTGTGGAGTGTGGATCCAAAAATAAACGTAAAAAGTAGGCCCAGTGATGTCAGGAATTCTCAAGTTCCCAACCTAAGAGCACATACACAGAATATCACCACACCTATGACAAGGTGAAAACAAAGATTACAAAAACACCTGCTGCAAGCAGGAGAGGAAGAAGAGTACATTTGAAAATCCATTCCCTATTATTTACTTGTGAATCAGAACACAAAATTTTGGATGAGGCAGGAGAGTATTCATGGAGTGGTTCTCAAGTACAAGTAACCATTTTATCCTATCTATTTTAGATAGATTTCACCTAAGAAAGGGATTTAATGATAAAATTGAATTGGGGCCCTAGCTGTTATCTTTCCATAAGTCTTAGATTCATGTAACATTTGACATCAACTGAAAGAATATCCATCCATTTTTTAAAATGTACTTGCCAGAGCACTCAACTGTGCTCAGCTAAAACTGTTCTATTCCATGTTTTTCCTCAAGTCACAGAACAGACTCATTTTCTCTGCTGGGATGCAAGTTATGCACAATCTCATCTTCAATGCTTAGGCAAATGTTTCTTTCTTTCTTTCTTTCTTTCTTTCTTTCTTTCTTTCTTTCTTTCTTTCTTTCTTTCTTTCTAAATAATTTATATTTTATTCACCTTCCATCTGGATCAAAGCCCTCCTCCCTCCTCTATGTTCTCTTCCCAGTTCTGCTCTTACAGATCTCCCCCATTACCTTCTATCCTTCTCCTCAGAGAAAGGGAAGCCCCCTTGGGTACACCTCACCCTGGGACATCTAGTACCACCAGGAATAGGCACAACCTCTCCTGCTGAGAACAGGTAGGGAAAGGGGATCCAATGACAGGAAATAGAGTCAGAGACATACCCCCCTCCAATTTCTAGAGGACCCCATGAAGACCAAGCTACACATCTTCTACAAATGTCTTGAGGGTCTTTGTCCAGCCCCTGCATGCTCTTTGGTTGGTAGTTCAGTCTTTGTGAGCCCCTGTTGGTGGGATATTTTTCTTTCATTTGTAGTATAGTAAAAGTTGGGTTTGCCAATATTCCACTATCCAAAGAAATAGTTACTTAGTAGCGATTGAAGTATAAGAAAAGGTGTTCAAATGGACAGAATGAGGCAAAACTGTACAGATTCTCAATTTCTGTTCTCATAGAATTTGTTATGACCTTCAGCCTCATTAATGCCTCCACTTCCCACCCCCTCCCACACCACTCACTGTTGCACCTCTGTCTTTTTCTTTTAGATCTAGAGCCTACATAGCATAGAAAATGAGCGATTTTGCTTTTAGAGCTGGGTTTACTTTATTTTACATGATGACCTCCAGTTTCATCCATTAGAATCATAGAATAAGCATCAGGAAGGACAGTTTTCAGGTTACAGAGGCAGGACTCAGAACATGTGCCCAGCCATCTGTTGATTCAGACGTTCATTAGTTCATTCTTTTAGAATTGTCTTTTGGGTACTATAATGGAAACCAAGAAAATAATCACAAACAAAGACTGACCTCTCTGGTTAAAAGTGAGAAGTCTTATGTATGGGAATCACATTGAATAAAAGGCAGATGCTGTTGCAATACTAGATCCTGATTGTTAGGGCTCAGATGATGAACAGTCATAAATGTTTTGCCCTCCAAATATGATAACTTCACACTGATGTTGGAAAACTGGCTTAATGGATGTTTATGAAATGAAAAAAAACTTATCTTTCAATGATTAGAAATTATGAACCAATGTCAAATTCATACTGGTTTCACCTATTAGCAACCAGGTATCTCATTTGAAATGCTGTTCACAATCTATTAACCAGTGTGTGGAATCAGTGGCATACTATTCGATCTAGCTTTACTCTCCCATTTAATGAATTTCCCCTCTAAACCATTAATCTGTCTGACAAAGATTGGAAAGATTGTGGTATTGAGTCAACTGATGGTTTCAGGGTTCTTAGAGGGACTGATAGTTTGAAGGTTTTTGTTTTCCTGCTTTGCAAATCTCATTGTAACCAACCCCCCATTCACACTAATCAGACCAATTTAGATTAAAAAGACTTTAGCTTCAGCAATAAGTTAGAGAATAACCTGCAAGCATAGATTCTCCATTTACACTACATGAGTCCAGGAGAATCTATCTCAGGTCACAGGTTTGGTGACAAGTGCCTTTGCCCACTAAGCCATCTTGACAATCTTAAATGTCATTTATGAGTAAGACAAAAAATAAACTGCATT
This sequence comes from Uromys caudimaculatus, assembly GCA_028551405.1. Lineage (NCBI taxonomy): Eukaryota > Metazoa > Chordata > Mammalia > Rodentia > Muridae > Uromys > Uromys caudimaculatus. The sequence continues at coordinate 44,142,302 of CM052716.1, forward strand.
GCTAAAGGATAAGTACATTAAGTCAAAGTTAATAAGAGTTAATTTCTTAAAAGCCAGATGGCAGGTATAGAAATATAAACATTTTCAATTTTCTGAGGAATTAAAATTTTTACAATAAAATTTGAAGACTTTTTTTTTACTTATAAAAAAATCATCAAGCACTTTACCATTTTATTCTTTATTATCTATAAGTCATAAAAGTCCACAGCAGCGTTTCAATATATAGGATAGTGTCTTAGGGTTTTACTGCTGTGAGCAGCCACCATGTCCAAGGTAACTCTTATAAGGACAACATGTAATGGGGCTGGCTTACAGCTTCAGAGGTTCAGTCCATTATCATCGAGGTGGGAATATGGTAGCATCCAGGAAGGCATGACGCAGGAGGAGCTAAGAGTTCTACATCTTTATCTGAAGGCTGCTAGCAGAATATTTGCTCCCAGGCAGCTAGGATGAGGGTCTTAAAACCCACACCCACAATGACACACCTACTCCAACATGGCCATACCTTCTAATTGTGCTACTCCCTGGGCAGAGCATATACAAACCATCACAGGTACTATGAAGGATACACAAGTATTAAAATGAAGTCCATAATGAGGGCATGTATTCAGCGCAGTATTCCTGAGGAACAGCAGCATATATACCAAGTCATGTACATTTAGCTTATAACTCTTCTATACTTCTTTTATAAGCCCCTCTAAGACTTAACAACCCAGTTGGACCAACTTGGCTTTTCTGTTAAGTGAATCTTTAAAACAAAAGATGAATTTAGAAGGTGCCTTTAGTGATTTAGTCATTTATGGGTCCACAAGGAGTGCTCCTTTCCCCAGCCAGTCACAGTGGCAAACATAGAACTGCTGCCTCAAAGTATATTTTGGATATCTGCGAATTAGCTCAAATTTCTAAGCATCTAATACTGTATTCTTTCTGAATAATGCAAAAACATTGGTTTTTTCACTCTAAAATCATAATCTTTAAATCTATAAATAGAATCAGAAGATCAATATGAAAGCTACAGTCGTGAGGTAAATTGGCATTTTTTTCTGCATTAAAAAAAACTTCAAAATATACTTATCACTGAGACCATAGTCATTGCACTAATTTTCAATCCTCTATGAACATTTAATGTTATCTGCTGTTAAAGCACTATGACTTATCTGCTACATGTAAACATTTCTAATTCACTATAAATAAAATACATCAATCATGAATTTCTATAAAAGATAATAAAATATCTTCTCTATAGAACAAAAGTGACTCTTGCTTAATGATTTTGTCATTTGAATCAGGCAATATGATTACACAGGCAATGATTTTAATCACTTTCCAACGAGAACAGAACAAGCTGTTGTCCAAGACAGGGAATGGAGGCTGGGAGGCTAGGTGATGTGGTAGTTTCTAAACAAGTAACAGTGGATACAGTAGAACAGCCAAATTTAGAATATAGTTGAAGGAAGAATGAAAAGACTACAGAAAAATACTGAATGCATGGTTGACCCCTGCAGAATAAACACTGTTTGTTTTTGCTTAAAAAAATATGTAATTACTGCATTGTTTCCAATTTTATAAAAAAATGAAACAACTGTATGGTTGTTACTAGTCCTGAGTTCCATGGAATAAAAATGACTCGGGGGTTCTTGGTTAAAGTCAGGAATTAATTCTTTCTCCTCAGAATGTCTCCTGGTATAGTTTGCAAAACCTGTATTAGGTGGTGTTCTGTCCATTAATAAAATTAGACATCAGAAACTGACCATTGACACAGTACTGTTAACAACTTAGCATCAGGGATGGGATCTGAGAAAGCAGTTTCCTCTTGGCTTATATAGGAGCCATAAATAAAGCTGCTCCTTAGACAATGATCATGCGAGAAGTTATTTTCTTCTACTGAATCATGCAGAATATACATGTTTGACTGATCATACATATTGCAGGCTCTGGAAACACTGAGCAGCACCAGACTTTTGCCTTTCAAATTGTACTTTTTCTCCTTTTGTCATAATAACTGATGACCCTTTCCTATACCTGAATATGAACTGAATTCCTAGAACTGAATATGTTCTGCAATTAGGCAGCCAACTACTTTTTATCAATAGAAATAAAGAAAAGGATAGGGTCAAAGGTGAGGAGGACACATCATCTGTCCCACCACCAGGAGTAACTCGGACCAGTGGGATCCAGGGACCCAGGAACCCGAACAGACTAGTGGCAAGAGTTTCTTTCAGTCTGGGCCTTTGCCCTGAGCAGACCTTGGGCACGAGCTCCTCAGCCAGTCCCACAACACCCAGAGAAAGTTCCACTCCAAGGTGCTCTAACATGCCCAGGATCATAGGATCACAGGATAACAGGAGCTTGGTCACATCAGGATCACAGGGTCGCAGAGGCAGTTGACTCCCAGAAGCTCTGTCACACCCAGGATCTCAGGATCAAAGGATTTCAGAATCACAGGATCCCAGCACAGCTAGTCTCGGAGGAGTTCTGACACAACCAGGATCACAGGAAGGACAGGCTCCAGTCAGATTAACGGAGGGCAGGTAGCACTAGAGATAACCAGATGGCAGGAGGAAAGCACAAGAACATAAGCAACAGAAACCAAGGTTACCTGGCATCATCAGAACCCAATTCTCCCACCATCATAGGAAGTCCTGGATACACCATCACACCAGAAAAAGCAAGATTCAGATCTAAAATCATTTCTCATGATGATGATAGAGGACTTTAAAAAGGACATAAATAATTCACTTAAAGAAATACAGCAGAACACAGGTAAACAGCTAGAAGCCCTTAAAGAGGAAACACAAAAATCCCTTAAAGAATTACAGGAAAACACAACCAAACAGGTGAAGGAACTGAGAAAATCCATCCAGGATCTAAAAATGAAACAGAACAATAAAGAAATCACAAAGGAAGACGACCCTTGAGATGGAAACCCTAGGAAAGAGATCAGGAGTCATAGATGCAAGTATCACCAACAGAATACAAGAGATAGAAGAGAGAATCTCAGGTGCAGAAGATACCATATAAAACATTGACACAACAGTCAAAGAAAATGCAAAATGCAAAAAGCTCCTAACCCAAAACATCCAGGAAATCTAGGACACAGTGAGAAGATTAAACCTAAGGATAGTAGGTATAGAAGAGAGTGAAGATTCCCAACTTAAAGGACCAGTAAATATCTTCAACAAAATTATAGAAGAAAACTTTCCTAACATAAAGAAAGAGATGCCCATGAACATACAAGAAGCCTATAGAACTCCAAATAGATTGGACCAGAAAAGAAATTCCTCCCATCACATAATAATCAAAACATCAAATGCACTAAACAAAGAAAGAATATTAAAAGCAATAGGGGAAAAAGGCCAAGTAACATACAAAGGCAGACCTATCAGAATTACACCTGACTTCTCACCAGAGACTATGAAAGCTAGAAGATCCTGGGCAGAACTCATACAGACCCTAAGAGAACACAACTGCCAGCCCAGGCTACTATACCCAGTAAAACTCTCAATTACCATAGATGGAGAAAACAAGATATTCCATGACAAAAAAAAAAAATTTATACAATATCTTTCCACAAACCCAGCCCTACAAAGGATAATAGATGGAAAACACCAACACAAGGAGGGAAACTACACCCTAGAAAAAGCAAGAAAGTAATCTTTCAACAAACCCAAAAGATAATTCCACCTCTAACAACAAAAATAACAGAAAGTAACAATCACTTTTCCTTAATATCTTTTAACATCAATGGACTCAATTCCCCAATAAAAAGACATACAACAACAGAATGGATACATAAACAGGACCCAGCATTTTGCTACATAAAGGAAATGCACCTCAGTGACAAAGACAGACACTACCTCAGAGTAAAAGTTTGGACAACAATTTTCCAAGCAAATGGTCCCAAGAAACAAGCTGGAGGAGCCATTCTAATATCAAATATAATCAACTTTCAACCAAAAGTTATCAAAAAACATAAGGAAGGACACTTTATACTGGTCAAATAGAAATATTTAAGGGGTAACTTCAGCAAGTGTTATAGGTATCTGATGAATCTCAGTGTAATGACCTTGGTAAATGCAAAGGAATGTTGCCCTTTGCTTAGAGTGAAGCCTATATATCTTCAAGGGAGAACACTGGAGGTATTTGAATTTTATGTTCACATTAGGGAGGTAAGTACTGTATATTTTAGAAGACTAGTATTTATTTTCTCTGAATTTAGTCAGGAGTTGTCAACTTATTTCTAGTTGAGCATGACAGTAGTAAGGTTTCAAAGCCTCCTGAAAACAAGTAACATTAAACGTGTGATTTATTAGATTAGGTTCTGTGCTATTTTGACTGAAGTCAACTTTCCTTTGTCATTTCAAAGGAGAAAACATGAATGGCCTATAAAACTGTAAGAGTTAATCTGTCAGAAATAATTTCCAATTGCATAATGATTTTACAAAGTGATTTAATTTATTTTAATCATATTTATAATGTGAAAGTATAAGATGGTGATAATATAGGCTTCTAAAGTTTTAGCCAAAAAATAGCATTTTAATTATTGTAGAAATGCCTATAAGTAATTTCATAATTTATAAATTCTGTATTTAATTTTGATATGTTTCTCATAATTCACCATTGTATATGATACTGTGATAGCTATCCCACAGTACATACGTGGTTTTGTCAACATAAATTTCTAGAAATAAATTTACTAGATAAAATTTTATGCATAATTTATACTTTGGTACTTGTTGGTAAACTGTTCATTAGAAATACTGTATTGATTTTTGTACTGTTATATGGGACATTTCTCTAAAATTCTCTAACAATTAAATTTTATTATAAAAAAATAAATAAGATTAAAAAAAATAAAGAAAAGTGCTTTAGTTCTAAAATAGCACATTAATGGAGCCTGTCACAAACCTGAAACATCAGCATTCTCTCTAATTTCATCAGCCTTTTCCAGGACGTACTTTGGGTCTCCAGAAAGACCCACTAGCATCACGGTGTTCAGCTCACAGACTTGACTGCACTTATAAACTGGCTGGGCAAAAGCAGTGCTGGCTCTCATCCTCTGGATTTGCAGTCATATAAGGCATTCCACAGGCATTACAAGACACTGCTTCATGTATATATTGTATATATTGTATATATTGGACCTAGATCTATGACCAACAGTTTTTCCTCCACTTTGATTCTTTCGGTTTGAAGAAACAGTTATAAATGACCTTTCAAGATGTTAGAACAAAACTATAAAATAATGAAAAGTATAGAAGGAGATAGTAAGGCACCTTAACATTTTTATCAGTTGTAACACATAAATCACATTGATCTCAGTATGGCAAAACAGAAATGTAAGAAAGCATTATTATGTTATCTTGAGTATGATGTATTTGGGCAACACAGCTCTAAATTTAAGTACATGAAAAAATCATGCATAGAAATCACATACATATCCCTACTCTGGTCTCTTTTTGTAGGACTTATATGTATATACATGCACACAAATATGTTTATACATAAACTTTATGCAACTGAGTGTGTGTTTGTGTGTGTGTATATCCCTACAATTCAGAAATATAGTACACAAATAGAGAAATTCAAACATTAAAGATAAACTGGGTCAAAATTAGGAAGAAATTAATTAGAAGTTGAATTAACTAAAAAAGAAATAATAGAAAAAATCATGATCTTCTTAATATAAAAGCTAAGCTACAAAGCAACCACTACAAAAATTTATAATTAATCTTGATTATAAAATCACTAAAACATGAAAATAAGATTATTTAGTTGTCAAAGGAATGAAAATGGAAGACCGTCTCTTAAATAGGTCTCACATACACACACACACACACACACACACACACACACACACACACACACACGTGTGTGTGTGTGTGTATAATTTTTCAAAGATGAAAATAAAAACAATTAAATAAATTCAATATTTAAAATTATAATTTCACAAAGTTTTATTTAATAACAAATAATTCTACATATCATACATGAAAAACTTTAACAATTACAGGCAAATCTGTGACATAGTCCCATTAATTTTTCTAATTTAAAGGTAAGTAGGGAGGACCCAGCACTTCCAGCAGATATGAAAAATGAGTAAGACCAGGAGAGTTAAGTTGATGCACAATTGTTCAGGCTGATATACAAAGCAAGAGTAAAATATTGTACCTGGAGATATAGATTATGAACCACAGATTTTACAACTAACTAATTAACTATCCTTATTTATATGTAATAAACTTAGAAACAGACATGTATATTTTTCCTGGGAACAATGTTCTTTACCCAAACAAAACAGAGTGTTCTCCATCCAATAGCAACAGATAAATGACTGGAGTAAACTTGGCATAAAAGATTTTAAAAGAGCACTATTTAATGTAGTCATAGATCTAAAGTGAAAATTAGGTAAAGATGAAGTTAGAGCAATGATTTACTAGTCAAATATACACAACAATTTTGATACTGTAAAAGTAATGTATCTTTTTAAATGTAGAAGAGAAAATTAACAAAAGTAAGAGCAGCAAGTTGTCTAAGAAGCAAAAGTAATTTTCAAAGACTGCAAATCAAACATCATATGAGAATGCAACATCAGGATTTTTTAAAAAAGCCCTAAATTATTTGCTAAAATATGATTTTTAATTGAGAAACTCTGAAAATATGAATGAGGTAATGTGTATTAAAATGGCAATATTTTCAGCAAGGCTCTTGCTTTATGTTAAATGTCAAAATAGAATCCATAAAAAATATCATTAAATGTAAAAATAACAACAATAGCAATGACAACCAGACAAAAATTACTCTACTTTGGATTCCTTAATTCAATATAAACATTATGATATAAAACATTATGATACAAAATTATCAATATTTGTGAGATTATTAACATAGCAACTGTCCTTATAAAGAATATCTACAGTGATCATGTAGGAACACACAAGTAATATCTTTGCATGTAATTATCAAAATAAGTATTATATTAATTGCATTTTCCTGCGCATCAAAGCACACTAGAATCTAGAACTTAAAACATGAATTGTGTTTTCTTCTTCTAGTCATTGAATAAAGAACTTTTCTCCCTACCACTGCACAGATGTTATATTTCCTTAAACTACACAGGCTTCGGTTGGCAATCTTACAATGTCCACAGTATACAGAGGAAAAAAATTACCCAATTAGTACAGATTAAAGGGATTCTAGAATTAAAATTATCTCATTAATGGGAAATACTATAGCATTTTTTTAAAAATTTACCACATTACCCAACTGTACAAAGACAAAAGAATTAGATAGTGTACATTATAGAGATCTCTTGCCAACTTCAAGTGCTGCTTATGGTAGAAGGCCGTGGGTGGAGCTTCCCAGGGAGCAAGATCTCCGAATCAGTCCTTTAAGGAGGATGGAGGCACCATGTAGAATTTAGAACAAGCCTGGGTAGAGTCTGTTTAAATTTACAAATCTTAATTACTTTGACTGAGAATGAGGGAAACCTTCAACTAAGGAAAGAGGTGAAGGATGTCTTCTGTATAATCAAGACCAGCAGGGACGTATTTTGTTTCAGTAAATCTTTGTATAAAATCTTTCCAAAGCTCAAACCTGAGTATCACCTACATAGATCATGCACTTCTTTCTACAGATGAAAAAAGAGGATATGTTTGTTTTACCTCTAAAAATCCATTAAACACAATAAAATAAAATAGCTAGAGAATATGTCATACTCCCATAATTTCAAGTAATCAGAGAAAACTAAGGCAGGGAGACAGTTGGAACCCAGGAATTCTAAGCCAGCCTTTAAGATATAGTAAGATTATTATTCTTTAATAACTCTAGTCAAACAACAACCTAAGTCGCCATAGTTTAAATCATAGATTCTGTGTGCTAGCTCCCTGCTATATTGGGAAGCCACCTATAATATATAGTTAAGTAGTACAAATGTAATGCAAGATAACTACTTATATTAACTTTAGATTTTGTGCTCTCCCCTGATGGCGTGGCCTCATTTTGTTCCAATTTCTGTGTGACTGGGGATAACCTCAGGCTGGCATTAGTTTTTGGTCTCTCCTCAAGGCTCCAATGTGCTTTTCTCTCTTGTGATACTAGAGATTTTCACAAGACACAATTTAGTGAGTAACTGTGAAAGAATTTGTTCCTACTTGTGTGTGTGAAATCAGTGCATGACATAAGAATCTCTCACTGATGATTCAGAAGCTGGTTTATATTTTTCTCTCCTCCTATCCTTAACAGATAGAGTCGAGATCTAGAATTCACATGATTCAATGTACTTAAGGAATTAGTTTCCCTGTACATCTAGCCCAATAGTGGGTGTGCGTGCATGCGTGCATGCATGCATAGCGTTTTAAACTTTAGTTTTCATATTACCATGTTGACCTATCACTGTACAAACACAAGCACACTGGAAGTGTTCTCCACTCAATATTCCTTGTAACTTACAAGTGATGAGCTCTGAGTCTAGTTTACTACCACGTTGTTAGCAAAGGAATGGCTGGAAAGATGTCAGTTAAGGATTACCCCAGGACACTACCTTTCTTTGTTATGTAAGATGGTAAAAAGAAAATATGAAGTGGGAAGCAGTGTGTCCAAGCATCTCACTTTGTGATCTGTGCTGCCTCTGCCACGGTATGCATGAGTGCATGTGAAAGGTAAACAAAATGCATTGTCTTTGAGATCAAAGAAGCTCCATCTTTAAGGAAATTTGTAAAGTTGCCATCTGGCAAACATCCATCCTCTAGGGTAGCATTTTTCTAAGAGCAAAGTACATACTGAAAGCTGCATCTTCCCCTAAAAAATTGCACTTTGCTTGGAGGCTATGCAATTTTGAATTAATCAGCAACGTTAAAACATGAAGCCAAGTGCTGACTAGTCAGGGTAAGGCACAAGACACCTTTGTATAGTAATAAAACCGCACTGAGAACCACTGTGGCTGTGGGATCTGGCTTGAGTAGTAGGGTTGAACACTCTTCTGTGAAAGTAAAATGTTCTACCTTGCGAAAATGCTTTGAATATTTGGTCTTTTGCAGGGCAGCGATATCTAAATTCACTTCTTTTTAAATTATTTTTATTTTTATTATTATTTTTAATCGTTTTTTGCAGTTCAGTCTTTATTCCCCTCCCGGTCCACCCTCCAACAGTTCCTCATCGCATTCTTCCTCCCATCTCCAAGAGGAACTCCCCACACCCCTATAACCCCCCACACCCTGGGGCCTCAAGTCTCTCCAGGGTTAGACTTCTTTTCTCATTGAGGCCAGACAAGGAAGCCCTCTGCTGTATATGTGTTGAGGGCATATCAGCTAGTATATCCTGCCTGGTTGGTGGCTCAGCATCTGAGAGATCTCTGAATTCCAGGTTTGTTGAGACTGCTGGTCTTCCTATGGGGTTTCCCTCTTCCTCAACTTCTTCCAGCCTTTCCCTAATTCATCCACAGGGGTCCCTGACTTCATACCATTGGTTGGGTGTAAGTATCTGCTTCTGTCTCAGTCAGCTGCTTGTTTGACCTCTCCGAGGGCAGCCATGCTAGGCTCCTGTCTGCAAGCACACCAGAGCATCAGTAATATTGTCAGGCCTTGGAGCCTTCACTTGAAATGGGATCCAATTTGGGCCTATCACTGAACCTCTTTTCTCTCAGTCTCTTCTTAATTTTTGTCCCTGCAGTTCTTTTAGACATGAACAATTCTGGGTCAGAGTTTTTGACTGTGGCAACCCCATCCCTTCACTTGATGCCCTGCCTTTCTACTGGAGGTGGGCTCTACAAGTTCCCTCTCCCCGCTTTAGGGCATATAATCTAAAGTCCCTCACTTTGAATCTTGAAAGTCTCTCACCTCCAAGGTCCCTGGTACATTCTTGAGGGCCCCCCCCCACCTCCTGAGGTTGTATATTTCCATTCATTCTGCTGGCCCTCAGGGCTACACGCCTTGTCCACCTCAATACCTGATCATGTGCCCCCTCTCCCTTGCCCCTCTTCCTCCCTTCTCCCACCCAGCTCCCTCCCTCCCTCCTTCTGCCCTATGTTTTCTTCTCTCTCCCAAGTGGGATTGAAGCATCCTTACTTGGGCATTCCTTCTTGTTTAACTTCTTCGGGTTCATGGGTTATATCATGGGTATTCTGTACACTTAGGCTAATATCCACCTATTAGTGAGTACATACCACTAATGTCCTTTTGGGTCTGAGATACCTCACTCAGGATGATATTTTCTAGTTCCATCCATTTGCCTGGAAAACTCATGATGTCCTCGTTCTTAATAGTTGAACAGTATTTGATTGTGTAAATGAACCGCATTGTCTGTATCCATTCTTCTGTTGTGGGACATCTGCGTTGTTTCCAGCTCTGGCTATCACAAAATTCTAATCAGACATTGAGAATCTTGGCCATCAAAAATATAATTTAAGAGAAAAATATTTGTATGGTTTTAGAATGTCTTTAAATATTATCAAGTAAGGATGTCTTTAAGTATACAAAATACCTGTTTCAGTTTGACTAGTACTTGTCATGGCTAAAAAAGAATCTATACATATTTGCTTTTTGTTATTGTTGTTAACATCAACTACACTGTGACATTTGTTGAGTTCCTCCATCTGGAAAACAACCTTTCTCTTTTCACTTGTGAAGATAAAAAAAGAATAAACAGAGATCACAAAGCTCCTAATTGCCAGGCAAAGTGGTTCAATCAGAGTTCCTCAGAATAAATGAAGGTTGAACTTATAGGGAAGTATAGTTCAAACATTGTTCAGTATTCAAAGGTATATTAGAATATATGTATATTTTCACTGCCCAACTCTACACAGTTTAATAAGAATGTAAAGATCATCATTTGCAAATTATACTAGCAGAACATGTAAAATTTCCAAAAGGTTCAAAATTACTTTAAAGAGATTAGAGGTATATTTCTGTGGTAGACTGATTTTCTGGCATTCACTAAGGAAAGCAATAATGATAATAATAATAATAATAATAATAATAATAATAATAAATTTTGTTGTTGTTATTATTATTATTAAATAAGTATGGCATTAAAATGATGTCTAGGGACAGAAGAGTTATTTCAGCAGTTCAATTACTTGTTATACTTGCAGAGGAGCAGTGTTTTGTTCCTAGCAAGCACATGACAACTCATAATTATCTGTAATCCCAGTTCTATGGGATACAATACCTTCTTCTAACTTCCACTGGTACCAGGCACACATGTGTTGTTACATAGTGATGTACCAGAGACTCACATCATTGTGGTTTTCTACCTGTGATACAATGGCAAAGCTTTCTCTCTTTCTTTCTCTCTCTCTCTCTCTCTCTCTCTCTCTCTCTCTCTCTCTCTCTCTCTCTCTCTCTCATACACACACAGACACGTACATAAATACAGAGACACACTGGGCAATATTCAATATATTTAGTCTTAGTGACATATTTATGAAATCAATAACCTCTTTATCAAAAATTAGAATCAAGAGATCCATTTTTTCTTTTTATTAACTTTATTTATTTACTTACTTAGCAACCCAATATCAGCCCTTCTTCTCCTCCCAGTACTCCCTCATGCAAGTCTTTCCTTATTCCCCCTTCCCCTTAAGAAGGAGAAGTCCCAGTCTGGGTGGGAAATATCACATTGTTGCATGACTAGGTACATTCTCTCCCATTTAGGCCAGACAATGTTCTTTTAGGGACACTGGATCCACAGTCAGATAGGCAGGCAATGGGCTCAGGGACAGCCTTTGTTCTAGTTGTGTGAGGAACCCACATAAAGATCAAGCTGCTAATCTGCTACATATGTGTTGGGGGGCTTAAGTGAAGCCCATGTTCAATTTTTGGTTAGTGATTCAGTCTCTGTGAGTCCCCAAGGTCCAGGTTAGTTGACTCTGTTGGTCTTGCTGAGTCCCTGTCCTCTTCAGGTCCTTCAATCCTTCTCCCAGCTCTTCTGTAAGACTCCTCCAGCTCCATGTAATGTTTGGCTGTGGGTCTCCGCATCTCTTTCCATTGGCTGCTGGGTGGAGTCTCTCAAAGAACAATTATGCTAGGTTCCTGTCTGCAAGCATTGCCCATGGGATGGACTTCAATTTGCGGCAGTCATTTATGTCCTTTTGGGGCCTGGGTTACCTCACTCGGCATGATATTTTCTAGTTCTATCCTGCAAAATTCAACAGAGTCTACAGGAATAGTTATTTACATCCACAAATTTCTTCTGTCTGCCTTAGAATTGAATGTCTAACTGAAATGCATTCTAAAAATTACAAGGATATTCCTATATTGCAACTCAAGCATTACCAGAGTCCCATTGCAAGAGGTGAGCACTGGCCTTGCCTTGCATAACAAAATGGTTTAAACTAGATGGTGATTTCAGATGCTAAGAAAAGGGAGTGACAATATTCCTTCCTTCCTTCTTTCCTTCCTTCCTTCCTTCCTTCCTTCCTTCCTTCCTTCCTTCCTTCCTTCCTTCCTTCCTTCCTTTTTCTTTTTTTTTCTAATTTTATTTTTACATCCCTCTTGCTGCTCTCCTCCTGGTCACTTCTCCCACAGCCCTTCATCCCTCCCCCTTCCCCTTCTCTTCTAGGCAGGTGGGGACCCGGGGACCCCATGGGTATCCCCTCCCACTGAGTCAAGCAAAGGCAACTCAGCTAGTAGAGCAAATCCCACCTACAGGCAACAGCCTTTGAGATAGCCCCACTCCAATTGGTCAGGAACCACATGAAAGTCAAGTTACACATCTGCTGTATATGAGCAGGGAGGCCTAGATCTGCCTGTGTATGTTCTTTGGTTGGAGGTTCAGACTTTGAGAGCCCCAAGGGTACAGGTTAGTTGACTCTGTTGGTCTTCCTGGGGAGTTCCTCTGCCCTTCTGGATCCACAATCTGGACCTTCCTCTTATTCTTCCGTAAGAGTCCCCTAGATCCAGCTACTATTTGGCTGTGGGCACCTCAATCTGTGTGTCAGTTGGTGGGTGGAGCCTCTCAGAGGACAGCCATGCTAAACTCCTGTCTGTAAGCCTACAAGAGTATCATTAATAGTGTTAGTGATTGGTGCTTGCCCATGGAACAGGTCTCAAGTTGGGTTGGTTATTGGTTGACCATTCTCTCAGTCTCTGCTCCCTCCCCTGTGTCTGCATTTCTTGTAGACAGGAAATATTTCGGATTGAAAGTTTTGTGGGTGGCTGGGGTTCTTGTCTAGATACAGGAGGTGGCCTTTTCAGGTTCCATATCCCCAACATAGTGAGTCACAGCAGAGGTCACCCCCATTGATTCTTGGGCAACTCCCTTGTCCCAGGACATGTCTTGTCCTGGAGATGCCCCCACCTCTCACTTCTGTCAGTTGCAGACTTCCATTTATTTTCGTGGCCCTCTGGCCATCTCTCCTGTTCTTCCCCACACCTGATCCTGGACTCCCATTCTCCTCTCCATCCACCCTCCTTCCCAGTTCCCTCCCTCCATCTGCCTTTTAGGACTATTTTATTCCCTCTTCTAAGTGAGAGTCAAGCTTCTTCCCTTGGGTCTTCCTTCTTGTTTAGCTTCTTTGGGTCTGTGGAATGTAACATGGTACCTTTATATTATAGAAAATATCCGCTTATAAGTGATTACATACCATACATGTCCCTTTGGGACTGGGTTACCTAACTCAGGATGATATTCCCAACTTCCATCCATTTGCCTGCAAAATTCATGATGTCTTAGTTTTAATAGCTAAATAGTATTGCACTGTGTGGAAATGTGTACCACATTTTCTTTATTCATTCTTCAGTTGAGGGACATCTAGGTTGCTTGCAGTTTCTGGCTATTACAAATAAAGCTACTATGAACATAGTTGAGTAAGTGGAGAGACAATATTCTTTAAGAGTGTAGCCTCTGGTAAGTCAATCACTCCCCAGTAGAAGACCACATTCAATTATATTTGGAAGCACAAATTAGTTTTGAAGAATTTAGAAAAAAAAGTTCCCATAGCTGAGCGTGTCCTGAAGAAGCATAGACCTTAGAAGAGTTGGAAGAAATTGAGGAGTGAATATGGTCAAAATATATGTATGAAACTTTCAAAGAACTAAGAAAAAGTAGTATAATAAACTAAATACATAAAATATAATGCACAACTGAATACAAAAAGGAAAGTTTATTGTGTGTTTCTGTGTATATTCATGTACGTGTTTTTTGTGCATAGTGTGTGTGTGTGTGTGTGTGTGTGTGTGTGTGCTTTTCTCTTTGTGTAATTGTTTTATGTAGGTATATGTATGTTTGTGTGTGTATATTTTTACATGTGTGTTCTGTGTATTTGTGTGTTTATGTGTACTTGTGTGTGTAGGTGTAGTTATGTGGATCTTTGTGTGTGTATGTGCATGTGTTTATGTTTCTGTGTATATATGTGTATAATTATGTGTTTGAACTTGAGAATTAACATGTGTATATTTAAGTATATACATTTGTTTGTGTTTATAAAATATATATTTATGTATATTTACATATATGTTTGTGTTTGCATGCATAGATATGTATGTTTATGTGTATATAAATTTGTATGTTTATGGGTATTTGTGCATGCAAATATTCATGTGTGTACATTTGTACTTTTATGTGTGTACATGTATATTGGTGTGTAGCATACATTTGTACATATGTATGTTTTTGTTTACACATGTATACATATAATTTTGTTCATTTACAAGTGTATATTATGTTTGTGTATACATGCATATGTTTCTATGTGTATTTATTTATATTTATTTTTGTGTGTGTAAATGTGTATATATGTTGCAATTTTCTTACTGATGATCAATGCCATATATAAGTGATACACAAGTGAATAGTTGAATCAATTAAGAAGTCCATTTATTCATTACTAGGCAAATTCATATTGAGTAAGAGAACACAGACTCAGAAAGATGAATGTCACATTCCCTGCCATCTGAGGCTTCTAGCTCTAATTCTTTAGATGTGAATACAAATCTTGTAGTAACTGCAGAAACCAGGAAAGTAAAAACCCTTGCCATGGCCGGGGTTGGTGGAGAAGCAATCAAGAGGGGAAGAGCAAGGTACACTTGGGAATGAAAACTCCAGGGGAGTTCTAATTAGGGAGCCAGGAAGAAAATAAAGGTGGAAGGAGGAAAGAGGGTAAAATGACAGTAAGAATATCTAAAAACCAAATGTCATAAATATTCCTACTATTAACTTTTAACTTTTTACGTAAAAATATCTATAAAACAGAAAAGTATGTGTATACTCTGAATAAAATTTCTCATATCTGGAACAACAATGTTTTCTCTAAGAGCCAAAGATCATCTAACAAAACCATTAATACCAGGCATAAGAAGCCCTCTTTTAATTGTTGATGAAGGTTGTCAAAAAAAAAAGTCCTAAAGCAATGTAGGCTGCTGCTTTTGCCGTCGGTTGCCACTCAGAGATGAAAAGTGTGTCCCTATATTCTAAGAGACCATGTACTCCAGATTCAGGACTGCAAGTGACCTGAAAACCTCCCCACCTAGGACTGTCATTCAAAGTAGCAGAAGGCACCAGCTAATTTCCAAAGAGAGGAGACTGAAACCAACACTTTTTACCATCTACGATGTCTATGAGGGTGCAGTACTGGCATACATTCCTCAGTTGTAATCAACAGATCTCTATTTGGAGTTAAGACCCACTCAAAAAGAAGAAAATCATTTCTGTTTCCAGAAATCTAGCTGACTACACAGGGATAATGAATTCATGGATCTATCCGGAGAATTTACCACTGCAACTTTACTAAACTAGCTTGATCTCTAACTATATTTTAAATATTTGTTCATATCCACACACAAGTGTAGATCTCACTGATCAACATGACTGCCTCAGCATAAATGTAACAAAACCAAAAACAATAGGCATGCTGTTAGGGACGGGAGGACAGCCCATGAGGCCTTAACCCTACAAAAAGAACTACAGGTAATTAAGTAATGCTAAAAACAAAGAAATAGTCTTCTCTAGGATCAACTGATTATCTAATATCAAATAGTGCTGAATATATATATATATATATATATGTAACATTATATATACTTATTCTTAACAGGATGTGTGTGTGTGTATACATGTATATAACAGCAATTAAATGAAATGGTTGTGAATTTATAAGAGTAAGGAAGGGTCTATGGCACAGCTTGGTGGGAGGAACGAGAAGTAAAAATAATATAACTATATTATAATCTCAAAACTAAAAGGAATACAAAATACTTGTGTAAAATTGTAAAAGAATTCTGTCCATTAATCACTTCAATATTCTTGCACATGGCCATTTCTCCCCTTCAGTAGCAGGACTTTCTCTATCAGGTCTCTACTGTAGACAATCTGGACTTCTAGAGTTCATGAACAAATGAACTTACATTTCCAAACCATTTTCTTTCTTCTGAATGTATTAACAATTTAATTTGTACATCTTTGTTGTGGGAAATGTTTTTTTAGTTCCTGCACTAAACCTTTGTTCTCTCAGACCTGTCCTGTTGGCCAGTACTAGTGGGCAATGGCCAACCTGCTTTTATCTCATGGAGCTCTGAAGCTCCACAGTCTCTCTACCCAGCACACTAGGTTCCCACTGGTGGGTCGCTACCATGCCAGCCCCATGCTTCAATACCCCCACAGCCTCTGTGGTGCACATCAGGCAAACCCACACTTTGATGCCGTATCTTTTTCTCTGGAACCCAGACAAACAGCTGTGAGGAGAAAAATACCACACAAACTTAGCTCAGAAACAATAGTAACTCAATCTCTGAGTGCAACAACTAAAACCTAATCTTGTAAGCCTAATTAAATCTAAATCCTCTGGAGGCGAATCTTTGTGGATCCACCATGATACCAGGAAACTCTATCAGCTACATCTTACCCATTATCTGTCCCCGTTCTAAAAGGACCTCTCTCTCTCCTGCTTCCTCCCCCTGGAAGTCCCTCCTACTTGCCTTGTGATTGGCTCCTTTATTCATTAGGGGATTGGTTCACAAGAAGTCACATAAGTATGTAACTCACTCCTTCTCTGAAGCCCCTCCCAGGAGGGTTGTATTAAAATACAAACAGCCCAAGGCTATCCACAACACATCTTATTTCTATAATAATAAAAACTTTTGGATGAATTTCCAAAGTATTGTTAGTGTAAGCACGTTGAAATTCTTAGCTTACTTCTCTGTCTAGTATATTGCCTAGGAAAATCTCCAGACTTTTCACGTCATTAACAATTAATGAGAAAATTCTCTAGTTTGTGAAATAAAAAAAGACAGTAAAAATGTACAAAGAAAATGGAATGAGGGAACAAAACGTGATAAGCAAAAATAAACCAAGAAGAAAACAAAACACTTCAACAAATGAAACAAACATTTATAAGTTGATGAGTCACAACTGCATAGTCAGATATCATTGAGACAAGTCACTGCATTTTCAAATAATCTATTCTTCTCATACATAGTTGTTTTTCCACTGTGTTTGCAGTTTGAAATTGCCTTCATTTTCTTTCTGTGATAAGTTGACTCGATTTAGCATCACTTTTCATAGGCTTATCATGCAATCAAAATATATTTAGAGTTATGTGTATTGTATGGATGTCTTTCATGCATGCTTGTCTGTACACTGTATACATGCAGCTCTGGTGGAAAGCATCAGATAACCAGGAACTGGAGTTGCAGATGGTTGGTGGCTACCATGTGGATGCTGGGAATCCAACCTAAGTCCTCTAGAAGAACAGCCTGTGTTCTTAAACATTGAGCCATCTCATAATCCCTCATCATGTAACTCTTGTCTTAGTTCTAATGTACCTCATTCTTCCAGCTCCTCTGTCAGCTGCTTCAGTGAATGACTGTGGTTCTCAGGGACCAACAAATGTCTATCATTCATGCTTTTATTTAATTTCATCAATCACTTAGTGACTCAACACTTTTCTTTGTGGTATTTGCTCCTTTTTCTATTCTATGTTCTCAAATACTTTCCAAGAACATATGTTAATGTCAAAACGAGATTTCTAAGTCATTTATCTGTAAATTGATTATGTCTTCATATATACTTTGTGTTCTCAGTATCTATTTTATGTAAGAATTTACTGTCCTCCAACTTTCTATGAGGGAAATATTAATCATTTACTGTGATTCTGTGAATCTAAAATTCCACAGGACACAGGTAGAGTTGTTTAGGATTCTAGCTGCCCAAGCTAGGGCTGTTCTGTTATCTGGAAATTCCTGAACAGAACTTAATCAGGACCATATAGTTTGGGCTTTGGTTTTTCTACTCTTGGTGATTTCTGCTGGCATCAGCAGTCTGACTCATACCTGCATGTTTGTGTATTCTGACAAAACTGACTCATTTTCACAAGATTATCAAAGTTCACCGTGACATCTTTTCATGTTTCTTTCCCACGTGGATAGCTCTGATTTTCTCAAATAAAGACAACATAGGGGTAGTCAGGAAGATAATATTACAAGAAGCTGAACAAATGTTGCAGACTTTTCACATTATATTTCCAATGTCATATGCACCACACTTACCCATCTGTTATACGGTGAAGAGACAGGAGACATGGTCCATTTAGGTGTCACTGCAGGGTTAGGCATCCTTTTTTCTTAACCATCTGTGCGATCTCTGGTTCAATTTAATGTATGTTTTATTATTTTGGTATCAGGACCTGACATAGGACCTCATATATGCTAAGAAGTTCTCTACGCTCTTCCTCCTCCAGTGACTTTAATACAATGCACACTGCTGTCCTAATTTCCTGTTCTTTAGTAAAAGGCTCCGAGGCTCTGTTCTTATATTAGCAGCAAAAATTTTTAGCTTATGAGAGCTACTCAAATATTTAATATGGATATTGAACTTATTAAAAAACAAATCTGCTTCTGGTTTTTTTAATTTTGACTAAATGCTTGAAAAATGCTCTGTTATGTCAATAATAATAGAAAATAATTTTTAAACAGAATTAAGGGAGATGGTATCTCTAAGTAACATAGTCTCTAAGTAACCTAGTTGTTGGCTTGTTTGCTTACCAGAGTCCCCAGTCCAGTCTCCTATGTCTTTGGAAATATGCCATTTCTTTGCCTCTTGCATTAAGGTAATTTGCCTTGTTGAAGTCAAATTCCACTCTTAAAAAAATATATACCAGCATGCCAACAAACTGTGATCTTTCTCATTGACATTTAAGCTGAAGCCAGGCATTATCATTGCATCAGCTGTGTTCAATTAAGTTTTCCAGGCTGTTGCTGGTAACTGGGTAAACATCTTGTTCTTTTGAAATGTCCCTGATTTTTAAAAACATCAACTAACATCCTAGAAACCATTTAATGTAACAACTGTAATTTAGATAATTATCACTATATATTCCTATCAGCTATAACTTTTCTTATACTGGAATTTCTCCCCACTAATTTCAAGCTAAATTTTACCACTTTCATTTCTAATATTTGTACTTTTAAGCCTATTTGTGTAATGAACAAATGTGATCTTTTTTCTGTATAATTTCAGATGGTACACCTCATGTTATGACATTTGCAGATTTAGTTACCAACTGCAAAACATCAGAGGGATCAAAGTCCCTGAAATAGATTTTCTTTTCATTTGAAATGTATTTACTCATTGGAATGCAACATCTCATTTACAGCAGCAGCCTGTGGAAACTCCCACTGGGTGTTCTGTGGCTGATAAACTCATTCCAATAAGTCTATGCTCAAATTAGCATAAAAAGGGCAATTGTAATAATTTACCAGAGTGCTCTCTTTTGTGCTCAGAAGCAACAGGAGAACTTGTACATTTGTGCAGTTCAAAAATATCATTTGAAAATAATGGCTCTGAGTCTTTCCATAAGGTCCAAGAGAACTACAGGATATGGGAAAAATTAAAAATCTCTAGAGGAAGAAATTAGACTCACAAGATAAATGGCTTCTTAAAGGAATTTGAATGCTACTCATTGCAAACAGGGATGCTGAGGAGATTAATTTTTTAAAAAATAAGGAAAATACACAGAAATATTCAGAACATAGTCAAATATCATTGAGATTAAAACAAACCCTAATCTTCAAGAAAAAGCCTTTTGATGCCTTCATATATTCCAACAATGGAAAATAGACAATATTGTGAACACAATGGTGTGGAAAATGATATCTTCTCTTAGTGTCTTCTCTAGTTTTACATACCAGCATCTAAGACTAACCACATTGTCAAGGATCTTCACACAATATTTTACAGTTACACTAAAGTACTATTATCATAGTTAGACTTCATTGTTGTAGAGACACAGAATTCAAACGACTACCTGAATATACTTCAGTTTTGTTATTCCACAGTACTGCAACACAAATGCTGACTGACTGCTCAATTCATAAGAAAAGTAAGAGGGAAGCTTCATAATATGCTAACCTTTGAGTCAAAGAAAACACCAGTAACAGATTATCAACAGCCATGGGTTGTTGATGCTCTGAACTTCTATTTCTGAGGCCAGCAAAATTAAATCCTTAAAAATAACAAATAAATGATCAAATCTTGAAAAAAATAGTAAAACAAAAATTCAGTGATATAATTTATTGATAAGTATTTATATCATCTACACTTCCCCTTCTCCCCCCCACCACCTTCTGTATACACCATTTCCCTCCCAAATTTATAACATGTTCTTTTAAATTTGTCTAAATAGATAACTATTATAAAATTAAGTTCCATGTTTCTGTTTCAGCCTTGTGAGACAAAACATTCTACTGCTCAAGAATCCTTTTCCTATACATTTCTCAACTGTTAAAAAGATCTTTCATGCAAGCAGTTCAGGTAGAGCTCAGATTAGATGATCATATATATTTCTGAGTCTCTGCCAGATAAACATTCAGGCAACAGTCTGTACCCAGGGCAGGATGCTGCAGAAGAATCGTGTTCCACATTCTCAAATCACCAATGGAAGAAAGAAGCCTCTTCTCAAACCTCCGCTACCTTGAATCTCATTCTGTTATTTAATAGGTTTTATCACCTGATTGTTCAAAGTAAGCAGTGGGATGGAAAGATTGACTAGTTTAAGCTAATCAGTATCCTTTAAGCTAATCAGGACCTATAGATAAGCAATTCTAAGGAGTCATGAAATCAAACTTGAGAAATCTGTAAATTTATGTAGTAGGGTGAGAACATTATTGGTAGCAGAAATCAGAGAACAGATGATAGGAAAACTTGCTAATATAATTTAAATATCTATAATAGTAAAGCATAAAATGACAAATGGTTCAAAGCCACTCACTCTATTGTATAGGCTCACAAATAGGAAGGTCAACAGTTGGAGGCTCAGGCTGGTGAAGGATCTGCCATCTTCAAAATGCATTTCCCAATATGGCCATGAACATGCTTATCACAGCCTTTTGAGGTCTGTGTAGGGTTGGTAAAGTCATAGGAGGACAACGTGAAAGGATACTTTTGATTTTTTTCAATTGAAGGACAACATAAAAGCAGGAGAGTTTAAGCAGCTTAAGTGTATAGGCTTCCTGAGGCATAACCCATGTGACCACCATTGAGGCCAGGGATAGGACATCACTGGTCTCCAAAACCTCATGTCTCCTCATTGCTATTACTTCCTGAAGTCCCAGATGTAACTTCACTTGGGACTTCCAACACCATAAAGTAGTCGGGACCTTTACATACTTTATAGATCAATGGACATAAGATGAATTTATTTCAATCATTTGTTTTCCTGTAATTCCAATAACTCTTAGTCCTGTAAAAATATCTATTTCCATGGGAGACTAGGATTCATAGCCTGACATTGTTCTATGGAGCTACCTGTCATATCTACCTAAGATTCAGTGTACTCCTTTTTAATGTTGTGTAGTTATTCTCTTTCCTGAAATCTTAGGGCAATGAAAGTGCAGGAGAGAGCTTTTATGAATACTTTCTAAGAAGAATATTTATGTAAATAAATAAAAAGTAACTATAAGTATTAGCGCCTTAATATTTTTGTTTCTGCCAAAATGAATAACTTTTATGTTTATCCAAAACTCATGATCATAAGCAAAAAATCATATTCTTGCTTATATATATGTTTGGAATTAAAAATTTGAGAGGAATAAGAACAAAGAGAAGAGACAATTAATTTGGTGTCAGTTTTTGAATACTTAAAATCATAGCCATGCATATCATTTGTCATTTGGTATGAAAAAGATGCATAGAAACCTGTCTCCAAAATTTCTTGGTGATCTTGTACTAGCTTACCTTTCAAATATATTGTACAGCTATAATAGGATGAACTGTATTTCCTTAAAATGTATAGGCTGGGCTCTAACTGCGTGTGTGATGATTTATAGACGAGGCCTTTAAAAAGCTAATTTATGTTAAAGGAAAACGTGAGAATGAATAATTCCAATTCAGGGGAAGACGTGTCATTTTAAAATGTCTTAAGAAACACAAAACTGATGTAATCAAAAGCACAGAATGGGCATAAAAAGAGGCATGTGGTCCAAATGAACAGAATACAACTTAGAAGCAAATCCATGTATGTATAATAAACTGATTTTCAATACAGATGCTAAAAACAAGCACTGGAGAAAGGGCAATCTTTTCCAAAATGGTGCTGGAAAGTTTTATATCTACATGCAAAATAATAAAATCTTTACCTATAACCAGTCATTAAAAAAAAATTAATGTAACTAGATTACAAATTTAAGTGTAAGACATGAGGCTGACAAAATAAATTCAGAGGAAATGCTTCAAGACACTGAGATTGACAGAGAATTTTTAAAGAGCAATTGCCAAAGGCATAGGAAACCAAAGGGGGCAAATGGGTGAACAGGATTCCATTAAACGGAAAGAATTTATTGCAGCAAAGAAAATAGCCTGAACAAGCAGGTAACTAGCTGAATGGGAGGAAATATTTGCAAACTATACACCTAACAAGGAACTCTCAAAGCATAAGAGGAACAAAACAAATGAATAAAAAGTAAGTGAATAATCAAGAAACCTAAATAGACACTTATCAAAAGAAGACAGAAGTAGCAAAAGGCACATACAAATGTTTAACATGACTAATTAGAGAACTGGACCTTGCTGTTACAACATCTACTTTCACATCAGTTAGAATGATTGTTGTCAAAGAATAAAGAAAATAAGTATTCTATGATATGGAGACAAGAGAACCCTGGCACATTCCTTGTAGAATGTTGTTAGTATGGCCATTGTAGTCAGCACCCATAGAGATGCATCTTTAAAATAGTATTATAATAGGACCCATAAATCATACTACCTGGTATATATTCAATGAAAATGAAGCCAGGCTGTCAAAGAGACATAGGTATTCTGATGTTTACTGACTTATAATTTACAAAATCCCAGGCATGCAGCTAAGTATGTACCCATGAGTAGATGGACTGATATTGATCATATAGTATATTAATGTGCTGAAGTTTACTTACCCACAAAGCAGGTTGAAACTATGTAGTTGGCAGGAAACCAGATAAAATAGAAGATATCGTATTAGCCAAAGTAAGTGATTCCCCCAGGCAAACAAAGAAACAAAAGTACTACACTGTCGATACAGTTTTTACATGTATGTTTGCACACAGAGACATAACATGAAAATCAAACTGAAAATATTTGAGAAGAGAAAGTGGAAGGGGAGGGAGAAAGGAGAAGTGACAGAGTGAATGTTGTCAGAGTCCATGCTCTGCTTGATCAATAGTCCCCTGATGCTCATTGCGTCACACAATGAATGTAAACGAACAAGAAAAAGAACATGTGGTAAAATTACAAAATGGAATACGGTTTAACAAAAACAAGCATGAAATACTGTTATTTGGAAAAATTGTGGATGAAACTGGAGATTGGATGAAACTAGAGATTATGTCAAGTACAGTAGGCCAGACAAAGAAAGGTAACACTGCATGTGTTCTCACCCGCACCTGGTTCCTAAGGAAGCTGACTTTATAGAAGCTGAATATAGGAAGGTGGTTAATACATGTTTAGCTAGGATAGAAGATGGAGAGCTGGGAAATGTTTAATGAATGGATACTAGAAGCCAGGATCAGGACATTCTGGTTGTCACTGCATGGTGAGAGGAATATAGAAAATAAGACAGTGTACAATTTTAAATGCTAGAAATGATTGTGAAAGTTAGTATCAAGAGAAATGGGAAATGTGGGAATCGATGTATTATTTATTTTAAATATTACACAATTACCCATGTATCCAAAATTACACTGCTGCAGGTTGCTCCGTAGCTGCTATATACTCCAATGCTGGCCTCAAGATCTGGTTGCCTCCTTGAGCAGATTCTCACTTTTACCAAATGATTCTATGTAAATTTTGTTCATCTAGTTCTCTAACTGGTTAAGTAGCACATTACTTAACCAGTTAGTAGCCAATTACTGGGAAGACTACAGATGGTAGGTCTCCATTACTGGGTTGGGGGTCACAGATAGGTACCAGAAGGGAAGAGGAGTATGATGATTTGTATATACTTGGTCTAGGAAGTGGCACTATTAGGAGGTGTGGCCTTGTTGAATAGGTGTGTCACTGTGGCCAGTCCCAATTAAATGTTGTCCATGACTTGGTCATGGTATCTGTTCACAGCATTAAAACGTTAACTAAGACAAGGAGGAAGAAGGAAAGAGAAGAGAAGGAAAGAAGAGAAAGAAGACATAGAGAACAGGAGGTCTCCATTAGACATAATGCACCAGGAGCTGGTTGACTGGGTCATATTAATAACTGATATTTACATTTCAATTCATAACAGTAGCAAAATTGCAATTATAAAGTAGCGACAAAAATGATTTTATAAATTTTATAATTGGGTGTCTCTAGAACATGATGAATTGCATTAAAAAGACACAATATTAGGAAGGTTGAGAACCCACTGGTATAGACGATGATAATTTTCAATTATACTGCATTGTCCTCTTAAGGGGAATTTTGAAAGTAAGCCATGTGAGAAGTAAGAAAACTCAGAATGAGGGACTAACTTCCCTCATTGTATAATTTCTCACTGGTAATATTTCTCACAATCTTCCAATCATGACACCGCATATACAGCATCATTTTTTAATGTTTTATGTACAAAAAGATTATGGCTTTATAATTTCTTTGTTCTGTTTTTATAGTCAGAGTGCCTGCATAAGATTATGTTAATGGATTTACATACATACATGCTGATGTCTGTGTTCTAAGAAACAGAAAACCTTAGTCTAAGAGGATTTAAGCTGGTGTTTCCTTCTGCTTGTAATCCTTCCTCTCCTCAGTTCATGTGTTTTCCCTCACTTGTTGGAGGGGTGTCATTGTCTTAGTAAAATATGTAAAAAAAAAATTTGTTCATAACAATGTATTTTCAAAGTTCAAAGCATCCAGTTTTTATTTGAGGGCTCCTAAGGAGATAGTCAAAGAGAAGAATAGGTTTGATTAACAGAGTCAAAAGCCCTTAGAGTTATATTATAGTGAAACAGACATATCCCATTTTCAGTGAGAAGAGCACTTTCATTTTGAAAAAGAACATTGCAAGGATGTGAGTTGTATACACCAAACCCTGGTGTAACTGCAGCCATGGTTTCTATTTCCATTGGAGCCCAATGATTCAGTTCACCTTAAAAACAGACTTATTGGCTGCTGGACTCTTCCACCTGCTGTGGACAACATTGTCTGCGTTATTCTGTAATCAGACCTACTGAGTAATGATGCTATAATAATAGGAGGGTTTGGACAAATCACTTATTTCTATTTTCCAAGTTATCTACCTACAAAGGAGCCTTTGGTGGAAAGGACATAAAAGCTCTGGCTTACAGGAGCAATTCCAAGGACAAAGACAGTCATTTAAAGGTCTATTAGGAAAGTCTGTAGCTAAACATTTACTAAATTGCATGCTCCTATATCTGAGGTGAAAGAAAATCTTAGGTTGAAAACTTTGAAGGTGGTTTTGGTGTCCTTGTGTCCCCATCCCTACACCCAGGCCCTGTCTATCTACTAGAGGTGGTCTCTTCAGGTTCTGTATCCCCACTGTTGGGCATTTCAGCTAAGGTCACCCACATTGATTCCTGGGAACCTCCCACATCCAAGGTCTCTGGGACTTTCTAGAGGTTACCCCCACCCTCTCTTCCCCACAGATGTATATTTCCATTCATTCTCTTGGCTCTCTGGGCTTCTCTCCCATTTCTCCCCATACCTGATCCTACCTGCCTGTTACCCTCTTCCACCCAGATCCCTTCCTCTATCTGCCTCCCATGATTACTTTATTCCACCTTCTAAGTGGGATTGAAGCATCCTCTCTTGGGCCTTTCTCCTTGTTTAACTTCTTAGGGTCTATGGGGGTATACCATAGGTATTCTGTACTTTTTGGCTAATATCCACTTATCAGTGAGTACATACCATGCATGTCCTTTTGGGTGTGGGTTACCTCACTCAGGATGATATTTTCTAGTTTTATTCATTTGCCTGCAGAATTCATGATGCTCTTGGTTTCAATAGCTGAATAGTATTCCATTGTGTTAATGAACCACATTTTCTGTATCCATTCTTCTGTTGAGGGGGGGCACCAAAAACTGACATTATTACTGATGCTGTGTTGTGCTACATTATACACTCTCCTGCAACAGCACAGTAGTCATCACCAGTGAGCTTGTCCATGTCTAGAGAGAAATGAGCGATGTTAATCAGTTAATTACCTTTAAGCCACACCGAAGGCTGCACTGTATGGCAGGAGGACCATGCAGCCCATTATTAGATGTCTTTATTCAAATCACGAGTTTCTGGAGATCAAGTTCATGTGAAAACAGCAATACTATAAAATATCTGTGAACCCTTCCTTACAGATTCCCACAAAACACACACATTCTCTTCTCTATTGCTATTATTGCATAATGATCTATCTCTAAACTTATTCTCAAACACCAGTGATCCATCATCACTCACAAAACCATTGGTCTTAACACATTGATGTTGCTACTATAATTTCTACCCTATCTGTCAACTTAACAGTGATGAGAGAAGGTTTCAAGTAACATTTCACAACGTCCTGTTATAAATCACACGGTTAGTTCTTCTGATTGGAACATTTCCCTAATAAAAGTGATCTGTAATTGGGGTTGGAAAGATGACTCAGTAGTAGAAAACACTTCTTGCTTTTGCAGAACCAAACATGGGTTTGGCTTCCAGTATTTGTAAGGATAGCCAACAAGCTTCCATAACTCCAGGAAATCCATCGCCTCCTTCTGTCCTAACAGGCACTGCACACACACAGTTCACTCATACAGATGCAGGCAAAACACTGGTACACATAAAATATAAATAAATCTTTTTAAACAAATATAAATTAAATTAGTACATTTCTATAGAATTTATTTGGAATAAAATGGTAGAATTTAATTAGAGGACAGCTAAAGGATAATGAAAAGTAGTATTTGACACAAGGAAAATTCTAATCATTTGTCAACTATGATATAAATTTGCTTATTTTGAGACTATAAATGATAGGATAATTCTCTTGTGGAAATCATGAATTATCCATGTGTTTATATCTCTGAAAAGTTTTCTAGGATGGCATAGTGTTACCTGTGCCTGACTGAATTCACTACCTAGGCAAAGGCAAATTAATTGATTTCTTGTGCCTTAGATCCTTCATGAAGAAATGGGGCAGTAATAGGTTTAGTCTCTTGGGAAGAGATAAGAACTGAGTAAAATAATCAACTCTGGGCCTGATTCATGCACATACTTAGGAAGTTCTTAGTAAATATTAATGGGTAGTAGTAATATTTCAGAAATTTATTTGATCACAGAAATACATATTGAAAATTTTAGAACTAAAGATAGATTCAATTGAGGGTAATTTTGTAGTCATAGAGTTTTTTTGGTTTTGTTTGTTTGATTTTTTTCCCCATTTCATGTTAAGCTGTGTATATGCTATTCAATATCTTCCTCTAAATTTGAGGACAGTAATAAAATGGCTTTCTGGGAAATCAAGAATAATTTGCTTCTCCAGAAAGCAATTTCTTTTCACCCATGGAAACAGTCACTTGCCATGTGACTCTCAATAAAGATTGCCACTCTCTGTGATCAGTTGTTGTGCCAGATGAGGCTAATGGATGAAAAGAATAAGCAGAAACATACCTCTCCAGAGCAGAAGGGACAGGCATAAGAAACGTGAGAGGAAGAGACTTAGTGTTTCAGTCATGGAAACATGGTGCTGAGAGTTGGAAAGGGATGCTGATTCTTCCAGAAGTTCTTTTGTTGTGGAGAATAGTTTCTGCTATCCTGGGGTTTTGTTATTCCAAATGAATTTGAGAATTGCTCTTTCTAAGTCTATGAAGAATTGAGTTGGAATTTTGATGGGGATTGCATTGAATCTGTAGATTTTTTTTGGCAGGATGGCCATTATTACTATATTAATCCTACCAATCCATGAGCATGGCAGATCTTTCCGTCTTCTGAGGTCTTCTTCGATTTCTTTCTACAGAGACTTGAAGTTCTTGTCATATAGATCTTTCACTTGTTTGGTTAGAGTCACACCAAGATACTTTATATTGTTTGTGACAATTGTGAAGGGTGTCATTTTCCTAATTTCTTTCTCAGCCTGTTTATCCTTCAAGTATAGGAAGTCTACTGATTTGTTTGAGTTAATTTTATATCCAGCCACTTTGCTGAAGTTGTTTATAAGCTGCAGCAGTTCTCTGGTGGAGTTTTTTGGGTCACTTAAGTATACGATCATATCATCTGCAAATAGTAGTGATAAAAACTGGATGATATTGGTACAGTGACAGGCAGGTAGATCAATGGAATAGAATTGAGGACCCAGAAATGAACCCACACACCTACAGTCACTTGATTTTTGACAAAGGAGCTAAAACCATCCAGTGGAAAAAAGACAGCATTTTCAACAAATGGTGCTGGTTCAACTGGTGGTCTACATGTAGAAGAATGCAAATTGATCCATTCCTATCTCCCTGTACAAAGCTCAAGTCCAAGTGGATCAAGGACCTCCACATAAAACCAGATATACTGAATCTAATAGAAGAGAAAGTGGGAAAAAGTCTTGAACACATGGGTACAGGGGAAAAGTTCCTGAACAGAACACCAATGGCTTATGCTCTAAGATCAAGAATTGACAAATGGGACCTCATGAAATTGCAAAGCTTCTGTAAGGCAAAGGACACTGTCAATAGGACAAAACGGCAACCAACAGATTGGGAAAA
>CM052716.1:44171918-44235553 GCA_028551405.1 Uromys caudimaculatus
CCTTAGGTTCTTGCCCTTGCCTTTTGCCATCTTGTTAACTCTGATGTTAGCTGATCTTACTTTCTGGCTATGGCTTTTCTCACCTGCAGGCCTCTGTATCAATACTCCTTGAAGACCAGCTCTCTCTGAGAGGTGTTTTTTCCACGCTCCTGGGTGAGTAACTTTCTCCTGGAGCTGCTTGACTATGGAACCCTGGTGGTCCAGGCAGAAGTCTCCTGTTGCAGCCGCTGCTGTTGGGATCCAGGGGGTTTCTATGCCCGCCTACCTCAGTCCCTGTGTCTCGCAGTTCCTGGTGAGCTGTGGAGCTTGTCTTGGGCCCACTCCCAGCTTTTCCAAGCTCCTGGGAGGATATCTTTCTCCCGGCACTAATTGGCTATGGAGCCCTGTGGCCCAAGCTGAGGTCCCCGGCTGCCAATGGAGGCTGGAAGTTCCTGTCCCTCAGTCTCTGTGGCCCACGGAAACCGGGCGGAAGATAATTGTTTTCAGTCAAGCTTCTTTCAGGAGAAAAAGTAAAGCAGAAAATATTTTAAATATGTAAATGTAGGCTTAATTATAAATAATCATTTTAAACAGATAGATATACCCAAGCCCTAGAGTTGACAATAACCTAAGCCTCATTATACCAAATCATTCATATAGCCATTTGGATCTCTATATGGGCTTTTCAGTAAGGTCCAGGCAATCAAGTGCACTGTGAGGATCAGATTATGCAAATTTTTGAATTATCTTTCACGACTCAAAACTCCATTCTGGTGACTGATCAGGGCCAAAATTAGGAAAGCAAAGAGACTCCAGTGACTTGTTGGCATTGAGTATTGAGTACCTTCTGTCAATACAATTGACTTCTATTACTCTTCATGTGTTGTTTAATGTTTTACTGTGATAACAAAAGCTAAACCACAGCTTTCCCCTTACCATTTTGAACTCTCTCTAGTCAACACCACTCTGCCTTTGTACTCATTCATCTGTTCTTCTTCTCTCCATTCTTCTCTCTCAATATCAAATTGACTTTATTTGCTTCCTCATTAATCATGTTTCATGCAATACTCGAGTATTTTTCTTCTGACTGTTTTCTTTTACAGTAGCCCTGCTTCCCTCCCCTGTTGAATGGATGGGCTCCTTTCTCTGTCTCCCTTGCCTGATGCTCCCTATACTCCTTGTTTAATTGATGCTGTGGTGACATATATCTATCTCATTGCTTTAACTGATGCTGAAAAACTGAGGATCTAAAGATTGCCGAATAATCTTTTATGTGGCCTATTCTGATTGACCACAGACCTTAAAGGACGAAATTCTTCTGAGACTGATCGGGAGCACACATTTTTTTTGGTACATAAGGAAACTAATGTATTTCCCAAAGATAACTGTTACATCTGTGGAGCCCTTTTACAGAGATTAAAAATTGTTTCAACAGAGAAAACTCTTGCTTCTTTAATTATATTTTGCTCTAAGTTCAAAATGCAGCAAGGGCAAAGCAAAGAGTTGCTTCTTTGTGCTATGGTTAGAATGTGTTACAAGCTAAGGGATAAAAGTGCCCTACCTCTGAAGCTTGTATGTTGTCCATTCTGTAGAAAGGGGAAACGAAATGAAAAGATTTTTTTGGGTGAAATGTCAAGATGGTATGGCAGAATGTGCAATGTACTTCAATAGTCCTCTAGGTCAGCTTCTGTATGACACAGTTCAGAACTAAAATAATCTAGCAACACAATCAGTATTGAATATCAATTCCATTGACCCAATATCCTTCCATGAGTATTGTTAGAGGTTGATTAAGTTTATACTTTTTGAAGATTTATAGCCTTTCATGATTCTATGCTGAACTTCTAATTATTTCTAATGCCAAAATTTATCTGTCAATGAAAGTTAAATTTCAATAAGAAAACTCTATTTAAAAGTTACCGTGCACTTATTCCTCCACACATGCATAACCTGTCCATCTTCAATACCCACCCAGTGCAGTAGTACTTTTATTAAAGTTGACAAGCATCATAAGACAAACCATAGCCATTCGAATTTCACAGTCTATATGAGACTTTGTTCTTGGTGTTTTATATTCTTTGAGTTTAAACAAATTTATAATTCCATTATTCAATTATTTTAGTACTATGAAGAATTTTTTTTACCTAAAAAATCTACTATGTACTGACTAACATCCTGTAATTGCTTTGAATTGTCTTGTATATCACCTCATTTTGCCTTTTTCTGGATGTCATGCAGTTAGACTCACAGAATACAAAGCTTTCCCATATCAATTTCTTAATACCATGATTCTTGCTTTGGTTTATTCTTTCTGGCTTTATAGCTCATTCCCTTTTATTCCTGAATGAAATTCCATTGTGTGGTTATACCCTTTTATTTGTTTACCCACTTCCTGAAAGTTTTCAAAGTTATTTTCAGGTATTAGCAGTTGAAAATGCAGCTACTGTAAACACCCATTTGCAGGGTTTTGTGTGGACATTTTGTCAGCATCTTTGTGTAGATACCAAGGTGTATCACTGCAGAATTATATGACAAAACAATGTTTATTTTTAAGAAATCACCAAGTTTTTTTCCAAGGTGGCTATGCCATTACACACCGCACTAGCATCCCAGAACTCATGGATCAGTCTTTTCATTTGGGTAAATAGATAGCCCCAACCAGCAATGAATGAGGGCATCTGTTACTGAAAGTCTTACTAGCATTAGGTGCTGTCAGTGTTCTGGAATTTGACCATACTACTAATAATGTCACCTCATTATTAATTAATTTACATCTCTAATTATGTATGATGTGGATCTTTTCCTAGTCCTATTTGACACCTACTTTTACTTTATGTGGGATATCTGGTAAGGGCTTCCATGATTTGGACATTACTTGCTCATCTAGAAATTTGTATGGTGGGAGATTGGCTCTCATGTGGGAGATGAAAATGTGTTAGACTTTTAATAGGTAGAATGATCCTTCAGTCAAACAGAATGTGGCTTGAGAGAGTTTAAGAGACCCTACATACTCTCCAGTCTCCTGTTCAGAGAAGAATAGATCTCTTGTTCCTGCATAAACTCCTGCTATTTGCCAGTGTGCACTGGCTAGAGCCTTTATCATGCTAGTAGACTTTCAGTATCTAGGACTGTGAACTGAATAAACCAATTTCTTTTCTGAATCTTTTTTAGCTTTTTACTTACTTTCTTTTTTATTTTATTGGTTATTTTATTTATTTATGTTTCAAATGTTATCCCCCTTCCCTGTAATACCCCCTATGCCCTCTGCCATCTCCCTTGCTTCTACAAGGTGCTCACCCACCCACCCACCCCTTCCTGCCTCAGAACCCTACTATTCCCCTACTCTGAGTCATCAAGCCTCTACAGGACCAAGTGGCTTCCCTCCCATTGATAACAGATACAGCAATCCTCTGCTACATATGCAGGTGGAGCCATGGGTCCCTCCATGTACACTCTTTGGTTGGTGGTTTAGTCCCTGGGAGTTTTGGGGGGTCCTGGTTGGTTGATATTGTTATTCTTCCTATGAGGTCACAAACCCCTGCAGCTTCTTCAGTCCTTCCCCTAACTCCTCCTTTGGGGTCCCCGTGCTCAGTACATTGGTTAGCTGCCTGCATCGCACCAGTATTAGTCAGGCTCTGGCAGAGCCTCTCAGGAGACAGCTATACCAGGCTCCTGTCAGCAAGTGCTTCTTGGCTCCAGCAATAGTGTCTGTGTTTAGTGTCTGCAGATGGGATGGAGCCCTAGGTTGGGCAGTCTCAGGTTGGCTTTTCCTTCAGTTTCTGCTCCACTCTTTGTCCCTGCATTTCCTTTTAATAGGAGCAATTCTGATTTAATTAAAAATCTTTTAAAAAACCATTTAAACCGTTTTTCTTTATTAAATTTATTCATTCCTTGAGTATTTTATTATAATTGCAGAAAAGATTAAGGCAAGACCCTTGGGCCATTGTTTAATTAGGTGGGTTATTTTCTCATTGTTAATTCCTAAGAGTATTTGTGTAATCTGAGTAATGATCCTGTATCCTACCTTTTATATACATTTTCTTCTCTCTGTGATTTCATTCTTTGACAATGTATTTTACAATGTAAACTTTTAAAATTATTCCTTTTGATTTTCTTGAAATTGAAATATAGTTACATAATTTTCCCTTCCCATACATTCCTCCAACTCTTCCTATTTTTTCTTGTATTTTTAAACCCATGGCCTCTTTCTTCACCAACTGCTGTTATATACATATGTGTACATACCCATATATTCCTAAATACATACATACAACATTCCTAGTCTATATCATATCACATGTCTGGAACTTTATACAGACTGACATTTTTCAGAATTGTCTGTTATTGGAAAACCAATTGGTGTACGCTTTCCTGGGAAGACTGCTTTTCCAAACCTTATCATTCTTTAGTTGACTGTAGTTTTTTGTGTAGCGTTGGGGTCTCCTGGGTCTCCATTTCCCTCCTCTGTGTTAACACGACTATTCTTGGTGTCCTTATTCATCTCGTATAAGCAGTCATGTTGGTGGCTTTTCTGACATTTGTAAGAGACTCAGTTTCACAGCAAATTCTCTGTTCCTCTGACTGTTACAATCTTTCCCCCACTTTTCTACAGTGATGCCTGAGCCTTAGGCACAGGAGTCCCATTGTAGGTATATCACTTGGGAGTGGATGCATTTTGATTAGTTGTTATTTTTTGGAATTGGCAACATTTTTAACAAACTCTAGTGTACGGCTTGCCTCTTTCAGCACCAGTAACTGGTACTGTATCTAAGTAGTCACCACCATACACAATGTCATTGAAATTTTACCGTGTTATCTTCCAGGTGATTTATATTTCTCCACTCAAAAGCTAGACCTATTACTGATTTTGAAATAAATTTCTTTAAAAGTTTCATTTTTGAGACTCATGAGAATTTTTGTTCTTCCATTCACATGGATATCAGAAGCATCTCTCAGTTGATCCTCCTGCCTGAGAGCTTTGCATACATGTCATCCTGGAAAGCTGACTGATTCACTGTCAAAGTAGCATGATGACTAGAGAGGCTGTCCATGGTGGCCCATCACAGTGATGTTTCTGAAAACTGCACAAAGGCTAATGTCATACTCAAGCCATCAGAAGCAGAGTTCTAGCTGCTTCCCAGGGGCTTTCATTATATCTTACAACCTTTGGGGTCTATGTCTTTGTTTTCCAGGTTCAGGAAACCAAGATTTATGGTTTTTTGAAAGTTAAATTTTGTAACACTCTTCTAAACTATACAAATATTAGTCTAGTCTTTAAGTACCTATGAATATTAACAATAATTATCTTTCCATTCTAAGATCAAGTAACAAAGACAACAAAAGGGGCTGTCATTTGTATGATATCTCTGAGCTAAACAGTAAGAGAGCCAGCATTTATTTTCATCTCCCTGTTACCAAAAGTGTGACCTTTCCTGAAAGCGATGCCTTCCAGGTTCCCAGGAAGCTTGCTAACAGTGCAGACCCACAAGTGTGGTGATTTGAACAATAATGGCTAGTGGGTTTGAATACTTGATCTTCAGTTTGGGAAGGAATAGCAAGTGTGGCCTTCTGGGAAAAAGTGAGTTACTGGGTCAGGCTTTGAGATTTTCAAACCCTGCATGATTCTCAATCTCTCAATGCCTCCTGGTTTTGTCTCCAGGTGGAGCTCTCAGCTACTGCTCAAGCACTGTGCCTGGCTACCTGCTGTCAAACTCCCTATATGATGGTCATGGACTCTGTCTAGCCCTCTGAAACTCTGAACCCCAAATCAAATGCTTTCTTTTATAAGCTGCTTTGTTTTTATCTCAGCAATAGAAAAGTGACTAAGGTCATCCCAGAAGTCCTAAATCAATCTTTTCATTTGGACAAATTCCTCTCTGAATCTATATATGCATGAAAGTTAGAGAATCAGCTAACTAAATCACAATAATATGCCAACTCTTTGTGTATTAAATTATTTAAACTTCACAATAAAGGGAATATGCCAAATACCCATATTCTATATGAGAAATATGAGACAAAAGCAAAGCACCTAAGTTTCCCTGTCTAGGGACCATTACAGAAGGAACTCAAACATGGGTCATCTGAGTCCATAGTCTTTGCTCTGTCTAAATCACAGCACTTTGTGATTCTGTTTCAAGGCAATTTCTACATTATTGGTTTACAGAACAGGAATGATTTCCAAAAGATGCCTGCTGTTTTGTCTGCGTTTTGGAAGGAACACAATCAGTCCCATGACAGGATCTGAATTACTTCTTCAAGATATTCGAATGATTTTATAAATCTTTTAGCAAAAAAAGAAAGCCAATATTGGAAAGAAAGTCTAAACTCCCACAAAATCAATTAATCATCCTGAGCTTTACAGAGCATATTGTTTGGAAAGGAAAAAAACAAAACAAAACAAAAAAGTTTCCATTACTTTCTACTTGCTTTCAGTTTGATAATGGGAAAAAGAAAGATTATTTTCCTGAAAGATTGTACAAGATGCTATTGTGAGAGCCCTTGTGAGGTCTGCTTGTCCTTCTGTGTGTGTCTTGTTGGTTAATATCCTAAGTTGGGATGGAATAGCAGCCTTGTATCAGACTTCTATTTTTTTTTTAACTTCTTAATGTTTTCCCTGAAAAAAAAGACAGAAACCCTGTGACATATAAGGCAAATTGAAGTTAGGCCAGTTTGTCATTGAAAAGACAGTTTAGTTCTATAGGGGGACAATTTCCTAAGCACTCTTTATGTCATTTATGTGTATCATCTAGTTTAATCTTCACCACAATGCTGTGAGGAAGATGTCAGTGGAAGTAGCCAATAAGCAAAGATGTATACATGTGCATCTATCTGATTTTCTTCTAGAGTTCATGAGCTCAACCTCCATGTTTAGATTCAGTTATAGTTTCATGAGCTTCATAAATTTGTCAAGAAGAATAAAATTCCATTTGTTCCACTGAATTTCCTGTTTGGCTGTTCTAGAAGAAGCAAGCTGACCTCAGCATAAAGAAAACTGACTTGTATCTATCAGTAACTTATATCAATTTCACAATCAATAATCTATTGGATTTTAAAAATTCTTTTTATGGTTCCACCTAAAACTAAAGAGAGAATGGACTCAGCTTCAGAAACAGTAAATTTAAAGACAACCTGAACCTAAGACATTGCCTTAAAACAAATTAACTAACAAAAGCTAATTAAAATATATAAATTTTAAAAACACAGCCTATTCTGAAAAATGTGGAAGACACATCATGCAGTACCAAATGTTCAGCCAAGATTTAAAGCTTTCTGTAAAAATGATACATCCATCTTACTGGTTCACAAATAAGCTGTGTCTCTAATAGATGGTAAAATTATATGTATATCAAATAATTGCTTAAAATAATTTTTTATAACATGTTATTTGTTAATGTTTTGTTTGTATGTATATTTTTCTATAGTTATACACCTGGAGTCTTATAAAAATTTCTCAAGTGAAAGGGGATCACGAGAAGAACGAGCCCAAGTAGTCCCGCCCTGAGGTCCCTGTGTTCAAGTATGCTGGTGTTGCAAACTACATGACTCTGCTGCAGGTAAATTCAGGGGTATCTTACAAGAATACTCCTTTAGAATCATGCTAGTGTGTAATGTAGCATTTTATTCATGCTTTAAATTAAGGAGAATAGAAGACTTTTGTAGGTCTTATGTCATTCTCTGTCTACAACCTGAAATGTTTTCTCTGTTCTCTGAACTATGTATATGTTCCTCTAGGTCAGTGTTTCTTTTTATTTTTTTTCTTTGCATTTTTATTTGTTTTTTCTTCATATTTGGAGATATTATCCAAATATTTGTTACCATTCTTTGTTTTCTTTATCTTTATTTAGGAACAGTTCACAACACTGTATATGTCACCAGTTGATACTCTTCCATCTATTCTCTCTCTCTCTCTCTCTCTCTCTCTCTCTCTCTCTCTCTCTGTCTTTCTCTCTCTCTCTTATCTACTTAATGCAAACATAAGTGGGTAAACTGGCAGGTGCGGATACGGTAGAGTCTCTATTTTCTAGTTGCCAAAGGCACTTTCTCCTTGGCTCATCATCAGTTATTCTAGCAATCTTTTTCTTTAGATATTTGTTCAGTATTCTCTTATTCTGGTTAGTCTTGATTGTCAACCTCATGCAGCCTAGAACTATCTGAGGTAAGAAGCCAAAACTGAGAAATTACCTAGATCATATTGGTCTGCAGGCATGTCTGTGGGAGGTTGTCTTGATTGTTATTTGGTATAACAGGGCTTACTCCGCTGTGGAGATTACTCTGTCTAGACAGACGGTCCTGGATTTATAAGAAAGATGGCTAATCATGACTCTGTGAGCAACACAGTAAGATTAATTCTTCCACGATTTCTACTTCAAACTTTTACTGAGTTCCTGCCCTTAAGTTCCTCAAAGATGTATGCAACCGCCAATCAAAATAAACCCTTTCCTTCCCCTAACATGAACATGTATTTAAAATCTCCCTTTACCATCCCTCAAGCCTAGTAAACAACCAGTGTGAATGCAAACTAGAAAAGAGGATGGGTTAGTAAGAGTAAGGGTTTTGGCATTAGCTGTAGGTGACACTTGTCGTATCTATTCACCTATGCCATTATTGCATCAAAACAGCCATAAATAACAGATGTGTGGATAGGGAGGTCTCTAAGCTGGCCTGTGTGTCATAATTTGCCAATTCAATAGCTTTGAAGAAATACATTTATCTCCATCTCTGCTGTTTTCAATCATCCTGATTTTCCATAGTATTTCTAGGCTATATAAGAATCAGTGATAAGCTAATTATAAGTGTGATATCTACCATATATCATTCATAAATGTTTGGAATTCATGAGAGTGTAGTTAACAAGCTCATAAGAAATCCATGTGTTTGCAATATACACCTGCTACAAAATCAGCTTTCAGCGATCACTTTTAACTGGATGGTATAATTGAACAGTCTTCATTCATTTGTGTCAGAAATAAGGCATTCTGAAGCAGAGACAACTGGCCGCAATCAGGCCTTCTCTATTTCAAAGCAAACTACCTTCTTAAAATTGCAAAGGGATTGCATTTCTCAGATCCAAATAAGGTCAACCTTTTTCCTTATTGTGGTAAAACAAGATTAAATCACAGCCATGAGTTTGTTTTTGTTTCTTCCCCTGTCAGACATCAGGACCTCCAACATTTAAGGTGGTTTATAACATGCTTTTTACCCTTAGAAATTTCAATTTTGCCTCAAACATATTGAAACATCTAAAGGACACAGCCTGTTACTCTGAACCAGAATTTTTAGGATATGTCTTCACCACAAGTATGCTGTAAAGTACTTCTGGGGCAAAATAGCCCAAAGATTCCTACCCAGAGTCAATTCATCATAGTATAATTTTCATTTTCAATTATGAAAACTCAGGACAAATATTTGGAGAGTTTTCAAGATAACTGGAGTCATCTAGCACAAATCAAAACAAGAGTGAAGTGAACGTCCCCCAGATAATTTCCTATTTGATTGTAGATTTTTTTCCTGCTTATGTATTAATTCTTCCCTGATAGCAAAAAAAATTCTCTATATAGTTGTCTCTGTATATTTTCCCATTTCAAAAGCAAACAAATAAACAAAACAAAACAAACAAACAAAAACTGTACAAATAACATGGACAAAGAATTTCCAAATATTTTAGATCTAGAATTAACACCGGTTGTAAACAAGGTTCATAGATAAAAGGCCATTGGCTAGGGGTACGTGTGCTAAGGAAGCAGCACTCTTGTTATACATATTACCTCATTCCATCATCTTTCACAGCGTTAAATGAGAAGATGCGCAGAAAGACTCAATGAAGTGTGATCCATCCGCTAGGGGATAGAAAAGAGAAGATTCCTTTCCAAATGCAATCTTTCCAGTGTGGAAAGCACTCTCCTTATTATCAGGTGAGTATTTTCTCCACTCTGTTGTCCTTACCGTCTAGCACTCTCTTCCCCTTCCTGTCTCTCTCTTCCCATGGAGACAATTATGTTGATGTCTATATATCATACTGTCTCTTAATATTCAAACAAATGAAACAGCAACTTATTACATCATCTTAAAATGGAAATTTTAAAACAGGAAATTCTAGGAATAATCTTTGTATCACTTTGGAATATCTTTCCCTTTCAAATATTTGTTAAATTCCATGTGTAAACAGAACAGAGTCTTATAATTGAAGATAATTAAAATAGCCCTCCTTCAATATGTTACTTGCCTCTTTCAACAAAGACCTTCGTCAATGTTTATGTCCTTGATCTAGACAACAGTGCATTTCCTATGCTATAAGTTCTCCATGAGTCTTTTGTGTGAATACATCTTTGACACATGAGCTGCAGGCTGGCCTGTCAGAACTTACTGCCCATGATTTCTACACTGCCTTTTTAATGGTTTTCCTTCTGTGACGATTAAAGTCTTCATCATCCAAATAAATTTGGATGACACTGGTGACCCTGGAAGTTGGTGCTGGAATTATTATGTATAAACTGTCTAGTAGAGGTGAAAGTTGCTATTGGAAAGAATCCTTTTGAAATTAAGACATGGCTATGCTTCAAGAATATCTTTTTCCTACTATTGAACTGTGTGGAAGATTCATTTAGACTTTTGACAGTCAATGCATTGCCATATATTAAAATCCTTTATTCCTTTTAGGACAGTCATCTTCTCTGTTGTACTGGTGCCCTTTCTTTAGTTCTCAGTACCCTGCCAGGAGAACATCCATAAAGAAAGGAATCTTTCTTTTCATCTTCTATATCTGCAGTCTTAATATAAATAAACTTTTCCTTTGAGTTATTGTGAAGGTTTTCTTCCACATCAGTAATTGCTTTGTCTTCCAGCTACATGCCTGTTATTCATTTCCCTCACATGGCTTTTAACTTATGCACAGCAATTTTAACATTTATTAGGAACGTTCTTATTTATGATGTGTAGTCATGTGTGCCTATGATATGTATGCATGTTTGTTTGCACATGTCAATGTATGTGAGTGCAGGTATGTGTGTGTGTGTGTGTGTGTGTGTGTGTGTGTGTGTGTCCATGTGTGTAGTTAGTTCTATCCTTCTGCTCCTGTTTCTGCTGCGGTTCTGTGTACTGCAGGCTAGCTGGCCTGCAAGCTTCTGCCTCACCTCTCTCTACCTCCCATCTTGACATAGGAGTGCCAGGGTTATGGCTGTGTGTCACTACATCTGGCTTTTTATTTGGGAATTATGGATCAGAGTTAGGTTACCAGGTTTGGGTAACTATTACTTTTATTTACTGAACCATTTCCTTAATCATCTGCTACAATATTTTAAATTTTATTCTAATGTTTTTCTAATGATATTTATTTCTCTCAGGTCAAGCTCCAATGTTCTGCTCTTTCTTAAAGCTATGCTTTCTCATATAAATCTATGATATAAAATCTCTGAGAAATTGCAGGTAGTAATTCTCAGAAGAAATATCCCTCAAAATGTTATTTTAAACATTTATAAAATTTTATTTAAAATGAATTTTAAAATGTTATTTATTCTCTGGCCTTCCCTTGAATTCTATTCTCAGCCTACTCTTGTACATAATTAATTCCTAAAGGTCAAGAGGAGACATATATTAAAACAGGATATAGTTTTCCTGTCTGGAATGTTTCACTTAAGTTGACTTTGCTGCTTGTGGGCAAAAATCTCTTCCTAGTCTTCAGAGAATAGTTTCCATGCCACGATATCTCAATGGCTAATAGTATGTAATAAAGTTTTCAGACTAAACTGACTGTCTGAACAGTGTTATTCAGCATTCATATTTCAGTGTGCTTGAAAATTCAGTGCCATAGATAAGCAGGACAAGATAGTTTACATTTGAGAGTCAGAAGCAAGATATCAGAGAGTATGATAAATATTCTATGTGTTGCTGAGTATGGGAAACATGTGAGAAAGTGAACAGTTAGAATAATTAAGTCCATGGAAGGAGAAGTTACATTATTATGAATGCTAGGACAGCCATCCTTATGGTAGCTGGCAGATCAAGGGACCCAGGACTTCCCAATAAGTAATGAGTACATTTAACACAAATCTGTAATAGCCAGTGGTCAGAGCAAAGCCAAGTTTCATATCATGCAGGAAGATTAAATAAAAATTACTAAAAAGCAACACACACAGTCAAGACAATGACAGTAAAACATCTGACACAAAATATTCATGACTGTGGTTTGAATAAAGAAACATTGCTTCCTAGTTTCTTGGTAAATGAATGGGCAGCCAATACCAACAGTCAAAAAAAAAGTTCACCTAGAAAATTGTCAGATTCTCCACCCCAAAAAGTTACATGGTGAGAACCAGTCCATATCAGCTCTAAAGAAATTATTTAAAACTTTCAAACCTTGGGGAAACTTGAGAGTGAACGTTATCTTTAGATAACAGGGTATATTTGAGTGTGTGTGGTTTTATTGTGGAGGCAACAATATTAAAACCAAAAGTAATACACAATCAGAACTCATTTCTAGGAATTATATTGCATTTTATTTTATCTATATTTTGGAAATGATTCTCATCTAGGTTGTTGGGGGTAGGGATACGTGCTTTTCTTCCCAGTTTCATAGGCTGCATCTTCACTTTGGCACAATGAAGTTGCTTATAGTAGAGGTTTTGTGCCAAGAGAATTGATAAGTACTACATATAAAACTTTGATTTATCTTTTTTCTTAATTGTCTGGACAAATAATTGCAAATATATTGAGTGTTTTTATGAACAAATATTTATTTAAATACGACAAACAGTATGTTGTTTATAGCTCAATACAAGATAAAGTTGAGTTTCTGAACCAGGTATTATAGCATTCTTATGCCTCAAGTATTGACTATTCAGCCCTAATCCAAATGCTACAGTTAAAGAAATAATGGGAAATATTAATGATTCTGATTAGCATTAATGTAAATGTGTACCATTATATCTACTTCACTGTGAATAATGCAAAAAAATGAGAAAAGAATATACTCCTGATATTTAAAACTACTGTCCAATTTCACAAAATTGTCCATGCTATTGAAAAATGAGCATAATATAGGCATATGCCTTCACTGTATTGATTTCTTCTTAATCATTAAATCAGATAAGAATACCAGCCAACATTTGAATTACTTAGAATCCATGATGTTACTATACACATTTGCAACATCAGTAGACTTAAAATGCAATGGTTCAGCAAAAAGCAATGGAAGTTTCTTATAAGAATCAATTGCTGATATGGGTTTGTAATAAAAGGACATATACTGTA
Source organism: Uromys caudimaculatus (assembly GCA_028551405.1). NCBI lineage: Eukaryota > Metazoa > Chordata > Mammalia > Rodentia > Muridae > Uromys > Uromys caudimaculatus. Next base: position 44,185,146 of record CM052716.1, read on the forward strand.
AAATATATAAATGTTTGTTTCTTGTTCTTTTTAGAAGTAAAGCATATCTTTAAATGTATACTCATATATATACACTTTTATTTCACACAGCAAGTTGGTAAGTATTTTCCAATGCACTATTGAGTAATTGATATGATCAGAGAAGTCAGGGGTCAACCAATACTTCAATGGGCTTTCTAGAGGGCACCATGACTTTATGTAGACATTCAGCAATACAGACCTCGTACGAATCATTTAAGAAGACAGTAAAAACTACAGAAGTATTTGTTGTGGAAAAACTGAACTTTGGATTTGAAGGTGGCTGATTGTCACTGAATTTGAACACAAAGATGACTTTTACTTGTCATGACCTTCTGATGACAATTCTGATCATTTCAGTGTCCCTAGAGCTTGGAGAACAGTAGTGTGTTCTCAAACTATTAAGACTACCTGCAACATCATGAAAGTTGTGCTCAGGCATTCTTCAATGAACCTGATGACTGTCTGCCATGATCTCAACAGTCACATGGAGACAGTTCCAAAGTGGCTCAGTGCTTGACAGAACCAAGGGAAGCCTCTGGTCCTAATGCATAAAAATTGGTCCAGTCAGGGGCTGGAGAGATGGCTCAGCAACTAAGAACACAGACTGCTCTTCCAGGGATCCTGAGTTCAATTCCCAGCAACCATATGATGGCTCACAACCATCTGTAATGGATTCTGATGCCCTCTTCTGATGTGTCTGAAGACACTGACAGTGTACTCACATATATAAAAAAAATTAAATAAATCGTTAAAAAAAATTGGTCCAGTCTGTTACTGTTACAGTTTGTGCAGGAGCATAGATTCTGTTGTCATCTTGTCCAGCCTATTTCCCATGGCTCAAATTCTCTGTATTGCAAGAGTCCACCTACAGAAGACTGCTGATGCTCTTTTCCTCCAGTCTTCTAAGACAGTCATTAGTCTAAGTGAGAGAATACCACCATGGCAATCAGGAAGGAGCTATGATGAAGGGCATGTAGGTAATTCAGAACAGCTCAGCAGGAGGAACATTCAGAACTTGCCTTAAAATAAAATACAGGAAGCCTCTGAACTCAATCTTCATTTTCTATAATCAACAGTAGGGATATCCTAGCCCAATATTAACATTTAGAAGACTATAAATCTAGCTGATAGACATATTACTTTCTCATATGTAAAACATGTCAATTTTAATGCTTATCTCATATATAAAAAATTAAGTATGTTTTATTTTGTGTTTTGATTTTTCCCCAAACTTTAGAAGCGGAACCTGTTTGGAGATGATGGGAACTCTAACCAGAGTCTGATCTGCCCGTGTTTATCACTCAATCCAAAAATGCTCCAACTGTCAGGGTTTTATTTTTATCTGTTGCTGAAGCAAGTTTCCTAATTGCAATATCTGAGTATGTTAATTAAAATGAAGAATTGGGCAGTGGTGGCGCATGCCTTTAATCCCAGCACTTGAGAGGCAGAGGCAGGTGGTTTTCTGAGTTCAAGACCAGCCTGGTCTATAGAGTGAGTTCCAGGACAGCCAGGGCTACACAGAGAAACCCTGTCTCAAAAAACAAAAAACAAACAAACAAAAAAAATTGAAGGAAAGATATTTCTCAAAGGAGAGAAAAATTATCAAAAACACAAATAAATATTTATTAAAATAATAATCACAGAAAACTCAGGGAACTTTACAAATCAAGATGCTATAGCAAAAAAGGCATAGCCTTACAGACAGATACTTGTATGCTGCTAAAAAGCCAGTGTGTTACAGAGGAACCAATGACATTTGGAAAGCAACAAAGTATAGGAGACTTTAATCACCTGCCTCCTATGGCTACATTCTCAAAAAGGCTTTTAATTTTTAACAGACATATTAGATCACCAACTGAACATCTTCATTTTAAGAACCAATGTATTTTGTTTTTAACTTTACATTCAGCTATGTTAGTGAGCAGGTGTGTATATTAGGGAGGATTAAACTAAAAGATAAAGATTTGGCCAGTGAGACAAAGACCCAATATTCTTGAGTCAAGATGTTTCTCTCTTGGAGGACAGAGTTAATAACATTTGTTTAGTCTTGCTACAAAGATCAGATTCTTTAATTGACCTGGCAATTTCATTATGAATTATTGTGTTGAGAAGAGAGGTTAAGAAAACAGAAGCCTGGTTTCCAATCATTTCAAAGACAGCAGAATCAACAGCAATTGAAATGAACTTGTGTCCATTTATTACCTCTTTCCTCCAAGTTTTAAGCAAGTCATTATATACAGAGCCATTATAAGACACTAGACATCCAACAGTGTCTGTTATTTACACAAGTGCCGGTGTTCCACAGGAATAAGATGTAGGGAGAGAGTTAAGTACATATGTCCGTCTCTGCCTATTAGGAACTCAAACTTCCTTTGTGCACAAGTCCTCTGAAGATTTTATTTTCTTTGTTAAGTTTTTTAAGAATAACAAATGAAAGGGAGAGAGGTAGAAATCCAGCCTACTGGAAGTAAGAGCTAGAACTCTACAGAGAAGGACATGTGTTTATACAATACAGGGGACAACAGAGACTGGTTTCCTTCTCAGCACTAGATAACCTGACTTGATCTTCTCAGAGATTTAACTGTTCCACTTTGCTATGTAAGGTTTTACAAACAGTCTCAGAATGTGTTCACCAAAATCATTTCCAAGCACCTTCTAAAGCCATTGTCACTTCAGTAACCTTGTAGAGCACATGGCCCACAGAAGATGCCTTTGAACTCAAATGACTACAATGTGAATTTTCCAAACACAAGACCTCAGTGAATGTCCAGCTGCTTTTCATCATTAGCAGGGTCATGGCTATGTTCTGTGATGAGAATTTTCCTAAGTATAGGAGCTCTGTGCAGTTATCAGACTGCATAACGAGTTCCTACTATTCCCTAGCACAGAGACATCTGAAGGTCCTCAATAGAGTTGGAAGAGCAGAGCTGAAGATGAAGTTCTTTAGTGGTGACATCTAGACTCACAAGTCTTATCTTTTTCAGAAAGGTCTAAATGTAGAGAATCCATATAAAAGAACACTGTTCACATACCAGTGTCTGATTACATTCTGTCCCTTAACCTGTGAATAATAGTGCTTTATTTTGGAAAGGTTTGACAAAGCACACACAGGCTCCAGCTTCCCTAATGTAGCTACAGAATTTACTGTAAGAAAAATAATATTAAACACTGGTACCAAATCAACAATAACATTACAGATGCTTTTGGTGCATAGCATCAGATGCTAGCAGACAGTTTATATAAATATATATGCTTTCGCTATTGTTGCTTTCTTCTATTTGTTTGATTTTTAATTTTTTGCTTGTTTTTGTTTGTATAGGACTTTTGTAGTCTATACATATTTAATTTGTTTTCTTTCAGCAATACATATTCTCACAGAGGTGACACTGAGCCTATTGATTACTGCCAAGAGTTCACATATGCTATTTCATTAGTGTCTTGTGTCAAACTTAAAATAATGGATTGAGGAACTGGTTAAGTTGCTGCAGGGTAAATGGAGACTAGATACTCCCACCATTACCTGCAGTGCCACAGCCATTAAAACTTCAGATGAAGTTTTAATGAGAAACTGATAGTCTGTCACCTGCAGAGCAACCAGAGTTTCCTAGGAAATAAGCCAGTCATCACAGTTGCTAAGGAGAAAGAAAGTCCACCATGCTGACAGAACAGTGGAGTTCAGAGTGCTAATCCAAGAAATAATTTTTTTTCAAGACACTGATAAAGACACATTTGTGGGAATAGTATTCTGATTCCTAAAAGGAATTTGGCTTGAGCCGAAGTAAAGATGAGATGTCAGGGTATCTTTGAGAGAGTAAGGGAACACTTTTGTGCTTTCATGTAAGTTGTTCTGTAGCTTTTATTTTATTTATTTGTTTTCTTTATGTTCACTGATTTGTGTAGATTCTTCCTGGGCTCTTCTCCTAAATCTCTCATAATGATATCTTCTCTGGCTCGGCTCAGCTTCTCCTGTCTTTTCACTCTGCTTTCTGACCCTATTCTTCTGTCTCCTGGAACCTCCTCAATGCTATCTCTGAATCCTACTCCTCCTTTCTACCAGACTCTGCTGGGTTTTATATCTTCTCCTATTTCCAGAATTCCAAAAGGCAACCAATACTTAAGGGAATGGAGTCCTTTAAAGGGCCGGGCACACCAAATAAATCCTGCTACATTCTTCCCTTATCAATTACTGACTCTTCCAGCATGAGAAATTTCAGCAGAGAATACCACGTCTTTGTCTGTGATTCACCTTCTGCCAACAGTTCCATGTTAACTATGAAATGGGTTCAAGAAATCTTATAAATACAGACAATTGGAACAACTGTGGCCCCAGTGCCACAAATAGTCTATTTCTATGGTGTTATAGCTACGTCCATGTGTAATCTTCTGTAGACCAGTACACAACTTAGGTCAAATGCTAGTCAAGGTATTATTGCAAAAGTAGTTGTGAATGGCATCAAAGATTATAATCTGTAAATTTTTGATAATGCAAATGACCCTTTATAAGATAAATGAGCCTCATCTAATCACTTCAAGGTCTAGATTTTCCAAAGAAGTAAGTTATTTTTCAAGCCTATAACACAGTAGTATTGCCTGAGGTCCATATGCTGACCCACCTGCAGACTTCAGACTCACACCTGTGCTGTCAACTCCTTCAGAGTGTCCAGCCTTCTAGAAAGTGTACAATGTTAGCCCTCAATTGAATGGCTAACTCTTTGAAAGCCCTCATAGGTAGACTGGTGTCTGAACCAATGAACCATTGCTTTTCTTCTCTAGAGAACCCTGAGCAGTACAAAATAAGGTTATGTCAATCACTGTGATGTTTTGCCATAGGTCTTCTCTAAGAAGAATGGCTTCTCCCAATGCATTTCATAGTGACTTTCTGAACAGTAATATTTTTCACAGTATTCTACTCGCTAAACTTAAAATAGCCTCCATTTTCAGAAAGAGACTCAGAAAGTTCAAGTAACTTTCTTGAGGATATCACATTTAGAACCTAGGTCTAAACTCCTTATGCATTTACTCTTTTTTTTTTTTTTTTTTTTTTTGGTTTTTCAAGACAAAGTTTCTCTGTGTAGCCCTAGCTGTCCTGGAACTCACTCTGTAGACCAGGCTGGCTTCGAACTCAGAAATTCGCCTGCCTCTGCCTCCCAAGTGCTGGGATTAAAGGCGTGCACCAGCATTTACTCTTTATAGCATCAAACTTCCTGGAAATGTTGACATCTTTATAGGCTCAAGGAGTCAAATTTATACTGAAAAGGTGATGGAATTATTAAGCCTGTAGAGATGTGGGCAAGAGAAAGTAATTGGTGTTCTCAAATTACGTTCACGTGTAATGAATGGAAGGTACAATAAATACAAATCTGTGAATTGTTGCTTTCACTGCATTCCAAATTTGCCCCAGTCCTATGCTAAAACCAACCTGTTGTCTTTCAGTTTAAGAGGTTTACACTTAAAATCACAGACTATCAATGGTCAGTAACTCTTTTGATTCTGTTCAATTATAACTGAATCAGACTGACAACTTTAAAATAAAATCCTGTTAAGTGGAAGTTCATATTCTGATATAAATGTTGTCCTGCAGGCTACAATAATATTAGTATCACCCCTCCTCTCTAAGAGGATAAATAGTCTTCCCTAGGGAATATCATACCAATTGATTATCCAACACTAAATGCATGCCCCTGAAAAGATACATACAAGCAACATTACACAAACTGAGTAGGTCATAATTATGTATGTGGAAAATGCATGTATAATTTCTCTCCAAGTTAAAACATAGACTGGGGAAGTTATTTTGTCAACTCAAATCTCAAATGCTTAGAGCACCCTGGAATACAACAGCTTCTTCTACCTTCTCCATGACCGCACTATTTCTGTTATACAGTGGTCATTCTTACTTAGAAGTTGAGCACATGAAACTAAGAGTAACAGCCACCTCTTGGGGAACAGTTATTGATTTCATGAAATAAATCAGCCCATATCTCAAGGCACATAGTGAAAATTAAATGAGGTAAACTGTTTAAATCACAGAGCTCAGTGTCTGACCCAGGGGTGTAGCAACAGCATCTTACTATTTCAACAGTAGCAGACACTTTCTCAGCACCTCCTATGGGGTAATGATATCAGTAATTTATATGTCTATATGAACTCAATTCTTACCAGACATTTCTGAGGTTGGTGACATTCTTGCTCCCATTTCATTGATGTCGAAACTCAGTATCTAGAGGATAAATGCTCAAGGTCATGGAGCCAATGAGAAGCACAGGCAGGGGTCACCAGAACCCAGCACCAGAAACCCACCATCTCCTCACTGCAAGTATCAGTTCCTCTTCCTTCACTTTAAGATACCCAGTGCATGATTATGATCCTTGTAAAAAAATTAAGTTCTCATCTTCAGTAACAATTTATGCTATTTCAGCTTTGCGTTTGGCCAACTAATTCTCAAAAGTTGTGACAATAGTTAAAAATCAATTCAGGATCTGTGGCATCAAGAAAATAAAAAGTATATTTGTGAGTGATAGGAGATAAAAGAAAGCATGATGTGGCAGAAAATCCAGATAGAAATCACTGGATCTGAAGGAAAGTGACTTGGCTTTCCCTGGAAACAGATACTACTCTGTTCACAGCCCTGGGCCCTAAGAAGAGCAAAAAAAGACAAACAATTTAACTGTAGAACTGTCACATTGTCACAGGGCACTAGAATAATTCTAATTATATTTTCCGTTTTATTTGGAAACCATGGAAATAAGGGTCAGTTATCATATTCAAAGGAAAATGTTTTTGAGGGGAAAATTAGACTCAGATTCTGCCCTTTGAACCAATATTTGTTTTTCTCCACATCAAAAAAAAATGTGTTTGTTCTCAACAGAAGACTTACATGAACTCTAGGACTCAATTTTCTTTCTCTGTATATCAGATACAATAATATATACTTTATTTTCCAATGTAATTTTAAGGATTAAAAGTTTTAAAAATACATGGTTTTTTTTTTTTTTTTTTTTGCAAGCTTTTAAGTGTTCTCCAATTGTGAACTGTGTAATTAGAGTGGGTGCTTGTAGGATGTAATTCCAAACTGAAATTATATATACTCTAGATCATAATCCTCTAAGCCACCTTGCCCCCGTACTTCTACTGTTGCAAATAATGAAAGGCTCATAGAGGTTAGATATAAAGTTAGCAATAAAAGAGTTACTTGTGGTACAGAATTCTGTGAACCCAAGCATCCTACTAATGGGAATATTTTTTTCAGATTTAATTTCCACTTCCTTCTGAGATACTGAAAACAACTGAAAGCAGGCAATACGGTCAGATGTTTTGTTAAGGCCAGATATTGCTTTATTTATGAACGCACTGTTGCCTTAATGGAATTGATCCTCCATACCAAGGAGACATTTTCCATAAAAAAAATGATCAGAGAAATGATACCTAGGAAACCTGAGTGTGACCATTAGTGAATTTAGGCAAGCAAAGCACTGAGATTGTGAAACCCACGATGAGACATTCACAAAGAAGCAGAGATTAAGAGACTAAAAGACAATGATGCTGACCTGTAATCCAGCACTACAGTGAAAGCTCCTAACTCCAGGGGGTTAGAGTTAGCTTGGGCTACATAGTATTTTTGAGGCCAGCCTGAGCTACATGTATCCCTGTCTCAAAAGTCAAAAAGCCAAGAAAGAAGAAAGAGAGAGGGGGGATGAGGGAGAGAGGTATGTAGGAGGGAAGGAAGTAAGGAGGGAAGGAAGGGAGGGAGGAAGGAAGGAAGGAAAAAAGAAGGGAAGGGAGGAGGGAAGGAGAGAGGGAGGAAAGGAGGGAGGGAAGAAAGGGAATGAGAAAACTAGACAAAAGAGAAACAAAAAAACTGTTGCAACAAGTTTCATAAATCAAAGAATGACATGTCTGAATGACAAAGAAAAAGGTTTGATTATGAATTAAGAAAAGAACAAAGGATGAAACAAAATTAGTACTAATTCCATCCACCAAACTGGAAAATGATGCGAAAAGAAAGGAAATTCTTGATACTTGGCACAAAAATGTCACCAGTAATTTTCACATCAGGAAATATTTCAAATAAATTCACAGCTGTAGCTAAGACACAAGAAGACTCATTTGGTAATTAAACTAGAAAGTTAGAAATTTAGCATATCAAAATTAAAAATAAGCATACAAGTGTATTCATTACACCAATATTGTCTGAAGAATTAAAACAATGACCCTATAAAGTGAAACCCCAAATCACAAAGTGGTGTTTAACCACCACTGACAATGTTTCCAAGGACTCTAAAGGAGCCATTGCTGATGCAAGAGAAATACTTGTTTTCAAACACCTCCAAAACTCTGCTCATCAAATTTACACAAAAATCAATGAGTAGGTTTAAGGGGATAACTACACAACACAAAAATGGACTGGACTAGTTTCCATCTCCAACATCATCCCTGTGTGGGCACAAGGATAGGAGTTTGTTACCTACCTGTGAGCACCAAGCTGCAATGACTGGCCTTTGTGTCACCTCCTCCATAGTCCCTAATCTATATACCCTGTTCCTTGAAACTTCCAACTCTTTCTGCAAGTATAGCAGAGTATCATTAGTAAATTCAGGGGTGGGCTCTCTCTCATAGCCTAGATCTCAAGCTGAGCCAGTCATTGGTTGTTCACTTCCTCAATTTCTGTTCTATCTTTACACTGCACATCTTGTAGGAAGGACAAATTGCATGTCAGAGGTTTTCTAGCTTGTCTGATGTCCCAATCCATCTATTGGAAGTCTTTTCTGGTTACAGAAGATGGCCATTTCAGGACTCTTAGCTAGGGTCATCCTCACAGATTCCTGAGAGTTTCCATTGTCCCAGGTTTCTAGCTCGCCCCAGAGATGTTCTTCCACACTTTTTTTTTTTACACACCATTTATAATAAAGCTTTAATAGATAAAATTGCTACTTTCTATATCACATGCAAAGTAATATATTTAAATGTATGTTTAGAATAAAAATGTATACTGTAAATTCTAGAGCAACAAAAACATATTTTAGAAGCATCATAGTGATATGTTAAAAAAAACAATTATACCAAATAATAACTAAACAGCAGAATAAGTCTGAATATGAGGGAAAATTGGGTCAAATAACAGAAAGTAGTTCTGGTCAGCAGGCCCATAGTGTCTGTAGCTACTTCTATTACTTGCAGGTGAGTGACTAGAGTTTTGAGAACTTCCTTGGGTGAGCTCTACATTCCAGTATTTGCAAAAATGCTCAGCAATGCCCATATCCACACTGATTGTCATATTTCTTTCCTAATAATTTTTTTAAATTTTTTATACAGTATTTCTCTTTTTCCGTGAGATAAATCCTTAACTGATAGCCACCCCCAGCAGTGTGTCTGGGAAAGGTTAGAAGCTGGGTGATTGCTTACAGACAGATCTGATTAAGCTGTGATTCTAGTTTTCCATCCCCTCCTGCTGCTGGCTTTAATAAATATTGATCATCTAATATCACAAAGAAATGTATTTAAAGTGTGCTAAAGTTATAACCCAGCATTTTTGCATGTTTTATTGTGCTATAATTAAGAGATCTTGTCCACAAATGATAACAGCTTTCTAGAGGTTTGTCCTTAGATGTCTAGTCTCTTACAGAGACTAGAAATTTTGCTAAGGCAACATTTTCAGGTAACAGGAAGCCTTTGAAATTTCGGATATGCATGCCACATAGAAGGCTTATGTAATTTAGTACATGACATCATATAGCTCTAAGAGCTAACTAAAGTCCATGTGTAAATTCTTAGTGACTTCAGAAGTATGAGCCTGCCCTATTTCTTCTGGGTAAGGAACTGATAGGAGTCCAGAGCAGTTATGTGCCTCAAGCCTTGCAAACCTTAAATGAATAGAGAGGGGTTCTGTCCCGAGCTGCCTTACAGATTCAACAGCCTTGCTAGGCCAATTGCTCTCCATGTCTGCTCTAGGCTTAGGTTTCCTCCATCGCCTCCTCATCCATGGGCCTTTCTCTTCCTCTCCATTGTACTGAACCTTACTGAACCTATGTGTTCTGGCTTAATTTTGCCCATCTCTTCTTCTGTATATAGAATCACTTTTTGCTGTTTATTTTTAGAAAAAAAATAGTTTCTGCAAATCTATTTGGCAGACAGGCATGGTAGTGCTTACCTATAATTCTAAAACTCAAGAGGCTAAAACAGAAGGTTTATAAATTCATAGCTAACTTGGACTGCATACTAAGACTCAATAATACAAATAAAATTTAACTTCTCATCCAAGTAAATATGAATCTTCTCTGTTTTGGTTAGACAACCAGAATAGCACAAAGTGTCCTCCATAAATGTGTTAAGTAATTGAATCATCAAAGGACAATTGCAACAAATGAGAGTCCAAGTTTTTTATATGCCCATATGATTTATAGAGATATAATCCATTCCCCTAAAAGTCACTTTCCGTGCATGTAGCTGCTGGTAAACTGTGGAGGCAGATTGGCTATTTCAAATAACAAAGCCGGGTTCCATTTTAAATTCACTCATAGCATCAAAAATGTGCCAGATATTTTACATATATTTAGATTTGTTCTTTGCAGAGCACCTATGAGGTGAAATAAATTAACCACTCTTCCATAATTCTAGTCTAGGTATTTCTTTCCCTACTACTAATATACACAGAGAATAAATATAATACATGTAACATATTTGATGTGTGTGTGTGTGGGGGGTGTGTGTTTAAATGCTTCCTATGAAAAGGGAACTTGAGCTTGGGGTAGTGAGGTTTCTATAAGATTTGTCACATGGATGTGGGTTGGATACAGTGTTAGCAACAGTAGCAACTGCCGGCCTGTGCTGAGCAACATCTCTGAGATGACTAAGCCAAGCTTAAGGCAACAAGAAAGGAAAATTAAGACGGTAAATTAACCTGAATTGTTATTGATTCAAATGTATTAAAGATGTATGTAATAAAAATGTATTAAAAGTAGAAGAATTGGAAAATCTTTCAAATATTTGTGTGTGTATGTGTGGGGGGCAACATGATTTGTTTTCTGTTATTGCAGGACATGCTGTTCACTCCAGGAATTCAGTTAATAACCATTTCCATCAGGACTGTAAACAAATGGAGCTTTGTTTAAAATATGTAAACAAAAGAACATCTTTGAGATGATTAATGATATTTGAAAGAGGGAAAGTCCCAATGTCTCAAGCTTATACTGTTTTCACATGGTTCTTATTACCTAAATAATACCAGTTGCCAGGTACAGCCCTTAAAACCTCATATTCTAGAGTTCAAGTATGTCACATTACAGGAGCTGTAATGATTAGAATGGAAACTGTCTGCAGTAGACTCATGTGTTCCAGTACATGGTCACAATTGATCATGCTGCTTTTGAAGACCATGGGTCGTTTGGCAGGTCAAGCCTACCTGGAGAAAGGGAGTTGCTGAGGGGAAAGCCTTGAGGTTTATAGCTCATTTGTGCATGTTGTCTGCCTCCTGGTCCATGGAGAAATGAGCAAACAGCTTCATATTCTTGCAGGCACAGCCTCAAGCTATTCCCACTCTTCAGTCTCCCTGCCACATCAGGTGATAGCATCTCCAATGGAGAACCAACATAAACCCTTTGTCACTGAAGTTGTTTCTGTCAATTATTTGGTCTCAGAAATAAGAAAGTAAAAATAAATACTGGAGCAGAGACTGAATTTAATTCAAATCCAGGTCATTCATTTTTCTCTCAAAAGTGAGATCAAACTTCTGTACGATTTTCAAACTACAGATCAGGTTATATTGTTATTTTTAAAAACATAGATTCACTTAAAGAGAAAAACAATTTGAATTTGATCTCTTTTTGGTTTTGTTATTTAATTTAAAATTATCTTTATTTACTTTATGTTCACACTCACACACACATAGACACACACGTCACCACATACATGTTGAAGTCAAAGGGCAAAGGGCAGTATGTGGGCTTTGGTTCTCTCCTTCCATCATGCATCTCAGAGACTAAATTCGGGTCAGCAAAATGGGCAACAAGCACCTTTACCTGCCAAGCCACCTTATCAGCCTAAAAATATTAAATATTTTCTAAGTTTTCTTTTCTATTCCCTGAACACTGGAAATGGTGTGTGTGTGTGTGTGTGTGTGCGTGTGTGTGTGTGTGTGTGTGTGTGTGTTGTACATATATGTGATATAGATACACACACAGACACACACAGACACACACGCATATATATATATATAAAAGAATTTGAATGAATATTTCAGAGAAAAGGATATTTAAAAAATTTTTTTTCAGAATCCAAATTTTAAAACTGCATATTGATTACCAAGAATAAGAATAAATTTATCAGCCGGGCAGTGGTGGCGCATGCCTTTAATCCCAGCACTTGGGAGGCAGAGGCAGGTGGATTTCTGAGTTCGAGGCCAGCCTGGTCTACAGAGTGAGTTCCAGGACAGCCAGAGCTACACAGAGAAACCCTGTCTCGAAAAACCAAAAAAAAAAAAAAAAAAAAAAAAGGAATAAATTTATCTACTTAAATTGTACTACTTATTACTCTTACACAAAAATCATATTCCTATCTTTTTTGTTAAGAAAATTAATTTTGGAAGGATAAAAAAATCAATATTTCTGAAAAGATATTAAGCTAACATATAAGACCTGACCCTAAGTAGTGTTCTTGACCAATCATATTTTTGTAATAAGACATATGGACACTAATTGCCCATCAAAGTAAAACGATAAATAAACCACCGATCCAACCACACAGGACAACATAATATTTATAATCATATCTTTGGTGAAAAAGTAAAGTAAACACATTATGTTTCTCAAATTTTATATAGGGAACTAACTGAAAATGATCCATAAATGAAAAATTATCCAGCTCACTCAGAATTTCTATAATTTTATGATACAACACTGTTTATCATCATGTTTCTCTACCAAGAAAATACTCGAGCTTGTGTTATGCTTTTTCTCAAAATCTACTGAAGAGAGGGAGAGAGTGTGCTTGAATATACAGTTTGGCTTTCATATCCAAAAGAAAGCTTGACAGAATCCTATTTTTCACTTGCAATGTACGTCATTGCAGATTAGCTGCTTAACATCGACCAGACACTAGGTTCATCCAGGGCACCACTGTCGTTTTTTTCAGTTTCACAATCCACAACGTCTCAGGTCTTTCACACAACACTACACTAAACTTTGATGTTTTCTAAGGCACACTGTCTACATTTGTTCAGTGCCTATACTTGAAGATGAGAATTTCATATTTCCATATTTCATTGAATGCTATACAACACTTCCAAATGCTTCTGGGTTCTATTCTCCTTGCCAATATCAGTTCATTTCCATATAAAAGAGAATGAAACAAACCATGAAGTCTCCTCCAGCTTTCTAATAGAATATCCAGGAGTGGTACATGTTAAATGGCAATAGAGAATTACATGCAGCTTCAGTCTAACTATAATATTACTTTTATCTTGTCTTTGAAATTATAAAATGCTAAAGAAAATAAGCGGCTTAGTAACCTACAGAGTGGATCCTTTAGTGTAATTTCTATGTAAAACATATATTCTCCCTAGGAACTATGCTGCATACAATATTATCACATATTTTCCTTGGGCAAAATGTTTGTGTCTCTCCACATACATCTGATGAGAACTGGAAGGAATCTTAATTACATAGAACCAGGGAAGGTACTGAGGCTGATACTATTCTGTCAGTGGTGACACAGGGAGCCACCCCAAGGAGCACTTGCCACTGGCTATTATAATGGGTCTGATGTCAAAAAGGAGCAGAACCAGTGCCTCGATAAGAGTTTTACCTCAGTATTATTGGTTATAGGACTTTATTTTTTTTATTTTATTGTTTGAGAATTATATACATTTGTTTTGATCAAATCCACCCCAAGCTGATCTTCACCCATCTGCCACACCTTCTTCCCAAGCTTCGTGTGCTTGTTCATTTATTTTTATTTGTTACTCCTGTGTCCACTTGGGACTGTTTGTATGTATGGGCGGGACCATCATGTTCCATCCTACTTGGGAAATGTTGGCACGATGATGGCTGCTGGGAGAGTAGAATACATTGTGGGGTTCTGTTTGGTTGGTTTTTGGTTTTTTGATTTTCTGTTTTGCTGTGTTGTGTTTTTTCTTGGATGTAGTCCCTTAAAGCTTACCCATGCTCCAGTAAATAGTCTTATATCCAGACTTTATTTTTTCTTATTACCAATTAGCAAAGCTCATGATACACAAACTTTCAAAATAACCTTTAAAGGATGTACTTAGACAAATTTTTACATTTAAAAATCAATCACTGATTTGCTCCAGTACTCAGCATGTATCAAAAATTTATTGGCTCATGGATTCACTGATACAAACTAATCAAATAAAGCTCTAGAAGTCTCACCTGATTTTTCTTTTTCAAGAAAACTCTCATTCACATCTCTGGGTAGAAGAGACTCATTCAAAAGTGAACTCAACACAAGGAGGACTTCACAGTTGGGTCAGGAGACAATATAGCCATGACAATAGCTCCTGTTTCTCATAAGTCATCCATAATGCCAAGGTTTTTACATATTTAAGAAAAAGGAACCTTTGGCTTAAGCTATTATGGGTTGAATTTTTCTGCCACTTTCCATTAGACCCTCTCTTACATATATTAAAATAGCAAAGCAACTTAATCAATGCAGATTAAGGGACTCTTAACTAGAGTTTGCTTTCTCTCATAAGTTAAAATGCTAGACAATTTTCGGAGAACAAGAGAAAAGTAGTAAGGGAATTTGTGTGAGTTTTAATAATCATTAAAATAGTTATACAAGGGAAGTTATTGAAAGTCTAATTGAGATACAGGACTATGTATTTGTAATGATTCACAGCTAAGATACAAAAACAACTTATTCACAACAATGAATTCTTGCACTGCTCAATTTTCACAAAGTATCAGATAAAGGATTTATTTTAAAAATGTAGGTTTGATTAATTTAAGTATGTTGGGAATGACAGTAAGAAGAGTGGAGTTATAAAGCCCCAGTAGGAAACATATTGCATTCTCAAAAGAGGTGATTACAGAAATGTTTAATAAAGCAATGTTCACAGATATGTATTAGACAATGGCATTATGGGAGCCTTAGGAAAACATAGCTTACTGGGGATAATGCATCAAGTTGCTTTTATCATAGCTCAGTGTGAAAGCGCTGGTGGAAGAAATAGGCACCTTACCCAAAAGAAAATCTTATTTTTAAATTAATTTATTTATTTACATTCCAGCCATTGCCCCACTCCAGGCCCACCTACCACTGTTCCTCATCCCATTCCTCCTTCAGCTTGTCTCCAAGAGGTGCTCCCCCCTCCCAAACACCCTTTCCCTGGGGCCTCAAGTCTCTTGAGGATTAGGTGCATCTTCTCCCACTGAGGCCAAACCAGGCAGTATTCTGTTATATATGTGGGGGTAGGGGATTGCTCAGACTAACCAGTGGATGCTCCCTGATTGGTGGCTCAGTCTCTGGGAGCTCTCAGGGGTCCAGGTTAGTTGAGACATCTGATCTTCCTATTGGGTTGCCCTCTCCTTCAGCTTCTTCAATCCTTCCCCTAATTCAACCATAGGAGTCCCTGACTTCAGTCAATGGTTGCGTGTAACTATTTGTGTCAGCCTCAGTCAGTTGCTAGTAGGGCCTCTCAGAGGACAGCCATGCTAGGCTCCTGTCTGTAAGCACATCACAGCATCAGTAATAGTGTCAGGCCTTGGTGCCCTTCCATAAGATGGATCCCAAGTTGGGCCAGTCATTGGACCATATTTCCTCAGTTTCTTCTCCATTTTTGTCCCTGCAGTTCTTGGTAACCTCATCTCTCCACTTGAAGCCCTGTCTATCTACTGGAGGTGGACTCTTCAAGTTCCCTCTCGCCAGTATTGATCATTTTGACTGAGATCACACCCATTGAGTCCTGAGAGCCTCTCACCTCCAGAGTCTCTGGTATTTTCTACAGGGAACCCACCTCCCACCCCCAAGGCTGCATATTTCCTATTCTTCCTAGTCCTATGGGCTTCTCTCCTGACCCCCTTCCCATACCTGATCCTCTTCCCCTTTTCCCCTCCCCTCACCTCTCCCACTCAGGTCCCTCCCTCCATTTGACTCCCTTGATTATTTTCTTCCTTCTTCTAAGTGGGATTGAAGCATCCTCATTTGAGCCTTTCTGCTTGTTAAACTTATACGGTCTGTGGGTTGTACTTTTTGGCTAATATCCACTTATGAGGTAGTACATACCATGCATGTCCTTTTGGGTCTGGTCTTATACTAACAGGACCTCAACATAGCCAAAAACAGTAACCTTCAATGGAGGAGTGGGGAACAGGAGAGATAAGTATTTTCTTCACCTTTCTCTGACCGCCTACTGGTTCTCCATTAACTCAAAGCAAATGTAGAGAAATTCAATGGGAAAGTCACTCTTCTAGATAACAGAAAGCAGAACTAAATACTGGGAGATGGGTCTAAAGGAGAAAACAGAAGATTTCCATCAAGCAGCTTAAGATTTAAAGATGGTAATTTCTTAAGGACTGGAAACTTCTATATGGTAATTGGGATAGGCAACAATACTTATAAAGAGTCAGTTGATTAGTCTCCAGGATTATGTGGTATGTCTAAGTGGGTACTTATATAATTAAGGATGATGATCGCATGCAGTTAGAGCTGAAGCACTGGGTAAATCTGAAAGCTGTCTCTGAACATGAGTAAATATCAGACGTCATAAACAAATAGTGACTGAGAAGAGAACAGGTGTGGCTCAAAGGGATTGTTTTACATAATGGTTACAAGGACTAATGTTGTTAATAAGAAACACATGTCCTGTCTTTCACCTGCCTGCTAAAAAAGTATGTGAAATGGTCAGCTTTCCTTGAGAGCTTTCAGTGCAAGTATCTTCTAGTTAGGAGACAGATTCCAGAAATGATATATTTCCTGCAAAGTATATATTCCCTTGTAGTTTACCAGTAAATAAGAATAATTAATGTCCTTTCCATTTTAGTTCAAGATGGTTGAAGCAAACAGATTTCACAAAGCTGCTGTGCAGAAAGCAAACATACAAAGCAGATATTAGGAAAAGGAAAGGTACATGTTATTTCTAAGAAACTGCCTTGGGACAGACTATAAGTTCAAAGAATCCCCTACAGTGATTGAGTGATATGGGAACAGTTTCTTGAAAACAAAATTTAGTTAATGAATATGCAAAAGTAGTCTCTGGCAGACATTTCTGTCATCTATGTATATGAAAAGGGAAGAGAGCTATTCAGTGTTATGTTCTCACCAACTGTTCTGTATGAGCTCCTTTCAAAAATATCAGTAATGCTGAGACACATGAGACACATGAAATACACACAATAGGACATGTTATGTTTTCTTTATAACATCCAAGGTCAGGGTAGGGATTCCTTAATCCCATGATATAATATATGTCAGACAACTGAAGTACAGTTAAAGGCTGATAATGAAATGATTTAAGATAGAAGAGAAAGAGGGAGAAAATTGTGAACTAGAGGAAGCCTTACCATAAAATCCAGGAAGTTTTAGAATATGACTTCAATATTTATCTCTATTGCTAAGGTAAAATAAAAACAAAACAAACCTATAATTCAAGGAAGATATGTTTTTTGAAAAAGAGAGAATTTTTTTGGAGCAAATATATTTTATATTTTATAGTTTATACTTTTTTCCTTTCAGTTATCACCATACTGATAATACTCTTAACCCAAGCATCAATATATAAGTATAAATATTATATAAATATAAAATTGACAAGGCCAGATAGAAGAAGGACAAAATATTACCACTTCAAATCACAGTAAACCTCTTTATTACCTTCAATGAAGAAGACAAGAAAAAATGTTTGTCACTTTTGAGAAAGACTCATGAAAAGCAAACAATCATAAGAGCATTGGAGATGATATCTAAGGCACAGTGATTACATAGAAGAAACAGAACCTTCCCGAGAAGCAGGCTCATGGCTCATCTGAAGCACTGAGTGATCTACTTCAGCAAAAGTCCTTTTAAATGATGTTACATTGTCTGTACTTTCATCCTTTACATTCGTATCAATTACACATGTCATATCTTTCAATCCCTATTACATTTAATTTTAATGTGTTTCTAATTAGGTTTCTGGTGGCTTAGGGTCAGAGTTTGATATTGATATATGACTTTAGAAAGCCATAGTGAGTTTTTATATAATGCTCATTATGTTAGTGAGCTCGTTTCTTCCCTTATACTAAATGATCATTTCAAATGGCTTGTTTAACACATGTAACAACACATCTCATAAAGGAAATATAACTTTAATTAAACTCATTATAATTAAATATTATTTGTGATAACTGCAATTCTTAGGTAGAAAAAGGCCATGATCTTTGAGAAAAGAAAACAAAGATTTAAAAAACAAATGTGTCAAATGAAACCAAGAGAAATAAGTGTGTCAATATGAATTTACCCTGCCCAACAGTACTTTGAATCAATAAATATTAGAAATATATCTTACATGATACTATTAAGTGGTGGTTGACTTTGATAAAATTTTGGAACTACCATTGTCCAAAAAAAATAATTTGTAAGAAGTATGAGATGAGGGAGTCCTTAATTACACAGCAGGTTCAGAGCTTCCAGACTGTAAAAGGGTGGTAGCACTGAGACAGGACAGAAGTGACACCGGACACAGCTTAGCTTGTTTCAGCTTCTTGCATTATTTTTTTCTAATCAGCTAGGGGACTGCGACCAACTGAATGACTCTAAAGGCCCAAGACTAAGGCTCAACCATTTGTTTTGAGGAGGCAGTACAGAAAGGGATCTCAGTCTCATGCCAAGCCAGACTGCAGAAGTGAATGCAAACCTATCTCCAAAAGAGAAGGTCTCTCCAGTCCAGTCACAAATGAAAAATTAGTTCTCTCCAGAAGTCTCACTGGTGCTCAAACCACGCCTAAGGACTGGCCTTACGCGGATGGCCAACACAAAAGGAACTCAATGGCATTTTTGGAGGTTCACTGCTCTGTTTTTATAAAACTTTGTCACAACTTACTTTTTGTGTTTTTTTACACCTTACAGATTCTTTGTGATTGTATTACACTTTCTGTCTTTACATTTTTATGGGATTTCTGTTTGCAAACGTGCGTATCTCTGTGCCTCTATGTGTTTCTTGTGTCTTTTGTGTCTCTTTTTCTTCTGTTTGTTTGTTTTATCTTACTCTGGTTTGTTTATTTTTATTTTATTTTATAATATTATTTTACTTTACCTTGATATAGATGCCTGTTTGTATTCTTATAGGAGAAAGAAAGGGTGTAGATTTAGGTGGGTGGGAAAGATCTGGGAGGAGTTAGGGGAGGAGAAACTGTAATCAGAATATGCCATGTGAAAAAAATCTATATTCAATTAAAAATAAGTAAATAAATAACAAATAAAAACTCAAATATGGAGACTGGGGCGATGACTCAGTCAATCCAATGTTTGGTGCACAGGCCTGAGAACTTGAGTTAAGGTCCCCAGCACCCATGTAGCAGATGTGCAACTTGGTCTTCATGTCGGTCCCGAACAACTTGAACGGGGACTATCCCAAAAGCTGGTGCCTGAATGTGGGAGATGTTCTATTAGCTGGGCTGCCTTGTCTGCCATGGGAAAGGAAGCACCTAGACTCGCAGAGGGGGACAGTGAGTGGAATGTAACATGACTAAATAAAAAAAATAAATTAATTAAATTAAATTCAAAAAGAAAAGATCCTCAGCACCCACACATAAAAATCTGAGCCTGGGCATTGAAATGCATTTCTAGCAGTGGCAGGAGGATATTGTTGCTCGCTGGCCAGCTAGTCTCAGTGAATCGTCAAGTTAAACATCCAGCGAGAGATGCTGTCCCTAAAATAAATAAGATAAAGGGTAGCTGAGGATGACACTTGATGTTGATGAAAACTCGTGTGTGCGCATACATGGACAGACATGGGGGGTACAAGGGGCACCTTAGGAACACAGGTATCTTCAAGCCTGGACATTTAATGCCGTAAATGTTTACAAGATACTGTAGGTTCAGAATTAGAGTAGATTCATATAGAGGATTTGTTATTTTTTGCTATGACAACAACAAGAGAAGGAGACAGACTAGGCAGTTTAGGATGTGGACCTGAAATACAAGCAGCTCCACGTCTTGTCCTTGGTGAGCTCTGTCTTGTCCGGAAGCTGGAGACATCTTTGGCTCTATATATTCAGGGGCATTGATTCATGATCTGCCATCTTGTTTTTATCTTTCTTCTCCTTTTACATAGCAACTTAATGAGCACAGCTGCCTGGGAGCTGTGCTCTCTCAGATCTTCCACTGGACTTGGATGGTATAGCCCCGAGCTTTAATATAGACATCTAAATGGAGAGGACCATGAATGTCTTATGGGAGAGAAAACTGTACTACCATGCCTTAACTATGCAAACCTTATTCACCCTAAGTAGAGACAGTCAGTGGCAAGTTTTCTTAAGACCCTTCCTGCTATAGAGCAGTCCTACTTGCTTTCTTGCTTGCTTTCACCTGTAAGAAAACTCCTTTCTGAAATTACTTTCCACTTTCTATGAAAATTTTTCTTGAATTTGCAAAATGAAGAACATGGGAAGCTACTACCCTAGGCTATTGCTTGCCTGGTACCTTAGCCCTCCCTCTGAGTTATGTTATGACATGAGAGAGCCTCCAGAGGCTTGAGGGTCCCAATCTCACCTACATATAATTTTATTGGTACATCTACTTGAGTCTCTGTATTGCTCTTATTTCTTTAGTGTTTTTTTCCTCTTGACCTTAAGTCCCTTGCAACTGAAACTTATTTCCTATACATCCTATATATGTGCTTGATAAAGAACTACTTAGCACACTCTACCATATGAATACATTTTTATTCATTCCAAAAGTGTTAGTGCTTTTAGAGATGCAATTCTGTTCATAGATCAATGCTAGCACAGATTCCGGCTGTCATCCTTGCTACTATCCTAGTTATATTTTATTGGTTATTTTATTTATTTACATTTCAAATGTTATCCCCCTTCCCAGTTTCCCTTCCACAAATCCCTGTCCCCTTCTTTTCCCCCTTCCTTCTATGAAGGTGCTCCCCCATCCACCCACCCACTCCTGCCTCACTGCCCTAGCATTCCCCTATGCTGGGTCATCGAGCCTCCATGGGCCAAGGGACTCTTCTCCCATTGATGCCAGATAAGGCAGTCCATATGCAGCTGGAGCCATGAGTCCCTCCATGTGTGCTCTTTTTTTTGGTGTTTAGTCATTGGGAGCTTTGGGAGGGGGTCTGTTTGGTGGATATTGTTCATACAAATTCAGGTTTAAATGATTATAAAACTAATATAGTCAAATTAATATTTTGTTTCCATTTATATTGAAAACTGACAAAATTTATCATATTGTAAGTCATATTACTATAAGCATGACAGTTGAGCTTTGGCCTTATGAGTGATGAATGTCACACATCCCAGGATCTTCTTACCACTTGAAGTTGCACATGCATATTATATAATCTTAGGGTTAGGGGTCTTACTGAATACACACAGAACTCAGGTGACGGAATATTGATGTGAGCTGTTCTTCTAATTCTACTTCTATTGTTCAGAAATATTGATGAGGTTACAAGATTGACAGTATAAGTATGTTAGTGTTCATACTAAATTACAGATTTGTACCTATGTCCATAAATACCTATCCTGGTAAATTTTCTTTCAACTACCCATTTCACTGAGCTCCTGTTTTCAATGGAAAAGAAATGCATTATGATTTTCTTCTGTGAACATTTCTATGTTGCTGTGATGTCACGTTCATATTTCTCATGATGTGCAATGCTTCATTAAAGTACAGATGAAGTTATAGTACGGGCGACGGAGGTGGCCCTAACAAAAATTACTATTTACACTTATATAGGATGCATTTCAGTATTTCAGTTAAATCAGCTCTGTAGATTAGCTGGGTTGCTGAACCCAGTTCTGATCTATGTAGGTTTCCTTTGCAATTTGAAGTGCATCCGTAGCAGTCTGTTGGAAGAGAAAAGACCTCATTTTTCTTTAGATCTCACCAAGCACACTAGCCCCAAGTACTAGAAAGCACTGGAGAAGAATACATACAGTCATGCTGTGAAAACACAGCAAGAGTCTCTGCACTAGCATTACCTGTGGCATTCAGAAAAATTAAGTGTGGAGGGTGTATCCTCTGAGGAGGAGAATTTGACTCTATGAGGCAGTAGAGCCCCAGAGTATGGACAGTTAGTAACCTTACTAATAACTGTTACATACTCTGAATTGAAAAAAATACAAAGGCATGGAGTTAGTTGAGGGTCTTAAAATATCACTTCATAAAAGATTCCATAGATAATATGGGCAGCTTCATGAATTTTCATGACATGACTACATCCTAGAAGCTAGCTCCCACATATAGAAACAGGATAGATTTTATCCAAGAGTTCTTCTCTAAGACAAGTAGCTCATGTGGAAAAAACAAACAAACCAAAAAGATATCCAGACATAGGTTATTATACAGACAAATCCAAGGAAGTACCAAGGAATAAATTTATAATAAATTTTAACTGAGCTCCCCCAGCATCCCATGAAACTCAGAACTGTTAGCTTTCAATCCAGAGTGGGAAGTCACAAAGTATAACATGACTTGAGGAGGAATTTGGGGACCACACTATCGTTGACTTACTTCACTCTCCTTTCCCAACTCTGCCTCCAGAGCATTGCATTTGCTTCCATGTGCACCAAGAAAAAGAACAAATCTCTGGTTCTGCACAGAGAAGAATACCTGTGCTGCTTATCCTTCTGTGATCAGCTTGTTTTACTAGCCTCGATGTCTAGTGACATCCCATTTTCCTACAGACAATGTGATATCTATCTTTTTTTATGGCTAAAGATGAGTATCTTAGCTGGTTCTGTGCCTAGACTTTGTGACTTAGGTCTCAAAAGATACTGACTCTAAATGATTAGTGGATGTTAAGATGCTTACATACAAAATACACAAATATCACTTCTTTTATTGTATAATAGAAATAACCAATCAAAAAATAACCCATTAAAAAGCCTCCCGGCAACAACTAGGTATGTAAGATCCCGACCTATAACAACCCATCTGTGAAAATAAGAGGGACCTTGATAAAATAGAGACTTGAAAATATTTCTGAAATACATAAATATGGCATTATAAAATAATAATTCCTACATTATTACAAGCTGAACTAAAAAAATTCCCATGAAAATTATAATGTGATTTTTTTTCTTTGCAGCATAGGAAAAAACTAAAGTTTTAGTAGAAGATACATAAAATTATATTTTGAAATTATAAACTGAAAGAATTAAAATAAGACTTGTCGTATTCTAGAAAATATTTCAAATGTCCATATTTCTTTTAAACAGTGTTGGGCACTGTTTCTCACATTTAAACATTCACGAAAATCACCTGAGAGGCTAAGAAACATCCCAGAGTTTGAGGCTCCACCATACAGTCTCTAAATCAAGACTTCCAGATGATGCCAGTCCCATACACCTACATAGACTCAATCCTCCTGGGCAATACAAAAAATAGTAGATAAATTATGCTGTCAACTGTCTTGGTGGCTCCACTCCCATACTAGCCCCTACAAGGAGACATGCAAAAAAGATAGAAGTTATACAAAGATAAAGTGGGACAGTGAGACATCTCTAATTTCAAGAGCATTGATTATGAGATTCTTGGAGTAGCAGAGAACATAAAACAAATATGTAGTCATGTGGTTAATAAGGTACATTAACTTGATTTGGCAAATATGGTCCAGCCCTGTAGATATATATATTTGATATATATTGAATGTATATGCCTATACAAACTCATAAATTTTTTCCATTTTTCTTTTTTTTTAATTGGATATATTCTTTATTTACATTTCAAATGTTATCCCCTTTCCCGGTTTCCCCCACTCTGGGAAACCCCCTATTTCACACACACCCCGCTTCTATGAGGGTGTTCCTCCACTCATCCACCCACTCCTGCCTCCCCACCCTCGAATTCCCATAAACTAAGGCATCTATCAAGCCTTCATAGGACCAAGAACCTCTCCTCCCATTGATGCCCGACAAGGCCATCCTCTGCTACATATGCGGCTGGAGCCATGGGTCCCTCCATATGTACTCCTTGGTTGGTGGTTTAGTCTCTGGGAGTTCTGGTTGGCTGATATTGTTGTTCCTCCTATGGGGTTGCAAACCCCTTCTGCTTCTTCAGTTCTTCCTCTAACTCCTCCATTGGAGACCCTGCGCTCCATCCAATGGTTGGCTGCGAGCATACACATTTTTCCTTTTGTCTAATCTCTCTCTTTCTCCCTCTCTCCCTCTCTCATTCTATTCATTGGGACATTGAAAGGAGAAATTAGAGTCCTCTGTTTACATATATCTCCAAGCACTTGTGTTTATTTTTATTTCTGTTGCTTTCTCATCTATTAATGCCTTGAGAGATATATGAATTCTCAACTATAATGCCAGAATTTCTTTTGCTTTTAATTAACTGATCATCTAAGATATTAGCTCACTATCATCAACTATCATAATAGCTGAACACAGAACTTCCCACGTAATAAACACAACTCTAGTTGGCTTTCAAGAAGTGTGCACAAAGCACATACAGCCTTAACTAACAAAGAATTAGAGTGTAATTTCTACTTTTAAAAGTGAGTTAATCTGTCTAGGTTTATTAATGAAAATAGCTCAACTTTTTTTCTGTAATTGGTTAGCTTAGATTCATTGTCTTTTACTGAAAATGTTAAATAACTGATGCTGTATTTTTTAAACCATTAAGGAAGAGTTTATTAGAAAATGCTTTTAGGTGCCAGATCTTTATGATGTTTAAATTAAATTCCACTTGGACACATTTGAATATATATGTTAAAAATTAAAGCCAAAACAATACCAGTGTACTTTAAAATGCTAATATTTATTCCCTAAAACACCTTTTATTATTTTAATAATACATAATATTTCTACCGTTTAGTAATATTAATGTATTTTTTAAATTTATATGTAGAGAAAAAGAGCTAAAAATCCATTTCCTAAAGAAAGACTTAAACATTGACATCAAGTCACCAACACAAGAAGGTTTACAGTCAGTGCTCATCAGTAGAATAGCTGAGCAAACCATGCTTCCTATGAATGGGTTGCCAGTGATGACTACTTAACAATGGGTTACTGTACAGTAATGAATATTAACAAGCTATTGCTTTGTGCAAAATACGTGAATCAAGTATTTAACGCAGCACCACCCAAATCCATATCCTTTTCTCTTCTCTCTCACTAGAAAACAAACACATCCAGAAAAGGAAGAAGAAGAAAAATAAAAGATAAAATAAAAACAAACATGTATAGGACAAAAAAAAAAAGCCAAAGAAAAAGAATTACACACACACACACACACACACACACACACACACACACACACACACACACACATATTGGCATGCACAGAAATCTTTTAAAAATACAAACTCAGATACCATAATATTTAAACAAAAGTCTCATGGGGAAAAAAAACAAGAAGCCCTTGGTTCTGGCTTTAAGTATTTTTTGTTTACTCAGTGAAACTCCATTGGAGAAATCTAATTTTTAATTTGCAATTATGAATTGGAGATAGCATCTGGGTTAGGAATGTAGGCTTGTGTATACATCCTGTCTCAGCTCTAGGACTCCATATGGCCCAGACAAACCTGTGTGGGTCCTGTGAATGCTGCCAATCTCTGTGAGCTCATATTTTCATTGGTCTGTTGTCTAAAATGCTTTGTTTCCTTGATGTTTCCCATCTGTTACGGTTCTTACAATCTTTCTGCCTCCTCATCTGCAAGGTTTCCTGAGCCCTGAGTGGAGGGTATTAACAGTGACAACCCATTTAGAATTAAGTGTTCCATCATTTCTCACTCTTACTGTCCAGTTGTATTTATTCCTATCTGCTGCAGGAAGAAGCTTCTGCCATAGTGGCTGAACAAAACATACTGATATATGAGTGTAGAAGTCATTTTATTCCTACTGTGTGTGTATGTGTATCTGTTTGTCTGTCTGTCTGTCTTTGAACGCTAGTACTTGGTTTGATCCTAGGTCCCTGGGCTATCTCATCTCATATTCTTGGCAACCCAATTTTGTTAGGGAGAGGCTTCATTTCACAGAGTGGGTCTTGAATCCAATAAATATTGGCTTGATAGTCCCACAGGTTTTGTGACACTCTAGCACTAGTGCAGTGGCTCTCAACCTGTGGGTTACAACTCCTTTGTCAAACCTCTATCTCCGAAAATATTTACATTATGATTCATAACAGTAGCATAATTATAATTACAAAGTAGCAGTGAAAATCATTTTATGGTTGGGGGTCACCTCAACATGAGGAACTGTATTAAAGGGCCGAGGCATTAGGAAGGGTGAGAGCCACTGCCCTAGAGCATCTTGCGTGCGGGTCACCATTGAAGACTGAAAGGATTGAAGCTGGTTTAGTGTTTACCTTTCTCCTCTCATAGAATGCAGAATATCTCCCAGCACCATGATCACTGGTTAGTAGGAATGAGTGTTCTAGGTAGGCACCAGCTCAACTGATTCATATTTGGTGAGTTGGGTAGGTATTGTCTTCCACGATATGAACTTACCATAATTTTATAGAGAGTAACCAATAGCTTTGGTAGTAGACTAGTTTGATTGGGGGTTGCTTCCCTTGGACCCCCTTTGACAAATGACTCAGTTATATGAGCCCATTTCCAGAACTAGAAGGTTTATTTGGTGATAAGAAATGTTCAATTGGGGCTGTGCATTTTCATATATTCATATATTTTAGGAAGCTTCTACTGTATTAAGTTTCCATACACACCTCAAACAGCTCTTAGTTTTAGCTGGCCCTCTCAGTATACCTTCTGTCATCTCCCCTCTTCCCTCTCCATCCCTTTTGGAGTCTTCCTTCCAGCTCCCTCCCATCCCAGTCATCTCCAAGCCTAAACGACCTATTCTGTTTCTCCTTCCTAGGGAGAATTCGCATTATTCCTCCAATCCTCCACCTAGCCCCTTTACACTTAACCTCTGTAGTTATATGAACCATAGCCTGCCTTTCAAAGACTCAACAACCAATATCCACATACACACAAGTTAATGATGTATGTTTTATTCATGATTATAGTTCACAATTCATGGAAATTAAGAAAACTTGAGTGTTGGCAATTAATTGGCAATTGGCCTTGGTATGCAGCTAAACTGTGGCCTTTGTTTTAATCTTTGAAGACAGTGAACTTTTATGTACATAAAAGACATAAATAAAATTTAAGAACTCCATGTGATAGTACAGATTATTTCTTAGTTTCATAAGACCTCTGATAGTACATATAGGTCTTCTAGAATGATAAAAGCATAAAGATCCTGACAAAGATTAGAAAAAGACTGGATGTTACCATATGGATAACATTGCTATTTAAGAATAAACTTATGTAATTTTTCTTGAAAAACCTATCAGAAAAATTTAATTTGTAAAGAATCCTTATTAACTAATTGAGAAACACTTTGTCAGGTAAGCTTTTCACTTCAAAAAAAGGAAATCTGTCAATATGCATCAAGAAGCAAAAAAACAAACAAACAAAAAACAAAACACTACACTTTAATTGCTAGCCTCATACTTTTACTTTCAGAAACAAGAAAGGAAGTGATTTGCACTGATAAGTATGCCCAAGCATCTTTCCCAAGAAAGCAGTAGGCTATGGTCTGAGATGATTCCAAGTATCTAAGGTGGTTGAGCATTCAACAGGACAAATGACACTAAGGAGTGTGTGGTGGAGCAGTTGAGGGGACAATGATTGAGAGGTAAGATACAAATTAAGAACCAAGAGCTCATCTAACCAAAGCACCCATCAAAGGGTGTGGTATGATGCTGAGGAACAGCCTAGCTTGGGTGAGAGTCCTAAGGAAGGGAGCTGGGTTGGGGATTCGTGGATGAACTATTCAGAGTCAGTGATGGATGCAAGCTGACAGCTCTGTATTCTGCTCCAGATAGCTCTCTGCTCAAGATAGCTCTTTCCCACAGCTTTAGAGCTGTGCTGAAGGTCACAAGGTTACCTTTTTTGCTGATGAACACCAGATACGTTCTTGTTTACTAGAATCTTGCGGTTTCTGGTTTTCGTGGAGTCATTAACCTTGGCAGGGAGAACGTTTCCTGAAGGAGGAACATAAAGTAAAATATATACATTATTTTACAAACAAGCCTTATGCCTACAGCAACCGTCCATTCTCAAGAAGTCCCAAGCCCTGCTGGCTCTACTCCAGAGACAGGGACCATGTCACACTGTCCCTTCCATGCCCATGAGGAACCTGGCAGTCTGCATCAGTGCAGGTACCCATCATTCTACTTTATATATAGGTAGCATGAGTTTGACTTCATGGAACAGAGGTGCTAGTCACAAACTGCCTCCCTATTGTCAGAAATGGCTGGGCTGGGAAAACAGCTTAGCCAATAAGAGTTCTTGCTGCTCTGGCATGAGAACCTAAGCTAGAATTCCTTAGAATCCATGTCAAAAACCTGGCCCACTGCTTGTAATCCTCTATACTGTGAGGGCTATAGATAAAGGAATCACAGGTTTGCTGATTATCAGGCTACCACCAGGTTTACTAAGAGGCTTTTTTCTCAAAGGAATAGGTGGGGAGAAATAGAGCAGAACACTCAAGACCCTCATCTGGCTTCCGACTGTATGAGTATGTATACTGCCAGACACCTGTGCACCCACACACCTGCACACACCACATGTACCAACACATACACACACATACCACAATAAATGGAATGATGACATACACGTCATAAAACATAATTTGAGGCACAGTATTTTCTACAGGATCTTTTGGCTTTACAGAGAAGGGGACAAAGTTTAAAGACACTGAAGTGCACATGAGAAAAATTGGAGAATATAGTTTCTAGTTAATATTGATTTTGAATATGGAAGTTTTGTTTTCCTCATTATATTTTACAAAATTAGAAAATGAATCTAGATATGCTTTTCTCAGAGAAATGCAGTAAAATATGGAAGAAGGAAGATACGTGCATACCCACACACAATCACAGGCATCAGAGGAGTAACACAAACCATTAAAAGTAGTGAGCAAAGTGAGAGGCAAAGCACAATCTTCTATGGTATACCTTCAGTCATTCCAACCAGCATGGGACTGGCCCAGAGATTTCCATGACGAAATGGCATCTATGAGTAAGATGGACACAGGTAAATTGAGAAATGGTGTGACTTGCTAAGAAGTGGAAGGACTTCACAGTAACAAGAATCTTAAAAGAAGGTAAGATTTATGGAAATGCTAAACTGGGTTTAGTGAAATAAGCAAAAGTATAAGGAAAAGTATATTAAAAAGACATGACAAAGAAGTTAACTGGATTCCAATGTCACTGGAAAGTCAGGGAGGAATTTATACAGAGGAATGATACAATAGTTCAATTAGATTTAATTTGGGTATAAAAGGTGCAACTTAATGTTTCTTGGGCTAAATATTGATAAATACCAACTCTTTAATCTTTACCATAACCCCAGGACACAAATATTATTATTTCCTCCCTCTCAGTAAGGAAAGCAAATCCTTTAGAGGATTTTTCCTAAGCCCACACAGCTAGAATGTAACGGAGACAAAGTTGGAACCTACATTTATCTAACCAGGAGAAAGCGGTATGACAGAGAGATCAATATTAAGTCAGGCAATATGAAATTGCTGAAAATGGCTATTTCAATAGCTGAATCTAACATGTCTTATAAAAATATCAACACCTCCTGAAATCAAATTTCAATTCAAAGTTGAGCTGCCAGGTGAATATATCTCAAAAGACAAAGCCGTTGTTTGAGATTCTCAACCTGACCTATTTTGGCAGTAGTCTCATTTCTGTAGATTTTAACCTAAAGTGCTTTGGCTTAATTCTCATTTATCTCTACTTCTGCTGTGCCAAGTCTTTTTTTTCTTCCTGTCTTGCTTCCTGCAATTCCCTATCAGTCAGGAGGCTTCCACTTCTGCGTTTCTGCTGATACATGTTCTTAGTTTGCCTTTGAGAGAGAGAAAGAGAGAGAGAGAGAGAGAGAGAGAGAGAGAGACAGACAGACAGAGAAACAGAGACAGAGAGACAGACAGACAGAGACAGAGAGACAGAGACAGAGAGACAGAGAGACAGAGAGACAGACAGAGATCACTGAGCACATCTTAGAGACTGTTCCTTGGTACCCAAAGGCCTTATAGAGGCCTCACGAGGACCTCTATACTCCTCCTGATTCACTTTCTAGAGCTCTCAGGTGTAGCTGATTCTCACCATGCCAGCACCCACTGAAATGCTCAGCATCTAAGCTCAAGAACAGATGCTCAGAGATCTGAGTCCAAGGCATCTTGTTTTCTGAATCCTGCTTTTCTTCTCAAGCAAGACAGTTGATCATAGTACGCACAGGTGCTATTACACTTTGACCTCAATCTTTGAGTCTTATTTCATATTCCAAGCAGGGATGCTTGAATTGTCCAGTCTAGTGAGTAGCAATGGGATCCAAGACTAGTGTTTCACCTGATAGAAACTCTTGACAATTATGTCAATAACCTCACTCTTCTTTCCCTCGTTATCATTCTTTGTTTGCCTGTTTTCTGCCCCTGCTAATAATTTCATCACCAAAAATAGTCTTCATACATAACTTTCAAGCCTCTCTGGATCAAACAGTGACTTTATTGCTATTTTAAACTTTATGTGTGTTCACTATTACACAATAAAATTAAGAAACAAATATAAAGACATTAATAAAAATTATGTGTAAGTATATAAACTAGTTACTATTTCAAAAATCTCTTGAAGATTTACAGATAAATGAATGAATATATATACGAGAAATCATAGCTCAGTAGAGATGTAGGAAGATAGACAAAAAATAAAGTATTAAATTTAATTTCTGCATTCAGTAGAAAAAACACAAGGGAAACTGAAGAATTTAGTAATTAAGTGGAAGTTTCTAGTTGTGTCCTGTGATATAAAGTCACGTGATATTTTGCTGAAGAAAAACCCATGGGAGGACAGGCGATGTTTGGAGAGAGTATAAATAGGACTCAATGGCCAGTGAGGGGGAGCTTGCATAGCTAGCTTTGCAAAATTGTGTTGGTCTTGAGTCTTCGCTGATCTTCACTTCATTGAGAGGCGCATGGCGGAGGACTGTGGATCCCGGCTAGCTCTGGTTGCCCCCACTGACTCATGCTGATTTAGTGGAAGCCTGGCTTTTTCTCTGGGTTGTGCCTCCACTGCTGATGCGCTTTTGCTACCCTGACACTACTGAACTAGACTGCTTGTATCCTGACAGTGGAGCTTGGAATCGTCCCAAAGAACTACTTCTAAACAGGTCCACATGCCCCTGTCCTATTTACCATCTTTTCTCCCCTACATTTGGTGGGGTAGAAGGGGGGGTCCAAGATTTTGAGAACCCTTATTAAAGTAGGTTTTGAAAATCTAAGCCTACATAGTAAGATTTAAATGTACCTGGTTTTTATTTTATGACACTACTGATTTGTATGGTTGTGTTTATGTATGTGGGGAACATACATTCTATGTCACACATATAGAGGTCAGAGAACAACTTACAGGAATCAATTTCCTCCTTCTATTGTGTGGGTCCCAAGGATCAAACTCAGGTTGTCAGGCAACAAGTGCCTCCACCACTGAGATGGATCTCCTTCCCCTAGTATTTCTTTCAATGATAGGGTTTCCCACTCTGTTTCAGGCTGAACTAGAACTCACTTTATAGCCCAAGTGCCCTTAACTTGAAGCAATCCTCCTGCTTCAACCCCCCCCCCCCAATGCTTAAATTACAGGCATACATCAACACACCCTGCTTAAACATATGGTTTTAATTTTAACAGTTCATCTGTGTGTAAGAAACATAGTCAAGGAACAACATTAAGTATGTAATTATGACTTATTTTCAATGACGTGGTTCAATTTTAGGCAAAGAAATTGACCTGCTTTTGAATATGAGAAAATGATCATGCTTGCTTATTATTTGGTTTTTAATTCCTATCATGAATATTATATAATGTTTATAATATATGGTTTATAACATTTATAACCTTTTCTGTAATTGTAATTCTCTCAATTATCCAATATAAATTCTATAATTAAGTAGGTACAACAGTAACCAACATCCATTTTTACTATATTATATTACAGTATTACCCTAGGCTCATAGTTTCTATAGTCCATGAGTTTAGAAGTACTTTCAGTTAGGCTCCCATCTTTTGCCCTAGAGAGAATGCTGAAGAGATTTACTATTTCTGCCTCTTTTCTGCACCACACTTTACCTACCTGTGTCCACAGCACATTCTGCTGAAACAACCATAACCATGTTTCAAGTAGTGACACAGGTCCATTTTCCAAGTCTATCCTGGAGAAGGTGTCCAGATATAAGATGTATACTAGCCTATTGGGCAAATATAAACAAAGCGTACATGTGTTGAGTGATAAATTCAATATATGCAAATGAGGCCACCCAGATTGTTAAGAGAGTTTAGGATAGGAGTGAAAAAGATGTTTCACTCTGTAACTATTGGATATATATAAATGCACACATGTGTGTATGTGTGTGTGTATATCGATATATGCATATGTATGTGTAAATGTATACCCACATACTTACACACTCACACACACACACAAAAACCTCATATAAACTCAGAGAAAATCTTTTAAAAATGCTGACATAAAGTATATCAGTCTTCAATTATATATAGTCTTTGCAGGTTCTACTGATATAAAGTTCTTTTGTGATGGCTTCTGAAGCTCTTGCTTATTTACAAAACAAATAAACAGAAAGTTGCCCTGACTTTTGAGATGTCTCTTCCTAGAACACTGCTAATTATTTGCTGAGGAAAATGTCAAACTACCTGCTATTATTTTCTTTATATAAGGTGACTTTCAGTTTCTACTGTGGTATCTAAAATTGGTACATTTCTTCTTAAAATCAATAACTTACATAAAGCATGGCTTTTTGATAATTTTATGGCAACTTTTAAAAAGTTGGTTATCTACTTTGTTTTCAATTCTTTTTATTATTATGAAATGTTATGTTCTATAAATGCCAACGCATTCTGCTGTGTTTGTGTGTGTATCTCAAAATAATTTCACTTCAGATTTATTCTTTCAGTTTTATAAAGCTGAATTTTGATCTCTTATTATTACATGAGCTTTGTAAATGATCTTTACATCCCATTTGGATGTTTTATATCCTGGTGTTAGCCTCCTGATTTTTTTTTAACTTTGTTTTTCTTTGGTTGTTGTTGTTCCCTTGTTGTTAATTAAGTTCATTCTTCTACAATTTAAGATGCGAATGTGGAAAGTTTTACTTTGGTTATTTTTTTTTTCTCCAACTGAACATTCTAAATTTTCTATTCTATATTTTGTTCTTCTGAAAAGAAGGGTGGGGAAAGGACTGCTGTGCTGCATGGTTCTCCCTCTTCCTCTTCCACCCTAGCCCTTTACTTTAGGCTGAATGTTCCATCTAGATAGTGAGCCAGAGCAATGGTAAGGTCATTCAGTTTGTTTTCTTCTCTTGAGATCACTCTTTTTTTTTTTTTTTTTTTTTGAAACTTTATTTACATTTCCAATGTTTCTCCCTTTCCAGGTCTCCTCTTTGGAAAACCCCTATCCCCTCCCCTCTCCCCCGCCTCTATGAGGGTATTCTCCCTCCCACCCACCACCCACCCACTCCCACCTTGACATTCCCCTTTACTGGGGCCTCTAACACTCTCAGGCCCATGAGCCTCTCCTCCCCCTGATGGCCAACAAGGCCTTCCTCTGCCACATATGTGGTCCAAGCCATGGGTCCCTTGGTGTGTATTCTTTGGTTGGTGGCCAAGCCTCCAGGAGGACCGGGGGGGGGGGGGGGAAGGGGTCAGGCCAGTTGACACTGTTGCTCCCTCCATGGGGCTGCCACTCCTTCAGTCCAAAAGTTCGGAATACCCAAGGTTCACTTTACAGTTAACTGCTAGACTGAGAATGAGGTCCCAGTTGGAGAAGTTGGAGAAGGGACTGAAGGAGCTGAGGGAGATCACTCTTCTAAACTGCCTGTAGAAGAATGCTAAAAACAATTACCTCATACATTCTGTCAGTGTTGGCTGTTTAAGGTAGAAAAAGTAAATCTGATCTTTGTTGCTTCTCTTTGTCCTAAAGCAGAAAACTTCTTAGCATACATTTGAGTAAAAATTAAAGGGCATTTGCTTTATATCCACCTACCCAGTAGAAATGGTAAATGTGGGCAAATGTAGAGCAAAGAAGACATAACTACTTGGAGCCCTTTTTAAGGCATGGTGAAAGACATGGCTGGGACTGTGAAGACCTCCTAATTGGGTGATCTGTTTTCTATAGCCCCACTCCACCCCATATCATGAAGTACTCAATTGTGTAGTTTCATCTCTCCCCACACCTTTCTTATTTCCAAAATGCTAAATACAGACTTTAAATATCAAACTCAATGGACACATAGAAGAGCTTGCTTAAAGAAAGTATGATTCCTTACTTCAATGGCAGTTGGTGGCAAAGGAAACTCATGTGTTTGATATCAGATTTCAGAACTGAAGAGAAGAGAAGTTTTGGGGTCCTTTCCTTTATCATAATATATAGGTTAGCTTACCCCAGGAAGTTTTTTCTCCTTTTCTGACATCATATCCTTGGATCACACAAAATACCAAGCCATTGCCATTGTGATTGGATCATCAATATAGTAATGCTTTGGATCCATTTATGGTATTAGAATGCCATAAGAACCTCATTTGAGTATAATTCACATTCCAAAGCCATTATCCCCTTGATTAACTAAATTAGTATTTCCAGAAGAAATGTCTTGGTTTTTAACAAGTCACTTTCCATAGAATGTTTCACAATAAGCCTTCATACTGACACTGTCCTCTACATTTTGGATTTGCTGGTGTTTTTAGAAGTTCAATAGGATGACTGGTTCTCAAGACAACAGTGCTGCATTGAAAATAAACTAGAACACAGCTTGTCTTTTTGTGTTCCATCTGCTCAACCACGTTGATTAAACTCCAGGAACATTGCCGACTGTGCTTTAAAATGCCATGTTGGACTACTGAAATTAACAAAAGTGTTATTTCTTTCATTGTGTTTATTGACATTTTAGCATCAAAACATGAATGTCTAGTTGCAGTCAAAGAAATACTGACTGCAGGTTGCTCAAGGCTTGATATTTGTTCTTGATTCCCAAGCTTGACCTTCTGAAGGCAGTCTCTATCTGCATGAAATTTGACTTCAAGTGATATAATCAGCAGTGATCTCAGTTTGACTAATCTAGACATCAATTGCTTAGAGAAGCCATATCCAGTGATATCCAAGTGAGGCTGGTTAGAAATATAGCTTATTAAGAGTTTCAAATGCAGCTTGCTTGAGGTAAATCACATAGTGATCAGTGTGATTAGATGTGAGCCCTATGCCTCGCTGCCAACTTCTGGGTAGTGTTTAACACATTTTAACTGATGCATGCACAGGCCATATATGCATTGATCCTGAACCACTATAAATAAATAATGAAGCACTTGGGACTGGGAAGTAAAACCTGGAGAATAGAATAGTCCTGCATTTTATTTTATGTTCACTGTTAGTTTCATGAAGTAATAATGCCCAGTTATTCTTGACAGACAGTGGTGGGCCAGGCAGAAGTTCTAACATAAAAGTGTCAGAAAGCATCAGCACTAGAAGGTTCTATCATGTTATTTCTCATCTAAATTTCTCTCTCCAAAAATAATACCCCAAAGGCAGGCAGTGGAACAAAAGAAATCCTCGGATCCCTGTATTTCTTTGTGCAGTGTTGAGGCCCTGTTGTCTTTTCCTCCATCCACTTTGACAAAGCCATTGGTGCCATTCTGTGTCGGCTTACATATGGACAGTCATGCTAGTGACATATTATCAGCATAACTTCTGACATTCCTAGAAGACAATCTCACAGCAAATTCACTGATCTTCTGACTCATTTTAAGTTTTTATTGATTCTTTGTGAGTTTCACATCAGTAAACCCAGTCCCATCCATCTCCCTGTCCCCTCATATCTGCCCTTTGCCCTTGCAACCTTCTTCCAAAATAAAAACACACAAACAAACAACAACAAAAGCATAGAAAACATCTCATTAAGGAAGCTGTTATATGTCCATCAGCTCTCCCTTATCCTAACCCCAGGCCCCAGGGTGAGCTTTCCAGCACTGCTCTGGCTAGGCCACACAGTGTAGCCATCAGTAGGATGCAGGGTCTGTTCTCCTGTTCTCATGCCTCCAGAGCCAGCTCCAACCTTGTTGGACCCACTTGCAAGGTACAGGACCACTCTCCCAAGTGCTATAGCCAGTGAGGGGCTGGGCCAGCTCTCCTGCTCTCACAATCTCCAGGATGGCTCACCTGTACTATTGCCATCAGAACCAGCTTCACTGTGTTGCCCAGGCAAAGTGGAGGGCCTGCTCTCCTGAGTGCTATAGCTAGTGAGAGAGCAGGGATAGCTCTCCTGAGCTTATAACCCTGTGGGCAGCTTTCCAGACTGCCAGAGGATGCCTGAGAGGGTGTAAGAGGGGGTGGATCACCACTGCACTCATGGCAACCTATGGCAGATGAGTAGTGGAGTCAGTTCTCCCACTATGCCTTTGGGGCTGGCTCACCCACACCCCTGGCACTAGCTCTGCTGTGCTTCCTGGGTGATATGCAGAACCTGCTCTCCTAAGTGCTGCCAGAGGTGAGAGATGAGGCCACCTATCCAAAGTGCTACATCCAGTGAAGGGCAGGTCCAGTTCTGCACATCCTCTGAACATCCAGGTGGCCTCCTGCTGCTGCCCCCACCAGGGACAACCCCATGTTCTCTGATGGCAATATGTTGGATTCAACCGGCATGGGATTAAGTGAAGTCCTGTGCCTGGGATGGAGCGAAGTCCCACACATCCGCCCAGAGCACTCATGGCTTCTGGGTGAGGCAGGACACTCGGAAAGTGACTCGATTGCTCTACCATAGGCCTCTGGGCCAGTCAGGCTGTGTGAGAAGTCTCTGCAGAGACACAGTCCAGGGGTGGAAGAGGGTCAGCTGTTCCTAGGAGATGCATAATAGCCATCTCAGTGGGGTTACCAGGCTCTGGGCATCACAGATGCTGCTGGTTGCTGTATGAGCTGGAAATGGAATAGGACCGCAGGCTAGATCGAGCCTGGGCTGAAGGGGGAGGCGAGGAGCATGGCTGGGGTCCCTGCTGGGACTGGGTAGGTGGCTTGGGTGTCAGCTAGCTGCTTTGGCTTGGGCGGAAGTCTACTGTGGCTGGGAATGCTGAGACCACTTCAACCAAAGGGAAGACGCGGGGCTCATTAGGTGAAGGCTGGTTCCATTATTTCCCACAGCAAATGAAGATGAATAGAGATAGTCCATAGTTCTAAGGCGTTTATTATCATTGTGGAGAGTGGTGTGGGTGAGACCATACCCCTGCTCCCTCAGGGAGGGCCAAGGTTGAAATGGTAACTGGGAAGGGGCATGGCTAAGCCTCTAGGTGTGTCAACATGGAGATGTTGAGGCTACGTGGCCATGCCTCTACGTATGGCGGGGCTTGAGGGGCATAACCTTTTTTTACATGACCAATGTCACAGTCCTATGGAGAGATATAGGCATGTGTTAGGAGCTGCATTCTAGGAGCTTTGGCCAATGCCTGCTGTCCCTTATAGGCTGTCCTCTGCTTGGAACAGCCTTTTGGGCCTGTGGGGTTCAAACCTTAGCTCTACCAGAAACCAGACTGCCTATCACAGCCCCTCAGTAATATGAGCCATGGTCATCAACACCAACCCCTGTCACTGCATATTCCATAGATCAGACATGACCCTTAGCAGCAGCTTGGGCTGGGACCACACCAGGGCCCCAGGTGGCATGGCTGGCCACTCACAAAAGGCTACTACTCTCTACACTTGAGTCTCCAGTTCCATCTTTCTTCATAATGCTCAAGCTGCTCCATTTCTCTTTCTTTCCCATCTGACCACCACATACTCGCACATTGCAGTGGCTCTAGCTGCAGGCTGGCCACATAGCTGGAAAGCCCCTGGGTAACATCCTCTATCCACAATATGTGGCATGTCAGCAAGCAGGTGTCTGTGGCCCACCTGTACTAAACACTGAAGGACAAATCGGTGGGTGGCATGGTGGTCCGCTGATCTCTTTCTGTCTTCCTTCTTCACCACTGTGCTGCCTGGATTTGATTTGATTTGAATTTACTTGATTTTAAATTTATGTGTCCTATACATAAAACAACTTTAGCCATCAAGCCAGGCATCAAACTAGAAAGAACAAAGGACTTCATCTACTGTGCCTCTCACTGGTATAAGAGCAACACCACAAGGTGTCTCTTTGCCCATTGCCAGGGGGACTATCTTCTGATTCTTACACTCTTTCTATTTTCTTGTCCATAATGTTCCCTGGGCCTTAGATGTAGGACAGTTTTGAAGATGTATCCATTGGAATGAGGCTCCATAGCTCTGCATTCTGATAGTTTAGTTGGTTGTGATTTTCTGTAGTCATCTTGGAAAAAATATATTTTATTATATTTACAACAGACTTTATGTTCTGATTCCTCTCCTATTTTTAAGGTGCTGAAATGCTTTTTAGTACATAGCAATGATTTTACTCACATTTTAAAATGTGTTATTAGCATATCAAATAGAATAAATGTATTAATGATTTTGCTATTACCTTTAAACTTTTATAATGTGTCCTAGAACCTATAAATCTTTAAGTGATTCGCTGGTTATTTAAAAATCATGAATCAATGAATTGATGAATGAAGTAGTCAACTAATAAATGAAGAAATGAAAGCAAAAACGTTGATGAGATTTCTAATAATTGAAGATGAAGTCAGCCTTGCACCATTAGAAAGAAGTATAAACATCAGACCCCTCCTTAGAAAAGGATGCAAAGAAGAGGGCAATTTTGCCATTGTAAAGGAAACACCATATGTTTCTACTAATTTGCCTAATTGATAATAACTGGCACAATGAAAGCCCAAGATGGTAGTCTCGATTCTACAGTAATTAAGCTTAACTGATCCCCAACCTCTATCATCCAATAGGCATTGGAAAACAAATTCAAGGATTAAGGCTTTAGATATTTGCACTACGAAACAATGTACAGGTTCTTCAACAACATTTGCTCTCCAAGACTTTGATTAAGAACATATTCTTATCCATAGCCCACTCTGATCAAGTCATTTGTTTTAGACTCTTTGTTCTTTGAGATCTTAATATATTCTGGATATTAATACCTCATCAGAGGTATAATGAACAAGGATTCTCTCTCACCCTGTGAGCTTTTTCTTTACCTAATCCTTGCTTATGATGTGTGAAACTCTTAATTATATGGTGTCCCATTTGCCAATTATTGACCTTAATTTCTGGGTCCTTTTTGACCCCAATATAATGTAAGGTACTACCTATAGGGTTTTGTTTTTTTTTTTTTTTTAGTTTCAGTGTTTTGTGTTTCATATTAAGCCATTTGGGGTTGATTTTTCTGTAAGGTAATAGCTCTGGGTCTAATTTCATACTTAATGTATATTAGCATCTCTTTCCCTGCCACCATTGTTGATCCTATCTCTTTCCAATGTTTTCTGGCCTCATTGCCAAATATTAAGCTGTTGTAATTACATACACTGATGTTTGAGTCTGTTCTGTTCCATTGGTCTACAGTCTGTTTTGTGCCACTAGCATGCTGTTTTATTATATCTCTATAATATATCTTGAAATATGAAATGATAATCTTTTCTTCATTGTTCTTTTGCTCAGGATTGCTTTGGCTATCTTGAGTCTTTTGTGATTCCACATAAATTTTGGATAATTTTGCAGTACTATAAGACAACACCAGCATCTGCAACTCAGGGAATATCTCAGAAGAGGGGACAGAAAGATTGTAAGAGACAGAGTTTCAAATAACATCACACAGCCTTAAGATAGGATGTATTTGTTGTAGGCATTTAAGATTATAAGCTAAAGTACTGTTCACTAATTTTTCTGAACGTAGGTATGTAGAACAGAATGATAATATAAATAGCCCCTTTAAGAAGGTATAGACCACTTCAAAAATATTCATGCTAGTAAAGTTTGGATCAGCTCTACTGAGGCAAGTGAAATATTCAGGGAACAGATCAATCAACAAAGATGTCTTGTCCTTAAAAGGAATTTGTGACATTGAAATGAACATTAGTATGTTATTGTCTCAATTTAGCTCATAATAAGTTTCCTTCTCTTCACTGAATGATGAGTAAATAAGTGATCAATTCCAGCAATTCCTAATTCTGTTCATTGATGTTCTCTATTGGTTTACATTGAATCATTATAGTTAAAATATCTCTATTCTTCATGAATATGAGACAAGATCATCCTGTATAGTTACCAATTCATCTAAGAGAATGAGTTAATATTAGCAAATAAGAAGGAAAAAGGTCCCCGGACACATATACAGCAGAGTACTGCCTGGTCTGGCCTCAATGAGAGAAGATACACCTAACCCTCGAGAGACTTGAGGCTCCAGGGAGTGAGGAGGTCTGGTGGGGTAGGGGTGGGGGATGGGAACATCCTCTTGGAGAATGGGGGGGAGGTACAGGATGGGGAGCAGTCAGGGGGCAGACTGGGAGAGAGATAAAAAGACTAGACTGTAAAAAAATGATTAAAGAATAAAAAGAAAAAAATAAAGAAACATGTATGTCAACTGTTGCCTATGAGAAAGATGAGTGAAGTAAAGGAAATTGAGATTCTTATGAATATACAAGACAGAGGAAGGAGAAAGTTCAAGGAATTATGGTGCCTTAGAGTTTTATTTCTGTGAAGAAACGCCATGATCAAGGCAACCTTTATAAATGAAACTACATATTTGAGACTGGCTTACAGTTTCCAAGGTTCAGTCCATTATCATCATGA
Source organism: Uromys caudimaculatus (assembly GCA_028551405.1). Classification (NCBI taxonomy): domain Eukaryota; kingdom Metazoa; phylum Chordata; class Mammalia; order Rodentia; family Muridae; genus Uromys; species Uromys caudimaculatus. The sequence goes on from CM052716.1 coordinate 44,226,102, forward strand.
CAGGAAGCATGGCAGCCTGCAGGTAGACATGGCACTGGAAAAATTAAGAGTTCTACATTTTGATCTGAAGAGGCAGAAGGAGACTGACTTCCCCAGGCATCCAAGAGAAGGCTTTCTTCTGCAGTTAGCCAGGAGGGGGCTTTGTTCTGCACTGGGGGAAGTTTGAGCACTAAGAGACCTCAAAATCTACCTACACAGTGACCACTTCCTCCAGCAAGGCCACACCATTCCAGCAAGGCCACACCTCCTAATTGTGCTACTTCCCATGTGCCAAGCATATTAAAACAAACGTATGTGGAAACCCTAAAAGGAGAGAAACATAAATATGGTAAGGCCAGTTCATTCATTTACTGGGAGTCTACTTTGTGCTATGTATGTACTTTGAAAGACTGAAATCTGATATAAGTATTAGTTCTAAACAGAAATGAAGGAGCAATATTTTATTTCAGTTAGGTGCATTATCTGTGGTTCCAATGGTATTTCTTATTCTGTAAAGAAAAACAAAAATAATCAGAATTGCTTTTAAAGGAAGAAAACAGAAGCTACTTAAAACAATAAATATCAAACTCTGGAATACATGGGTTAAGTTTCTCTAAAACTTTTCGTTTACAAAACTTCTTCTGTATCCTTATCCTGTGTGCCTTGGAAATTACAAGAATCTTTTAACCAAGTCTTCATCATGAGATTCTGTGTAGTACTCTAATGTGCTCCTTGAAGTCAGTTTTGATGATACCAATCAGCTGCTGAATGCTTTTACCCTGTAAACTAAAGCCAGTCTCCTCAGTATAACTCCAATGTATCTTTTATTTGACATTTCTGCCTTCCTGCTGAGAAGCACTCTGTGTTTTTTCTTTTATTTTTCATTTTTAAAGCAAATATGTCCTACTCAATCATACCTCTAAAGCTTAGAACAAGTGTTTCTTCTATTGTTGTTTTCCTCCTTTGCAGTTGGACAATTGTCCTTGTTTTAAAAGCCAGATGAACTACCATCAATTATAAAACTCTGACCTTGCCTCCCTTTGTTTACAGAGCACTGCTATACTTGACTAAATATACATATTACATTATAATCAATAGTAAATTATGTATCTTCTTAAACCTTAACAGGTATGGCTCTCAAATTGCTAAAATAGATCATTTTGTATTTAAAAAGAGTAAGAAAATATACCAGGAAAATTTATACAATTCTTAAGAAGTTAAAGAAGCAGGCTTAAAAACAGTCTTGAGTAAGAAAGGTTCCATAGCACTAATAATCACAGACAAATTCATGTAATAGAATGATTCAGAGAGGACTCTACTCCCTCTATTGTAAAAAGAAACCGAGTTCACTTCTATCACTAATAACTCTGATCATTAGCTTTCCCACAAGTACTGCTGTCATTGTCGCACAAATCTGAAGTTAGTGCTGGAGTGTACATATTCTTCTGGTTCTAATTTTTGCATAATTAAATTCCAAAGTGGTTGTATACTAATGGGTAAATCGAGGTTACACTCATTAACAACAGGGATGTTACAAAAGGATTCATATATCTTGGGATTTTTAGTTTTAATGGTGAAAGATAAGTTTTGCCATAAGAATATAGACAAGTAAAGAAGGTTTAAGATAATGCATATAGTCACTAAATCTATTGTATAATTTGAAAACTTGACTCCTTATTTGTGATAATTACATCACTAATCATAGTGTGTAATTTTAAAATGTGGCTCCTTGATTGTGATAATTACACCTCTCATGTGTGCATTTGGTTGTCATGGTCCCTATTGAACAGTACAAATACAATCATTTCCACCAACACAGAAAACTCAGTTGAATGACTCTGAGTTAGACAAACTGTCTCAGTTTTATTAATGTGCAAACTAAGGTCCCCAGGAGTTAAATGATAGACCAGCATTGCAGACCCAGCTTGTGTCCATTTTTAAAACCATCAATATCAATTTTCATGATTCTATTTAATTGTTGTACCCATTGCAAGTCACATTTTTTCAAGTGGCAGTTGCACAATTTTCTATTTATCTGAGGTTTGTTTTGCCAATTTGTAAAATCCTTGATATTCTAAGCCTTTGGTTTGTTGGGCTGATATGAAGGACTGGAAACTTCAACAGAATTGTTTATAGGATAGAAACAAAGGTTAGCTGAGCCTGGAGTACTACAAGTATTTTCTGGGTCTTTATCTTCAAATACTGTGTTCCATAGGATATCAAAGCAATAATCTTGAAACCTTTTTTACTTAAGCAGTTATTGAAAAGGAACAAAACACACCTGACACAAAGGTTAAAGAGAGGATTCCACTTCATTTTCAGCACTGGCTGTGTACAATCTGTTTTCCTGCTGCTGTCTACTGAGTGGCAGAAGAATTTTTAGCCACCGTGAGTAAGTTGATTCCTAACAAAAATGTTTCTCATTAAGCACTTCCCAATGACTAGCAAAGACCAGACGAACAGATCTAAAAGCAATATTTATACACCTCATCACTCAAAGATAGATTCCAGTTTCCTTACAATCTGCACAGTCTCTTCTAGGACAGTGAGGGTGGTAGGCAGGAGAGCACATAGTGTTTTCTCCAGTAGCACTGTAGGCATTCAAAGGATGGCATTGACCACAATGAAGGTACTTACTTTTACTGAGCATGCACTTGCTGCCATGGAGACCATTTGGTTGCCAAAGCTTTAAGGATAATTCTAAGGGAACAGTCTTCACTGCTTTGGTTTTTGGGCTTGATGTTTTTCAGTAGAATTTAAATACTACTTCTCAGACTCATGGAATAAATTAGAATCATCTGAGAACACTCTCTTCTTTTTAAACAGCCTTCAGCACAATGTCAAAGAAAGATCACTGAGCAGCACAAACAGATCCTGGTGGCTGGAGCTGGTGACACAATATCAGCCTGTCCTAATCTGATAAAGCATTCCAGCTCAACCTTTGAGTTTCAGACTCTTCTGGTTCCTCCCAAGTATGAGTTGGTCCTTTTCTTATAGTTTAAATACTTCTAGCTACGTCTGCAATTGTTCATATTAAGATTGTAAGTGTAATAGTGCATCTAGTTCATTGGTCTACTATTAATTCAACACTTTTTATAATTACTGTTCTAAGTTAGGCACTGTCCTAGGCTCTGGGTGTAAAGAAAAGGAAATAAAAATGGCATCTAAAACATGTGGATTCTGAATCTAATGAATCTAATTAATCTTAATCTAATTAATAGGCAACAACATAGGTTACAAATCCAAAAACATGAATAAAAATCAAGGGTTGTACAGGGGTAACAGCTATTTTAGATGGAATGGCCAAAAAATAGTCATTTCAGGTAAAGGGGCAATCAAGTAGAAACAAAACAAAATGAGGTACAAATTGTACATATATTTAGAAGAAGGGATTTCCTAGCAGAAGAAACAGCAAGCAGCTGGCTCAAAAGAAAATCTGTGATAAAAATAGGTTTTCTCCCATTTGTAACAAACATAGAGACAGGGCAAGAAGACACAGATTCTGAAGACAGATACATAAATTGAATATACAAAGACCAAAAAAGAGGATTACAATATGAATTGATAAGCCTGCACACAGACATGCTCCCATTTCTGTTGTATAATTCTGCATAAATGGCTCACTACAATGCCTGTGATGCATCTGAGGATTTTTAAATGCATTTAAACGTGTATGTTTCTGGGCCTAAGGTGAGTCAGTATGTCATTTCCACATCAACTCTTACTGTTAGCCTCCTAAAAGAAGATGGAGAAGCTGAGAGGCGCTCTCTCTCTCTCTCTCTCTCTCTCTCTCTCTCTCTCTCTCTCTCTCTCTTTCTCTCTCTCAGTCTTGAAAACAAAAATGCATTCACAGCAGAGGTAGGGCATAGAGTTCAGGGCGCTCCATCCCCTAAGGGAAAGAAAAAGGTAAAGGACCCTCCTGAACAAGTTGGTTCTCAGAGGTGGGACATTCTTGGATAAAATTCTGAAAGAATGGAAAAGCAATGGTCAGGGGCAAATGAGAGGAGGAGAAAGACAAGAGAAGATAGGAAAATCAACCATCATAGTAAACATCAATAAAATGGAAAGAATGATCATGGCCACTGAACATGTAAAAGAATAGACAACTGCTGCTTCCACGTTTTATAAGGTTGGTGCATTAACAACCACTGTACTCCAAACCAAGCAGCTATCTGTAATTGACAGCTGTCAGGAAAGGAAAGGTTTGTTTTCTCCAATGGAATCGCCACACTTAAGGGTAGGCTCCATGCCTACCAGTAGATGGCCAACACAATGGGAACTCAAGGCTATGTTTGGAGATGTTTTGCCTTGTATTACCTTGTTTGAGCATTTTTATTTGTTTGGTTTTGTTTCATTTTGCTTTTTACCATGCTGCTCATTTGATTGTATGGTCTCTAATTTTGTGTTTTTACAGGTTTTGTTTCTCTCTCTCTCTCTCTCTCTCTCTCTCTCTCTCTCTCTCTCTCTCTCTCTCTCTCTGTGTGTGTGTATGTGTGTGTGTGTTTCTGCCTGTATATGTGTTTCTTGTGACTTTTCTCTGCTTCTTCTTTTATTCTGGTTTGTTTATTTTGTTTGCTTGTCTGTTTCCTAAACAGAGGAAGAAAAGATCATGAAGTTGGAAGAAAGGTGGAGAGAAAGGAGGGATCTGGGAGGAAAAATTGATCAAAACATAATGAATAAAAAATTATTTTAATAAAAATCATGACACTTAGATGTATTATAAAATCTCAAGAATCCAATCAACCTTCTACCACTGTGGCAACCAGGTCCAGGGCTCCACTTTCTCTCTCATCTGTCTATTCAACTGGCCTCCACTACTGTGCCTCTCTTTGCTGTCTTTGCTTGGGCATTCCTCTTCTTATCATTGTCTGCCAGATTCTCATCTAGCACATGGACAACTAGAAGTCCTTTTGATGGTCTACAGGAGCTCCTATAGCTTCCTTATGCCCCTCGGCCCATTACTTTCTAACCATATCACTTTTCTCCTTCTGTTGGATTGTTCTGTTCCTGCTACGCTGCCTTTCCAGCAGGTTCTTTAAAAGTGCCAAATGTTTCTTCCACTGAGAAGTTACTTTCTTCTTCCTTATTCTGTTCATTACTTCTCATATGTTGTTTATCAGAAATTTTGCTTTTACCATTGTTATGCTTTGTATATGCTTGGCCCAGGGAGTGGCACTGTTAGTAGGTGTGGCCCTGTTGGAGTAGGTGTGTCTCTGTGGGCATGGGCTTTAAGACCCTCATCCTAGCTGCCTGGAAGTCAGTCTTCCACTAGCAACCTTCAGATGAAGATGTAGAACTCTCAGCTCTGCCTACACCATGCCTGCCTAGATGTTGCCATGCTCCCATGTTGAAGATAATGGACTGAACCTCTGAACCTGTAAGCCAGCTCCAATTAAGTTTTTTCCTTTATAAGACTTGCCTTGGTCATGGTGTCTGTTCACAGTAGTAAAGCCCTAACTAAGACAACCATTTTACATGAATAATGCTATAGTTGGGACTTCTTAATCTTGTGAAATAAAATAACATGAGCAGAAGCAAATTTAATAAGAAAGGATTTATTTCATCTTACAGCCTGAAGTCCATTATCTAGAAAAATAGAGGCAGAAACCTGAGTCAGTAACTGACACAGAGGCCATGAAAGAGTGCTGTTTACTGGCTTGCTCCCATGTCTTGCTCAGCTTGCATGCTTATATATCTCAGCATCACCAACAATGATCTGGGCTCTCTCACATCCATCACTAATTTTAAAAAGGCAATCCAGACTTGCCTAAGGCAAATCTTATGGACGCATTTTGTTGTGTTTGTTTGTTTGTTTATACACTTATATCCCAATTGTAGCCCTTCTGCTCCTAGTCTCTCCTACAAGAAGCCTTCCCCCAGACTCCTTCTCCTTCTCTTCTGAGAAGATAGACCCCCAACCCAAGTACCAACTCATCATGGCACCTCAATTCACTGCAGTACTGGGCACATCTCTTCCTTCTTAGGCTAGACAAGGCAGTCCAGTTAGGGAACAGGATCTATAGGCAAGCAACACAGTCAAGGTAAGTCCCTGCTTCACTTGCTTAAGGACTGGCATGAAGACCAAGCTGCACATATGCTGCATATGAGAGTTTCTGTCTTAGTCAGGGTTTCTGTTCCTGCACAAACATCATGACCAAGAAACAAGTTGGGGAGGAAAGGGTTTATTCAGCTTACGTTTCCACACTGCTGTTCATCACTAATGGAAGTCAGGACTCAAACTCAAGCAGGTCAGGTCAGGAAGCAGGAGCTGATACAGAAGCCATGGAAGGATGTTTCTTACCGGCTTGCTTCCCCTGGCTTGCTCAGCTTGCTTTGTTATAGAGCCCAAGACTACCAGCCCACAGATGGTACCACCCACAAGGGGCCCTCCCCCCTTGATCACTAATTGAGAAAATGCCTTACCGCTGGATCTCATGGAGGCATTTTCTCAACTGAAACTCCTTTCTCTGTGATAGCTACAGCTTGTGTCAAGCTGACACACAAAACCAGTCAGTACAGTCTCTTTCCCCAAATGACTCTACCTTGTGTCAAGTAACATAAAACTAGCTATGAAATATGACAATCTACGTTCTACCTATACAACCCCTATTGCCATTTCTACAGATGTCTGAGCATCCTATCCTATTGTCTACAGAACAATACAACGTTCCAAATGTTCTTCTCATCCAATGACCATCCATTTTATCTCACAAGCATGTGGGATCCATGCATCCAGACTTCATGCATGTTGTTGTAGATGAATAATTGCTGATGAATGAACATGGGAAAAACAAGAAAGTAATAGACAAAGTGGGGCAGCTAAGGAGGTAAGAAGGAGGGGGGAGGAGACTGTGATAAGTAGGAAGAGGGTGATGGTGATAGTAAGCACTGCAATCTGCTGATACATCAAGAGACATCAACACTGTTTATAATGCCAGTTTCATCCTCTTCAGCTGTAAGATATATGTCCCATTGTTCCCTCAGCTCATCAGATAAGAAAGATAAATGGAGTCTTTGGGAAATTAGGTTACTTGCACAAGAAGCTACATGATTTTTCATTTGTCTGTGTCTCCAGGTTCTTTATTACTTAAAGTTAGTTGTACATCTCTAAAATAAGTACCACACTGTCCTGTCATCTGTCAAAACCAAACAGCAATTAAAGAATGTCTAAAGTACTGAGAAGCCAGGTCCACGAAAGAACGAGTTTCCCAGGACTTAGCAAATACTTCCTTACTCTAATGACAAATAATCCTGCTTTAGTAAATATGAGTTAATAATAATTTGATGAATACAAGCAAACAAAAAGGTAAATAAATATGTATTCAAGGAACCGACTCTCCAGGCCTGAGCTGTATAACCTCTAGTCAGCTTGTTGCATTCTGAACTCAAGTAAGTGGCCATTTGTATTACAAATGCATACATACACTCTCTGTGTCTCTGTCACTCTGACTCTGTGTCTCTGTCTCTGTCACTCTGACTCTGTGTCTCTGTCTCTCTCTGTGTGTCTCTCTCTCCTCTCTCTCTCTCTCTCTCTCTCTCTCTCTCTCTCTCTCTCTCTCCACAATTCAGTTTCTATGTGAAATCTATCATCTTGGCTTTGAATTCAGAGTGAACAAGCACCCAATTTTTCTGCAGCTATTCCATGATTCCAACTTAAGTGACGGCTGCTGTTTGCTACAAAAATAAGTGGGTGAGAATTGCTTTGCTTTGTTTAGTATCACACAGAGAAGGTTAGTGCAAAAAATCCAAAGTAGCAATTATTTTAACGGAACTTCTGCCCAATAGAATATCAAGTTTTAAGGTGCTGATTGTAGAAAAATGAACACTTTTGTGCATTATAACTGGAAACTGATACAACTCAATGGAAAAGCAATGGAGTAAAATATCTTACCTATTGATCTAATAATTTTATTTCTGCAACTGTAGTGTGAATTAAATGATTACCTTAAATTGATTGGTTTATAAAATCACAAGGTAATTAATACATATTAATGAAATACCATGTGATATTTTGATACCTTTATATATTACATGGTTTTTAAGTCAGATTACTCTGTCTCCTCATTTATTATTTCCATGCGTTCAAAGGATTCGAAATGTTTTCTTCTAGATTTAAAATGTACAGTACATGACTGCTATGTGTAGTCACACTGGTGTGCAATAGCACAGCAGAAATTCTTAATCCCATCTAATTAGAGTCTGCTGGTCACTGTTTTCCTTAGCACTCCCTCTTCATACTCTCCCTATACTGTGGCTTTTCATCTCACAAAACATATTAGCAATATTCTTACGTTTAATTAGTAAGAAAAGAGTTTTTTTTTTTTTTTTTTTTTTTTTTTTTTACTTCAGAAACAATACAGCCAGGCAGAGGTAGCACATACTTTTAATCCCAGCACTTGGCAGGCAGAGGCAAGAAGATCTCTGTGAGTTGGAGGTCAGCCTGGTTCCCAGACAGCCAAATTACACAGAAAACAAACTCTGTTTTGAAAATTGAATAACAACCAAAACGAATTGATACTATACTGTGATAAGGAGCTGTACCAAAAAAGATTTTGTTTTCCCATGGGGCTATGTTTCATGTTGCCCTACAAAATAGAAAAGATTGGATAATATGTTTTTTTAGTATATTTAAACTATAAAAGTATGTTTAGTAAACTAGAGAGAAGGGGACAAGGACAGAGCATAGCTGTCTCTGGGTGGCAAAATGAGAGGGCGTTTGCCATACTATACCTTGTATTTCAGTAGTAATTCAAAAAACCATGACACATGGCCATGACTTCGGGCTTTATGTTTTTGAGGAAAAAGATGTGCTATAGAAAAATGGTTTGAAGGACACCAGGAGTCGGGAGCCAACGAGCACCATAGAAAGGCGGAAACCTCTGTCTGCGCCGCCAGGAGTCGGTAGCCATTGAGAACTGGAGAGGGGTGCCCCCCCAGGATCCTGGAAAGGCCGTGAGTGGGGTTGAGGGGAGCAGCACCTCTCGCCCAGACCTGCCCGGATCTGCCGGGATCCGGGGCCTGAGAACCCGGGGACAGAAAAACTCCGAAACTTCCGGATCTCACTTGCAGGGGGAAACCTCTGCCTGGGACACCAGGAGTCGGTAGCCAACGAGCGCCGTAGAAAGGGGGAAACCTCTGCCTGGGACACCAGGAGTCGGTAGAAAGGTAACTTCACAGGAACTTGGAAGGGCCGTGAGTGGGGTTGAGGGGAGCAGCACCTCTCGCCCAGACCCGCCCGGATCTGCAGGGATCCGGGGCCTGAGAACCCGGGGATAGAAAAACTGTGAACTTTCCGATTTACACCGGTGCCTGGGGACCTCAGCCTGGGCCACAAGGCTCCACGTGAACAGAGAATCCCAGAAGTGCTGACACACCTTTGAGCACAGGCAAAACCACCACTTCTGGATCAAGAGAGACCTTTACAGAACCTTTGGGGCATAGGAAACAAGGGACAGCTGGGGACAAGATCCTTC